>OU015750.1:69406477-69443137 GCA_907169655.1 Acomys percivali
AGAGAAGAGAAGAGAAGAGAAGAGAAGAGAAGAGAAGAGAAGAGAAGAGAAGAGAAGAGAAGAGACAGTCTACTTCTGGCTTTAAATTTTATTTGTGTCACACTTGTAGAGAATACTTGTCCTGAAAGGAGCCTTACACATAATCTAGACCAACTCCTTCATATTGTAATAAAAGAAGAAGTTCAAAGAGGCGAAGTGACAAACCAAAGTCACTCGTAGGAGGTGACACGTGGACGGCTAGCCCCAGACTTGTTCTCCACATCATGCTGCCTCTGTCCTAGCTGTTTCTGTTCCCCACACATGGTTTTCTTGATCCTATAAATAGGATGTGCTCATAGATACTTCAGAAGAAAGCCCCTCTCAAGAAAAACCACAGTAGCCTGACTGCACTGACAAATTCCTCAACGCAATGTGAACAAAGTTTTAAAAGTTGCCTATCCATAAGATATGGGGCACACTAAGAAACTCACGAGTGAATCTGACAACATCATGGATAATTCAAAAGAAAGGTTGAACTGTCGGCTTCCAGGATCCAGGCCAGGCTGGTGGATGGTGATGACGCCATCAGGGTCATATGAGCCCCTGGATGGCAGCAACAAGCAAGACTTTGCTTCCCACCACTTCTATCAACCCACCCTGGATGTGTAGCAAGAGTGAGAAATGAAAATTACTGATTTTAATCCTCTCAAATTTGAAATCCTCATGAATGTTTGTTACTGCAGCATCACCTAGCCTGCCCTGACTGACACAGGCACTGAAGAGATTAAAAACAACAACAACAACAACAACAACAACAAAAATTTACTGTGATGGTGACACGGTCATGGGATCTTCCCAATACCACACCTTCAGAAACTGAATAGAGGGTTAAAAACAAGCAATTGGCTGACAGAGATTCTTGGTTGGAGAAAGAAAAGAAACACAACCAAAGACAATTGAGTGCCAAGACTCAGGAGCTGGGGGGCACAAAGAAATTTTGGTGACAAAGCCAATCCTCCTGTCTAGTCTGTTTTCTGAGTGCATCTGGCCTGCACCACCTTCAGCCAGGTTCTCCCTCCCTCCCATGCAGAATCCTCTCCCTTAGTCCCAAGTCAGTTCCAACCTCACTTACCCTTCCCGGTCCAGTGTTAGCCGCACACCGCCCTCAGGAGTCCTGACTCCCCAAGCCTGTGCTAAGGGCAAAGTAGACTGCGCAGGGCAGACACCTCACAGTCGTTCTGCTTGCCCGGCACTTTGTGCTTCCTGTTTGGTAGGACCTGATGCTGGGGACTCAGCTTCAGCAGACTACAGGCCTTATGAAGGCACCACATGCCTTACTTCCGTTGTAGCCCCCCACAGGACTGGTTTCCAAGGGACATTTTTATATTGGTTTAAATGCCAGAGAGAAAAGAACATGACACATCTCTTGGAGTTGAGAACGGATTATTATTATTATTATTATTATTATTATTATTATTATTATTATTATTATTATTATTATTATTATCATCATTATCATTATCATTATCATTATTATTATTTTGAGGAAATTCACTAACTGGCCTTGTAGGAATACCTTAAAGTAGCTAAATATATCTGCTCTTTACTCAGAAGTAAGCTGTTGTGAGATCTGAGAGTTCTTGACTCAGCTCTGTTGCAGTTAATAAGTTTTGGGTAGTCTTCGTTTATTGTAATTAAGGGTGAATATCGTGGTTTTGTTATTGTGACGAAGTAAATGATTCGTATGCTGTAGGCAGCTGTTATAGAGGTTGCAATTAGTGTAATTAGTAGGGCTCAGGCGTTGGTATTTGACGTGTTAATGGATTCAATGATAAGATCTTTGGAGTAGAATCCTGTGAGAAATGGCATATGCAGGAAAGCATTTTTGAGAATTTAAAACAGGTCATAAAAGATTATCACCTGAGGACTGAGGACATGGCTTAGAAATTAAAGTGCTTACTATATAGCAGCAAGCGTGAAGATTGAAGTTCAAATCCCCCAAACAGGAGGAAATGCAAGTGGGTGTGGCAGCAGCTCCATATAGAGGATTTCCGGAGCAAGCTCACCCACTGCACTAGCTATATTGCCAAGCTCTGGACTCAAGTGAGAGACCTTGTCTTAATGAACAAAGCAGAGAGCAATCAAGAAAGACTCCTGAGGTCCACCTTGGGCCTCCACATTGTTGCACACACATAGGCACACACATATGCACCCACACACATCATGCACATAGAAAACTTGTGGGGCTGGGGTGCAGCTCAGTGGAGCAGTGACTTCCTGAGTTGCTGAAGGGCCTGGGCTTGGCCCCTCAGTATCACCAAAACCAGAAGTTGGTTTCATAAAATTTTAAAGGTTAAATATGTGTAGACTGGTCATTATACATTCTAGTAGAAACACTTTGGGAGGGTGCGTCAAGGACACGAGGACACACTCTCAGTATGTAGCTGTAGGTTGGCCTCCAGTCATTCTGCCTTGGCCTCCAGAGTGTTAGGGCTATAGGCGTACCCCCACCACAGAGACACTCTAATCCGTCTCCACAAAAATCAACTACCTGACATTTGGAGTTTCTCTGCTGTGAACCCCTGCTGCTAAACAGCTTAGTTTATTTTCACTAGCAATCACTCCGTGTGTTCCCAGACCAGTTCACATCAGTTTTACACGTTTTTGAAATGACAACTTAATTGATCATTAGGCAAGTCCATGAAATGTGTGCGTAGAAGAGAACAGGTTCTCAATCCTACAAAAATGAAGTCGGGAAGGTTAGGAACATCATACTGTTTGGGAGATGACCCCCTCCCATCCCCTCCCCTGCAGGCTCATGTGTTTGAACACTTAGCTTCCAGCTTGCCTTGCTGTTTGGGCAAGCTTGGGAAGCCTGCAGGAGATACAGCGTAACTGGAGGAAATGGATCGCTGGAATGTTGCCTCCAGGGTTACAGCCACCTCCTCTCGCCCCAGCTCTCTTCTTCCTGTTTGGTGCCGTGTATGCAGAATCTCCAATAGGCTCCCACTGCCATGGGTCTCTGCCACGCCTTCCCCCCCACAGGAATGGACAGCAACCACCGAGCCACAAAGAGAAGCCTTTTGACCCTGAAGTTGCTTCTGGCAGAAATTGTGTCACCATGACTATTTTTTAAATGTTCTATTAGGTATGGGTGAGTGAACTGTGAACGTATCTTTTAATTACTACAATCTCAAAGCAGTCTGCACTTAAATTGCTTTCCAAGTGTCAAGCGACTGCTCCATTTGAAGAAACCAACTGGAAAGGGTAGGAGATGCAGTTTCAATGTTTTTTTTTTTTTTCCAGAAAAGTTGCAGAGTAATATTGTCAAGTTAATATACACGCACACTTGCAGCTAAAGTGGGCCTCACAATTGCTTGCTTTACAAGTTGTGGTTTTAATCTACCTTTTCTATAGTGGATCTAATTACTGCCAGTGGGTGATTGCAGATACAAGGCCTTGACTCAGCTTGCTAACTGGATAGTTGTAAAGACTACACGGATGCTAGTGAGACGTGCTGCAGTGCTATTGACCTGCACAGAGAGATGCCAGCCCCATGTGAGTGTGTGGCTGGAGAAATAGAAGCATAAATCAAAGTGTGCACAAGATGGACGTGATGGCCCATGCCTTCCTTTATATTTATTTTCACAAGAAATTGAATTTTTCAACCTTCAAAAATTTGCTTAGCATTGACTAGTTTTATAGCACAGAACAAGCATTTGTTTACAAATGAAATAATGCAAAAATCAATAGCACGGAGGGGCCGGTAGCTTCTATTCTGACAAGAAAATACAGCTCTCCTTCCCGGTGTAGCTTTCAGAGGCCAAGGCAAGCAGATCCAGGCATCTGTAGGATGCATATCACAGGGCCAGGAAGTGGTTAGCTGGGTCTAGCCTGCTGGGGAGTGGTCCTCACGCTACAGGCTCTGTGCCACAACAGCATGTTCCATCTCTCCGGAGTTTCACTCAGGTTCAGCCCAGCCCACAGTGAAGAGACCTCTGAAGAGAAATGCCTAGTGTATGGAGGCCTCTCCCACTGAAAGGAACCAGCCATCTCAACCTTATCTGCCCGTATCTTAAGCTAACCCTCACCTCTCTGAGGAGTGACCCTTCACAGGAATGCCTGAGTAGGTGAAGTGTCTGTGTTCTGGAAACTGCTGTGAGTCATCCTGAATGCGAAGAGTTTCCAGCATCGAGAGGGCCACGACTCTCTTCACACCTGCACAATGAAACTAATCGATTCACTTAGTCAGGCATTTCTGTGAAGGGTCACTGCTCCAGGAGTGACGTGGACAGTCACAGTTGAATGTGTGTAAGTATCTGCATGTGAGTGTGTGTGTGTGTGTGTGTGTGTGTGTGTGTGTGTGTATGGTTGAGTATTTGAATTGTATTTAGAGAACATGTGTGTATGAATGTGTATTTGTATATATGAGAGGGTGGTTGTGCATGTGTGTGGGTGTGTGAGTGTATGTGAATGAGAATGTGTTTGCACGTGAGTGTGTAGATGCACGTGTGTGTATGTGCATGTGAATATATATGAGTGGGTGTGTGTATGCATACATGTGTGAATATGAATGTATATGAGTGAGTGTGGTATGCATAAGAGTGTGTGCACATGTGAACATATATGAGTGTGTGTGTGCATGTGAGTGTGTGAGGTGTGTATGAGCTGTGTATGTATAAATGTATATGTGAATGTGCCTCGGTTTGTGCGTGATACTCAATATTCTACAATGCTTTCCATAGCTTCCATCAAACTGTCTTCACCACATTTTTATAACTCAACAACACCGCCACCTGGGGACTCTGTGCGTGTCCTCACGACCGTGTACTGGTGCCACCCTGAGGGCATCGAGGAGGACGAAGCACGAGGTCCCTGGCCGTCCCCACTCTGCCATATCCTTTGCACTCTCTGTTTTTTCACTCTTTGTTGCAGAATGCAATCTGTTCCTATTTCTTCACCTCTATTTTTAAGTTGAAATTTTTTGGTCTCAAAATAGCTATAACCTAAGAATTCCTTGGGTAAAAGACATAGAAAATTGACTTTCCAGCATCCCACACTCAACTCCTTCCAAGTCTGTATGGTTTTGTTATTAAAGCATTAAAAAAACAAAACAAAACCAACCCCAAACCTTAAGGTGGTTTCTGGTTTTACTATGAAGTTAATGGCTGCACCAAACACACATGTGCTTACTTTAACTCTTAGCACTATGCCTCACCTATATTTTAAAAATAAGATCTACACATACAGATAGTATATTTTTTCACATTTTCTTGTCTCCATGAGTCACCATAACAGGGAAGAACTGGATGCTCTAAGTGTTAAATACGTGTCAATCTTCACTGGTAGCTCAGTTCTTGTAAATAAGAACATTCCTTGTCCAAGAATAAGACCAAGGCATCAGATTTTCCAAAACAGTTCTCTGTATCCAGGGCACCCAAATAAATTCAAGCCATTTCGGCTTCAAAACTCATGTGGCTGGCTGCTCCTGACTCAGAGTCCTTCAAGTGAGCATTAGTTAAATAAGCCAGTTTTTAAAAAACTATTTTTGTGAAAAATGAATATTCACCACCCAAAAGAACATTCCCCATCATAATTACATAATCAGTTCAAATTTGTTTTTAAGCAATGGAAGGCATGCTTGAAATTCTACCTAACCAAAATAGCTAAAGCCAAGCTCTAAAATATATGAGTTGATTTGGAAGATATCTTAGATGCTTCACTTCCATACAGAACCTGAAATCTAGAAAAATCAACCTATATTTTTTTCCTATCTAGATTTCAACACTAATAGAAATGAGACTAAAATCTGACCTCAGGCTACCTGGGTCACACTCTCATTTTATCTTGATCCAGGAATGCAACCAGGCTCCCTGTTAATGGAAAGAGAGCAACACCCCCACACACATAAGGCTATGTAAGACCCACAACAGAGCAAGCCTTTGAAAGGGAGAAAGGGCTGTCTGGACCACCACACAAATCATTGCAAACACAACAAGAAGTCATTTGGGTGAGAATGCTGATAAGGAAAAAGAGCCAATATAAGCAGAATAAGAAGTAGCTGGTCTAAGAGATGCTGACAAAAACACAGACACGTTTTTTCTCTTTTATAAGCCCTGGTGTTATAGACTGTCCTTTCTGCCAACGTTGGGTGTGATAGTGGCCAACAGGTTCATAGCAATGATGCCTTGGGGTTCTCCTTCATCTGTGGACACAGGACTGAGTGTGCCAGACTCTGCAATGTGTTGCTGGCCCTGAAGATGTGTGAGAACTTCTGAGAGGCTGCACCACGAGCCACGCAGACTAGCAAACACACGGACTGCACATCCCTACTGAGCTTGGCCCTGCGGATCAGTGAGCACCAGCAGGCTGGGGAGCTGGGTCCCTCTCATGGTTCACTTATCTTTAGCTGATCAAGGCAGAACATGGAACATCACAGCCACTACTCACTCATGGCCTTCTAGGATTCTTTTCAATTTACATACCACAAAATGTGCCATTCTGAAGTGTGATCCAGCAGGGTTTGTTTGAACAACCATTACCACTGTCACTTCTAGAATACTTTCATCATCTCAAAAAGAAACTGTTTCCAACAACAATCATTGCTGTTCCAAGCCTCTGGGTCTGCATTTGCCACTGGTGGACATTTTTGTTAAAATGGAGTTGTGGAGTATGTGATGTTTCTGTGACTGTTTCCTTTTGCTTAACACAATGTTTCCAGGTTTATCTACCTTCTAACATCCATTGATACTTCGCTCCCTTCAATTCCTGAATAAGTTCTGTTTGATTGGCTAAACCACGTTTTACATATTCTCTCACCAGCTACGAGACACTTGGGTGCTTTCTAATTTCTAGATATTATAATATTGCAGAAGTTTTGTGTAAAAAGAAAGAAAGAAAGAAAGAAAGAAAGAAAGAAAGAAAGAAAGAAAGAAAGAAAGAAAGATTCCATGGGGATGGGAGATTGCTCACTGGGTAGAGTGCTTGCTATGCAAGCGCAGGACCTGGGTTCAAGCTAGGTACGGTAGCCCACATCTGTAATCCCAGTGCTCCTCAGAGACATAGGAGGTGGGTTCAGGGGAACCCCTGAAGCTCATGGGCCAACAAACCTGGCATCTGCAGTGGTGAACAACAAGAGATTGTATCAAATGTGTGGAAAAGCCAGGCTAGACACTGGAGGACGTCCTCTGGCCTCCACATGCATGCTAGAGCTGGGAGTTTAGGTCAACAGTAGAATCCTTGTCTGGCACACACAAAGATCCAGATTCAGTCCCTATCACTGCCAAAGGAAAAATACGGTTCTGCCTGCTGCCACTGTGGCAGAATAACACATCACTGGGGTCAGGCCTGTGGCACAAGCTTTAAAAAATGAACAGAACAAAAAGGGTATGGATCAGGAATTCATTCATTAGAAGGTCAAGAGAGTAGGGAGGGGCATGAGAGACTGAAAGCTCAGCAGTGGAGGAAAAGCATTGGTGGGCATCCAAGAGAAGGCGAGAATTGTGTCGTAGGAGCCTGAGAAGAAAGGACAGCCTTAACTAAGACCCAACAGCCAAGAAAACATGGAAGGGTTGACTTTAGAATGGTACTTGTTTTGAACTGGATTGACCTCCCTAGGCCTGTGTTGGTGTTCCCCCTGGAAGATTAAAGGAGTGGGCAGTAGTGCATGCCAGAGAAGAGATGCTGAGCTAGCAGCAGGGAACAGAGAGACTGAGATAAAAAACTTAAGTCCCAGACACTATCAAATTATCCCATAGAAGGAAAGATACCGACCTCCTACTGTATGCCTTATGCTGTTTGCATGTAAGTATTATGGGAAAGTGACCCCAGACTTTGTCCAATAACTGAACATTTATGTTATAAAGAGTCAAGGACAGGTCCTAGTAGGCCAAGCCAGCTGTAAAACACTGTAATGGCTATGTAAACCCATGTACATGGCTATGGTCATGTAAGCCACTGCAATGCTCAATACATGGCTATGGTCATGTGACAAAGACCTTCAAGACTGTATGGAGGAAGTCTCACGGATGTTCAGCATCTTGTTGGACATCTAGGGCCAATCTCCTCATTCAGCACATGAGAAAGGTCTAGGATGAGCATCTCCAAGACTTGATGTCCCCTTGAAGTTCTGGTTTTACCCCTACACCAAACAGTCATACTTAGGTGGCATGTGACCATTGCTATAGCAGAGATTGGTAAAAATCATTCTTTAAAAAGTCAGGTATGCTGGAGAGATGGATCAGAGGTTAAGAACACTGGCTGCTCTTCCAGAGGTCCTGAGTTCAGTTCCCAGCAACCACATGGTAGCTCAGACAATCTATAATGTGATCTAATGCTCGCTTCTGGCCTGCAGGTGTACATGCAGACAAAGCACTGTATACATAATAAATAAACAGATTTTAAAAAAATAAAAATAAAAAATAAAAAGTCAGGTATAAACACTTCATGAGCCAGGAGTTGAAATGAAAAATATTAATTAGTGCTTATTAGACAAGATGAAAGGACAATTGTACATTTCTAGTGAAGAATCCAAGTCACAATAGTAATTAGACACAATTTTTAGTAATGTAGACCTACTAGTGAAAAGATTGGAAACTTTATTTTATTTATTCTGTCTCATTGATGTTCAGGGTTGATGTTTTGAACATTATAATAACTGCAAGCGCCCTTCTGTAAAAGCAATTCTAAGTTCACAGGCCAAACAAGAACAGGTGCAGGGTGGATACGGCTCCCAGCCTCCATTGTGCAGCCTGAAGCAAAGTAAATGCTGGTTTCTCTGTGCCAAGATCTGCAGTATTTCACCCTGTCTTGGAAATGAGCGACCTCAAAGGGAATGCAGCATAGCACTTAACAGATTCCGGTGGTTTCAAACCCCCTGACTAGTACCAAGAGCAACACAGAAGAGCATCCTTCCAGCCAGGATCACTGAGTGCCTGCAATGCGCTGGTACTGTCACAGAACTGAGCAAGGCAGATGCACTCCTGCCTCCATGGGGGGATGAAACTACAAATGAGAGAGAGACAGAGACAGAGAGACACAGAGAGACAGAGAGTCATAAAGACAATAAAAATGAAGTGATACAGTGTGCTTTTCTCCACATGATCCAGGTTTTATTAGATGTGTTGTATTTTTTTTCCAATATGATGGTGGAAAGGGGCTGGAGAGATGGCTCAGAGGTAAAGAGCACTGGCTGTTCTTCCAAAGAATCCGGATTCAATTCCCAGTACCCACATGACAGCTCACCATTGTCTGTAACTCCAGTTCCAAGGGATCTGACATGACACCCTCACATACCTACAAGCAGGCAGAACACCAATATATGTAAATTAAGTATATGTAAAATTAAAAATAAACAAAATAATTACCTCAGTCAAAATAAAAAGACAGGGGTGAAATCGCATTCTGTTTGGATCTGTCTGCCATGTGTGTTAGCAGAGTGCATCATCTTTTGCTATGTGTACATTACTTTTTGGATTTTCCTTCTCCTGTGCCTTTAGAATATTTTTTTGTGATACCGAAATTGTCTGGCAGAGCTAGGACCTCGCTTGCACTAGGCCAGCCCTCTCCCAGCCATCCCTTCCTGTGCTGACTCCGGATGAGCCTAGCTTGCCTGTCTTCTCTCCCTTTTCTTTCTGTCGATGTATAGCTGACTTTGCATCACTGCGCCTGAGGACCTGACAGAAGCCACTGCAGGGTGCATTTACCTGGGGTTCCTGGTTTCAAAGGTGTCAATCTATAGCAAGGATTGGCCAGGTAGAGCAGTTCCCACCAGGATGCAGAGAAAAGAGAGCTATGGGGAAGAGGCCAAAGCAAAATGCAGGCCCCTGGACCCCAAGGACCTAATTCCTTTTCCCAGGCCTTGGGTTCCTGATTGCAGGATGAAGACAATCCCTACCTAGGAAAACACTCTCTTCCCGGCTCATTCAAAGTATATAGTGCTCAAAGGACTTATATCCCCACAGTAACAGGCCCAACACTGATGTTCCTGTTATCTGACGCTTTGCATTGAGCTTATCTTTAAAAGGCATATAAATTACGGAGTATAATAACATCCACTCAACATCGCTGACATGTGGAAGACAAGAGCAGCAACACAATTCATCAATGAATTCTTCACCCAGGCATGCACCAGCTGGCCTCCCTTGAAGAAGCAACAGAGCACTTACCTAGGAAGCAGCTAATAGATTTGTAACTTTTTTTGAGGAAAAACTATACATCGAAGGCTTGGAATTACATTGCAATGCTAATAATACAAAACCCAAATTATTCAACAACAGCTAGTTGTTAAAAAAAAAAAAAAAAAAAAAACACTGAAAATTCGTTTTGAGGAAACAGAAATATAACAAATAGTGAACTCCACATTCTTCAAAGGCACAACTAAAACTTTCTGACATAGCAGACCAGTGGCCATTTAAGAAGTGTGTCTGAGTCCCAGGGCCCCTCCTGGTGCTTTCCCCTCCACACACTCATTTCATGTCCACAGTCAAAACTGTTTGTAACTCCAGCTCCAGGCGTGGGAAGTTCCATTGCCCCCGGCCTTGGAAGGCACCTGCACTCTCACACACATACCCACGGGCCGACATGCACACCCACACATAATTTAAAACACTAAAATTTATTTTATTGTTTTTTTTTTTTTTTTAAAGAAAAGAGACTAGGTCTGGAGAGATGGCTCAGAGGTTAAGAGCACTGTCTCCTCTTCCATAGGTCCTGAGTTCAATTCCCAGCAACCACATGGTGGCTCACAGCCATCTGTAATGAGATCTGGTGCCCTCTTCTGGCATGCAAGTGTACATGCAGATAAAACACTCATCTATATAAAATAAATAAATAATTATTTTTTTAAAAAAAGAAAAGAAACTAAAGTTCAGAAAATGATAACTTTCGTCTACATTCAACACAGAATTTAACCATCTGACCTCCCACATAAAAACAGGAGCCCTAGGTCTAATATATACAGGGCCTTGGGATTGACTCCTAACACAGAGAAGCCAAAAGTCCACCTACAGGCAAGCTACTTATATGAGAGTATTTGCGTGACATTTGAGTGAATGTCACCCATATCCTAGGCTCTCGCAAGTTATTATTATCCTCCCATACTGTACTCTCAAAACAGCTGGCGGGGAAAGCCATTTTCCACAGCCTGATGCTCAGGTCACTGTGCATCTAAGCAGGGCTTTGAAGGGATTGCTCATCCTATATTCAAATTAAATAAGAAATAAGCTAAGTTGCTTGCTGTTATGCTGTGCATTCAGGCCGATGCTATACACCCCAAGCATTGCTTCAGATCTCTAACCATGTTCTAGGAGAATGTTTGAAGTCTTTCAGTAACTCCAAGTAAAAACGAGAAAGTGAAGATGGTTTTGGACATTGTTTGACTCTTCTTACCAGAAGCCTTCCACTCTTACACTCATGGCTTCTGGTGTGTGTGTGTGTGTGTGTGTGTGTGTGTGTGTATCTGTTGTGTGTCTGTGTGCTTGGTGTGTGTGTCTGTGTGTTTGTCTGTCTGTTGTGTGTCTGGTGTGTGTGTTTGATGTGTGTGTCTGTGTGTTTGTCTATGCGTTGTGTGTCTGTGTGTGTCTCTGTGTATGTCAGTGTATATCTGTGTGTGTGCCTGTGTGTTGTGTGTTTGTGTGTCCAATGTGTGTGTCTGTGTGTGTGTATGTGTGTGTGTGTGTGTGTGTGTGTGTGTGTGTGTGTCTGCGTGCCTGCATCTGTGTGACCAAGAGCACATGCATGCTAATACTATTGGAGGGCAGAAGAAGGAATCAGATTCCCCCTGGAGCTGGAGTTACAGGCAGTTGTGAGCTGCCTAATATGGGTACTGGGAACAAACTCCAGTCCTCGAGAAGAGCGGTGAGCACTCCCCACTGCGGAGCCATCTCTCCAGCCCCTGACATTCATGATCTTATTTAACAATTTGCTTTCAGCCTCTGCCCTGAGCAAACATAAGCAGCGTCAACAAGAACCATTGTGTCTAGCAGACTCCAGGATTGGGTGCAGCACCCTTTAATCTTTACAGTAAGGCTTTTTGTTATTGCAGGGTACTACTAAATTTAGATGCTGTCTTAGTTAGGGTTTCTGTTGCTGTGAGGAGGCACCATGACCACGGCAACTCTTATAAAGGAAAAACGTTTAATTGGGGCTGGCTTACAGTTCAGAGGTTGAGTCCATTACCATCATGGTGGGAAACACGGTGGCACACAGGCAGCCATGGCACTGGAGAGGTAGCTGAGACTTCCGTTTCTGGATCTGCAGGCAGCAGGAAGACAGTGTGGCACTGAGCGTGGCATCTGAGACCTCAAAGTCCACTGCAGTGACACGCTTCCCTCAGCACCCCTCACTCATCTCCTAATAGGGCCACTCCTTATAGGCCTATGGGGGCCATTTTCACCCAAACCAGCACACATGACCACTTCATTTCAGATCCCAGCCCCCGAAAACAAACAGCCATGCTTTCTTCAATACTGCCAAGCATGCGGATCAGCAAGGAGCTGAAAACCTAGACACAAAACATGACCTAGACAGTGTCCATACTCATAGACATGCATGATTGCAAGATTACATTCTGTGATGCCACTGTCCTGCTCACCAAACTGTCCAGCTGTCTTCTGGGCACCTGGCAGGATGGCCATCATTGGCCTTGAGTAGCTCTGGACGTTGTATTGTGTGCAAGAGAGAGACGTGTCACTTCCAGGCTGAGTTTTTTTTTCAATATTTATTTATGTGTGTGCGTGTGTGTGTGCGCGCGCGCGTGCTCGAGCGTGCACATGCAGGAGTGCAGGAAAGCCAGATCCCCTAGAACCAAAGTCACTACCAATTGCAAACTGCCTTGTGCATGCCGAGAGCTGAACCCAGGCCCTCTGAAAGATATTTTTAGATTATTAACTGCTGAGCCATCTTTCCAGCCCCCAAGCTGGGCCTTTGAATAATGCCAGGCAAGGCCCATTAGAGCACCCCCCTTGAGCACAGGTGAATGGAGAAATAATGGCTGTCTTTTCAGCCTGGGGTCGTGGGGGAGGACAGTCACAGCACGGAGCAGCATGACACACACCCATCCAACCCATAACGATGCATGGCCCAGCCAGAAATGAACCTGCAATAGCATGAGCCCTGACTGGACTTTTATTTGTGACAGCAGCATGCATGTGTCCCCTCCTTCCCGAAACCCCAGGCAAATGGCACTATAAAGTACAGTTTGGTGTCTCTCGAGATGAGTAGGCAGATCTGTGTAATTTAGTGTCTGGAACTAAATGTTATCAACTTGTCAGGGAAAGCTCCCTCAGCCCATAGTTCACTCGGCCCCCCAGTCATTATGTTCCAAAAACCTGCATTAAACAGACCCAGGCAAACACTGCAGAGGGAAAGTTATAGTTGTACCCCTCCAAAGTGCCAATTCTAATTCACTGTTCTGCCAAGAGTCTCCGCTGTAAACAACAGAAACGGCTCTAGCTAGTTAAGCAGAAAGGGAATTGATTAAGGATTTATTGGCTTACCAACACCCAACGGCAGGAACAGCACCTCTGTTCACGCCAGTGTGGACTGCACTGCCTCACCACTGGGCACAGTCCCAGCTCTAGACCTCAGTCAGCATCTCTGCAGTTCCTCGCACCTCTGCCTCTATACATCTATGAAGTATGATCCAAATGCCCTTGCATGTGTCTGAGGGGTGATGCCCAGGTCCCCCGAAGCAATGTCAGGTGCAAGGAAGAAATAGGGAAATGTTTTCTTAGAAGAGTAGAGAGTTCCGCAAACACAAGAGGAGGAGGAGGAAAGGGCACAGCCAACACTACCACTACGTCGTGGTATGGGGTCCTCCGGATGGCTGAGGTATGCGGACTCACTTTAATCCCTGCTTGATTTCCCAGAGCCCTCCTAGCTTCCTTCCATAGTTCTTCTTTGTCTTCCCAGACTGTTCAAACCAGTCTCCGGCTTTACTAGTTTCGACTGGGCCTGTCACTCACAGCCCTCGTCCTAATGGACACAGAAGTAGCCTTACACTAAGGAATCCGAAACTAGCCTGTTAGAGCAGAGGCTGTAGAGACACACTGGGCAATAATTTGGATGTTTGTGAAAAGTAACCTCATTACCAAACAAAAAAATCAGATATTACAAGACCCTAGTTTGGATTTGGGAATATAAATTACAGTGATGAACCATCTATTGCTATTTATTTTTCTACCACAAGTCCTCACAAATACCTTTTTGCAAAAAAAGAAAAAGAAAAAGAAAAATGAAGGGAGGGGGAAAAAGAAATGGAGAGATAGCAGAATGGATGAAACAAGATGTATGGATCCTGGGTATATATACCTACTGAGTAAAAAATTGTGTGTCCCAGATGCCAGCTTCCTGCCTAATACTACCTGGAAATAGGATTATAATAGACAGAGGCTGGAGAGATGGCTCAGTGGGTAAAAATGCTTGCTACTCAAGCATGAGGGCCCAAGTTCAAATCCCCCACGCCCATGTAAAAAGCTGACTACCACATACCTGCAACTCCAGCACAGAAAGCCAGAGACAGGAGGAAGCCAGGAGCTTGCTGGCCAGCCAGTCTAGCCAATAGGTGAACACCAGGTTTAGGGAGAGACTCTGTCTCAGAACTGAGGTTAGGGGCAGGGCTAGAGAGATGGCTCAGTGGTTAAGAACACTCGCTGCTCTTCTAGAAGACCCTGGTTCAATTCCTAGCAGCTCACATCTGCATGTAATTCCAGTTCCAGGGGGTCCAGTGCCTTTGCTGGGCCTTCCTCAAGCACCAGGCCTGCACGTGGTACATACATATGTGCAGGCAAAACGCTCATACACAGAAAATAAATATAAATAAATCCTTATTTTTAAAAAAAAGGCAAAGCAATAGAGGAGGTCATCTAATGTCAAGTCCAGGTCCCCATGTGGGGACACGCAATGCATACACCCTAGAGAACATCATTAACAGGAGAATAATTAAGAAATAATAACAGCTAGAGACATAGATAGCTATATAAGCTCACATATAGAGGACAGGGTCTGTAATGATCTATTTCGGTGCCCCAGGTCTAAGATTTCCAAAGTAGGACAATTCAAATAACATAAAATAGGAGAAAACAAACGTCTGAGGGAAAACTGCAAAAATAATACTGAGTAGTTAGGGAACAGCTGTTTAGGATAACTTAGTGACAGTTTCTTTTACTCTAAGAATGACTTCCAGGACAGGAGATGACCTTGTGATTTGAGCAAGTGGTCAGAGCTGGTCCATTCAAAGTGGACATCAGCCAGGCATACCTTTGATCTCAGCACTTGGGAGGCAGAGGCAGGAAGATCTCTATAAATTCAAGGCCAGCCTGCTCTACAGAGTGAGCCCCAGGACAGCCAAGGTTATTACACAGTGAAACCAAGTCTCACGGTCGGGGGTGGGGGTGAAGTAGGGTTTGGGGGAGTTGGAGGGTGGAGTGGACACCAGAGTACTAGCCCCAGAGTGGAGAAAGGAGAGCCACCTTCTGGTGGCCTTTCAGAAAGGATGACAGTGGGCTCCGAAAACTGGGGTTTTCTGAACAGCCCCCTCCTCCAAAAGGAAATGATTGAAGTCTTCCTCTAGCTCAGTGAGAAATCTCTCGCGTTTCCCAACATACTTCTTTATTTAATTCTTCCCTTTTGTCTCTCATTCTGTCTCTCAGGCAAGACTTAAGTAATTCAAAAAATAATAATAATTTAAAGTTTTTTCTTGTTTAAAACCCAAAAACTGGGGGTTCAGTTGTTGTTGTTATAAAGCCCAAAACAGTGCTACACTGAATAAATATATTTCCTTACTAACACCTTCCCCAATATCCACTCCTGGCCTAGGGTGATTCATTGTATTCGGTACTTTCTTACTCCTGGGACAAAATACCAATGGAGGCAAGTTAAGGCAAGAAGAATTTGCTTTGGCTCATGGCTTCAGAGGGTATCCATCTTGAGGTTTTTTCATTTGTGCAATGATACCTTTGCAGGCCTTCTGTTTCTGAGAAGTTGGGCTTTATTCTATGATAGACAGGAAGTAATAGGAACCTGCTTCATTTAGCATGAGCCAAGTCTCATGCAGCAATCTGTCAACAAGGATAAGCATCTTTTCAAATAGCACTTAGGTCCTCTGGATATTTCACAGTGGACCTATTAGTGTCCTGTGGGGGGTTCTGGCACACTGGATGGTGGGTACCATCCATCGTGGGTACCATGCATTGTGGGCACCATCCATCATAGGTACCACCCATTGCGGGTACCATCCATCATAGGTACCAATCATTGTGGGTACCATGCTTTGTGGGTACCATCCATCATAGGTACCATCCATCGTGGTGTCATCCATCATGGGTACCACCTACTGTGGCGGGGAAAGCACAGAAGAAGGGATGGCAAAGAAGAGTTCATGGCTGCATGGTTGTGCACTGGGACTCCTCACATCTCACTGGGACTCCTCACATCTCTGTAAATCAGAATCAGGAAGGAGAAAGCAAGGAACGCTGGCTGCCATAGTCCTGGGCACTTGAACACTTTGTCCCCAGTTGGTGATGGTGTTTGGTTAAGTTTGAGAGGTAAGGCCTGGGTGTAGGAATTATGTTTCTGGGGGCAGACTTTGAGGGTAAGAAGCCTCATCAACTTTCAGTTTGATTGTTCCTCTTAGTGCTTACAATAATGGAGCTGAGCTCTGAGCATTTCACGCTAGCTGCCATGTTTGCTACTTCCTGCCATCCCTCCCTTCCAAGATACACTCTAACCCTCTAGAACCATCAGCTCAAATAAGTTCTTCCTTTTACAACTTCCTTGGTGGCAGTGGTGGTTTATCACAGCAACAGAAAGGTAACTAGTGTATTTGTATTTGTCTGATTTTCTCAATCCCCAGGTCATGGAATGGTGTGCGCCCCCACCCTCAATTCAGAATGGGTCTTCCCTCCCCAAGAAAATCCTCTGTTGTGATGTACTCACAGATACGCCCCAAAGTGTGTCTCCTACATAACTCTAAATTCAGTCAAGTTGTTTGAAGGTTAACGATTACATCATCCATCTTTTTTCTTTCTTTCTTTTTTTGTTTTGTTTTGTTTGTTGTTGTTTGTTTGTTTTTTGTTTTCAAGGCAGGGTGCCCCTGTGTAGCCTTGGCTGTCCTGGACTCACTTTGTAGACCAGGCTGGCCTTGAACTCACAGAGATCCTCCTGCCATTGCCTCCCAAGTGCTGGGATTAAAGGCGTGCGCCACCACGCCCGGCTACATCATCCTCCTTAAAAACAGTTCAAGGACCTTTCCTTTGTTGCATATGATATGGTAAGGATATGCCATGCTGTCGGTGAGCTAAGAAGTATTAACTTTGCTTGTCACCTTTTTAGGAAAAACAACTGTTCATTGAGAGTATTTGGCTCAGGGTTGTAGCTTCAAATGTTCTCTGAGATCAGAAAGGTAATGCAAGCAGAGAGAATGGTAACCTGCTCTGGGTACCTCATCTACAGACATTAGCATTAGCATGTAATGGAGCTTAGCGCTGGATCTGGCTGGATACCTGTTTAGAGATAGTTATGTAGGGTTATAGGGTACAGGTGGGGCTCAATAGTACAGCACTTGCCCATCATGTACGAGCTCTGAGTTCAATTCCCACTACTAGAAATAAAAAAAGCTATGTGACTCAACATCATTGGCTATATTTACCTCCTGGGTAACTAACAGTCTAGCTTGCTATTAGTTTAAATTACGTATGCCCCTAGACTGTAAAGCTTCCAAAACTCAGCTTTTCTCTCAGTCGCTTGAGCAAGATAAAAATGCTTTTTGGAGAGCAAATTTTCCCACCCTCCTTTACCAGAGACCTCCACAGGACACTAATGGGCCCACCGGGACACATCCAGAGGACCCAGGTGCAATGTGAAAAGACACTCATCCCTGTTGGCGGACTCAGCTCATGCTAAATGAAGCAGGCTCCTGTTACTTCCTGTCTATCACAGAACAAAGCCCAAACTTCTCAGAAACAGAAGGCCTGCAAAGGTATCACTGCCCAGATGGAAAAACTCAAGGGCCCTCCACCCTTGACAGCCTCCCGTTTGACTGCGAGGCCCTGATTCTCTTCGCAGACTGAAAAAGGAAACCCAATTCTATTGGAGAAAACTGGCAGGTCATTTTTCTCCTTAGAGAAAATGGATTGCACAAATTATACACAAACCCCTCAAATCTCCACCACTGGCTGTTGAAAAACAATAGAGCCTCCATTAGCAGCCCTCTGCCCACAGAATGCTCTCCAAGAAACTAACTGCAGGGTTTGGGTCGAAGCGGAACTCTGGTCCCCGCTGAAGGCACATCAAAATTGTAATAAAAACCTGCTTTTTGAAATGAGACGAGGCAACTGCTTTTCATACCCACATGCTGCTGGAGCTCATTCAATTTCTCTCCACTGACTTTGTTCTAGATGAAAGTGCTCGGCTTTCTGTGGGCAGTGGGAGAGGGCTGACGCCTGCTGCTCCCTGTACGTCATAAGTATGGGTACACACGCAAACCCCGAGGGGCCGGACATGACTGCTGCGGTCCAAGATTGTCACAACCAAAAGAGGCGGTGCTGTCATCTGTCCTCACCTTCCTGTGCTCAGAGATTAGAACACCCGATGTGCAAAAGGACTTCGTATTTAGATCTAGTTCTATACAGCCTGATAAAGGAGGCTAGAGGAAGAGGAAGCGAATCACAGGAGGACTGTGACTGAAAACAGTAAGGGCTCCTGAGGCAATTGGATAGACCTGGAGCGCACACCATGCCAAGTTCCTCATTTTTCTCCATCACAACTACAGAAGTAAGACCACATTTGCTGTTTGGCTTCAGAAGACAGCCCCTCCCCCGCCCCCCCACGCACGCACGCACGCACGCACGCACGCACACACGCACACACTGTTCCAAAGGCTCTCTAACTCCCCAGCCAAGACAGTAGCACATTGCAGGGTTCTATAGCCCAGTGACTCAGTCACTTTTCTTGCCAGCATATTAAATGTCAAGTGACACAGCTCTGAAAAGACATTTCTTCTAGAAGCCTGGTGCTGAATTAAGTATCTCCGGTACAAATGGGGGCCTAGAGGTTCAAAAAATCGCTTCCTTGTAGGTGGACTGCCAACCTTACAAGGAGGGACCTGGCCACATGCACCCCAAGAGTGCATAAGAAGCCTAAGTCCCAGAGACCATATCTAACCATCCATAAATAAATCCCTCCCAAACAACTTCACCCATGGGAACCATAACGCCTATTAAAAAAAAAAGAAAACAACAACAAACCCCAGAAACAGGCAGGAACCAGAAAGGACAGAAAGGGATGCCAGGGCTGTTCCAGTGCCTGCATTCTGTGCAAAGGCTGGAGACTCGGAGCTCTGGTGAGGTGCTGAGTGTGTAGTGTTCAGAAATGGATAGGTTCCAAGATTGTCACAATTAGAAGAGGCAGGGCTTACAGCCATCTGTCACCCGTCCTCATCTCCCGGTGCTCAAAGATTAGAACTTTTGATATGTGCGGGGACTTCATATTTAGAGCTAGTCCTTACAGCTTGCCAAAGGGGGATGCGGGAACAGGCAGGGAAGGAGAATTATGCCCCCATCTGTCTCTCTGACTCTCTGGCTCTCTCTGTGTCTCTGTGTTTCTGTCTGTCTGTCTCCCATGCCCCCCCCACCCCGTTTTTCCCCTTCCCCCAGTTATTTGAATAGAGTAACCTCTGGTTAAGGTGACAATGTAATTGCTGAATGTTTGTACCTCTCACTCCTGCAAAAAAAGCTTGGTAGCAAGAAATACTATGCAACTCAGGTAAGTAGTCTATGAAGGTTTTCATTCCCCAGAAAGCCGCCCACAGAATGGGATGTGCTCTCCTTTACTGATGTGAAAGCTGCCCAGTGCAGCGCAAAGGATCCAAGAATCCTGTGAAACTGTTGATCAGCATTCTTTTCTTCTTTTCTTTTCTTTCTTTCTTTCTTTTTTCTTTTTTTTTTTTTTGTTTGTTTGTTTGTTTGTTTGTTTGGTTTGGTTTGGTTTTTAGTTTTTTTCAAGACAGGGTCTCTCTCTGTGTTAGCCTTAGCCATCCCAGACTCATTTTGTAGACTAGGCTGGCCTCAAACTCACAGCTATCCGCCTGCCTCTGCCTCCGGAGTATTGGGATTAAAGGCGTGTGCCACCACGTCTGGCTCTTGATCAGTATTCTTAAGCAATTAAAATAATAAATAAATAAGATTCAACAGGTAACTTCCAAATCCTATTCAGTTTGTCATCTTTAATTATACCATGTCTTGTAAGGCTGAAAAGGACCAAGGTTTATGTCAGGGTATAAGATGGTGAACTCCTTTCCTAGAAGTCAGAAAAGTCCCAGAAGTTTTGAAGTTAACTCAACTGTGAAAGACTGGCAAAGGGAAGCAGGTCCAAAATCCTGTCTCAGAACTTGGTGAGATAAGATATTTACTCTGAAAATAAGTAACTATGGAGAAAGTAATCTAAGGAAAATGTTTCCATGGGAGGCTAATAACGTATTTTTTTTTCCAATAGCAATAGGCCTTACTTCTTATGTAGTTTAACCAAAGACATTCAGACTCACCTGTGAGAAACTCAAGAAGTAACAGCATTCACCTTTCACATGCTAGTGTCTGGGAGTTTACTAGGGTCACCATGGGGAATGAAATACTTCCTAACTGAGGAGACTTTGCAGACACAACTTTCCACCTGAGATGGATTCTCAAGTCTCCGCATGAGCAAAGGAACTCAAACTCCCAGAAGGCATTGCTGTTGCTGTCTCAGGCTGCAGAGAGATCAGCCTGGAAATAGTAGTAGATTCTCAATGAACCTTGACCTAAATGAACCTTGACCTGAACAGCCAGAGATGGAAACCAGCCTTGACTCGAATGTATGAAGTAGGAAAGAGCAAAGAAAGGAAAGGAAAGACTGGCGAGATGCAGGATGGGGCCACACAGAACAGGACTCGGTATATGACAAAGGAATGCAAATAAGCTATAACAGTTTATATTTGAGGAATATCTAAGGCTGAAGACTTGGGGCAACTTAGAGAAAATAAAACCTTTACATTGTATTTATAACAAACTCTGCCACATTTTCCTTTCATTTTCTTTTAATTTAATTGTAATGGCTGAACCCCAGTACTCAAATTCCTGTCCTGTGAACCACACTCACCCCAGCTGACCTCATACAATCTCATAGTTTTAGCACCACTTGCATGCAATGGCCCCAAATCACTATTTCAGCCTGGACTTTGCCTCTAAGGCCCAGATCGATGTGTCTGACTGTCCTTTTGACATTTCCAACCTAATAGCTAAAGCATATTTGAAAGTTATTTGGAGTAAGCACCTCCTTTCTGTAATCTACCAAAGGCGAACAGATTCTACCTGCTTCTGCATGTGTCTCCCAAACACACCCAGTGTCCACTAGCTCTCGCCACCTCCACATCTGTCACCTGCCCACCATTTTCAGACTGGATCTCTGCTCTAGCATCCAACAGTGCACAGAGGTGAACTCCTACACACACACACACACACACACACACACACACACACACACACACACACACACACAGTGCCCCTCTCAGTCTACGCACTGCAAGCCTTAACGTTGTAAGGCGGGACCTGGTTACCGATAACTACGGAGACAAAACCCTTAGGAGTCCTTGAACAGGCAAAAACAAAAGGTGTGGGGAATCACTCTGAAAGGGAACAGAGTATCAAAGACAAAACTTTTGAGGACATCCGGAGGGACAAAGGAAGCCAGACTCTTAAAAAATGTCAAGCCTCAGCTCAAATGTCCCCTTCCCTCTTTCTGATCTTCCTCTATAGACAGGGTCAAGGCTTGAATCAAACTGAACCCCTTTGCTGAGCCCCCAACCACTTTGAATTCAGTCTGTGCTCACAGCCCTTGACCCAGCATCTACTGTCCGCCCTTTGGCAAGAGTTTCCAATGCTGAACACAGCAGCATGGGAGTCGCATGGGCAGCGTGAGAAGGAAGTGGCTCTTTTAGAGTAACTAGCCAAGCCATTACATAGGAAGTGCATTTCAGAGACAGAAAACAGAGCTGTGTTTATCCCAGAAGATATCGCCTGTTAAGAAACCACAATCCTGTGGGAAGACTGGGGACAAGGCACTTAGAGGAAGTGGGGGGAGGAAAGCTCTGGAAGAATGAGGGGAGGACGTTATACAGCCAGAGGGAGAGTAGGGTGATAAACGCAGGAGTTGGGGTGGGGGCACAGATGCCATCAAGGAAAAGAAAGCAAAGCAAAACAAACAAAAACAAACAACAACAACAACAACAAAACCACGACTCCGGCAACACAGACAGCCTTGCTTTAGAGGATGCCGGTTGAGGTTGGAAGCAGGAGTGTTAGGTGTAAGGATTTGGCAAGCGCATACATGTGATTCCTAATCTTTTCACTCTTAAGTACTATGTAAATGATGGGTTCCCAGAGGAAGGTGAGAAGCCGAGGCTGTAACAACCAGAGGTTAAAACCGACCTACTCAATGAAGTGTGAGGCCCAGGGAGTTAATGAGGCAAGGAAGAGCCTAGCCAGTGAGGTAAGCAAACCCAGCTTTGGTCCTGGAGGGTCCAATTACTTCCTACTAAGTGGTGCTGGAGGCTTGACTTCTCACCCTGTGCCAGTCCCAACCCTTGGGTAGGGACTGGATGGATGTAGCTGCAAGGCAGAGCTTCTCCATCACCTGGACCTGATGGATGAGCCATTCTTAGAGTCTACCCACTCGGCTTTGTCTAGGCCTGGGTAGGGAAAACGGAATGGGAGCCATGCCTCCTTTGCTTTCAGTGCCCCCTTCCTCGGTAAAATGGGTACAGTTGCTGGGTGCTCTATTCCTACAAGGATGCCTGCCACAGTGGGCGCTCAGCAAAAGTTGGTTGAGTGTAAATGAACCCTGTTCAATTCCACTTCATTCTACGGAGCCATTGAATAAGAAAGTTTCAGGGAGAGCAACGTTAGAAAGAAGGGGAAGAGACTGGAGGTCCCAGTGGGGTGGTCCACCGGCCTGAGCAGAAGGCTCCCCAGCGCCATCTGCGTGCAGACTCAACTCCAAAGGTCCAGGTCTGCAGTTGACAACTGACCTTCCTGCGGGGAAGCCCGCGCTGGCCACAGCAGCTCGGCTCTGGCGGCGTGCTCCCGCCACCCGGGGGCAGCGCTCGGCGCTCGCTGCGCACGTAGGTCACCTGCCTCCTTCTTGCTCCACGCGGAGGGCTGGGTGCCGGCCGCCCGTGCAGCCGAGGTGGCCCCGGGGGGTCCCGGCGGCCTGGGAGTCCCGAACCCGCTTGGCGCAACTCCATGCAAAGCCGCAGGCCCAACAGCAGCGCCGCGCCGAGCAGCCACCGGGACAGGGCTCTGCAGCCGCACCCGGGAAGCCTGGCAGTGGCCATGGCGGGGACCCCAGCCTCCGGCTGTGCTCAGGGTCCCACCTTCAGCTCCCAGCCGCCTCCAGAGAAGCGTCCCCAAGGCCGGGGGCTGCCAACTGTGGCAACTCCCCGGAGAGCCGAGGCTTGTCCCGCCTTCTTCCCTGGGACCGAGGAGGCCCGGGAGTAACCTTATCCTGCCCAGCCGCCGCAGGAAGAGCGAGGGCGGTGGGCTAGGCATGCACCCAGGCTGCCGCCGCCTAGTTGGGTGTCACTAGGTATGTCTGGCCTACGAAGCTTGGCTCAGGGGACAGCCACAGAGCCAGCAAGAGCACATTCCTCCTGGGGGCCTGGGCTCTGACTTCACATGTCGGTGTTAGTATTAGACACAGGGAGAAAGAAGAAAAGGTGAGCTGCCAGGTTTTGCACCAAAGGAAAAGTTCTGTCAAGCAGTTCGTGCCATTAAGCATGATATAAAAATAAATCATACTTATGCTCGGGTTTACAACTTCTCTCCCTCAAGGAAGAAGGGAGAGAGACTAGCATTCCATGCAGAAGAATCAAATTAGAGTTATTCAGCTTCTAAATTCTGCCTGAAGCCAACCCTGTGCTTTCTCTCGGTGTTATGAAATGTGTGGGGGTGAAGGGAAGGGAAACAGCCAGCTAAGACATCTAACAGCAGGGAGAGAGAGGGAGGGAACAGAAATTGCCATGGCATGATGTAAATCAAATTAATTTAGCTCCAAACACACACCTCCCGCTGCCTTGCAGAAATGTAGAGGGACATATTTATCTCCGGGCAAAATGCTCCCCAGCTGGTATTGTCAGCATCACCTTGACCTTAATTAATAAAACCTAAATGCTCACAGCCAGAAGCCTGGGATTGGTGGTCTACTTTCAATTGTTAGAATCCTTTCCCTCCACCTGTTTGGGGTGACATTGATTTCTAGATTTATGTTCGGGTTCTTTTGGTTTCCTTGAGGTTTTTCTTTTCTTTTCTTTTGTTTTCTTTTGCTTGCTTGTTTGTTTGTTCGTTTTCTCGAGACAGGGTTTCTCTGTGTAATAGCCCTGGCTGTCCTGGAACTCTCTTGGTAGACCAGACTGGCCTCCAGTTCACAGAGATCTGCTTGCCTCTGCCTCCCAAGTGCTGGGATTGAAGGCGTGTGCCACCACGCCCAGCCAGGATTCTTTGTTGTTTAAACTATGACCATGTACCTCCCCAACACACACACACACACACACACACACACACAGATTATTTTCCATGCTTCTCCGCAGGCTGTCTCTGCTGACCATTCTGTTTTGCCTGGCCTACAGCATGGACAACAGAGACGTAGGATGAAGTCTGGTGCCCCCCCCCCCTCCCCTCGCCATTTGAAGTTCAGGAGTTTTCCACAGGGAGCTCTGCCCTTTTTGGCTGATGACCCAATTTATTCCTTGTCACAGAGCACTTAACCTGCTTTCCTATAGCCACAAAGCTGCTCAGCCTAATCTAATCTAGTGCTTTCCCTGGCCACCACCCTTCCTCGGACTCCTCAAGGTTCTATTATGCTTGAAAATATACACATGTGATTGGGATAGATAGATTGATAGATTGATTGATGATAGGTAGACAGACAGACAGACAGACAGATATCTACTTACCCATGTCAAGGGAAACTGCAGATAAAGCCTGTATTAAGGAATACAAACAAATACCTTTTATTCATACAAACCATAAGAGACAGCCTCACATTCTGTAATTATTCATTTGAACTATGTCTGAATCACAGCCTTCCTACTAAGTGATATGAGACACTAAACAAAGTACTTATCTTTCCTAAGCTTCCGTTTCCTTGTGGGGAGATAGGCCAATGTTTAGGGTTTCAGATATTGCATAACTACTACATATTTAGTGTCTAAGTAACAACTGGTCCTCAGAAGCTAATTTTTTAAATTATTTACCAATAAAGAAATTCTGGGTATTGTCACAAAAGAAGAGGCAAATACAAAAGATAGGCAAATACGGGGGGGGGGGAGGCAAAGTGATCTATAAACATCTTACCATTGACTTGGGACTTACAATTATCTTCTCTTGACTTAGGAATTCCCAACTAATATAATAAAAATAGGTTTTATGTAAGTATGAAAACTTCATTATGAAACCCATTGATATGCATTATGGTTGGTTTTAATGTCAACTTGCCACATGGAATGGCCTGCCCAGACTGTTGGCTCCCTGGGGAGCAGCCAAGATTCAATGAGGGTATTCCAGAGTAGGTTAATTCTCTTTTCTCTCTTTGATGCTCCTGGGCTGAGGGACTGATCTCTCCACCATAGCAGAACCAGCAGTTCCAAGCTTTCATCGTGGCATAGGGACCAGCGCTCTCCAAGAATTGTGCAGGCTTCCTGCACCAGCCTGGGACGACTGAGGCACCCTGCCTCAAGGACCGAGTGCTGGGTTCTCAGTGTCTCATATACGATTTGGCTATCGTCATTTTAAAGCCTAGTTACTTGATAACATATTCATCCACGTGGTTCTTTTCCTCTAGAGACCCCGAGTAAAACCCCAACAGTTTCAAGAACATGTAAGGCTCAGGAACCCAGGCCTGGGGCTGGAGCTCAGTGGAAGAGCGCATGCGCAAGTCCCTGAGGCCCATTCCAGGACTCAAGATTCTGCAAATGCACTCTAGTAAGTTACATACTTATACGGCATTATTTAAAACAACATGGACAGTGTTTGATAATCCCTCTTCAGCCATGTCTAACGTGGACTTTGCTAGAAGTTGCTAAGCTTTGTTTGGCTTCTGTGCGCTTAACACAGTGCACAAAGTTAAAAAAAAAAAAAAGCAATCTTCTGAAGAACGTGGTACTGCTAATGCATGCCTTTTGCTTGTCTGTAGAGTCTCTCTACAAAGAGGAATCATGGGACTTCCATAGATTACGAAAATGGGCGTATGTAATAAGATGCTGGACTGGGAGGAGAGCACAGCATGGACATGGATACACTCAGAACAGTGTAGCCCTTGAAAGGAATGGGCAAGATGATGTCATATTTCCCCATATCTCATTTATGCTTCTTTAATAAAATGTTTCCACTATGGGGGGGGAGGTGAACCCTCCAAGTTATATGCAATGTTTAAATACCCTTTTCCTTTATATTTTGCACCCATGTCTACGTGTTTATAACTAATCAAAAGGCCTATTGATATGTATGGAATGTCATTAATTTTCTAGGCAGAGGTCTCCCACTTTTAACTTCCACACAATGTTTCCCTGTGTTGTGGATGAGAATGAATGTTGAGCTGGTCTGAGGGTAAGCTGGAGAGGCGAATCCGACGGACCGCTGTGAGAGCCGCCGAGAGTGACCTTCGCTTTTCTCCGGGTTGACCTTGTCAAGGTTGTTCCTGGATATGTCTCAAGTATGCAGATTATCATTAGCCATTGTGTCATAGGTTTGTTAATTAAATATGGGTGTCAGCAAAACACAATAGAGATCTTTATCAATCACAGATGGCATTCTCCAGGAGGTTTTAGCCAATAATATTAATAAGAGTTTTTATTGCCAAGCTCCAACACTATGTATGGTGTATATATGTGAATATATGTATATACATATATTCACATAGGGAGAGAGAGAGACAGAGAGAGAGAGAGAGAGAGAGAGAGAGAGAGATTGATTTCCACCCAGAGGTAACTTTACCTTAACCTTACAAAGAGACACTTGGCAGTGTCTCAGGATGTTTTTTATTATTACGGCTCCTCATAGGGAGAGGGGAAGATGAAACTAGTGTCTAATAGGGAAGGAGCCAGGATGCTACTGCACACACTCCAATGGGAAAGACAGCCTTCCATAGTAAAGAGTGGCCCAGCACAAGCTCTCAGGAGGTCTGACTATGAGAAAGCATGCTGTCATGATAGACGCTGATACTGAAATTCTAAATTACTGACATGCCAAGGAGAAAAGAGGCCAACAGAAATTATTCCTGCCTTTGTAGAGTGGTCACACCTGCTCTGTTGTGTAAAGCACCCAGCCCGAACCAAAGCAATCACATTTTCAAGGGGAATAAAGCCGAATGTTGGTATCAACATCTTCCTTCAACTACTATCATCTTTTCTCCACATGCACACTGTGCAAAATGTATATAAACCAAACCAAAGAAGATGTAAACAGTCATTTTTTTTTTATTGAGAGGTAAGTATCCTGTCAAACTCTTCCCTGTTTACCAAAGAGGAACCAAATACATCTTCCTCTGATCTGCTCTTAGAACATAATATTTATATTATATACCCAAATTATTATATATGCCCAAAGAAGATAAAATCACCACCTTGTATATGATATTTGCTTTAAAATAATCCTATGGTGAGAGGTGAGGTATGAGTGGGTGTAGGGAACCGCAGCTGTGCTGGTACTGAGCATTACTTGTTTTTGTCTGCAGTTGAAACATTGCTTGTTTTTCTCTGCAGTTGAAACATTGTGCTCCACTGGTTGCCTTCATTTTCCTTGTTTTGAGTCCACAGTGCTGTTTGAGTCCTGGTTCCTCCCCCATATAAGCAGTTCTGTTACTCCCAATAGGCCGCATTCTCTCAGCACAAAAATGACCTGCTGTCTTGAGTGTTCTTCAATCCGCAGTCCCTCGCTTGGTAATTCGGGGTACTTGCAACTCGGGTGTTGTAAGTGGGGATATAAACAAAACAAAATGGCTGCCACTTGATCATTATAGCTCAGTAATGGATTTACAATTCTTCATCTCTGAGCATGTTTTAAATAAAGCACAATAAAAAATGTTTTAAATTGTAAGCTTTTAGCCACAGCTTTAAAATAACAACATTGACAGTTCATAGTAGTTTATAAGATGTTGTTAGAGAATTTGGATGGTGCTATTGTCACTAGAGCAACGAGGATTGACATATCTGTAATCTCATGTAATTCCTATACTGGAAGAGCAAGAGTGTCTAAAGTCTACAGCCCAGGTACCCTTTACCAACAGAAGATCTGCTCCAAAGGTCCTCCATGAATGCCTGAAACTGTAGAGACTCGAACTCTATACAAGCACTGTTATATATAACACAGTGGTCAGCCTGATAACTGAGACATCTGGCCGATGAGCAGCGGTTTCAGCACAGGAGTGCCAAAGTGATGACTGACTTACCATGCTACCAAAACAGTGTGCCGTGAAAACATATGAACTGTTTACCTGTGGAATTTTCCATTTAATAGTTTCCCATCTAAGTTTTCTTCAGGGAACTGAAACTGTAGATATCAAGAGTCCTATAAAAGAAGAATAGCGTGTATGTCTGGCAACACCACTTAACACAATGCATTGCAATTCCATTCAACGGATTTTTCATTTCCGATATTAGGTCTCTACAGCTGATCATCCCAGATCTCTGTATTTTGTATCTTTTAATCTGCTTCTCCCCACTTCCTTTCCTCCCTCTTCTATCAATGGTAATCACTATTTCACTATGTGTATACTTGAATTCTGCTGTAATAAAAATTATGCAACATTTTTATGACTGCCTGTGGCTTATTTCACTTAGCATAATGCCCTCTGCTCTATCTGTGTTGTAGGGAATAACAGAATCCCCTCCTTTATTAAAGGAAATATTATCCCACTATATAAATACATTACAATTTCCTTATACATGTTTGTTGGTGGACATTTATATTTATTGGCTATTGTCAATAATAGACAGTGAACATGGGGGTACAAATATCTTTACAGGATGATGCTTTTGTCTTCTTTGAGTATAAGGGATTTCTGCCTAGTATGACATCCCTCATTTTAATTTCCAGAGAAGTTTTTACCTTATTTTTCATAATCAATGTACCAATCTATATTCTTACCCACAGTAGACTCAGATTCTCCCACCATTGCCTGCAATTGCTCTCAACAGATGTTATCGCTTCTCAGTTTTATAACAACATCTTTGTGGATCTCATACTGTTTTCTATTTTACCTCCTCTGATCATGAGTGGTTGCAGTATCATTTTGATGGCTAGAAGTACCATGATTTACCCATGCTTCCACTGTTGGACCTCATTTTCAAGTTTCTATGTTTCAAAATAACACGATGGCGAGCATCTTCGCAGCTAAATATGAAGAGTCAGATATAGAGTGTGAGAGAAAGAAGCCAAGAAGGAGTCCAAGGCATGTCTTGAGCAACTATAAGAATGACGTCATCAAGGCCGGGCGTGGTGGCGCACGCCTTTAATCCCAGCACTTGGGAGGCAGAGGCAGGCAGAACGCTGTGAGTTCAAGGCCAGCCTGGTCTACAAAGTGAGATCAGGACAGCCAAGGCTACACAGAGAAACTTTGTCTCAAAAACAACCAAAACAAACAAACAAAGAAAAAAACAAGAATTTAAGTCATCATTGACTGAAAGGAGAAAGACTCTTGGTGGGGAACACTGAGAGTTTGACTTTCGTGATAATGCTAACTTCAGAAAGCCTATCCGAGGGAGGAAGCAGGGTAGGTAAGCAGCTGGATTTGAAATTAAAATTCCTACAAGTGGCAAGGGCTTGAAAGATAACTAGACCATCAGCACAGAAGGGGGGTTGGTGGTGGAAATAAGAAGATTTTGAGAATTTAGCTCCAGTATTCACCAACTTAAAGTCAGAAACACAAGCAGAGCTCAATAAAGGAACTGAGGTAGATACACAGTGTGATAGGAGAACGTGGAGCGCAGGAAACCAAGTGTCTTAGTTACCTTCTGCTGCTGCGATAAGACACCATGGCTGAGGCAGCTTATAGAACAAAGAGTCTGTCTTATGGCTTCAGAGGGTTAAAGTCTGAGCTTTGTGGTGGGGAGCACAGTCTGGGCAGCAGCTGAGAGCTTACATCTCTTGATCCATAAAAGCAAAGCAGAGACAGATAACCGGGAGGGGGGGAGGGAAGGGGGGTGCAGGGGGGGAAGGGGGGGCAGCTTGGACTTTTGAAACCTCAAAGCCTGCCCTCAGTGACGCAAAGTGGAAAATGTACTTCTAGAAGGAAGAAGCTGGGGAGGGGAGTGGGGAGGGGGAGGGGAAGGGGGGCTATTAGGATATAGACCAGCAGTTCTCAGCCTGTGGATCATGACCCCCCCCACAGGGGTAGCATACAGATACCCCGCATATCCAGATACTTATATTATGATTCATAAGAATCACAAAGTTATAGTTAGGAAGTAACAACAAAATAATTTATGGTTGAGGGTCGCCGTGGCAACAGGAAGATCTGTATTAAAGGGTTGCAGCTTTCAGAAGGTTGAGAACCACTGAGCTTGGGGACTTTGTGTGTTTTAGTTAGGGCTGTGACCCCAACACCTAGAACAATAGCTTGGTGACTTAACAAAAAACTGGTGAAACAAAAAACCAAGGAGAGCATTAAGCCTGTGGACACTTATAACCATTTTGTCACTTTTGATTCTAAGAGTAGAGTTCTGCAGCGTGCTAATTTGGGGAAAGCTTGCCTTTTGATGAGACGTGTTGCTATTAGTTTTTAAGCATGCCATAGAAGGGCTGTACTGATCTTGTTTAAAGATCATAAACTATTTCTGTTATGATTGGGGAACACTGAAGGCTAGCCTTGAGCCCAGCCTCCGAGAAAAGAATGACCTCACCCAAGTTTTTGCTTCATTTCCTACTTCTTCCATTACATCACTTAAACTCCCTCCAAACCACATCCCAGACGGGATTTGTGTTCATTGGCTTATCAGTTATTTCCCCCCTTGCTACATCTCCCAGAGTCATAGCTACATATTAAGAAACTAGCTTAACATAAGCCATGCATGTACCACCAGCATCCTTCCCCCACAACCTCCCCCACCCCCTCCCCCGTTCAGAGCCAAAGCCAGAAAGTTGAAAGCTCTCAAAGACCAAAACTAAAGCTGTAAAAGAATGGTAGTCCCTGGGTCTGCGTGAGAGCCAGAGCCCTGCCTAATATCATACTACACGCTAGATGTCGGCCTACGGGAGCTGGTTATGGGCTGGCCTTAGGAAAACACCTGGGTGGTGTGTCTGAGCATCTCGGTCTGCGTGGCAGTGAGAGCAGGAACCTGCTCTTTCTCTTTTGCAGCCTCTCATCCCCTGTTCTCAGAGTGTTGCTGTTGATCTAACGTCTGTAGACTTGCTGGATCCTTCATCTGAGACTTGAGATTCTTCATCTCAAACTTAGGGATTGAGATTTTATCCCTCAGTGCCTTCCATGGGTCCCAAACCCGTGTCAGGACTGTGGATGAACAGCTGTCATGTGGAGTGGTCAGATGCAAGACACCACATTCTTCCAGCAGGACCATGTTGCTCATATATCTCAACCACATAAGAATCACAGCCGAACCTGGACTGCCTACTCGCAGACTGCACTTCTAGCTGCCTGATATCACTTGCACTGCAGGGCCTGGAGATGAGCCAGAGATGCTGTCACAGGAGTCACTGGGAGGAAAACGGACAAAGACAAGAGAAACAGTTGTGGAAGTAACAGCATTGGGGACAGGTGGAAACTGCAGTGGTCTGGCTCTGAAGTCAGCCGTAGGTCCTGGGTTTCCAACAGGAAGTTTTACTGACAAACGATGCAACACACACACACACACACACACACACACACACACACACACACACAATTTCTAGATATGTTCTAGAAACAAATCTCAAGCATTCTTAGAAAAATATGTACTTATATAAATTAGCCCCCACAATGAGACATTTCCAGATTTTACTAAAAGGGACTCAGGTTAAGAATGACCAAAACATGTCTTTTTTCATAGGACCACCTAAGGAACATCTCTGTCCTGCTCCCTCCATGAATCTTATCATTATGACACACACCAGAACTAATCTCCCAGCTATAGATCACTTTCGAAAAAAAAAAAATTCCTGATTTAAACTTTCCCAAACTCAAGGGCTTACGAGACCTTTCAAGGGCAGAAAAGATCACCAGGGAGCTGACAGGATAATGCAAAGCACGGCATACCCAAAGGCAAAAATCTCAGAGCTCTGTCACTTCAGCTCAGCTGGTGATTATATTAAAAATCCTGAGGTCAAAAGCCGGTTGGGTTTCTCCTCACAATGAGGCAATAGCCCTTGGGAAAACACAAGAGCTGAATTATTTTCAGATCAGAAAGCACAGACTCGCAAACCTAAGTGTGCTTAAGAATCATACTGGGGCATTCATTGCTCAACTACAGCCTTGAAAGCCCACCTCAGGAGAGTTCCCGTAGGAGGCAAGTCCCCACAGTGATTTTTTTAAACAACCTTCATGTGGCCCATGGTCAAATCTATGGATGCCTTGGCACTCTGTTCCCCACTGCGGTGGCAGAAGGCACGGGAGAAGTGGTTTTCACAAGGTACCTTCGTATCCATGGGACACAGGTTTTCCCCCAGTCCCTGCGTGCAAACACTAACCACATTTCCAGCATTGACAAGGCATCTTCAGAGCTCCCAGGGCAGCCTTGTCTGCTCCCATCATTTTCCACAGGGAGGTGAAGAGACTGCCAAAAGAGAAAGCTCTTCTTGTTCCCTTCCCTCCCTCTACCCCTCCATTTTCTTTTCCTTCCCCAGTTTGTTCTCAGAATTCCTTAGTGCTGTGTCTCTGAGACTTGCACAGGAAATCTGCTCAGCCTGGTTGAAAGGCTCAGAAGTTGCCTTCCTCTAGCTGCCTGGGCGCCCTCATCTGGAAAATTGGGATAATAAAATAATAATAGCAAAATAATAAAAAATAACTCCTTGATGGGGTTGTTGTAATGATTCCCTGGGTTCATATATTTACTAGACAGCTGCTTTTAAACACCCAAGCCACTAAGGCTGCATGAGTTCATAGGCTTAAAGAGCTTGCAGGAACGTGCCTGGCCCACCGTGTTACTGGTGTACAATTTGTTAGTGCCATTTTTCTCTGTGAATCAGAAGGGTGCTTGCTTCCATTTTGTGTTTTGCATTAGTTAATGTTCTCCTTCCCTTGCCTTCAGTTGAATTGTCTGTGCTTCAGGCTTCCTGTGTCTCAAATGGCCAGAAATAACTGAGGAGAGTGTCACACGCCCCCACCTGGAGCCTGTGGTCTTTCTCCTTAGTGCCTTGGAAAGATGGTGGCCTCCAAAGTTCCAGTTATTTCTGAGAGAGTGCATTGATCCGACTTAACTACCGGATCTTTCCTTGCTCTTTGATGTGCACTGTGGTAACAGGGTTCTCCTTTTATTTCTGTGTCTCCGGCTGTTGTGTGCCACGCAGCCACACCACTTTTCTCTCCTCCGTCCTCCGCCTCCTGCTCCTGTGCTCACATCACACTTTGTTCCTTTTTGAAATTCACTCTCCAGCTTCCACTTCCAGCCTCCTGGCCTCTGTGTCCCTTTCACCTGCCCCCAAGAACAGCCTTGGCCAAGATCACTCCAGCAGAGCTTATGCCTTCACTATCAGAGGCAAACTCACTTGCAAGCGCACATCCTCCAATCCCCTCCCTCTGGAATTTTCCAAAATCTTAAGATGCTGAGAGCAGCTTCCACCTAAGGGAGCAGGAGGCCTGGAGCTCCCCTTCCTCGGCTCCCCTCCTCCACCTCCCCCAACAGACTGAGCCAGTTGCTCGGAAAAGGAGACAAATGCCTTCTAAAGGAATGCTGCTGTTGCTAGGAGCAAGGGGAGATCACTCTCTGTCATAAAGGAGAGCCAGGAGAAAAAGCCACCCAGGGATGGACAACAAAGAGAAAGTGGAGGGGTGTGTGTGTGTGTGTGTGTGTGTGTGTGTGTGTGTTATATATGTGTGCATGGTGTATTTGGTGCATGTGGTATTTCTGCATGTATGTGTGTATGCATTGTTGTTTGTGTGTGTGGTGTGTTTGTGAGTGTGTGTATGAGTGTGTATGTGTGTGAGTATGTGATTTTGGTGTGTGGTATGTGTATATGTGTATGGTGTACGTGCATGTATGTATGTGTAGTGTGTGTACACATGTGTATGTGTCTGGTATGTGATGTGTGTATGATGTGTGTGTATGAGATGTGTGTCTGTGAGCGTGCAATGTGTGTTTGTGGTGTATGTGTGTATGTGTTTAGGTGTGTGGTGTGTGTGAGTGTATGTGAGTATGCTGTGTGTGTGGTCTGTGTATGTGTCTATATGCACGGGTGATATGTGTAGATGATGTATATGTGTGTACATGGTACATGTGGTGTGTGTGTGTGTAGGTGTGTGTGTGTGATGTGTGGTGTCTGTGAGTATATGTGAAGTAACGTGTGTGGTGTATGTGTGTAGGTGTGTGTATGTATGTATGTAGGTGGATTTATGTCGGTGTGTGAGTGAGGTGTGTGTGTGTATATGTGTGTGTGTGTGTGTGTGTGTGTGTGTGTGTGTGTGTGCTGCTTTAGCCATTAAGTCTATGTCACTGATAAGTTTCTCATAGCCAAGGATGTTTGTTATTTAAGGTCTTCGTGGTTTTTAAATCCTGCCTTACTGTGGAAAAACAATATGTTTTAAAAATCAAGAAACACTTTTCATCATTGCTAGGACCATGACCTCAACAAATACCAGGGCTGTGCTGATGGTTCACCAGCCCTGAGCCCACAGCAGATGCAGAACTGGTGCTGGGGATGGGGATGGGGATGGGGGTGGGGATGGGGATGGGGGTGGAGCTGGGGGTGGGGATGGGGATGGGGGTGGGGATGGGACTGGGGGTGGAGATGGGGGATGGGGAATGGGGGAAGATGGAGGAGGGGGAAAATGGGGGATGGGGTTGATGGGGGATGATGGGGGTGGGGATGATGGGGGTGGGGGTTCTTGGGGGATGATGGGGGACTGGGGATGATTCTAGATCTTCTGCCCTTTTCCTGGGGGAGGGGGCAACCTAATGCTGTAAACAAAGACTTATCCTTAGAGCCCAAGAGTGAATGGGTTCCCTTTACTGTAGAACAACCTGCCATAAATTCATGAGGTTCGGTCATAAGGATTTAACAAGATAGTGCGCTCATTGCCCACCTGTCCAACCAAAAATTAGGTAATTATGTGGCATAATAATTTCCGCGTAAGTCCGCTGAGGTTTTCAGCAAGCACAAAGAATGTACCAACAGCTTCACAGCCATGGTGCAGCACATCCACAGGCTCCGCCCCCAAGCCCCTAGCTGTACTAATGACAATTTAACAACATCTCAGATGTGTGTTTTTAGAATATCAGATCGCTTGCTCACCAAGTTTGGTGGGCAATACCAGAAAGCCTTTGGAAGCCACACCAACTTCTTCCAGGATTCAATTTCAGCTGAAGTGAGAAGTTGGCAAGCATTGAGCATTGCACATGACCTCGGACGTCCTTCGTTTTGCCAATTCTAGATTAAAAGCAAAAAAAAAAGGAATTGACTTCGCAAGGGCCCTCCCGCCCTAAGCTCGTTTTAGCAATTAAATATGAAAAGGAGATGCCTTAAGCGTTCATTGATAAGAAATAAAATCAAAACTAAATCCATAACCCATCTCAATCTGATCTCATTAAAGCAGAAATTCGATTTCACACAAAGGGCTTCTTCTTCTCCGCTGTCTGCTTTCATGAAATACAGCTATTTCCACATAGCCTGCTTCAAATCTTGTGTTACACAAAGAGGAAAGAAGTCCCATTCTCTTTCTGGCCTTAACAACCTCTGATACACTGACTGTGTCGGCTACTCATCACCGGTGTTACAAATTAAGCTTTTGTTGCTGCCACGAGTAAAAACTTATCTGGGCAGAGCAACAGAGCTATTTCTTTCCTCGAACAATAGAATAAGAAGACAGTAACAAATCATCATTTTTAAAAAATCTGCCCTTCTTAAGCAGTTCACGATCCAAGAAAGCCTTTTTGGGGTTGCCCAACAAAGCCCATCCCCAAATGGGCCATATCTCCATTTTTTTTTCTGCAGCTCTGAGACCTCTCTTACTGCATTCTCTGTGCACAGACCAGAGCCAGTGCCATAGCAAAGCCCTCATCATTAACGTTCTCAGGGGTCGAGTGTCGGTCAGCACCAAGCCCTGTGTGACTACACTCAAGGGCATTGGAGGCCCAGTGGTCAGAATGGAAAGAGGAAAACATAACCTTGCACTGAGAAGACAGACTTCTCTGGCCAGCTTCACACTTTGGCCCCATGTGCTTTCTTTAGAAAATACTTGTTATGGAATTTTATGAACTGTTAAAAAAAAAAGAAGACGTGTAAGTAGGGTTCATACCTACCTCACAAGACTGTCAGGAAAAGTAAAATTAGATCATTGTGAAATTGCTCCCAAGTCTCCTAGGTAACACTGAAGAAAAGCTTTGTGGATAAATATGCCATGTAACCTTTAAATAGTTCTAATGACCCTATCTCAGCCATGACCCCCCATCATCTCAGCTGTGACCCCCATCTCAGCTATAACCCCCATCTCAGCCATGACCCCATCTCAGCC
>OU015750.1:69449970-69465638 GCA_907169655.1 Acomys percivali
GGGGGGGGGGGGGGGAGAAGATGCTGACTCCAAGGAGTTTGATCTAAGCAGCTGCGTGGATGAAACTGCTGTGCTCTGAGGTAGAGAGAACAGTTAGTTGCAAGTCAGGAATAATGGCTAATCAGATGTTTGGGGTATGTTAGATTTGGGAGCCATGTGAATCTGTGGAATGGAGAGGTGAACAGATGGTTCCAAGCTCAGGGCCAGCATGGAGGTATACGTTTTGGAACTGTCAGAATATTTGAAGTTATGAGATTTTTATGGGTCCACCTGGGGGTGTAATAAAAGAAAAACGAAGATGCCTGAGAAGGCAGCTGCAGCCAGCCAGCACTTAGAAGGTGGGATGATGATGAGGCAACAGAATAGAAGACTTTCCTGTGGGTAAAAGAGAGCCTGGGAATGTGCATCTCGGGACCTTGTGGGGCAGGGGAGCAGTGTGCCCAGGGGAGCTGGCCTGGAGCGAGAGTGAGGCTGAGACATTTTGAAACCCCAAAAATCTCATTTTGAGACTGACAGGAGTAGGACTCTTTCCTCCCTGTCCTGGGCCTGCATCTCCCAGCACACATAGACTTACCCAACCCCCCACCCCTCCTCTGCCACCCTTGAGGTGGTCATGCAGCCTGGAGGCCAGCTTAAAAGTTAAACTTCCTCTCTCCTTAGAAGGTCATGTCCAGCCAGCCCCTGGCATTCCCCTTCAAGCAAACAAGGCATTCCCAGCCCCTTGGCCCCAGGCCAATGCTGTACACTCACCCCCCAAAGCCTCTACCCACTCCCCAAAAGTTTAAATAGTCTTTGTTCCCTCCAATTTAACAAGCTGTCTCCCTCTGGCTAGAGAGAGCCTGCGCTGCTCTCCCCCGGCCCCCAGCTAAACTCCCCTCCCTCCAGTGCAGCTAAATCAGTCACAGGGTGGCAGATCTGGGTCCTGGCTTAGTCTTCTCCCATCTCCTTAGCACGCCTGCCTCCTTACCTGTGTATACACCAAGCACACTCCGCTCTCTCTTAGGGCTTTTTCACTCGAGTTTCTCTCTGCCTGAAATGGCCTCCACTCAGCTCTTCACATGGGTCATTGTTTTCTCACTTCATGCAAGTGTCAGTCAAGGACAAACCTAACAGGAGTGCTGTAACAGCACCAGTGAGTGATTCCCCCCCAACCCCCGCCCCGCTTAAAAAGGAACTTTCCCTTCTTCAAGGCACATGCTATATCCAGAGCTAGAGTGCGCATTTATGCGCTGCGCATCCGCCACGTAGATCAGCTCCATGCAGATGGCTCTCGCTCAGCACTCCTCTGTTTCAGAGCTTCACCTGGCACACTGCTGGAGGTTAATAAATATGCCTTGTTAATCAATTAACTTGCAGAACAGAGGCACTGGCTTTAGGGCCATTAGCCTGCGGGCATCACCTAGTGAGCAATAGCATGTGTCCACAGTCAGAGTTTGGAGCTAGTTTTGTCAAGTTGGCAAAGCCCCTGGGGATGAGAGTCTCAACAACTGTCTAGAAAAGGTTGTCCTGTGGGCATGGGGGGGGGAGGGGTTGAGTATCTTGGTTGTTTTGGTTGAGATGAGAAGATGCAGTCTTTTGTGGGTAGCACCATTCCCTAGGCAGAAGGTATTGACTGTTTAAGGGCGAAAAGAGCTGGCTGAGCGCAGACATGCAGGTGATCACCGCTCTCTTCCTCTGACTGTGAATGTAATGCGACCAGTTATTTCAAGCTCCTGCCACTGTGACTTCCCCCACCATGGAACTGTGAGCTAATAAACCATCCTCCTCTGGGTTGCTTTGCTCAGAATATTTTTTTTCCCACACAACCAGAAACAAACTAGGACAGAGCTCACGGAGGTCTCTCCTTGGCGAGGCTACAATTTCTCACTCATTAACAGCAGAGGATTTTGTTCTCCACTGTACGGGGAGCTGTCAGGGACATCCCGTGAGAACTCCAGCAGGCTACTGTCCGCACCTGCACACAGCCAGTTCTCTCTGCTGCCTGTCTCGGTGGAATATTTATCTCTACCATTCCTTCCCGCTGCTGGAGTTTCACCAGAGTTGTTAGCAGCAGAACCTGAAGCCCTGACAGCCCTAACAAGCTAGACTAGGCCACCTGTCCTCAGCAGACCGCCTGAACAGACAAGTAATAATCAAACAGGGGAAGGGGGCAGTTAGTCAATGTGGCTGCATGGAGAAGAGGAACAAACAGGTCCTGCTGGCGTGAGGTTTAGGTTTAAACAGAAGACAAGAAGTACAGAGGGTGACACCGTCCTGATTCCAGTGTGCTCACACCCATCCTCCTGGGCTCCCGTCTCTCCTGCAAGGTGGTTTACAGATGTCTGGACTTTGTGAAAACTCTTCCTGGGAGACAAGTTCCTCCTCTGGCTAGTACCAGGCTTCAGACTTTTTCCTCTCTCGGCATTAGAATCCCGGGGGACATTCCAATATCCTGGGGGACCAGTTTTAACAGTCAGACAGTCACAAGTTCTTTAGAATAACTTCATTCTGCCAGGAAGGTTAAACCAGTGACGTGTACACCAGTGAACACTCAGCTTAGTTTCCCATTCCCCGCATTAAGGACTTTTTCCTCCAGCATCTCATCTCTCTCACCCTATAGAGACTAAGCTTCTGCAGAGATTTAACTTCACGTCCATACCACATTCACTCCTCAGTCCTCGGCCGGATGCTCACACAAGCCCTACTAAAACTGCTCCTCATAAAGTCCCCCAATGTCCCCCTTGACATTCAGAATAGTGAGTTCTTTTTCTACATTATCTTTTTTTTTTTTTGAGAAATATGTCATTAAAATACCTTTACAAACCAAAATATAATTGTTGTAGATTTGTCCATCATAGAAAATAAACATGCTCCACAATTCTCCTCGAATACTATTAAAGCTAACACTTTGTGAATATTTCTCCAGGGAGAAAATAGAGTGGGAAAGAAAGTTCTGAAATTTTCCTAGATGAAGGAGCAGGAAAGAGAAAAGATGGAGATGTATGTAGTACATTATTTTTTAAAAAAAAAACAAAAAACTGCAGCATGAGAAAGAACAGAAAAGAAAAGCCAGTTACCTTAAAGAGTCAACAATTAGGCCTGCATCACACTTCTCTATGGCAACCATCGGGACCAGAAGATAATGGAATAGTATCTTCAAGGAGCTGAGGAATGGAACCTCAGACCTAGAATTCACTATAGAAGCCACCCGTCATCAGGAATGGCATCAAGCCTGCTACCTCAGCCTGTGCTTCTCCTGACCGAGGAGTGCTATTGCCAGCCCTGGGGCTCATCAGAAAAGCCTTGAGCTTTCAGAGAGATGCATCCCACTTTCCCCACCTGTGAGACCCTGAGGTTGAGGGCTGGCACAGAGCTCAAGCATCTATGCATCCATTAAAACAAACCAACCAGTGGTTCTCACCAGGACTAGAAATCTAGCTCGGTGTCTCTTCCTCCTGGTTAGATCATCTGGGAGAGGTTAAAAAAAAAATGTTGACGCCTGCCATTGCGAACTGAAGGAATCTAGTCTTGTTGGTTTGAGTGGGCCAAGGTATTAATCTTTTGCTTGTTTTTGTTATAGCAACTCGTGTGATACTTAAACATACTCAGTGGATGAGTAGATCTGCAGTGAGTGCTGTTGGTGGCCAGGAGGTAGGGTAGCAGGACTCAGGGGTCAGTGCAAAGAAGGGCTGAGCTTAGGCACTGTGGCAGTCTTACCAGGAAACCTCTGCTCAAAGAAGCCTCCTGACACAGGTTTGATGTTTCCATCTTGTTCACCTTGTGGTAGGAGCTGCTGGAGGCCACCAAGAGCCCAGGCACAGGGAAAAGACGGGGCTTTGTGCCACCTCGGCGCCATACATAGACTCAAGCCAGGGATGCACGTAGAACCAGGCAGGGCACAGAGATAGTGGCTCTCCTCTCAAGAAGGTCTTCACTGGCCTAGCCCTCTAAGATGCTTATATAATTCAGCTACCCAAGGATTCTGGCCATGATTGTAGCATTCTCTCTGGTATACCCAAACTGTGAGGTCTTTAGTAATAGGTAGACTTTTGCAGTTCTTGCAGGAAATGAATAAAAAAAACCTTGATAAATGGGTCTTACTACCTCTTTCAGTTTAAGTTGGGTAATCTGCCCATTGATGATTTGCTCAACCAATTCGTTCAACAAATGTTGTCATATACCAGGCTTGGTGCCTCCAGTTAGTTAGGTGTAAAAGTGTTGAACAAATCAGATGTATAATTGCCCATATGGAACTTAAAGACTAAACTGCCTAAAAATCCTTCAGGCTGCTGACAGCCTCCTGTCTGTTTTGTGAATAAAGCTTTATTGAAACACAGCTATGGCCATATGTGTACACATTATTTATGACTGCTCTTAGACTACAGTGGCAGTGTTGAGGGACATTGAGGAACACAGAGCCTCTGTAGCCTACATGGCCTTGATCATTTCCTGTCAGGATCTTTGTGAAAGTAGTTTGTCAACCTCAGTCTAGTGGGTGGCTAAACTATTTGTGTCCCAGCAACCCACTCAAACTTTTTATTGATTCTTTGTGAATCCCAATCCTTTCCCCATCATGTACCCCAATCCTCACTCATCTCCCCGTCCCTTCATATCTGCCCTCCTTGCTTGCAACTTCCCCCCAAAATAAAAGAAAAAAGGAAAAGAAACAAAAAGAAAAAGAGCTTGCTGTGACCCTGCAGTATGTCACAATGTATCACACAATATACCCTTTTGTACACACATCTTTACTTGTAAATGTTCATTGCAATGAGTCATTGGTCTGGCTCGAGCCCTACTCAATACTGGATCTTCCCTGGGAATCCTCTCAGGTATCCTGTCATTGCCCTGTGTCATGCCCTAGCTCACTCAATGCTGCAGCCAACAAGTGTCAGAGCCAGCTCTCCCACTCTCATATCCTCCAGAATGGCTCACCCACACCCATGCCCCTCATGGCAGACGAGGGGCAAAGCCAGTTCACTAGGGGCCTACCACCAGGGCCAGCTCTACTTGTGTTGCCCAGGCACAAGGCCCACTCTCCTGAGTGCTGTAGCCGGTGAGAGGTAGGGTCATCTCTGCACAGTTTGGACATCAACATGGTCCCAGGCAGCAGCCCAGACCAGGAACTTCCGCATGGCATTTGCTGGTAACATGGGCCATGGACACAGACTGCTGCTGCTGCATGACAACGGACCCAGACATAGCCCTCAGTGGCAGTATGGCCTTCAGTGGCAGTGTGGCCCTCAGTGGCCGTGTGCCCTTCCGTGGCAGCGTGGTCCTCAGTGGCACCATGGCCAGGACTTCACCATGGCCACTGGCAGCCAGGCCGGCTATTCACATCAGGCTGTTCCTCGCCACCATCGAGTCTCCAGTTCCATCTCTCTTCATAGTGCGCAAGCAGTTCTGTTCCTCTTTCTCTCTCCTCTCTTCATCACATACTTGCACATCATAATGGCTCCTCCTGTGGAAAAGCCACACAGCAGGCAGGCTTCTGGGTGTCTTCTGCACACCCACCTCTAATCCACTCATTTTTAATAAACCATGTTCATTGGGTGGCTATGTAAAAGGAAAAGAAAAATAACAAGAAGCCAGAACACAAACCAGGTCCCCTAAACATGTCTGGAATTTTGACCCTCTGGCCAGGACGAAATGTTATAAAACCGAAGACGTCTGCAGCTTCTGGACAAAACAGAGCTGGTGGCCAAGTACAAAAGCAGATCTGCTTGTTTTCCAGGTCCCTGTGCCAAACTTCTGGACAAGTTTCTTTGATTCTCATCACCTGCAGGAGCTACGCAGGCTCTCTACTGCTGAACTGCATGCTGTGCCAAAGCAGAATCAACACTGCTGAAAGGTCCCTTTAATCAGAAGCTCCTGACCAGGAAGATAATACTCCCAGGGCTAGTGCCATAGAAGTGAACGGTGTCGCTGAGAGTCCTAGGGGATTTATCTGGGTAACTGTGCCTTGGTTTAGCCTAGTAGTGAATGATGGTAAATATAGATGGGACATGAATATATAACAATCCCTTTCTGGTCATAGGAAACCATGGGCTACAGATCTTTAGAACGAAGCCGCATGTCACCAAATGTTGAGTTTGCACGCTGTGTGCAGATTTTACTGTTGAGGTATCTGGTGCTCAAAGGCAAACTTATAACAGCTTAGTTAAATGGTTTTCAGTGGTGTCTTAGTCACTAGTGTATCACACCGCGACCACAGCAACTCTTACAAAGGAAAGCATTTAACTGAGGCTGGCTAATAGTTTCAGAGGCTTAGCCCGCTACCGTAATGGGCTTTTGAAAACTCAAAGCCCAACCCGAGTGACACACTTCCTCCCACAAGGGCACACCTCCTAAACCTTCTAATCCTTTCAAAGAGCTCCCTTTCCTGGTGACTAAGCATTCAAAACTGATAGATGTGGACATCTCTGGCAAAGTCCCTGCCCTCAACATATAGGAGCAACATATAGGGAGCATTTTTATTAAAACCATCTCCAATTGATTCCCCCCACTCCCCCACCCCCACCCCGCTTTCTAGATTCAGGGAGAACTTCATTCCATGAAATGCACTGTTTTTATGGGCTGGGCAGAAGATGGTGATTTTATTGACTGAAAAAGATCAGAAACAAAAGAACCTATTGGTTATTCCACACAAGAACAGAAAAATCGCTGCTTGGTTAGCATGGACTTACTTTCCATTACCTGCTCCTTTGAGGGAGCTGCAGCTGACCTTCATTAGCATATCAATTGGCATAAACTTGTCTGGAAAATTTGGCCTTTGCTTCTGCGACCCTAATTTCTTGGAGGGTCAGATAAACAGCTTAGTTTCATCTTTACTCTGAGTGATTTCAGTTTAATTTAGTCTGAGCTATAGGGATGAGCAGGAGCTTAGGCAGAAACAATGGCCTCCCGTTGTTTTCACTTACCACCATAAAAAAGTATCCATCTTTCAGAAGTTACTGCAGAAAAAAAGAAAAAGGTTTGCGTGCGTGCATGCGTGCGTGCGTGCGTGCGTGTCTGTGTGTCTGTGTGTCTGTATGTGTGTATGTGTGTGTGTCTGTGTGTGTTTAGTGTGTAAGCACACATGACTGGAAGTGCCTGTGAGAACCAGAACTGAATGTCAGATCCTCTGATGCTGAAGTTACAGGCCCCTGTGAGCCACCTGACACGGGCGTTGGGAGCCAAACTCTGATCCTCTGGAAGAGCAGTATGTGTTCTTACCCACTGACTGTCACTCTCCAGCCCAGATGCTTCTTAGAGATTCTAAAATATTCTTTCTGTCTCTCTGTCTCTATCTGTCTTTGTCTGTCTCTGTCTATCTCTGTCTGTCTCTGTCTCTCTCTCTCTCTGTCTCTTTCTCTCTCTGTCTCTCTCTGTCTCTCTCTCTCTCTCTCTCTCTGTCCTTCCCTCCCTCCCCTTTTCTGAGGACTGTAGAGTTGACTTATGCATTCAGACTTCACAAGCGGTCAGGATCCGAAGCCATTCTTGCAGCCTCCTCAGGCCCACATGGCCCCTTGCTAAGCTTCCTGCTCTGCCCACCTTTATTTCTTTCCCCTGCTCACCTCCACGTAAATCTAAATAATCTGCCTGTCAGCTCTAGTCTACACGTTTCTAGCATGTGCAGTCACCAGGAAATCGTTAAAGATTCCCTTGGTAAACATGATGATGATGATGATGATGATGATGATGATGATGATGATGATGATATGTGTGGATGCTGTGACTACATGTATGTCTGTACACCGTGTGTGAACCTGGTGCCCATGGAGGCCAGAAGAGGATGTTAGGTCCCCTGTAACTGGAGTTTCATATGGTAGCGATGACCCTGTGGGTGCTGGGAATCTATCCCTGGGCCTCTGGAAGAGCAGCCAGGGTTCTTAACTGCTGAGCCATCTCTCCAGCCCCACTTAGTACAAATTCTTAATCTAGCTGGTGTATTTTGATTCTTCAAGCAGAGCTGATAGCTTGGCCTGTGCTTTGCCACCAAGTTGAATGACTACATTCCCACCTTCCCTTGATTCTCAGGGGGAGCTCTAAGGCTAAATTCTATGCAAAAACTCTGAGGCAAAATGGTATATGAGTCTTCTTGGACATTTCCTTGAGGGAAGAGGGAAGGAGAAGATAGCTGGAGTTTCTCCTGTGGTGAACACAGGGCCATATCCAAGGAGCCTGGATTACTGATGATCATAGAGTCCCCCTACCAGTCCTAAACTGCCTACATCCTGGCTTCTTTTAGGCTTATTTACGCAAATATTTCGAGGCTTTCTCCTCCTTGCAACTGAACCTATACCTGGTGTTCTTGTTCTCATTAAAGAGCCCAGGACACAGGTGAGCCCACTGAAGTGAGTCCCTGCAGGTGTCCAGAAAGGGACCTGAGCAGAGGCAGCGGAGCCACTACACATAATGGCTAGATGAGCTGGCTCTGAATGCAGGGGAAAGCTCAGGCCCATTGCAAAGCTGGGAATGGGTAGATACCATATGACATAGGCCGAGGTAAGCTTAATTCCAGGGCAAGGGCTGTGAGAGATGGACTGTGCATAACTTGGCTTCAGGCCAGGTTGTCAGGTTCCCCCTCACCCCCCTTCCAGTCAATTGTTCTGTTAACTATTGAGGAAGCCTTGGTTGTGTTTTTAAGGGACCCAGCTAACGTGTGTTCCCTCTAGCTACTTAGGGCTGTGATTTATAGACAGCCAAGTCACTTAGGATAATAAAACCCTCGGGCCTGGTGGCAAACTGCTGAGATTTTTTTTTCCAAGAAGAAAGGCACCATTTAAACATCTCAATCAGCTTTTCTCCAGTGAGTGATATCCTCAGGAAACAGGCTTCAAACGTTCCTCCATCCTTCACACATTCAAGAAGAAAGATGAGGGAAATCGAGGGAAAGAAATATTAGAAGGACTGCAATCATTTTAAATATTTGACAGTAGGGAAGTCTTGTAGCAGATTTGTAAGAACTACAACTCCCAGCAGGCAGGGGGTCCACCATTCTCTTCTTCCTTATAGGAGAGTCTTGTAGCGGGTTTGTAAGAACTACAACTCCCAGCAGGCAGGGGTCCGCCATTCACCTCTTATCTCTAAAGGCTCTTAATTAACTGAGAAATTTTGGCTTAAATATCAATTGGTGTTCAGGCCAGCCTGGGCTGCATAGCAGACCCTGTTTCAAAAGAGAAAAGGAAAGGCTGGGTGTGGTGTGCATGCCTTTAGTCCCTGAGCTCTGGAGGCAGAGGCGAGTGATGGATCTCTGTGAGTTCAAGACCAGCCTGGTCTACATGGTGACTCCTGGAACCACCAGAGCCGCATAACGAGACCCTGTCTCAAAAAACAAAACAAACAGCAAAACAAAACAGAAGGAGGAGGAGGAGCAGGGATGGGGAGAGAAGAGGAGACGTGAGGGCAAAGGCAGGAAGAAAGAAAAGAAGAGAGAGAAGAGGGGAAGGAAGGGAGGGGGAAAGGAAGAAGGAGAAAGGAGGAGAGAAAAGGGAAAAAAAGCAAAGAGAAGGGGAAAAGGGGAACTTGAAAGAGAGAGAGAAAGAGAGAAGGGCCCATTTGGATGTGTCTATTCTACAACAGGAATATGTGTCACTTTAAAAATAGTTTATCTTCTATACATTACACCCAGCTGGGCTGTGGCCTCTCTGCTCAACATCTTTTCTTTCCACGTGAATAAAATCCTAAACTCTGAACATAACCTTTGTCCACAGAAGCACCATGCTGACAATGACATCGTCTCAAAGTAGCCTCGCTCTCCTGGGTCACCGCGCAGCAGGCACACACTCAGCCACAAAGGCCCCACACTTGAAAGCAAGGATTTAAGAGAGAATTCAGTCTTCCCTTGTGTCTACAGAGCACCAAAAAATTATAAACGATGCTCTGAAATTGGAAACAGGGAAAGAAAACAGGTAGTCCGTTCTCACAGTAGCGCTCCCCAATAAAAAATCTCCACTTCCATAAACGTGAAATATTCATAGAAATAAACATCAGCTGTAACTGTTTACTTCGTGTGCTAACTTGCCTGGGTTAAGGGCACCCACATGGGTGTGGATGGGGGACGGTCTCCAAAGAGCATCAAGAATCAGTCCCCTCCTTCTGCTACCATGGGTTCTACTGTGGGTTCTGGGAGTTGGACCCCAGTTGCCAGAGTTGCGTGGCAAGTGTTTTTAGCCACTGAGCCATCCTGCTGGCCAGAGAAGAGGAACTGACTCGGAAGACTGACTCTAGATTGAGTCCTCTGCCCTCACAAATGTGGCGCGAGCCTCCCAGCATGGGCATGGATAGATGGAAGGTGAGGAAGGTGGATGAAGCTGCCCTCTATGGGAACTGGTAGAAACCTTCAGACACCAGCACCCCTGACCTGCGCACTCAGACTGAGGGGGGTGGGGGGGACTGCTGAGACAGACTGGGGCTGCCTGGTTCTTGGGCTTCAGGCTCAGACTAGAGCCTGTATCACTAGCTTTCCCAGACCTCCATCTTACAGCCCTCTGCTCAGCCTCTGTGATCATGTGATCTGACCTGACCCCCTTGTGATATAAATCTCTCTAAGGCTGGATGTTGGATTTATCTCTCTGAAGAATGCTGGCTAGCATACCAACCAAGAGAGACGTGAGGGCTAGTTCTTTAGTGCTTGCGTGGGAGTCAGCCTGGATCCCTTGCACTTGGCAGGTACACAAAGGCAGGCAGAGGAATGAGAAAGCTTTGGAAAAGAAAAGGGGGGGAGGTGTCAGCCTTGCACCTTCTGCAGGCGAAACAAAAGCAGGCTGACAAAGGCAAGACGTCTGTCCATTGTCACCGATGTCACCAGATAGGGCTGCATGGCTTGATTTCTCTGGTTGATCCAAAGTTAGGAGGAGAGACGAAACTGAGGAAGATCTTGGTTATCAATCGTGTCCTGAGCGGTTTTGTGTCAATTGTTACACAAGTGATTGTTCAAGTCTCTGGACCAGAAGACAGCCACCTGGATCCTGCCAGTCTGACACACAGCTTTCCTGTGCTGTGCTGTGCCGTGTAAGGAAGGGGATGGTTTCCTGGAGAGAAGGCTGCAGGTTATGGTCATGGCGAGAGTTCTGTTGTCTTACGTGCTCAGTCGATTGTCCAAAGGTGTCTTCTATCTCTCATCTTTCAGACAGGCTGCCGTCTCTGGCTGCCAAAGCAATTTCCAGTGTATCTAGAGAGCCATGTTGGGAGACAGGTCCTAGGACACCGTGTCCAGAGTGCATGAGGATGTACCTGCTGAAGCCAGCACACTCTCCTGGCTCTGCCATATGACAGCAAGGGAGAAGGGGAAGGCAAGAGAGCTCTAAGGGAAAAGGTTCTTTCCAAGACTCAGGGTCCCGTGGACAGCTCTGACCACATACTAACGCCGTAGCATCTCCCATGCCCCCTCACCCATCCCCTTGTCTTAAAGATTCTGCAGTAACCGAGCAAGGCTGAGCATCAGGACCCACCACTACCACCACCACCAAACTCCCCATCTGACTTTAAGATGCAGCCCAGGTTGGCAGCTTATGACCAACGTGAATAATAATAACCTTTGAGAGACACCAAGGAAGCATTTAGCAATTAGTGACCATGAAGCCGGGGCAGGTAGCCAGGGCAGGTAGCCAGGAAGGCCCTGATCTTTCTGTGCTATAATGCTGAGCTTTAGAAATATGGAATGAGTGTGAAGACAGAGCAGGGCAGCAAATAGGGAGGTCATAGCATGGGGGAAGACTTGAGACGCAGAACGAGAAAGCTGCAGCACTGACACAAATGCAAGGAACACGCGAGTCCTTTTTTTTTTTTTTTTTTTTTTTTTTTTTTTTTGGTTTTTCAAGACAGGGTTTCTCTGTATATTCTTGACTGTCCTGGACTCACCTTGTAGACCAGGCAATCCGCCTGCCTCTGCCTCCTGAGTGCTGGGATTAAAGGCGTGCGCCACCACGCCTGGCATCACGTGAGTACATTTAAAACATGTTCAAGCCAGCTAGGGCCCCAGCACTGAGAGGGACATGTAGGCTCAGGTTCCCACCCCACCCAAGATACTGTTTACAACTGATTGCCACTGGCAAAGGGAAAAATCAGTTTTCTCCAATGGAGTGTCAGTAGTCTTGTCAACCACGCTCCAAGGCAGGCTACATGCCCAGATAGTTGCCCAACACAAAATGAACTCTGTGGATTTGGAGTTTTCTTTGGATTACGGTCTTTTTGTTTCTGTCTGTTTTGCTCTAGTATTTTTCTGTCTTGAGGTTTTTGTTGGGGGGTTCATTTCTGAGTTTTTATGGGTGTTTTGTTTTTGAGAGAAAGAGAGAGAGGTGGGGGAGGGAGGGAAGGGGGAGAGAGAGAAAGAGACGGAGAAAGAGACAGACAGACAGAGAGAGAGAGAGAATAAAGGTGTGTGGGTAGGGAAGTGGGGAGAACCTGGGGGTGCTTAAGGGAGTGGAAAAACATGATCTAATACATTGTATGAAAAAAACATTGAATGGCCCTATGAAGGACAAGACACCACCTGTACTGAGCCACACCCTTTGTTTTTATTTTTAACTATTAAAAACGTTCTTTTTCATGTTAAAACGCCAGTTTATCAAGCCGGGCGGTGGTGGCACACACCTTTAATCCCAGCACTTGGGAGGCAGAGGCAGGTGGCTCTCTGTGAGTTTGAGGCCAGCCTGGTCTACAGAGCAAGTTCCAGGACAGCCAAGGCTACACAGAGAAATCCTGACTTGAAAAACAAAAAACAAACAAAAATGCCAGTTTATCATGATGTGTTTCCCATGTGATATATTCTCAATATAAACATGTAAATGTAGCCATAGAAACCCTGAAGTCGCCACACCAGAAAGAAGTCAGGGGAGAAGAACACACACACACACACACACACACACACACACACACACACACACACACACTTGGTTATCTGTTTTTTATTTCTTGTCCTTTGTAAATTTTCAGAGGCTCTGGTTTATGTGTGTTTGATACAATATCGCCCCCTGGTGGAAATTAGTAGAAATGAGCGTGTTTAGTTTAACAACAATTTTAGTAGCCCCTAAAACATTGTCTAAAGCCTCAACAGAATGCTCTCTTCAAACAAAATTACACAGAAAACCTCAACAAAAAAGTAAAAATTAGCTATGCTGGGAATCTTCTCATTCTTATTTTTAAAATAATTTTTAAATATGTATTGTGTGTGTGTGTGTGTGTGTGTGTGTGTGTGTGTGTGTGTGTGTTCACCTACAAAGGCCAGAAGAGGGTGTTGGAAATGCTGAGGGTGTAGTTATAGGAGGTTGTGAGCCACCTGACATGAGTGCTAGGAAACAAACTCTGCTCTTCTGGAAGAGCAGCAAGCTGCCTCTCCAGCCCTGTCTCTATGTAGGGCCAGTCTTACACCTCCCCAGGAGGTTCAAATCAGACTTTATTATTCACAAACAAAAAGTGCCTCTCTCCAAAAATGTAATGCCATCACTGCCCCAACGCAGCCTGTCTCAATGAAGGAGTCCTCTTCTCCCAGGCCAAAACCCCTCCCAACAATACACACTGTCCAGAGGCAGGCTAAAGGCTCTAAGTAGACCTACGTCAGGGCACCAAGTTAAATTCCTCAACTCAGCAAGTCTCAAATGTATTTTATCATGAGACACATTCCCTTCCTCCCCAATACTTCTTAACATGAAGACTACGTTGTGTTGTGTGTCATTTAAAATGATTGTTCTGTCCCCATGAGCAAATTAGCTCTTTGGTTCCACAGACTACTCAATCTTCAACAATGCTCATTCACTGCACAGTCGGCCAGCTCTCGATCATCTGTGGTAATGAAATATGCTGTCTCGGTGGCAGTGGCGGCAGTGGCGGCAGCGGCAACGGTAAGTCACTATTGGCAGCTTACAAGATGGAGGTTCACTTAGGAGAGTGCTAAGGCAGCCCTTTGGGTGGGGCTGAGGGTGTGTTCAGATACACATGACCTAATCAATGATTTAAGGCATTGATGGCTTCAAGGATTAAATGAACTATTGGGACAAGGCAGAAGTATGAGGGTGGGGCTGGGGAAGTGGATAAAGCAAGCAGTGGCTCTCAGAGCCTGTGTCCTACTGCCCCCTTCCTGCCTCCTCTCCACACTGCTTTCTTGAAGGTCTAAGTTGAACAGCTGTGCTGTACAGGGCCTCCCTGGTGTGATGGACAGAAACTATGAGCAAACTAAGTCTTTAGGTTGTTTCTCTTAGGTGTTTGGCTCTAGAAACAACAAAACATACACAGTGACAGACACTAAGCTGCTCCTAAAGTGGTGCAACCTTCATAGGCATCTTCCAAGGTCATTACCAGCTGAGGGGAGGAAGCGGCTGCCACCTGCACTGGGAATAACCTCGTTTTACCTACAGTTAACTACAGGAGGTCTGCACTGTGTGGTCTTATCTAGTGAGGTAGTACCACCCACTTGGTTGGCTCTGTGACCTGAGGGGACCATGCACCTCTAGAACTGATAAGGCTCCAAGTGTTTCTCACACATTATCTCCTCTTATGCATTTAAGAGCTAAAGATACAAAAAAAACAAAAACAAAAAACCTACCATTTTTTATATCATTCATATAAATTAGCATTGGATCCTGTAGACTCAACTTTCTTAACCCAAATATTTTATTAACAACTTATTGACCGAGTCTACGTCAATTATAACCCGATTAACCCAAACAGTAGGAAGTGAGGATTAATTGACACAACAACAAAACCTTAAGGATATCAGTCCCGAGGAACGATTCTCAGGTCAGGAGCCGCAGAATTTCTTCCACTGGAACCAGGGGTAACCAGACCCCAGAGCCTCAGCAGGAGCCAGAGCTCTGAAGCTTTCCCTCAAGCAGCTTTCTCTAGGAGCATCTTGAAGTGCAGTGACGAACAGCCAAATCTATCCCAAGTCTTCAATCCCCACCACCACCAGTTCTGGGCTCATTTATATATCTCCTCCCAGAGTCTGTCCACGAGATCTTTTTCATCTGGTAGCAATTAAGCTCCTGCACGAGGTGGTTGCTCTTCTAGTGAATTAACATCACCTGTTCTCTTACTAGACCATTCCAATCTCACATTTGGGATCCTAAAGAACAGGTTTCTCTCCTTCAGGATCCTCCCAAAATCTTACCCTGTATAACAAGTACTTTTAATAACACATGCTTTGACAAAAATGGGGCTTTGTGTCCAGTGTCACTAGTGGAAAGCTCTCTAAGTCTACTGATGTACTGTGTTACATCATTTCTGGTTCTGAAAACAAAGGTCAGATTCAACTGTCCCAGCTTCCAAGCAATGGGAAAGTTATAAGAAACTGTTGTAGACCTCAAGCTGTGCTTTCATCTGCAACACCTGGGGTCATTCGCTGTCGTTTGATGTCAATTACAGCTTTGACTTAGAAGCTAGGGTCCTGAGAGAGTGGACGCATTCCATCACCAGTCTGGTGGCCTCCAGAGCAGAGCCCCAGTGCACTGAGATGCCCCCACTCCCATGGCCATAGTTGTGGACCACAGGCAAGCTCTGTTCCCCCTGGACTAGGGTCTCCTTCTGCAGACGCACACTTGGCCTGCTGGGCCTCAGGCCCACTTTCTCTGTTATGTTGCAGGCTCTGTGGAGGGAAGGCTCGAGAGCACAGCATCGAGAAAAAATCTCCCTGCTAAGTTCTGCATCTGGGAATAGATTCCAGTCTCCTTTTTGTCTGGTTCCTCCCAGGGTCACGTAGGATGTACCAGGGTAAA
>OU015750.1:69465648-69478107 GCA_907169655.1 Acomys percivali
CATGTTGTAATAAGTAAATAACCCTGACCCATGCTCTGCAAGTAACCCTAATGAAACTCAGTGAGTCACAGAAAAGAAAAATACATGCAAAAGCTGGGCAGGAGCTGTCCAGAAGAACGGTGAGCTCTTGGTCTTTTGTTTCGCTTTGGTTTTGTCAACTTGACATAAGCTAGAGTCATCTAAAAAGATGGAATCTCAACTGAGAAAATGCCCCCCCCCAAAAAAATTGGCCAGTGGACAAGCGGGGGGGGGGGGGAGGGTGGCAGGGAGCATTTTCTTGAATGCTGATTGACATGGGAGGGCCCAGCCCACTGTGGGTGGTGCCATCCCTGGCCAGGTGGTCCTGTGGTGTTTGAGAAAACAGACTGACTGGTGATCTGAATAAAAGTGTCCCCCTTGGGCCCACTGGGAGTGGCACTATTGGAGGTGTGGCCTTGTTGGAGTGGGCATGGCCTCATTGGAGGAAGTGTGTCAATAGGGGGTGGGCTTTGAGGTCCCCGGAAGCTCAAGCCTGGCCAGTGACACTGTCTCTTCCTTGTTGCCTGAGGATCCAGATGTAGAAGTTGCAGCACCCTCTCCAGCACCAGGCCTGCCTGTGTGCCACCATGCTTTCCGCCATGATGATAATGGACTGAATCTCTGAACTGTAAGCCAGCCCTGATCAAATGTTTTCCTTTACAACAGCTGCCATCGTCATGGTGTCTCCTCACAGCAATAAAACCCTAAGACCCTGAGTAAGCCATGGAGAGCAAGCCGGTAAGCAGCACCCTTCCACGGCCTCTGCATCAGCTCCTGCTTTGAGTTCCTGTCCTGACTTTCCTTGACCATAGGCTACGATCGGGAACATATATGCCAAAGAAACCCTTTCCTGCCCAACTTGCTCTGGTCGCACTGTTTTATCACATCAATAGAAAGCAAACTAGGGCAGAGGGTTTCAGCAGAGGGGGGAGGGGACGAAGAGGGTGATGCAGGCTGAGACCAACTAAAATTCACTATACAAATGCACTAAACTGTCAAAGACTAAAAGCAAGCGCGCGCCAAGAGAAGACTTGGACAGCAGGGCCATCTACCCCTCACGGTCCCTGTGACGGTGTTAAGCTAGCCACCTTCTTGAAGCTCCTTCCCATTCCTTCCTCCCTATTGCTGCGAGATCACCCTCATCAGCCCATTGTGAAAATGAAAGAAGATAACATCTGAAGCAGGGCTGACGAGGCGTGACACACACCACAGCTGCAGGCGCTTTCCTAGACAAATAGGAAGGATCAAGGATTTGTTCCACTATAGAGCAGAAGCCACCACATTCTGTGGCCTGTGGGTGGACCTGCTCCCCATCTGTACAGCACGTCTATTTAACTACCACCATTTAGACTCTTTAAAGGTTTTAACTGGTCGTTCTTTTTAAACACTGTCTTGGCTTGGTTTTTCTTTTAATAGGCTGTGGGTTCCATGTGGTGATAGCCTTTGAAGGTGATGTCCTGTGCTCAGCCACTCTAATCAGAACTCGGGGTTATTTTTTTCTAATTCAGGGAAATAAGTGAACTCACCAGCCCTAGGATTCATGCCAATTTCTTAAATCACTGAACTTGTTTACTTAACTGTAGCCTAGGGATAAGCGAGTGCCCGGCTCAAAGAGACGTTAGGGCTATGTGAGAAGTCAATAAATGCAAATGTTCTTTTACTCCACAGCCTTCACTGGGAGCTATGATAAAAGTCCAACATGTCACTGGAGAATAGGTTGGGCTTTCGGAAGCCCTGCCTCATCCCCCCACCCCGAGGCTTGCTGTGGTGGGTCCCTCTTGGACCTCTTTCCCAAGAGGAAATTTGCTGCTGCGCATGCCCAGAGACGGGTCACCCAGTGCTATTTGGATGTGAATGCATGGTGCTGCCCGCCCATCATTATATATCTCAGGCAGATACAGCAAGAGCCTGCCTGCCCGACACCAGTGTCGAGGAGGAAACTGGATCCAGAAGGCAGACATTAAGTTAGATGACCAGGTGCCTAAATGTTGTTTTTACAACTCCGCGATGCTGCTATTACAGAGGTTGGGGAGACCTACTTGGGATATAAAATGCTCCATCGCTTTCCTCCGGAGCTTCTGGCAACCTTGTGCGAGCCCATCCTGTAGAGAGAGCACACCATGGCCCAGGAATCCTTGAGGGAAAGGGAGCTGTACTGACTAAGAGCACTGAGTGGGAAGAGGGGGCTTTGCTGGAGAAACACCGCAGTGCGGACTGGCAGTGCAGACTGACAGGAGGGAGCAGAGACCTTTGAGTGGGAAAGCAGGATGGGAGGGAGGATATAGCCCAGAGGAGAGACAAGCTGACCCAACAGAGTGCCCAACCATGCGTTGAGCCCCACTCACTTGGGACCAACCTACCGAAACATATTCTAATTGTTTTATGGGAACTCAATGACTACAAAATGAGGAACAATAAATCTTTTTAATCATTTAAAGTTGAAGTGGTGTCTAAGCTGACAAACAACCCTTTGAAACAGACCATACCTTATTCTGAGAGTGTTATCCAAATATAAGCCTCGGCATTGCAAAGCTTTAAGTGAAAACTCTTAGAACAGATTAAGTCTACACTGGACAGAAGGTAAGCCTCAGGGTTATGTCTCTGCTGACTATGTGCCCCAAAAGCTTGGCCAAGAGGAAAGAGGCTAGTACTGCGCCATGCCCAGCTGGCATCTCAGGCATCCGAACATTCAGAGGGCGAGAGCACCAATTCCGATAGAGGGCAGGGGGCCAGGGGCATTTTTTTCCCCTTGCTTCAGCTATCAGACTATTGAAAGATGGGCCCCAAGAAATTGAAATTTCCCTCAGGAATCTTGTGTCAGGAGAAGGCTGAGACTCCTAAAAATATTTTACAAAATTTGTTAGACCACCATGCAGAAAAGACTGGAGCTGGACAGGGTGACAGCCAGACCACACCCTGACTAGAGCCATTCAACTATACATACCTCTGGCCCTCTTTTTAAAACCCAAACCTAATATATATATATTGTTTGTTGAGTTTCTCCGTGTAACCTTGGCTGTCCTAAAATTCACTCGGTAGACCAAGCTGGCCTTGAACTCACAGAGTTACAATTGCCTTCGCCTCCCAAGAGCATCACCACTCTTGGCTTAACCCTAAACCTAATTTTAGCACCCTGAAGACGGATCTGGCTCTGGAGGGTAGACCAGTCCTCTTTGGCTTTCTTCACAATGTGGCTAGACTGAATAACACCCCTTTTTGCTTTTCACCATTATCTGTGCATTTAATTGGCTTATGGAGGATGGGGCCAAACCTGGTTTATTAGGGCAGCCAGGAGTTCTGACCATAACTGTCTGAAGGAGGATTTCTCTCTTGATATGACGTCAGCTCTCCTCTTACTGGAGAATGAAGAGAAGTGACTCTGGTAGGGGTTTCTAAAGTCAATCAGAATGAGTTTTTAGTCACCGTTGTGAAAACAGGCTGGAGTAGAGAGGTGAGAAACAGCGCGAGGCTCGGAAGCCACAATGAAGACGAAGAGTCTGAAAACGTAGAGCAGTAAGGATGGCCAGGCCTGGGATCAAGGGTGGGAACTTATTAGAGGGGTGTTTTGGGATTATTGCGTATGCACTGTTAGTTGTCTTCCAAGCTGACTGCCTACTCTCAACCCAAAGACTGGCACCTTATCGTCAGAGACCAAAAAATCAACTGCATTCAGTCAATATGCTCAAAAACAAGAAGCCTAGTTTAAACTTTCAGTTGGCAAGTCGTATGCATACAGATTTACAGGGAAACCTAGTTTCTTCATAGCAACACTCCCTGCCACTATGCCTCTCACATAAGTTCCCCTCGTTAGGGCTTTAAAATGTATTTTGGGTTTACAAAGCTGCCAAATGGATAGAGTCTAATTGTGCCCTGACAACGTTTCTTCTCTGCTGACTGTTGCTATCACTAACTCCCTCCACAAGGAACTGCACACTATTGCACACCTCTCAGAGCATCCATCCCAGCCTGGCTGACTCCATGGATACATACATAACACTCCAAGAACGCCAGGCATCGGGTGTAAAGCAGCTTTACCCGGGGAGAGTATATGGACAGGACAGGCTTCTTTAGGCAGATGGTCCTGAAAGGGAGCGGTCACATTCCCTTAGTCCACAGAGGAGGAGGTGAGGAAGAATATGCAGCCAGGAAGAAGCCTTAATAAAAGCCACCAAGGCTGCTGTACCCCACACATCCTTCATCTATTGGCTACAAAGCTTAGCATCATCAGGAAAAGCAGGCCGATAGCATCCTTTTTCCACCTTTGAAAGTTTCCTCTCCCTTTGTCCTTGCCCTGGGAAAAACTACAACAAGTGAATGCACGCAAATGTGTCTGGGCCTCTGTAGCCCCGCCCCTCGGACCAAGCACTGGAAGACAGAAGCAGGACTAGGAGACAACCCCTGAAGGATGCTTCAGAGGGAAAACTAGGCTCCAGTAGACCCAGGCATAAAGCTGGGAGAGCCTGTCCCCTAGGTGATGTGCCATGCAAATATGAATTTCTAGATGATGTAGGATATCACAGGAAACAGGCAGAGGGAAGAACACAAAGAATATGAGACAAAACTGGAGGGTTCAAGTCCTGACCAGAAAAAGCAACAGAGAAGGAAGCCAGCAGTGTGAGCGGGGAGGTCGGCGCTGTGTTCTGTGTGGGCCTCCTCGGGGCCATGGGATAAAGCCTGACATCCTAGAAAGAAGTCACCCATCTAATTTATAGTCTTCCAGGCTTCCTAGATGTCATCAAATGCAGGGTGACTCTGGTCCCCTCAGAATAATTTATGTAGGTAGGCTGCCCGGCCGGAGAGTGACTGTCTCATGATTCATCTGCTGGAATGGCAAGCAAAAAAATCAGCCGAGTGTGTGGCTTCACTGTCTCAAGATAGAAAATATCACCTGCACGGGTGATTAAACCTCTGAGGGCTTTTTGTGTGTTGGGTTGTTCTAGACATTATTGGGCAATGTTTGAGAAGGAGATGATCTTTTCTGTTCTTGGGGGAAAAAATAATGATCTAAGTTATAATAAAATAATATATTTTCCCTGGGTTATGTCATTTCCTAGCTAGCGCTGAGGCTGAGGCATGCTGAGGGGACCGCTCCCATTTGAATCAGGACACAGAAGGCTGAGCTCACACTGTGGGGGGAAGAGGCGTAGGAGGCAACAGAACAGGCCCACGTGTGAGGAACAGCAGGGATTGTGTGGCTGCCCATCTGGGTCTGCCTAGCCCACAGAGTGAGCCCCAGCTGTCCTAGTCCCTCACCACAGTGGCATTGCTCCAACTTCCCACCAGCCTAAAGGGCTCCTCTTGGGCTGTGATGGAGCCTGCCCTGTTCCGCAAAGCATTTCATAGAAGAAAAGGGGGCAGATAGCCCTGTCATCCACCATATTGGCTGTCTGGCCAGATGACAGGCTCATTCATTAAGTATATTAAAAACAAAAAGAAAAGGAAACCAAATTTCAAAATACCTCTGCTCCAAGACATTTTTAGATACAGAGTATTTATCCAGTACCCAGATTTGGGGATTGACAGCACTTGTGTTTTTCAACCCCACCCCACCCCCAGCATAATGCAATGGCTGAGCAAACCAGCAAGAGATTTATTGATGTATCTCAAATGAAAACACTCTTGTATAGCCTATCAAGCTAGAAGAGGAAGTGCTGAAAACCAAGCCAAAATGAAAGGTCAAAGGTCAACAAAGGACTAAGTTTTTAAGGAAGCACTGTATACTTTAGATAAGCCCTCAATTTTAATAGTCTTATTCATAACCATATTAGCAAATTTATAATATTACCAACAAGAATAATAATGAAACTGTTTTTACTGGGAATTGGAAAAATCTAAACTATTTTTTGATAAACATAAAAGTTTTCTCATCCAAAGAACTAAAGCTGTAGATACATTATCTGGACGTCTCCATTTTCTGAATGGGAAAACTAAGATTTCAGTAATTGGCTTTCCTCTGAGGGAATGGGACAAACAAGGCACCAAGTCACCATGGGTGTGATGTGGACTTAGTCCTTGCCACAGCAACATTCTCCAGAAGCTTCCGCAGGGCCCTGACCGTTGGTGTGCCTCAGGACAATGTAGGAGAACCCGGGGAGTCTGCTATGTGCTTTCTGATCAGCTGTGCAATGATTCATCACCACGTCAAATGAAGGGGGGGGAGGGCAGGGACAGGCAAGACAGACATTTCAACCAACCTTTTCTCCAACCACGGGAGGTAGGCAGAAGTCTCACACTTCAGGGTTGTAAAAGCCTGACCGAATACATACTGAGGGAATCGCTTCAGCTCAGCCTCTGTCATCTTTCGAAATCCCAGAACAACATCCGCCCAGAAAGGCACTTCTTCTGTGGGGATACTCCGAAATACCTGCCAACTGGAGAGCCAGAAGGAGAAAATGCTCCGTAAATTTTGTGAAATCGTGTATTTTTTTCATTAACTCCATATAAAATTCCCTAAATCACTTTTTAAAACTTACTTCCTATAAGCACAAAAAGAAAAATAAAATAAAATCTTCCATTCTCTTGGGCTTGGAGAACTGAGAAGCTAGATTCCAGGGGTTCAGGACTGAAGGAGTCAGACATTTATAAAGAACTCACAGGACTGAGGGTTTTCTCACTAGTGGAGCTCCAAACTAGCCATACCAGGTCAGATTTTTCAATCCCCAGCATGACAAAAAACAAGCAAACAAACACATAAATATAGCATGTCTTCTTACATTTTTAACTTAATTGTTTTCTGAGATTTTTTGCCACAATTTCCTTTATTTACATGTGACTATTATCTAATGCTTTGCACAACACTCACATGAAAAAGAAAAGGGAAACATAAGGAATTCAAAGGTTAGCCTTGACTTTGAACATAACCTCTTAATTAGTAGGATTTTGTTTGCTTGTTTTTGAGACAGGATCTCACTGTGTAGCTTTGGCTAGCCCAGAACTCACTATAGAGGCCAGGCTGGCCTTCAAATCATAGTGATCTTCCCGAGTGCCAGGATTAAAGGTGTGCATCACCATGCCTGGATAATTGGAAGGAAACAAGTGTGTAGAGTTTAGGTAAAATTCTAGGTTATGAACTAAGAAGTCAAGAAGTCGCCATTGTTAACTTTGAGGAGGGGCACAGCAGAGTGGGGTAAATGGTATTTGTAGTTAACAAGAAAGCCTGTGATGCTGGATAACTGATCAAATAATTAACAAAATAATTGTTTTGTTTTTTTAAAAACTAGATTTTTTTTTTTTTTTTAAAGAAACTTGAAACAGGCTGCCTGTAGCTGCTACACATTTGGACTTTTTAAGTACTGAGCTTTTTCTGTCAGCAATTGGCAATTGTCCTTGCTCTAAAGTAGCAAGATGCAATCTGAATGTTAAAAGATTCTGGGGCTTCCATGCCAGCGTTTGTGTCTCCGAGTGTGCCACCATCACTCAAGGAGGAGACCAGAGAAGATGGAAGGCAGCTAACTCTTTATCCTTGTCATTATCCTACCCTGGCTGGGTCACGTGACCCTCCTCCACAGCATTGTTGCTTCACTTCCCCCTCCAGCAGTGCCCAGTTCTAAAATGTTAGCTAGCCAGGTGCTAATAAAGGTCTTTCATGACCCTTATTTTTTTGTTTGTTTGTTTGTTTTGTTGTTGTTGTCTACGTGGCTCTGGCTGTACTGAAACTCTCCGTAGACCAGGCTGGTCTCAAACTCGCAGAAATCCACCTGCCTCTGTCTCTCCAGTGCTAGGGTTAAAGGCATTTTCAGGGGCTGCAGAGATGGCTCAGAGGTTAAGAGCACTGGCTGCTCTTTCAAAGGTCCTGAGTTCAATTCCCAGCAACCACATGGTGGCTCACAGCCACCTATGATGTGATCTGGTGCCCTCTTCTGGTGGGCAGGTGTACATGCAGGCAGATGTTGTATACATAATAAATAATTTTTTTTAAAAAGGCACCTTCAGTGTATCCTACTATCGTCTCTCATTCCCCCCAACTTAGTTTCTACATTACAGATAAAATGCCTTTGTAATGCAAATATGAACTGTTACCTCACTGTGTGAAATATCCCAGTGGCTTCTTAGTACCATGGACTTGAGTCCTTCAATGCACCACAGTCACCTGAGGCTGGTCAGTGTGTGTGCTGTCCTCTCTGCCTGGGCCTGTCTCCTCTGAGCCCACCTTCTCTCTGTCCCTTCACCAGTGTGAACTTTCACTCATCTTGAGGGTCTCGAAAGAATCATTTTTTTTCCTACGTGGCTTTTAATGAGTGTCTGGAGCAAGTTTCTTCTCTAGGCACATGCCTCCATGGCTCTCTGTACTGTAGGCCCTGGTAACTGACATCCCCCATAGGCCACAGGCGCTTGAGGACAGGATTGGGTCTGTCTTCTGTAAAATTCACTCAACACGTATTTATTAAGCGCTTGCAATATGTAAAATTCTTCATTGCCACATCCCTAAGACCTGGAAGGCCAGGGATAAAGAGTGCTGCCAAACCTCTCTTTGAAGGAATGAATTGGAGATCAAGGTTATACCAAAGATACATGGGACATTTGTAAAGCCTTAATTCTGAAAGGGAAAGAATTGTGGAACATGTCTGTTTCTAAAAGTTAGCTAGGGACAATGTCGATGAAGTCTTATTGGGTTTGGAACAAACTAAGCATGGCCATAGCACAGTGAACACCATGCCCCCATATGGCTCAGTAACTGACTCTGAAGAGAGAGAATAGACCTACAATTTGGGGTAGAGGCTTTGGAAAAGCAAGGATTCCTCTACCCATCCTGGTGATTATACGGTGAGGGAAGGCAGGAGATAGAGAGTATAAACCCTCCTGATACACGTACGCACTTAAGAGATGTCCGTGGGGCCTGGCATTAAAGGGCGAGGCTTGTGCTTTTTATTTCTTTTTTATTTATTTATTTGTTTATTACACACATATTTATGTGTCCCTGCATGAGTTTGTGTGCACTATGTGCAGGCAAGAGCCCACAGAGGCCAGAGGGGACACCAGAGCTCCTGGAACTGGAATCATTACGTGCGTGCTGAGAACTGAACGCAGGTTCTCAGTGAGAACAGAAAATGCTCTTAACCACTGAGCCAGCTCTCCAGGTCCAAGACTTGTACTTTCTAAATAGTCTTTTTTTTTTCCTTTCTTTTTTATTTATTTATTTATTTATTTATTTATTTTTATTAATTTATTCTTGTTACATCTCTATGGTTATCCCATCCCTTGTATCCTCCCATTCTCCCCTCCCTCCCATTTTCCCCTTATTCCCCTCCCTTATGACTGTTCCTCAGAGGGATTACCTCCCTCTGTATATGCTCATAGGGTATCAAGTCTCTTCTCAGTGACCTGCTGTCCTTCCTCTGAGTGCCACTAGGTCTCCCCCGCCAGGGGACATAGTCAAATGTGAGGCACCAGAGTACATGAGAAAGTCATATCCCTCTCTCCACTCAAGTGTGGAGACTGTCCTGTCCATGGGCTAGATCAGGGTAGGGGTTTAAATTTTACCGCCTATATTGTCCTTGGCTAGTGCCTTAGTTTGAGCGGGACCCCTTGACCCAAATCTGCCTATCATAATGTTCTACTTGTAGGTTTCTAGGACCCACTGGATCCTTCTACATTGCTATTCTCCCATTGTTCTCTCATCTAGAGTCCCAATAGGATGTCCTCCCCTCTGTCCCAGTTTCCTGGTGAGGCTAAATAGTCTTAATGGCACAAACATAGAATGGGACTCAAAGACAGCCCTCAGAGGATAGGATAACACAGATGGCAAATGTCTTTTGTCATTTGGTGACACCGAGATCTAAATTAAAGATGCTAGAATACTTAGGGATCTATGCTTAGGAGCATGTAGGACGGAGTCATTGTTCCAAGTGCTGTTTGTGTTAGAAATGTTAAGCTGAATGTGTCATCAAACCTCACTTAATTATGCATTTCCTCCAAATCAGATGCTAATAATCAAATAGAAAGGTATTTGTCATTTCAGAAACGCTGTTTTCCTAATGACACTCCAAGGGATAATTTAGTACTGGAAATATAGCTTGATTGTAGAGCACTTGCTTAGCGTGTATAAGGCCCTAAGCTCAATTTCCAACTCTCCCTGTCCTTCACTTTAGTGAAGGGTATTTAAAAACTTCCTTTTGGGGGCCATCTCATTTTCTATTGATCCTCAAATAAGTCAGGCATTCCTCAGCCTGAGGTCCCTGCGCCCATTCCGGTGTCACACCTCTTCTGCCTCCCATCAGCCACGCCACCCTCCACACCCCCAAACTTGGTGCTTATTTGCTATTCGGGACCTTTGCTTGTTTTCCTCCATATTCTCAAACCACTTCACGGGCTGAAGTCTTTTCTAAATCCTCCCTTATGTTAATAGGATCTGTTGGCCTCTGCTATCTGTCTGTGGTGTTCTGTCTACACTGACTTCAGAGCCTTTTTCTTACCCTGACACCAGGTGAACACCAGCATCCGCGGCTTCTGCAGACTTGGCGATTTCAAACAGGTGCTGGAAGGTCTCTCTGAACCACTGCTTCTGCGTGGACACGGGGGTTTCTGTATAGTCACAGAGAAAAGCAAAGGGTAACAGAAAAGAGGCGGTGGTGTCTGTGCTTCTGCCACAAACAGTCAGAAAGGAGACGCGTTTAATCATAACGCCCAGAATTTTAAATGTGTATATGTCTATCTGACCCACTCTTGTAATGACATACTGGTGGAAGGGGAACAGGATAGGCAGGGGCAAAGGACATAGGAGCCAGAAGCATAACTTTGGTACAAAGGTATAGTCCCAAGATGCTAGCCTGAGCAGGAATGAGTGTATGACTGAGAAATCCAGCCAGGCACATTGTTGGGACAACAGAAAGAACTGGAAACATGGTGGGTGATGAGCAAGGGCCCCAGGTCAGTAGCAAAACTTTTAAGTAAATCACTGGTTATAGAAGCAACAAACATTCCTCTAATATTGAATAAGCATCATTATCAGTGAAAAGTGTGTCCAGGTGAGTGTGATACTCTCTTCCAAATTTGCAGATAGGCTGCTTATTTAGAGATAAAGAAGAAATAATAGTTGCAGTGCAGGGGCTGGAGAGATGGCCCAGTGGTTAAGAGCACTGATTGCTCTTCCAGAGGACACGGGTTCAATTCCCAGCACCTGCATGGCAGCTGGCAACTGTCTGTAACTGTGGCTCCATGAGCTCCAACACCCTCACACAGACATGCACGCAGGCAAAATACCAATGCACATTTAAAAAGAGAGAGAAATCTTTTTTTTTTTTTTTTTTTTTTTAATTTCAAGACAGGCTTTCTCTGTGTAATAGCCCTGACCTGCCTAGCCTGGAACTCTCTTTTTAGACCAGGCTAGCCTCGAACTCACAGAGATCCACTTGCCTCCGCCTCCCAAGTGCTAGAAGGAATCATTTTTTTAAAAGTTTAAAAAGTAGTTGCACTGCAGAATTATGTCAGTCAACTCAATGGACTGTCCTCCAATGGCCTATGTCAGTGTGAAGAGCTGATTTAATATGCATCCCAGCGTCCCTGGCCTCTAAACCCTAAAAAATAGAATAGTGGCTAAGAGCCACATGCTACAGAAACCATGCCCAAATAACAGACAATTTCAATTCATCTGCGGATTGAGCAAGCATGATGACCTAATTTGTATTCAAGTGCTGGTCAAACAAAACTGTAGTAGCAGGAATGGCAGGGACAATTCCAAATGCAGATAGAGAGCTGACTCTGTGCAGGGTACTGCTCTGAACTCTGTGAATATTCGCTCATTTAATCCGCAGAAGAGCCTGTGGGACAGCCATGGAGCAGCCAGTATCTATTACTGGTGCTGGCCTGAGTCATGTCTAAGGAAGAAATCCAGGGAACAAGACAAAGCCTTCCTCTAGCAACAGCAGAAAGAGAAAGGAGCTGGTCCAGGAGACCAAAGCATTCAGCCACAGAGAAAGTGGAGGTCCCTGTGATCTGGGTGAACTCTCTGATGAAATGCCTCCTTTAAAGATGACCAGGGCGCACCAGGTAGCCTTCAGGATCACTCACTTGCTTAGTGTAAGCAAGGGGACTCTGGGAAATGGTCACAAGCAAGGCGCCTAGTGTGAAATTAGCATCGTGCTAATGTGCCCCTCTCTCACCTGAATACCTGTGAGGAATAAGCATCCCAGCTGCTACATCACTGGTGGTGTCAGGGGTGAACTTGTCTGAGATGACGGTGACAGAGCATCGGGGGACCATCTCGGAAATGCACACGGCAGTAGACAGACCTATCACACCAGCTCCGACGACCGCAATACACACTGTATCCATGGCCTGAGGAGGGAAACACAAACGGGCCTCCTTGCTTAGGGTAGGTATTATTCTGCCCAGAGGAAGTCTGACCCTACAGTTCTTTCCTCACACGCCGGGCATCCTCTCAGAATAGGACTTCTTCTTCTTCTTCTTCTTCTTCTTCTTCTTCTTCTTCTTCTTCTTCTTCTT
>OU015750.1:69478117-69509330 GCA_907169655.1 Acomys percivali
TTCTTCTTCTTCTTCTTCTTCTTCTTCTTCTTCTTCTTCTTCTTCTTTCTTCAAAGATGTATTTATTTAAGTATACAGTGTTTCACCTTCATGTATGCCTGCCCACCAGAAGAGGGCACCAGATCTCACTGTAGATGGTTGTGAGCCACCATGTGGCTGCTGGGAATTGAACTCAGGACCTTTGGAAGAGCAGGCAGTGCTCTTAACCACTGAGTCATCTCTCCAGCACCTAGGACTTCTTTCTGATGTCTGCATGGGTGAAGCCCAGCGAGTCTTTAAACTTTCACTCCGTAAATAACAGCATGAATGACAAGATCCCTACAGGCATTCGTTACCAGAGCAAAATCAGCCTACACTTGCCTGCCATGATCACCACCAGGAATCACACACAGCATTTGAGGGTGGATTTCTAGTCAGGGTGCCCTTGCCTGAAGCTTTCCCCTAAGGAAAAGTTCATCCTAAGGAGTGCTGATGAGGTAAGCGAGGCCTGCAACAAAGCTCCTAGGGCTGCTGGAGAGCAGACAGAGAGGACACCACAGGCAGCACTTATGCACATCTGTTTTTGAAACAGCATCTCAGAGAGCTTAAGCGACCAAATTCATCTTCACAGTCTCTGGAAACCAACTCTCCCTTCCCACCTTCCTGGCTTCCGTCTCTGTCTCCTCCCATTCCAGAACTCTGGGCCTGAACCTCACCCCCCACTTGGACAGCATATTTTCAAAATATGGAAATCTGGGCTCCTGGCTGGACTACGTCATGGATGACTCTATAACACAAAGGAATGGCCCAAGGCCTGTTAGCCTGCATGTCCTCATCTGAAGACTACACTAAATGAATTCTTATTAGGTCCCTTAAGTGGTAAGTCAGAGAGGCCACTGAGGCTGTCTCCCAAATAGGCCCCTTGTGGGATGGTTCAGGGAAAATGTGGGTGCCAGGTGCCAGGTGCCTGTGCAGGTCACCCCAAGGCTCGCTTCTTGTGTGGGAAGTAAAGAGAGTGACAAAGACATCAGTGTCCTTCCTCCTGCCTCTGGTGAGAGGGAGGAGTCCATGACTCTCTGATGCCCTCTCAGACTCCTTGCCTGCTTTCATTTCTGTGTCCTACTATGGCTGCTCCCTTCTCAGGGTCCCTCTGCCTAGCTCAATTCCAAGGAGAGAGGGCGGGGGGGAGAGAAATAATCATTTGTTCCAGTTAGTCATTGCCGCTTTGTGGGGCAAAGTTCTACCACCCAGCCTAAAGCCCGCCCTTAGCACAACCCCCTTCTTGCAAAGAGCCATGAGCAGAGAATTGGGTCAGGTGGCATCAGCCACGTCAGACGTCATGAAGTCCGACTATGGGTGGTTCTCTGTCTGCACCCTAGCTCCACATGACTCCCACTCTGTGAGCCTCTGAAACCTTCTGGTGAGGTGTAGTATATGTCGTTTCTGTTACCGAGCTGTGTGTGGTTCTGAGCAGATGAGCTGAGGGAAGCTAACTGGCCAGAGCTGAGGGAAGACAACAGAAGGATTCCGGCACATGACAATTCAGAGGGGGAAGGCTGGAGGAGGAAGGTCCCAGACCTGATTCCAGGGGTGTCATAGAAGAAAGACAGCCATGCCTTTACTCGCCACTATTTCCCAGTGCCCAGCAGCCTGTCTCTGCGGCTCTAATGAGTTGACATGAGGGTGAAAGCAGTCTGTGGCTAAGAATAACCAGATGCCAGTGGAGTGGACAGAGAGCCAGATAGGTAGGAAGTATCCTGGTGTGACCTGTCGATCTCTGGCCCCAATCCCACCAAGACACACCCCCAAACTCCCAGAGTGAAGACCAGATGACCCTTGCACCAAAAGTGAGCCATTCGAATACCTGTCTCTGAGAAGGCAGTCTTGCATCCGGAGTCCCACTTGTTCTCCAGTGACCTGTTAGCCTGGTCTCTTAAGAGACAGGGAAAACAAAACTCCTTCCCATTGGGGAAATTATTAAGGACATTCTCTCAAGCTTACTCTCCATTGGCCCAGGCAACCGTGTCTGCCTCTGACTGCCCAGGAGAGAGGAGCTCTGTGGCGTTGTATTCCTGCCAAGCCTGCATGGGAAAGTTTCGGCCTCCGTGGCCTGTCTTGGTCTGCCTTCCAAGCACTTTAACTTGCCACCAGCCCGGAGTTTCTCCGGCTGATTTGTTTGTGTGGTAAATGCCGGGTGGCCTGTCGGATTTCCAGAAAGTTCCAGCTAGAACCAAGCACCTGTTTCCTCGTTGCACTGTTCAGAGTCGTCTGCCATCTCCCACTAGGTGCCTGCCTCTTCCAGGCAGCCTCAGAAAGTGGGGTGAGCAAGGGGCCAGGCAGTGAGATGCTGTTGAAAGCTAAGATGCTGAAAAATGTATTTAGAAAATAAGTTAGGATGAAGCAAAAATCTTATAGAAGAGAAACAAGTATTTGCTGAGTGTCAATTGTGTGAAAAACAAAACAAAACAAGAAACTGATCCCTTTAAACTTGCTTGTTTCTAGAGAAGCAATTTGAAGTATCACAGTGGTGATAATAATATTTTTAAAAGATTTATTTTGTATTCTAATTGCTGTGGTTTGTAGGGCTATGTGTATAGGAGTGCAATGCCCACTGAGGCCAGAAGAGGGCATCAGATCTCTTCCAGCTGGAGTTACTGGTGGTTGTGAGCTACCTGATATAGGTGCTGACAACCAAACTCTGGCCCACTGGAGAAGCACCGAGTGTTAACTGCTGAGCCATCTCTCCAGGCCAGGTAATAGTCAACATAATAATATTAACTGTATTCACACACTAGTAGGCGATTTAGCGTTAGCTATGCCTCTGCTGCCATGTGACACCACTAGCCTCTGAGATGAGCCAGGTACTAACAGTACCTCCCTTGTTCTATACATGTTTAAACTGAGGCTCCAAGACCATGAGGAAAACCCCATGGTCTCTTGTGAGATAAAGACCAGTCTGAGTGGCAGAATCCAGACTCACACTCTCAACCAAAACATGGATCCTCGCTGTCTTATCTTGAGCAAATCAGCTGCCTTCTGAATGTGTGTCCCCATCTGAAAATGAGGAGAAAGACAAAGCCCTTTGCATGCTGCCGTGAGCCTCTGGTGGTCTAAAGTAGGCAAGATTCTACAGAAGGAAGTCCAGGCTTCTAAGGGGAAAAGAAAGTGCGTTTTCCTTCCACGACCACAGCCCACAGTCACTGAACAGGGACCACTTCTATGACAAGTGGGATGGCTGTTTTTTCCTCCACACATACCCAGCAACCAATACAGTGGATTCCCCAGCAGACGCCGCATCTCAGCGGGATTCTCTTCATTCAATTTAGTTCCGGCACCTTCTACCACCTGGACGTGGCATCTGATGCCACAGGTTGAGGGCTCAAGACTTGCTCCTTAGCAAGTGCCGATGCCAATCTCAACCCTCAGGCTGTGCCCTGTGCTTCAGGGCCTATCAAAAGCACCACAAATCTGGGATCCGGCGGTGTCCGCAGTGGGTTTGCTGCAGCATCTCATGGACCTCGGGGATGCTTGGCCTGGAATAAAGGCTGCAGGTGAAGAGCAGGAAGGAAACTGTTAGCCCTTTCCTTTCAGACGTTTGTGTAGACTTACTTCCACAGATGTGACTGGTTACAGCTTCGATCTTTGAGGATCAGATCTCACTTCCCTGAAGACTGAGGGAGATTACTGAGAGTCTCTATCTTCTAATCATGCCTTGGTCTTTCCTGTGACTCTCTCATCAACAAGTCAGCGTGTCTGTATACAAAACACTCTCCTATGCCTCCAGGTGCTAAGCACTTTAGGAGCTATCAGGATTTGAGAATGAAAAACAAATGTAGGTTGCACTATATCCCAGGAGGTGTCTGTATTTTATTGAGCATGGCTCTAGAATCTGGAAATGTTTACAGAACAGTGCCTCTGTTGGGGAACACTGCAAAGGCATTAAGAGAGTTAAGGCTTTCTAAGACACTGGTTTTAGACACGGTAGAGTAAGACAGGTCTCTAACAGCACAACAGTGAATGCTGTGCAAGCTCAGGAGACAGGAAGGAATGTAGAAAGACCCCAAGGACCACAGAGACTGGATGGACAGAGACAAGGAAGGAGAGAGGCCGCAGGCAGGGGATGGTGTGACCCAGGGGCAAAGGCCAGAAACTCGTACAGTGAACCCCAGAGAGTATGACCCAACCAAAGAGTGGGGGCTACCTGAGGAAAGAGTGGGGGATAACTGAAGAAATAATGAGAATTTCCTGAGGAGGTGTGTGCAGGAGCAGCTTGTGGACTTGCTAGAATTCCAAAGCAATGGGAGCCATGGAAGACAGGCATTGCGCTCCTTTCTTCCCTGCCCTCACCAGGGATCTACTTTCCTTTAAAATCAAGAAAAAGGAGCTGGAGAGCTGGTTCAGAGGTCAAGGGCACTGACTGCTCCTCCAGAGGTCCTGAGTTCAATTCCCAGCAACCACATGTTGACTCACAACCATCTATAATGAGATCCGATGCCCTCTTCTGGCCTGCAGGTGTACATGCAGCCAGAGGACTGTATGCATAATAATAAATCTTTTAAAAAATCAAGAAAAAAGAAGCAATATTTTCTAAGAAATAAAACCCAAGAAGAGAACGGTGCAACACTAAATAATACTAAAAGGCCTTTTAGTTTCTTTATATAGAACAGTAGTGATGTGACTTGAATATGGGGTCATTTGGTAAACTGATGAAAAAATAATAATTTAGGTATAGCAGAGGGGAAGAGTCAAAAGAGCTCTGAGGAGATGTCTGTGAGATCTCCTATGAGCATTTTACAGGGGCATGCATGACGTCATGAAGTTAGTATTTTCTCCCTGGAATGCTCCCTGGAATGTAAGAGACAGATGGAGCTGGTGTGTTATGGTTACCTTCCAAGTATTAGAGATACAGCATACTTTTATTTTTTCAAGTATAAAATCAAAAAGCTGAACGTGTTAAGAAATGTACAAGCCTGGTATGGTGCTGCGCACCTTTAATCCCAGCACTCGAGAGGCAGAGGCAGGTGGCTCTCTGTGAGTTTGAGGCTAGCCTGGTCTACAGAGCAAGTTCCAGGGCAGCCAGGGCTACACAGAGGAGCCCTGTCTTGAAAAAAAAAGAAAGAAAGAAAGAAAGAAAGGGAAAAGAAAAAAATAAATCGGTGCAACCAAACACTTATTGACTAGACTCCATCCTGTTACATAAGATGGAACTCATGTCTGGTACTGTTAACTGAGGCACGGTTTTGTGCACTGCGTATTCAAATGCTGGTTTCTGTACCCAGAGATATGGTTGCAGTCTGGACCTTGGCACCAACCTTTCTATGAAGCAGCTCCTGTCTCAATGTGATAGAAAATTCGTTCTCCGTTTTCTGATTGGTTAGTAAAGAGCTGAACTGCCTGTAGTTGGGCAGAAGAGTCAGGGCTGGACTTCTGACTCAGGGACAGGGATCCCAGGTGGAGCAGAGAGGAAGGGGGGAAGGTGGCCATGAGGAAGTCGCCAGCCACACGGACATGGATGAAGCAGGAACATCAGGGTGAGGCTAAGATGGCAGGTAAAATGGGGTGGATGGCTGGGAGGTAGAACAGGCCAGCATAGTCAGGTTAGAATAGCTGACTATCTGCCCAGCTATAGTGCTTGAAGTTTATTAACACATTTCATAGGTCTTCGCATCATTATTTGGGAGCTAGAGAGGGCATAGGAAAGACTTTATTTTTGCTCTGGGCCAAGAACTCATGGCTGAATAGATCATAGATCCTAGGGGGGCCCCTTCTAAATGCTCCCTGTGTTATTGTCTTTATATCCATACATTAAAACATCTCAACCCTTATCAGAGACACTTCTTTTTGGAGTAGATGGCAATTAATAAAAAATATTCACAACTGGTGAGCATACAGAGAATAAGGACTAAGGGACTACAGAGTGCTCAGCCCTAACTGGGACGTGTATATTACATCTCCCATGAAAACTTAAGGATCGTCTTGGAAGAGAGATTGTAAGAGCTAGTGGTAGTGGATGGCCTCTGAGAAACAGTCTTTTCTGGACATGACGCCTGGACTGAAGATGGCTGTAACTGCACACAGGAGAGTAGTTCTGCCCTTAGCTGAGGGGCTGTTGGCAACTGACAGCTGCAGGGAGAGGGAGAGTATGGGAATACAGGCCCTGAGAGGCTGGCTACCCATCCTCCAGGTCATGGCCCAAATACCCATACGCTACTGGGAATGCTATGTGAACTCAGCGCATTTAATGAAAAACAAGGTTAAGAAGGAAACTGGCTGGGTGGTGGTAGTGGCGCATGCCTTTAATCCCAGCACTCGGGCAGAGGCAGGTGGATCTCTGTGAACTCAAAGCCATCCTGGTCTACAGAATGAGTTTCAGGACAGCTATGGCTACACAGAGAAACCCTGTCTCTGGGGGAGGGGTGAGGGGGAGGGAGAACAGGAGAGGTAGGAGGAAAATTGATTTTCTAGGGTATAGGGGAAGAGTTGGAGGGCAAAGAAAGGGGGTGGATCTGATCAAAATATATCCTGTATATGAAATTCTCAAAAAATAATATGTATGTCATATAATATATATGACCCAAAATGTGCAGGACTATTTTGAATGAAATATTTATTAAGAGGTATTAAAAGATAACTCAAGCAACCAGAGTGTGCTGGCTAGTTTTATGTCAACTTGACACAGGCTAGGATCATCTAAAACGAGGGAACCTCAGTTGAGGAAAGATCCATAAGATCAGGCCGTAAGGTATTGTCTTAATTAATGATTGATGTAGGAGGGCCCAGCCCATTGTGGGTGGTGCCAGTCCTGGGCTGGCAGACTTAGGTTCTTCTATAAGAAAGCAGACTGAGCAAGCCCTAAGGAGGAAGGCAGTAAGCAGCACCCCTCCATGGCCTCTGCACCAGCTCCTGCCTTCAGGTTCCTGCCCTGTTTGAGTTCCTGTCCTGACTTTCTTCAATGATAAACAGTGATATGGAAGTGTAAGCTAAAAAACAAAACAAAACACCTTTCCTCCCAACTTGCTTTCAGTAATGGTGTCTCATCATAGCAATAGAAATCCTAAGATGCAGAGCTAACACAAAATCATTAACAGAAGAGTTAATAGCAGAACAAAAATTCCGTTTTTTTCTGAATTAATTAATCTGAAACTTCAATTTAATTCAAACCAAAAGCACGACTGCAGCTTTATTATCAGCAGGGGGTGTGGGCTTCTGGGTTTCAGGTCAGCAGCAAAAGTGTGTTTCCAGCATCCGTTGGCAGTAGGAGCAGAATGCGCTAGCAGGCTCCAAGCCAGCTATGAGCAGTTTCTTGGTCTCTAGGCAACTTTTACTCCTCCAATTTATTCTGCCAATCCTCTCCACACTTCTGCGACTGGTTCCTGGATTAACCCTTCTCTGCCTGGAATATCTTGAGTGGTTTCCGGGTTGTTTTGTCTAGATGGTGACTGAGACAGATAGCCCACCACGGATGCTGTGGTCTGAATATTTATAGGGCCCTGACTCCCAGTGTGACCAGGAGCATGGAGAGGTTACTGGGGTTAATGAGGTCATTAGTGTGGGGCACTTTTTAAAAAGAGTTACTGGTGGCTCTCACACTCACAAGTGGGTACACAGTGAAATGTCATTCGCCTGAAAGATAAAGACGGAGACCTCGTAATGTGACCTACCATGTCAGCATCTCAATCTTAGACTTTACGCCTTTCTGAACAGTGACAAGTAACTCGCTCTTGGTTTAGCCAACGAGTTTATACTTTGTACTGCAACCCAAGCTGGCTGAGACATCGCAGTAAAATGTAAAGAAATGTTTCAAATTCTTATGTTGGATTCCAGACTCCCCAGAACGTAAGCACAGATGGAGATGAGGAGATGAGGTCTTTAAAGAGGAAGTTAAGTGAAAATGAGGCCATCAGGTAGAGCATCCCTCCGTGGCCTCAGCACCTGCTCCTGCCTCCCACTTCCTGCTTTGAGTTTCTGCCCTGACTCCCCTCAGTGATGGGGAACTGTGAGCTGAAACAAACCCTTTCTCCTCCCACGTTACTTCTGGCCATGACACTTCCTCTTTTGTTGTTGTTGGTTTTTTGTTTTGTTTTGTTTTGTTTTGTTTTTCAAGACAGGGTCCCTCTGTGTAGCTCTGGCTGTCCTGGACTTGTTTTGTAGACCAGGCTGCCCTCAAACTCACAGTGATCCTCCTGCCTCTGCCTTCCGAGTGCTGGGATTAAAGGCGTGCGCCACCACACCCAGCGGCCATGACACTTTTACTATAGCAGCCCTGAGACACCTTCTCTTGTTTTGTTTCCCTTGTTTGTTTTTATTTTGCCTTATTTCACAAGAAAAAAGGGTTTGGTTTGGTTTGGTTTGGTTTTGGTTCGTTTGTTTTACCTTTTATTTTACAAGTGTAAAGTCCAAATGAAGAACTAAGCAATGACCCTAGGAATTAATATAAAATGCTTAAATAATTCAGGTCAAATGGCTCCTTTATTTCCCTTAGCATTTTTTTAATTCACACAACTGTTTCTCAGACTTACCTCTGAACGTAATCCATAGGCCTTCATCAGTTCTCATGCATTAGACATAAGGTGATACTCAAAAGGCAAACTTCCAAGTGCAAAAAAGAAATTAGTGAGCCTATGATAGAATCATAACCAGGAAAACACTCAATCCCAAAAGAAAAAGATGCTTCATAAATTTGAGATGCATTAAGAAATTCATAAGACTATGAAATCATTAGCAATTGAAATAGAAGACCATAGTTTAAAGTGAAGTTGAAGAGAAAAAAAATTAGTAAATAAAATAATAAATTTTAAGTTATTTTATAATGTGAATTTTTTAAAAGACTTACTGATTTTTATTTTTTGTGTGTGGGTACTTTGCCTCCATGTCTGTCCTGTAGTGGCCGGGGGGTGGGAAGAGAGCATCAGGTCCTTCGGAACTTGAGTTCCAGTTGGTTAATAGCAGCTTTCTGGGTGCTGGCAACCACACCCAGGTCTCCTGCCAGAGCAGTAAGTACTTTTAACTGCTGGGGCATTTCCCTAGTCCCGTACACATTTGTTCTGTGCGCGTTCACCTAAGAGTTTACGTTGGCCACAGACAGAACCTAAACTCACGTCTCCCTGCATGATGTGATAACTGCAGAATGCAATGTGCTAGCATGCCACCTAGCATTTCTCTGTAGTGTCTAATAAACCTACAGAGAGAACTTAGTAAATTTTGGGGGTGGAGGTTTAAATATCAGACTGAAAACTCATTCCCTGGTCCCTGGCAGATGTAACTGGCCCAAACCTGAACATGCTGGTTTGCCCTGGAAAGCAAGGCATCCTTTTCTACCTCTGCTTTCTTCTGGTTTCATTATGAAGGTAAACATCTTCTGACAGGGCTTTTCTGAGGAAGACTCACAAACAAGGAAAGAATGTCAGGATTCTCATGGGGCTCTGTTTAGAAAGCTCACAAAGCCCAGTGTGTGGTGCCTCACACTCAGGAGGCTGAGGCAGGAGCATGGCCATCAGTCTGGAACCAGCCTAGGCTGCGGTGTGATGCTTCCTCCTCCTCCTCCTCCTCCTCCTCCTCCTCCTCCTCCTCCTCCTCTTCTTCCTCCTCCTCTTCCTCCTCCTCCTCCTCCTCTTCCTCCTCAACAGTCAAATAATTTGTTTTCAGAACCCTCCAGCTGTGAGGTAGACTCAAAGGCAGCCCATGTGTTTGGCGGTGTCATCCCAGCCCAGGTGTGTGGCCCCGTTCTCACAGCTGCAGAATATGGCACCAGGGCAGATGGGCTGGGCAGCCCAGCTCCTCTCTTCATTTTAAACTCTGAAGCCCAGGTAAACCCACTTTAATAAAACTCAACAAGAGCTGTCTAAAAGTATTCTCTGTCCGTAAGAGTGTCGGGTGGAAGGGACAGCCACTGTGGAAGAGAAACGGAGGGAAAGGCCAAGATCCACCGTCGGAAGAAGCCGCAGCTCTCGAGGCCGAGGAAACAGGCAGGGAAGAATGTGGGGAAGAAAATCAGGAAGTTCGCAGAGGCCCTCAAGGCCAGCGGACTCCTGCTGTGAGCCCGATAAAAGCTATTGGTGCCTCATTCCTGCCTGGCCTGCACTTCCGGAACCCCACGGTCCAGGGAAGTGGAGACAAAAGATGCCTCAGTCACTGCTCCTATGGATAAAGGATACTCTGCTCTTAACAAACAAAAAACAAAAAAACAAAAACAAAAAAAAGAAGGAAGAGAGAAGAAGCAACGATAAGGCAAGAAGAAGAAAGAAACGTCTCACATCTCCCCTTCAGAGATGGCCTCCCTGGAGATGGAAACGGTGGGGGCACTGGTACCCATGGAAACTCCTAGTATCCCTCAAACCAGTGCAACGGTATGAGGTGCGGAAAGAGAAGCGACGCAAAAAAAGCAAATGTGGGGCAAATATTTTGCAACAAACTCAGCTTAAAAGAATGAGAATTCTGGGGCTTGGAGAGATGGCTCAGAGGTTAAGAGCACTGCCTGGTCTTCCAAAGGTCCTGAGTTCAATCCCCAGCAACCACATGGTGGCTCACAACCATCTATAATGAGATCTGGTGCCCTCTTCTGACATGCATGCACACATGGGGGCAGAATACTGTATAAATAATAAATAAATAACATCTTTTTTAAAAAAGAATGAGTGCCAGGCGTGGTGGCGCACACCTTTAATCCCAGCACTCGGGAGGCAGAGGCAGGCGGATCGCTGTGAGTTCGAGGCCAGCCTGGACTACAAAGTGAGTCCAGGTCAGTCAAGGCTACACAGAGAAACCCTGTCTCGAAAAACCAAAAGAAAAAAAAAAAAAAGAATGAGAATTCTCATGCTGGTTTTTATTTCATTTACTTTTACGTAACAATTGTTTAACGCTTTCTCACAACATTTTTTTCATGAAGTAACATGTGGGTGGTAACATCTCTCTAACAGAAAGTCGCCGATGTCAGCATCCCAGGTGCTGGCGGCATATAAGACATTTATGTATAAACATCAGAGTCCCCAGGTGCTGGCGGCATATAAGACATTTATGTATAAACATCAGAGTCCCCCAGGTTAATTACTCCCACGCTTTCCAGTTCCCACTCGGTTTCCCGTTCGGTGTTAGCTTCTGAAGGGCCTCTGCCTGACGAAGGCCTCTTAGCTTCGGGAGGGCCTTCGCCACCTGACCAATCCTTGTTTTCTGGCGCCTGCTGCGCAGTGGTCTCCCACGTAGACACTAGCGGTTGGTCCCGGGTTTCTGGAAGCTTCAGTGACAGCAGTCCGCTCAGTATGGCCAGGATCCCAAATGAAACCTAGAAGAAATGTAAAAATTAACAACAATACTAAATGACATATGCAAAAAAGAAGTGTACCCCGTCAGAGAATAAGAGCTACTGGACCCTTTTTCAGAGAGCAACCAAGTTGGGTCTGATGTCAAAAGCTAGCATGTTTGTTCCTTGCTGAGGGCTTTAGATTGCCTGTGCTAGGCTAGGAGTTCCCTTTAGCACCATCGAGGCGTACTCTCCACTCATTCATTCACAAAACACCACTTCCTGCTCGCATTCCTTCCCTTGCAAGCTCTGCCCTGGGAGCTGTGGCATAGTGGGGGACGGGGGCGGGGGGGCAGGGAGGAAATGCCCCTCCGTCTTTTTCTAGACCCCTGGATGTACAAACAGAAGGCAGGCAACTGAGCCCCCAGTCAACCCTGTCCATAGACCACATCATCCAATGTTCCGGAGTTCCTGACCTCTGGGAAAAGACATGGTCTCCATCCAATTATAATTAAAGGATTTACTGATTGCTGCTAGCAGGACAACAGTCTCTGAACCAGACTTGAGATTGCCATGAGAAGGGGCAGGGGAGTGAGGGGAGGGTTTTTAAAGGGGAAAACCACAAGAAGACCTTGAATATCCAGCACAAGCAAGCTGAGAGTTGTTTTGCTCTGCCAAGGTTAGGTTATCAAGGCAACCTGAAAGTCTGCCTAAGCAGGTTGCAGAAGTCATAAGACAGCAAGTAGATTAGATGGTCCTGGCTGTGCAGCTCTGGGTGGATGCTCACTGAGCCAGGGTTACTGGGAACTTAGATCCCAGGGACTGGAGTCAGAGACACACAGCTAGTGGGTACCAAGATGGATGCCGGGCATAAGATGGAGTCTTTGTAGCCATTACACCAGGAAATGATGAGGAAGAGAAACAAACGAATAAGTGAAACGTCCAAGGAGTCAGAACCTACAGAAATTAGGGGGAAACATAATAAACACAAGGAATAACCATAGAGATGTAACAAGAATAAATTAATAAAAAATAAATAAATTTAAAAAAACCACACACACACAAGGAAAATGAATTGCTTCATGGCCTGGTGAGGAAGTGCGTATCTGATGTCCTAGAAAAAGTTTAACTTTTTATTTGTTTGTTTGTTTGTTTGTTTGTCGAGACAGGATCTCACTACGCAGCCTAGGCTAGCTGCAATTTCACAATCCTCCTGCCTCAGCCTCCAGAATGCTAGGATTCCCTGGCGCACTTCCTCACCATGCTACGCAACATAAATAATTGCCAGCCGGGCAGTAGACAAGTCCCCGGGTTCCCGACTCTTCCTCCACCCTGCTGCCCTGACCAGCTCCCGCCGTCCCACGGCCCCCCACAACGTCCCGCGGGCCTCTGCCCTGCTGCTCAGGCAAACCTCTCCAGAGGGTCACTAGTCCTACTTGGCCCTCAGCCCCCTTGTCCCCATCCCCGGTGGCTTTGACTTCTCCCCAGTCACTTGACTTTTTCCTTCCTGGTGTCTGTTTCCCTTAAAAAAAAAAAAAAAAAAACCACCAGTCTTAAGCCATCATAGGCCACATGCCCACTGTGCCCAAGTTCTGGTCACCCGACAGCTCTGGGATCTTGGGTGAGTTACTTAACGCTCTGGCTTCTCAGTTTCTTTACCTCTACGACAGGACTGAGAACGGCACCCACTAGGACTGGAGGGAAAAGCTCAATCAATAAAGTGCTGTGTCGTGCACAAGCGTGACAACTTCAGTTTGGATCCCTAGATTCCCACATAAAAATCCAGGTGGAGCAGCACGCACCCCCTCACCCTAGCACTGGGTAAAAGGAGACGGCTGGATTCCTGGAGCATTGCCTAGCAGCCCAGCCAAGTCAGGTAGCTTCGTCCCAGGGAGAGACCCCGCCTCAAAGTACAATGTGGAGGGCCCAAAAGATGGATCGGCAGGTAAAGGTGCGTGCTGCACAAGCCTGTAACTGAGCCCAACCCCCAAAGGACACACATAAAGGTGGAAGGTGACAACTGGTGCTACAGAGCTGTCTTTGACCTCTGCACACAAACTGTGGTACGTGCGCCCACATGCACACATCACAGGGCACACACACAAACGATGCCTTTAAAAGGCAGACAATAGTTGAAGAAGACACTTGGTACCAACCTCCAGCCTCCACACATCCAACCCCCCTGGATACGCCCACAGGAACATGTACATAACACACACATGCAAAGGGTAATAATGGCTTCCTACAAGGACTGCTGAGGTGGTGATGTAGGTTGAGGCTGAAACAGTACCGGGCCCATGAGGAACAGTCAATATACACTAGCTGGCATTATTACTGTCTCAAGAGAAACATGGTTTCAAGGTCTTGTCACTCTGGCTGTGACATCTTATCAAGCAGGACATGCGTTTGAGTTCCCTTGCCCACTCTGTCCCCCAGGTCTCCTTGTGTTCCCCTTCTCAGCTCTTCTGGGCTTGCCCCTCTGCAGCACGACGGTCCCCTACTCTGAAGTTGCTTCTCCCAGGCTCACAGGGACAGGTTTTTGTCCTGCGTTACCCTAGTGGCTGTTTGATCCTACCGCCTTTACCACCCTGTGCCCCATGGAGCTCAGTCACCTGCCGACTCCTGCCTGCCCTTCAGTCTCCACCTCCATCTCGCTGCCTCTTCCTACCACAATTTAACATCTTCGCTCCAGGGGGCTTTGCTCATCAGTCCGCTGGATCTGTATCTCCCAGCTCCAGCAGAGAAGGAACAACTCCCACCCCCCTACCCCTCCACCCCCGCCTCAGGGTCTCGTCCTAGGCGTTCTCTGGGTGCCCCACCCACACATCATCGACAGGTCTCTCTTCTGCATCTGCTCCTTTTAACCTGGGATCCCTCCAGCCCTTACAGTGACTCTTTCTGGCCACAGACACCCAACAGGCCACCAAGGACCACCAGGATATGACTTTCCCACCTGTAGCTTGAGCATCATCACAGTAGACACACTTCTGGGCTCTTTACTGTCTTCCCAGGTTCCCTGAAATAGTTATTAGCTACACAATGCCTGTGTCCAGTGTCCCGTTCCCTCCAAACCTTTGCTTTTCTGTTCCATGTTCCAAAGTCTTCTTCCCTTTCCCACCTGGCTAAACCTTCCTGGCCCCTGTATACAGGGGCGGGGGGGAAGGCCTTTCCTGAAAGGAGCCTCTCTGACCCTAGCCTGGGTCAGCAGCTCACGCCCATGCTCCATGCTCCAGCCATATTTCTGGCTGATAACATTAGCCCTTTTCCCCTCCTCACCAACTGGAAGTCTTAGGATCCAAGGCTTTGTCTTTCATTCCTGCTTTCTTTTTTTTGTTGTTTTTTGTTTTTGTTTTTGTTTTTGTTTTTCGAGACAGGGTTTCTCTGTGTAGCCTTGGCTGTCCTGGACCCGCTTTGTAGACCAGGCTGGCCTCGAACTCACAGTGATCCACCTGCCTCTGCCTCCCGAGTGCTGGGATTAAAGGCATGCGCCACCACGCCCGGCACATTCCTGCTTTCTTAACCTAGCAAGGTGGTTAGTTTATTATCAACACTCAAAATACATTCTCTGCTTCCTGCCCACCCTGAAGTATCTCCTCCACAAGTCTTCCGCCACCAAAGTACATGGGACCAAACGACCACGGGCCAAGCCCTCTGAAACTGTGAGCCAAAGTAAATCTTTCCTCTCCCTGTCCCCAAAATAAGCCTTACCAAGTAGGCCTATGAGTACAGGAAAAAAAAAAAAAAGAATCCATTGTTCAGCTTTTGGATTAAGTAATAGCTGCTAACAAAAGCACCAAAACAAGCGATTTTCAAGGATCTCCATTCAGAGGAGAAATTAAAAGCTTCTCAGTGTTTCCATCCCTTCAACATCACCAAACAAGCTGAACTGAAAAAGCGATCTCTTTATAAAGCTCATTGCACACAGCAGGCAGCGTCTGTTGTACCCAACAGAGGCATGTTTACAACGTGAGTCTCCTGGAAAGGTGCATGTGACCCTGCAGCCAGGGGCTGTCCAGGTGAATGAGACTGGCCCCCCAGTGACAGGAAGCAGGAGGGACACTGACTGCAGCTACATTCCCTTTAACATTGGCATCTTGTTGGGTTGGCTCGGTGCAACAGACTTGGCATTTGAGCTGGAGTCCTGCTTCTGTGTCTTTGTCAGTGTTCTATTTAACAGTGTCACAGTCTATTGCTGTGAAGAGACACCACGACCAAGGCTTTACTTTTAATTAGAAAATGGGCAAATATTTATTAAACAAGTACACTGGTTTGGAAAAAAAAAGAACCCAGTTATGTTGTCTGAATATGGTATTGTTTTAATCCCAGGTGTGGGATAAGAGGCTGGGAGGGGAGCCGGGCGTGGTGGCACACGCCTGTAATCCCAGCACTCGGGAGGCAGAGGCAGGCGGATCGCTGTGAGTTCGAGGCCAGCCTGGTCTACAAAGTGAGTCCAGGATAGCCAAGGCTACACAGAGAAACCCTGTCTCGAAACCCCCCCCCCCCAAAAAAAGAGGCTGGGAGGGTAGTAGACACAAGAACTCAATTAAGCAGCCCCCAAAAAAGTATGACTACACCTGAGGTTGACCTCTGACCTCTGGACTCACATTCATGCAACACACAATTGCAAAGTGTGCCTACACACACATACAACACACATACACAACTATATTAGCATTCAAGAAAGAAGAAGGTAGTTCTTAGGGAGAATGAGATAGGTGATAATTGGTGTGAGGGGAAACAATGGGGTGGAGAGCAGGCTGTGCCCATGTGTTGTGCTTAAGGTCATTGACTTGACTGAAAGTGTGAGGCAAGAAGAGGATGGACTTTAAATCACTGACCAGCTCCAAAGGTATCCAGAGCCATGAGGCTAGAAATACAACCTGTCTGAAGCCTGGAGGAGAGGAAGGTGGAGGAGGGGCCCATTGAAACCTCAAAGAGCAGAGAGGAGCAACTGAAAGGTGGGGTTTGGAGGAAGGAGGCTGTTATGCTGAGGATCCCAAGTCCCTGGAATGGCAGCATCATGTACCACCATCCCTGCGCTCTGTCCTCCCCAGCCCCCGTATTCATCCTGATTGGAAAAGCCAGGCAGACCTGGGCATGATGGTGACCCACCCACCATCCCAGGCCCTCGGTCTCTCCACGCAGCTCTGAGCATGCTGCTCTCACTCTCCAAACCCAAGGCAACAGCTCACATTGCTGGGGCCACAAGAACTCAGGGATACCTCATCCATGGAAAGCTCCTTGGGGCACAACAGACTCTGTGAGGGAGCAGGCAGCCCCCAAACCTTCTCCCAGAGCGACAGACCCACTGTGGGAGTGCAGAGGCAGGGGCTGGGCTAGATGGTGGTGACACAGGAAAGAGGTCTTTCTGCTGAAGTGCTGGTGGCTCCAGGCTAAGGGGGGAATAGAGGGAAGGATAGCTCGGAGGGGGCTCCAGGGGGTCAGTAGATGATAAAACCGCCCCCACCCTCCCGACTTACCCACTGGTGAGCTGCCCTGTTTCTACAAACCTCCATTATACCCTGATTACGTTAGCCTTCAGAAAATGAAACCATACATGGCAACGTCGGCTGCGCTGCCTCTCGCTACCCCAGTGTCTAGGAAGTGATAAAAACCTCTGGGAGGAAGATCCAGACTTTGGTGAACTGGTGGGTATGTGGGATGGTCAAGGTTGCCACGCGGGACACCATGCTGCTGCTCCCCACAGCCAAGCACCTGAAAACACCAGGATAATTAAGACATGGTGACATCAACAGTGGACAAGCAAAGCAGAGGGTGCAGGGAATGACGGAACCATCGCCTCCCACTCTCTTCATTCTCCCACAGTGAGGAGAAGTAATAAAACTCACACTAAATCAGATGTTTCCAAAACCATCTATGGCTTTTATCTCCATTCTGTGAAAAAACTATGTATATGAGCATGCATATAAGAAAGGCATAAAAAATCCTTAACCTTTTTTTGTTTGTTTGTTTTTTGTTTTTCGAAACAGGCTTTCTCTGTGTAGCCTTAGCTGTCCTGGACTCGCATTGTAGACCAGGCTGGCCTCAAACTCACAGGGATCCACCTGCCTCTGCCTCCTGAGTGCTGGGATTAAAGGCATGCACCACCACCGCCTGGCGCCATCTTTAATCTTTAATCACTAATTTAAATAAGGCCGGTATGTACACAGATCCAGCTTAATATGAAGGATCAAACAGATTTGTTTAGGGTAATGTATGGGAACTTGGGAGAACAAAATATTTGTCTATGTGCTGCTCTATTAACGTAAAACAATATTAAAATTATTTGTTTATTTATTTGTTTTGGAGTGTGTGAGTGTGTGTGTGTGTGTGTGTGTGTGTGTGTGAACATTTAATACATGTGTGCAGGTGCCTAGGAAGCCAGAGGAAGGCAGGCATCAGATCCTCTGCAGCTAGAGCTATAATCTGCAGGGGTAAGGGTTATGCACAGGTTCCCACCACAGAGTCAGGGACCTGACTCAGAACACAGCTCAAGGCAGGAATGCAAGGGCTAAAGCTAACCCACAAGCCAGCCCCCCACTTTCCCAAGGACCAATAGCTTCAGCTAAGATAGCAAGCCACATGTTTTCACTTCAGCAAACAAGCTTGGTCGCCCCAACTGCATAGAATGTGCTTGATCACACGTAGGCGGGAGGTACATCAGGACAAATGCTTGCTCCCGTAGCCTTGTGGGTTCTGCCTTTATGAGCACCTGACTGACCTAATTCAATGACATTTTCTGGGAATCCTGGGTATGGAACTATCCAGTGTCCATCTTCCTGGCCAGTATTAAATGGAGCTTACTTTAATTGGGCCATCATGGATTTTCCCTCGGAGTTTTAAGGTTTAACACAATGAGCTACCTTGTATGAGTTCTATTCAATGCTACAGGTTAAACCCAGGTCATCAGGCATGCAGGGAGGTGTGGTTTGTTAATATGAACTGTCTGTCATAGGTTCGAGGGACACCTGGTCCCCAGATGGTAGTATTGTTTTGGAAAGTTGTGGAACCCTTAAGACACAGAACCTTGCTGGAGGAAATGTGTCACTGGGGTAGGCTTCGTTTTGTTCTCCCTGAAGGACTGCTGATGTTATAGGACAGCTTTGTGTTCCTCCCCTAACACGTTACAAACCAAAACAAATCCTTTCTCTCTTAAAATGTGCTTTGTTGGGGGAGTTTTTACCATAGCAACAGAAATGAAACTAATGCAGAAATTGGTACCAAGTAGTGGGGCCATCGCAGTGGTGAGCCTGACCATGTGGCTTTCAGGCCTTCATTCCATGGAAGGCATGTGGGAGATTTTGGACCTCTGGGCTTAAAAAGCCACCAAATGCTATCAGCAGATCTTAACAGGCTGTTCTAGTGGGAGCCTGGGAGACAGCAGACAGCAGTACCGGGAGGAATAGATAGGAGATGCCTAGCTCAGGAATTCGGAGGGGATCGGGACCCCATCAGGAACTGAGGGAGACGGAGAGGGACACTGGGCATGAAGCTCCAGCATGTGGCATTTGCCCCGCCAGGTTTCAGGCTAGCTTTGATCCCATCTATCAACCCACTGTGCCTCAATTTCTCCCTTTGGCAATGGGAGTGTGTACTCTATGCCAGCGTATAGTGGAAGTCCATAATTTGCTTTCATTTGCATTTTGTTTTTACAGTAGGTCGTGGTTAAAAGATTGCCTTGAGTCTCAGGAGAGACTTGGGACTTTTTGAACAGTGTTGGGACTGATAAAGGCTATACCTTTTCAAGTTGGACTAAGCAGATTTTGCATCATGAGGTGGCCGTGAGCCATTTGGGGCCGAGGGAGGAGTGTTGTGGTTTTACTAGGAAATACCTCCTATGGGCTCACATGTTGCAACACTTGCTCTCCAGCTGTGGTGCTGTCTGAAGGTATGGAATCCTTAGGAGGAAGGCAAGTAGACATAGAGTTCCTAGAAAAATGCCAGAGAATTTTCTAGGATGGTGGCATGTGGACTTGCCTCTAAAATCAGTTGCTTTCCACCCTTGTAGCATGTAGCAACAATAGAATGGTGCCCAAGGTACCAGTAGGTGAGCAGTTAGCCAATGACTTTTGCAAGAAGCTTAAAGCTAGGTTCTTCATTGTTGCCAGTAAGATTGACTTTTTCTGGGCATGGTGGCGCACACCTGTAAAGCCAGCACACAGGGTGGCAGAGGCAAGCGGATCTCTGTGAGTTCAAGACCAGCCTAGTCTACAGCCTAGGACAGCCAAGGATACACAGAGAAACTCTGTCTCAAAAAACCAAAAACCAAAGAAATGGCTTTTTTATATGCTAAGAAATAGAGTCACGGGGCTGGAGAGATGGCTCAGGGGTTAAGAGCATTGTCTGCTCTTCTGCTCTTCCAGAGGTCCTGAGTTCAATTCCCAGGAACCACATGGTGGCTCACAACCATCTATAATGTGACTTGATGCCCTCTTCTGGTGTGCAGACACACATAGACAGAACACTGTATACATTGTATAATTAAACAAATCTTTAAAAATAAAAATAAGTAAAAACTTCTCCTGGATATCCTGGTATATGCCTGTAATCCTAGAACTCAGAGAGACTAGGGCAAAAGGGATGTAAAGCCTGCCTGGGCAACTTCTTAAGACTTTATCTCAAAATTAAAAATGAAAGAGGGGAGGGGTTGTGGATATAGTTTGGTGGTAGAGTCCTTGTCTAGAATGCGTGTGGCTCTGGGTTTAATCACCTACACAGAAACAAGGGAAGGGAGAAAGGAAAGGGAAACGACTGAATGAAGTGGGTGGTAGGAAAAGGTCACTGAGAGTAGTTGGGGAAGACAGTCAACAGGAAACTATTCTAAATCCTTAGAGGGAAGCTGGGTCTTGCGCCTGCCATTTAAACTTTGAAATTCAGATGATTCTTCAAACAAAGCATGGATTAAAAAAAAAGATGCTTTCCTGCCATCTCTGGATCCAAACTCTGTCTTTGGCAGCATATGTGTGTTGTCTTTGGCCTCAGTTATCCTGTCCAGACACAGGGGTTGTAGTAGGAGCTATGGGAGTCACGGGATGTGCCACTGTAGCCTGCATGCTCTTCTGCAGCAACTCCCAGGTCACCGAGACAGTCTCGAAGGCGGAGACTCAGAACCACCTGTTAACTTGTTTAAAAGCCTGCTCTCCTCCTGGAGTGTCCGCAGGTGTAGTATGGACCCAGGATTGGGATGTTGGATCAGATGCCTCGTAGTTTCTTACAGCTTGGGAATGTTCCTGATGAGGCCATCTCAGGGAACTGGGGACATGTTGTCAGGGGCAAAATGCAGGTGCTAATGTCTACCCCCAACACACAATGTCTTATGCTTTGGAGACAAGGTCATTGATAAAGAGGTTATATTAAAGTAGGGGGTCCCAATTCAATAGAACTGTTACCTCATAAGAAGGTGACAGGCCACCCAGAGTGGCCACAGAGCTTAGACATTGTAAAAGAAGCATGGTGATAAGGTACCAAGAAGAGTGGCTTCCAGTATCCCAACACTTCGATCTGAGACTCTGTGTCTACTGAACTATGAGGAAGTGTCTATTGTTTGGCCATGCTTATCCTATCAAATGCACATACCCACCGTTAGAACACTGGGTGACACATATGAGAAAAACAGCCTTGTTACATTCGGAATCCACAGACACCTATTTTCTTTGAGATTTGGTGTTGGTTCAATAGTGTCACTTTAAATCAACCTCTTAATTTCCTTGCTAATGCACTATTAAACAATGGTTTTAAAGTCAAAATTATCACCATCATGTAATTTTCCCATCCGTGGAAAGAGCATGTTTGTATTTAAAGACCAAATATGATGAAATGACATTGCCAGTAAAAAGTAACAGGAATCCAACAGAAAAACATGACTCCTTACCTTACAACCGTTGGATACAGCTCAGCTGTATAAAGATAAGCGAGGGCGAATACTGACGCTACAGCAACTTTGACAACCAAGGCTGCCACTATTTTCAAAGTCTGGTGATTCTGGGAGAGGACACACACACACACACACACACACACACACACACACACACACACACACACACAAAGAAAATATGAAATCATTAAAATCCCTTAAAACTTTCTTATTCCAATGGTATGTTTTACAACAACAGAGTTTTGACTTTCCTATAAGAATTTATTTTAGAAACACTACTGATGGGCTGCAAAGGCTTTCTATCTTTGTGAGACCTACAGGGAGAGTTTTAATGTGCCTAGCCCTAACCCCAGAAGCCTGTCGGGAAGAATACTTGGGGGTCAGACTCACCTGAGTGGTACTGCTTACACCAGTCACTGACCAGGCAGAACGAAAGATGGGTTTGGGGAAAATAAGTTGGGTTTATAAACTATCTCCAAACACAATTATGTAAAGGTGTCAACTATCTGTCTGTCTGTTTGTTGACACATCCCTCAAAACCTGTATCTCCAACCCACTGCTTGCCATCTCCAGAGTGTTCCACTCCCAGGGTGGCTCATGAGGACCTTCCGTGCTCTGCATGCTCCTCCTTCCCCCCTCATCTGGTAGGTAGACATCAAGATGGCTCAGCGGGTAAGAGCCCCACCATGGTTAGAATGCCATTCCTAAAATATAACATGCACTATCTTTGGTGTGTGGAGTTATGGTGTGTGTGTGTGTGTGTTTAATATATATATGTATAATTTATTTACATAAAGAAATTTTTACATAAAAGCAATGTGTTTTTTAAGATGATACTTTTGCCGGGAAATGGGATGCAAAGGCAGGCAGATCTCTGTGAGTTTGAGACCATCCAGGACATCCAGGGCTACATAGACATTTCCTGTCTTGAGAAGAAGAAGAAGAAGAAGAAGAAGAAGAAGAAGAAGAAGAAGAAGAAGAAGAAGAAGAAGAAGAAGAAGAAGGGGAAAAGGAAGAGGAAGAGGAAGAGGAAGAGGAAGAGGAAGAGGAAGAAGAAGAAGCAACCATTATACTCTGTCTACATGTCTGGAGTGGTTTTATACTAAAAGGCTCTTTAAAAGTCTTTCAATGAAACTGCCACAGCCATTCCATAAAGAAAAACTGACTCACCTGGGGCATCATCACGTAAGCACCACAGGTGAGTGAGGACAGCAAAAGGAAGAGGACCATGGTCTTTCTTCTGCCCACTCCCTGCAGCCAGATGCACATAAGGAAGTAGGCAGGAACTTCCACCGCACCTGTCAGTGAGCCAATGAGCCCTCCGTGAGACTGCTGCCCAGACCCTCACCCAGTGCATGCCACCACCAGAAGGAGCCGTCAGCCCACCCCGAGGCTTTCCCATACCTGTCGGAAAAAGGACTGACTAGAGGGGGGAATACGATTTACCACGTGTTATCTCACTGGGGTGAGATAAGAGTTTCCTGTGAAACCACTAGGCTGACAAAAATCCACCAAAACCCTTTATACTGTCTGAGGGGCAGAGCTCACTGGGACCCGCTGTGCTGCATAAAGACCCGGCCTCCTGAATGAGTGAAGAAAGTGCAGAGAACAGGACTTCTTGTGCTTGGCGCCACTGGAGGAGAGTGATTTGGATGTGTAACTTCAAACAAATAAAAATGGAGGCCGTAGCCCATGGAGGCCCCACCCCCACCAAGCCAATGCAGCATTCAGCCACCCTGATTTCTGCCATCAGTCTCTAACCATAAAAGAAACATGGGCCAGTTTCAAGTAGTTACTAGCATGAGGTGGTGAAATCAAAGCAGTCCACCACAGGAAAACCCACTTCAACAGCTACACTCCTCCTAAAAGAACGTCGGTGTGACAGCCAATCAGGAAAAAGGCCAAGACACGCCCTCCTTCACGTTTTAAACTGTGCTCTCTCACTTCAAAACTAGTTTTGTAACACAGTGAACTTCTAAACTTTAAAAAAAAAAAAAAAAAAAGACGTGATTTAATTTTTTGACAGGATTGAAGTAGCAACTGAGTACATTGACTAGTGGCAGATCTTAATAGGTCTGTCTTTACAGATAAGCTCTCATGCATCCGAGGGCTAGCCTCAAACTCACTCTCTAGGCAAGGATAAGAATGACCTCAGCCAGGCGTGGCAGCGCATGCCTTTAATCCCAGCACACGGGACGCAGAGGCAGGAGGAGCTCTGTGAGTTCAATGCCAGCCTGGTCTGCAAAGTGAGTCCAGGACAGCCACAGAGAAACCCTGTCTCAAGAAACAAACAAACAAACAAATAAATAAATAAATAAATAAATAAAAACCAGAATGACCTTAAATTTTGACTTCCTTGCCTCCACCTCCTGAGTGCTGAGATGGCAGGAAAAAGCCCTCAGGCCCTTGCTCTCCTGTGGTGCTGGGCTTGGAACCCAGAGCTTTGGATCGGCTTAGCAAGCACTCTGACAACCGCGCTATAGCCCAATCCCCATTTACTAGATTTTAAACCTAATGTAAAACATTTTAAAATCTAACAGTCCCGATGGAGCAGGGTCTTTGTCTTGGATCTTTCTTTACTTGGCCGGAAGAGTGAGGGGGAAACCTGAGCACGTGAATCTTAGACCCATTCGTGTAAAACCCCTGCTTATAGAACCAAAGCTCGATTCTTAGACCCGGAGCACGCAACTCTTGGATGCAGCTGTGTCTCAGAACTCCCTAGCCACCTCTGTGTGCACTGTATCCCTGTATCCCACCTGCTTCTGCTGCCGTTTGATGCTATTCATTTCTCAAACTGACATACAGAAAAGGGGTGCAGTTTTCTTATAGACTTGTAACATTGCCCACAAATGTATTCCTTAAAAAAGTGACTTTTCTCATAATTCTTGCTGAGTGATAACAAACACATAAAAATAGATGTGTCATGAGGGTCCTTTGATGAGAAAGTCTGATGCCTACATAGAAAGACATAGCAGGAGCTCTCTGAGGATAGTATAAAATGCAGCAGCCCACACAGAAACAGCCAGTGGCAGACCAGATGGGAAAATACAGATTCCTAATGGCTACCTGCATTGCCTCTTCCTACCCATTTGGCTCATCTATGATTGTCCTGAAAGTTACAGCCTGCCTTATCTAAAGTCATTCTAACTTCTACTAAAATTAAATAAGCATGATAACATTCATAATAGGTGTATGTGATGAAGTTATTTTTACAAATTAAGGAAATCTGGAAGGCCTCAAGACATTGTGTGTGTGTGTGTGTGTGTGTGTGTGTGTGTGTGTGTGTGTGTGTGAATATATATATTGACTTACTCAGTATGGTGTGTCATAAAAGGATCTCATTCATGCCATGCACAGCACACTTAGATAGACATGCATAGAAAGAGAGAGGAATACATACAACCAAACATTCTAGAAGTTACCTCTGGAAATAACTACAGGTTAAGGATGAAGGAAAGAAAGAGGCAAGGAAAATGGGGAATAAAAGAAAAGAGGAACTAAGCTCTTTTCATAACTCTTCTCATTTTTTTCAGACAAACAGGGCCCATATCCTATAGTATTAACGACACTAAAAGATAGCACACTAATACGGTCACCAATGTTGTTCCTGGCTTTAAGAGATAATTTTAAAAGTGCCAGAAACTTGACCTCCAGGGCCATAGGGAAGAATGTATTCGCCACTTTACCCGCCAGGAAGAGAAACAGGTGCTCATGCTCTCGCCTGTGGATAGCCTCCATGCTAAAGATGTAGTAGCCCAAATTTGCCGTGAACCAGATCAGCCAAATGATGAGGGTCCTTTGTGCAACATCCCAGTTATGAAAAAGATTGGATAGTCTGTGCCTCCTGAGGTCCTTGTGGTTTTTACCCTGCACACTATTCACGTCCAATGATAAAAGTTCTGCCAGGTCGCAGGAGTTGGACCGATTCCACCAAGCCATGGCGTCCACTATGCTTTGCGCTTCTTTGTACCTTCCTTCTGAGAGGAGCCAAAAAGGGCTCTCCGGAAGCAGCCAGCAGCACAGGATGAAGGGGACGGTGACCATGCACAGGATGATCTGATAGAGCCACCAGGTGTTGACCAAATAGCTCACCAAGGCCACCAACATCACTCCAATCACAAAGAAGGTGTGCAGGTGCATGGATGCCCATGTGCGAGACTTCTTGCCGATGAACTCCATCACATAGACAAACACAACCACAAAATAGCCACTGGCAGCCTGGAAGAAGACAGCAAGGGGACTTGGTGATTATGGTACAGTTGTGGACGAGGGGTCTGAGTTCTCTGCAAGCTCATTTGAGTAAGAAGTAATCTTTCTTCTTCAAAGGGGGGGGCGTCCTTTTTATCCCCCCTACTTCAATAACAAGCTTGAGAGGCTATGATTTGTGATAAAAGTATTAGATGCCTCCTTGTTTCATTTCTAATAAAGTTCCATTATAAGGCAAACTTAGTTCTCAATTTCTCCTGGCGCGCTTACCTGTGTATCGCTATATGCCACTGTTACATCCTGACTGCTGAACAGGGATGAGGCTCTTTGGAGGCTAATAGGGAGGCTAAAAGTAGACTTGGCTAAAAAAAACTTTGGTGGGCAACAATAATAAACGAATTGGATTTGACCAACTGTTCCGTGCTCCAGAACAAATAAATAAATAATAAAGTATTCTGCCGATAGAGTGGCAGAATTAGAGAAAATAGGTTCAAGTCACACGTCTGGTAAGGTGTGATACAGAAAACTCCTAAAGGAAGACAAAACAAAACAGAAACACAGAAAACCAATTCAGTTCAAACCCAGACAAATGAGTTAAGTAGGCACTTTGCAAAAAAATTATCTAAGTGCCAAAAGCCCATGAGGAGGTATTTGACATCACTGTTAAGTCGATGCAGATCAGATCTACGGTGACAAACTACCTCGCCTCCATTATGATAGGGCCGAGGGCCTAGAGAGATGGCTTGCATTGGTGTCTCTTACAGAGGACTGGGGTCTGACTCCCAGTGTCCACATGGCAGCGCACTACCATCTTTAACTCCAGTTTGTGGGGATCTGATGCCCTCTTCTGGCCTTGGAGGGCATTGCACACATGTGGTATACAGACATGCAGAGGCAAAACACCTATACAAATAAAACTATGTTTCAAAGACATCTACTAAAAGAAAACAGAAAAGAAATGCTAGGAAGTGTAGAAATTGGAATCCTTGTGTGTGTGCATGTGTCGTTAATAGGAATAATAAAATGGTACAATCTCTGTGGAAAGCAGTATGGCAAATCCTCTAAAAATTAAAAAAATATATATTAAAAGATCCAGTAATGATACTTCTTAGTATATAATCCCTCCAAAAATGAAAGGGGAGCAAGAGCTCAGAGAGGTGTTCATGCACCAACATCAGTAACAACAAATTCACAAGAGCTAAAATACAGAAGCCAGGTGTCCATCAACAGATAAATGAATAAGGGATATACAGGTCACTGGTTGTCCAGTCTCAAATACAAAAGAAACCCTGGTATACATTAAAGATAGGCTAACAGAGCTGGGTGGTGGTGGTGCACACCTTTAATCCCAGCACTCGGGAGGCAGAGGCAGGCAGATCGCTGTGAGTTTGAGCCCAGCCTGGTCTACAAAGTGAGTCCAGGACAGCCAGGGCTACACAGAGAAACCCTATCACAAAAACAGAAAAGAAAGAGTGAGCAAGCTATGGAGAGCAAGCCAATAAGCAGCACCCCTCCATGGCCCCTGCATCAGCTCCTGTTTCTAGGGTCCTGCCCTGCCCTCACTTCCTTTTGGTGATAGACAGTGATGTGGAAGTGAAAGCTGAATAAACCATCTCCTCCCCAAACTTGTTTTTTTGGTCATGGTGTTTAGTTGCAGCAATAAAAACCCTAAGACAGTTAGGTTTTGGTTTTGGTTTGGTTTGGTTTGGTTTGGATTGGGTTGGGTTGGGTTGGGTTGGTAGAAAGGGTTTGTTTTAGCTTACGATTCAAGGTTACAGTCCTTGCAACAGGACGGTCACAGTGGAAGAAACTTTGAACAGCTAGTCACGTCACATCCACAGTGAGGACCAGAAAGAAGCCAGTGCAAGCGTGCTCAGTTGCTTGCGTGAGCTTTGTCAACCTGACACCGTCTAGTATTGCTTGGCAAGGGCCCAGGGAGGGCTTCTCTGGATTCGGTTGGGTTTGGGGCATGGCTAACCATCATCTTGATACTGTTCATTGATGTGGGAAGACCCAGCCTAACAGTGGGCAACGTCAATCCCTCCGCTTGGGCCCTGGGCTGACTGACCAAAAGAGAAGGCAAATGAAGGGTGGGCTTGTCGGTGTTGCTTTTATTGTTGATGCTCCGTGCCAGCTTCTGTTACTGTGGGAGCCCCCTCTCCACCTCACTGAGGCTGCTTGCTATCAGGTGAGACAGGTGTCGTTGCCTGAAGTTTATAGACTGTCAACTGTGGCTCAAAGGGGCTAACCTGTGCTCGAAGGGGACAAAGTTGGTATTCGCACCCACTCCTACCCACAGCTCTCCCCCACTCTCTATTACCCACACAGGCTTTCTGTCTCCTTCTTATTCTGCATTAAGAATGACTCTATGAATGACTTTAACAATACCCCTTTCTGTCTGGTGTGTGCATATGGGTTCTGACTAGATCAATACAATCACTTAGGAATAAGATAAAGCCATCTCAACTACAGGGTACAGGCCACGTGCCAAGCAGACTCAAACAAGAGATTAGTAAGCAGCATTTTTCTTTCTTTCTTTTTTTTTTCTTTTTCTTTTTTTTTTTTCATTTTTCAAGACAGAGTTTCTCTGTGTTAGCCTTGGCTGTCCTAGACTCACCTTGTAGACCAGGCTGGCCTCAAACTCACAAAGATCCGCCTGCCTCTGCCTCCCGAATGCTGGGATTAAAGGTGTGTGCCACCACCACCTGGCTTTTTTTTTTTCATTTTAATGAGTGCCATTCTAAACATAAGATACTAATATTTACAGAAAGCCTTCTGCAGTGGACAAAGATTGGTCAGTCTACCATCTTTCTCAGCAGATTCTAAACAGACCAAAACAAAACAAAACAAAAAAATTAAAGGCGTAAACGCGATGTGCCATAAGCACAGTGACTCACCATGGCAAGGAAAAAGCGGGCAGCCATGAAGCTGAAATAATCAAACATAAAGACTGATGCTATTCCAAATAAGAACACGCAGAGGCTCGTACACCACAGGACCACTCGCCTTCCGTATCTGAAAGATAAGGAGCACAGTGAGAAACGCCACTGTTTAAGTGGCCTGTCCAGGTCATGAAAGACAAGTGTTGCCGACATTATGTATTTGATTTCTGATAATCATCAACTTTGAACGAGTCATGAGTTAACATGCATCCTCAAGAGACCAGCCTTTCTGTGGGGAGGCCTCCAACTAAGCTGCTAATATGCACACTGAACCACCATGCTGGGCCTTCCCGTCCACCTACTGTTGGCTTCTTTTCCCTGACAGCTGATCTCACCAATCAAGGTCGTGACAGCTCTTGCTAAAAAAGCTGATCCCTGAAGTTTGAGGGGTAGTTTTATGGCTAAGAGCACTGGCCACTCTTGCAGAAAGTGGTGATTTGCTTCTCAGAACACACACACAGTGGCTCACAATTGTAACTCCAGTTGCAGGGGCTCTGACGCCATCTTCTGGCCTCTGTGGGCACCAGGCATGCAGGCAAAACACTCATACACATAAAATAAAAATAAATAAATCTTTCAGAACAAAACTGGCATGTTGCTACCTTCTACTCCTGAGTAGTATCAGAGTTGAGGGGGGATTTCTTTAGGGGGAAAAAATCACTGCCATTGCTGACATTTTTATATGATTCAGATAGTTTAAAACAAAGCCTTGCCCCGTAAACACTTTGGTGGCTTTTAGTAGATTCACAGAGTCGTGTAACTACAGTCTCTGTCTTATTCTGAGACCTACACATCATCTCCCCAGAACTAAACTTAGGAGCCACCACCTCCATTCCCTGTCCTCCTTGCCTCTGGAAACAAACTGTTTTCTTTCATTTGCCTGTCTGGGAAATTTCATATAAACAGAGTAGATGATGTGTGGCCTTTTGTCCACCTCCTTTTACTTGGCATCATGTTCTCGTGATTCACCTGTCACAGCCCAACTAGGTATTTCATTTCCTTTTTCACTGCTGAGTAATATTCCTCCAGGTTTTCTATTCCTCGGTGAACACACAGTAGGGTTCTTTTAATGCTCGCAAACAAGATTTTGTGAGAGCTTGTTTTCAACTCTCCTGGGTTGATTGCCTCTGACTTTTTGCAGAACTGCTAAACTGTGCAATCTAAGATGGCTGCCCCCTGGTTTTATCACCTCACTAGCAATGAAAGTCATAGTCTTTCCACATCCTCACCAGTACCTTCAGGTTACCTGTAGCCATCCCAGTGAGTATGAACCAATATCTCACTATGTCCCTGAGTTACATTTTTCAAGTCATTCATGACACCGGGAACCTTTTCAAGTGACTATTGGCTATCTGGACTTATTCTTAAAGGAACATCAGTCAGAGTCTCTTGTGTGGTTTTGTTTTGTTGGTTTGGTTTGATTTGGTTTTGTTTGGTTGTTTGGTTGTTGTTGTTGTTGTTGTTGTTGTTGTTATTGTTTTGTTGTTGTAATGGTGGTGTGTTTTTTTCCAAGACAGGGTTTCTCTGTGTAGCCATGGCTGTCCTGGACTCACTTTGTAGACCAGGCTGTCCTCGAACCCACAGAGACCTGCCTGCCTCTGCCACCCGAGTGCTTGAATTGAAGGTGTGCGGCATCACACCCTGCTTCTTGTATAGTTTTTAATTATATTGGTTTTTTAAATGTTCAGTTTTTAGAGTTATGTGTCTTTTCTGAGTGTGGCAGCACACACCTTTAATCTCAATACTTGGGAGGCAGAGGCATGTGGACCCCCTTGTGAGTTCAAAGCCAATCTAGTCTACTTAGTGAGTTCCAGAACAGCCAGGGCTATGCAGAGAAACTCTTACTTCAACCTCTACCCCCCCCCAAAAAAATAGTTATGTATATTTTGGATGCAAAATTCTTGGCAGATACGTGATTTGAAAATATACTTCTCCCTGTGAGTGATCCTTGACAAATTGTTTTAAGGAGATCGATATAACATGGATGGATGGATTCTACCCAGTAGGTTTACTTGGGACTGAAAAGGAACTGTTGTTTGTCTTAGGGTTACTACTGCTGCAATGAAATGCCGTGACTAAAAAGCAAGTTGGGGAAGAAAAGGTTTATTTGTCTTATGCTTCTACATCACTGCTCATCATCACAGGAAGGCAGGACAGGAACTCAAGCAGGGCAGGAACTAAGAGGCAGGAGCTGGTGCAGAGGCCATAGAGGGGCGCTGCTTACTGGCTTGCTCCTCATGGCTTGCTCAGCCTGCTTTCTATAGAACCCAGGACCACCAGCCCAAGGCTGGACCCCTACATCAATCACTAATTAAGAAAATGTCCTACAGCCAGATCTTATGGAGGCATTTTCTCAACTGAGGTTCTCTCCTTTCAAATAACTCTAGTTTGTGTCAAGTTGACACAAAAATAGCCAGGACAATTGGCCCCTTGTCAACTTGACACACAAACACATCACTGTTAAGCCACAACCCTTCCTTTCTTATTTAGCCCCAAGATCTCACATTAATATGAACATTACAATATAAAATATTCTAAGTTGTAAAAGTCCCACAGTCTTTAAAAATTCAATCTTTTTAAAATCCAAAGCCTTTTAAGATTCAACTTTGGGCTGGAGTCTTCTGCTGCAACCGGGCTGCACATTCACCAATGGCTTCTCCTGGCCTCTCACAATGCCCTCCATGACTCCTTTATGCCTTCAAAACCAGTCCCACCTGGGTGACTCTTATCCTACCAACTTCAGCTGCCAGGAAGAAGTACAACCCTGGCTGCCTCCAGAACACAGCTTCCCTGTGCTGACTCTCAGGAAACACTTACCAGAAGATTTCACCTCAATGATGTTGGTCTCTTCTCCTCCTCCTCCTCCTCCTCTCTTCCTCCTCTTCCTCCTCTTCCTCCTTCTTCCTCTTCCTCCTCTTCCTCTTCCTCCTTCTCCCTCCTCCCCCTCCCCCCACTTCTGCCTCCTCCTCCTCCTCC
>OU015750.1:69528947-69542571 GCA_907169655.1 Acomys percivali
TCTCTCTCTCTCTCTCTCTCTCTCTCTCTCTCTCTCTCTCTCTCTCTCTGTGTGTGTGTGTGTGTGTGTGTGTGTGTGTGTGTGTGTGTGTGTCTGTGTGTGTCTGTGTGTGTCTGTGTATCTGTGTGTGTGGAGAGAGAGAGCACATATGCTCCAGGGCATGTCAGAGGCTGACTTTCGGGAGCTGGCTCTTTCCCTCCACGGCAGACCCAGAGGATCAGACTCAGGTCAGGGGACTTTTGAAGCAATCGTTTTGCCCACTGAGCCATCCCACTGGCCCTGAAAGTTTTACTACGACATAGTGCTAAGATCATGAACTTAGTCAAGTTTTCAAACTTGGGAGCGTTTCTGTGATCCCGTGGTGGTCTCCTCCAGCAGGCTTGCAGCAGCCAGCTCCACAGCACGTCAGTACAAAGGGGAGCGGAACTCAAAGAAGAACTTGAGCATCTATTCCAGGTTGTGAGATGATGTCTTCCAACCCCCTACAGCTTACATCTTCGGTTTTCCCAGCCTGCCTCCCTTCCTCTCCACCCATCTCATGCCTGCCAATATCCCCTCTCCCACTGCTGTTCTTATGATAGAGTATGGCACATAGCTCCCTCGGTCCCACAGGCCACGAGGAAGTGAGCCCACCTGGATGTAGGGGGATTTTTGCCTACATATATTCTTGCACCACATGGGTGCCTGCCTGGTGTCCTAGAAATCCAGAAGAGTTCACTGGAGGAGTCCCTGGAACTGGAGTGACAGGTGACTATGAGGCCCCAGGTCTGTGCTAAGAATCAAACCTGGGTCCTCTGGAAGAACAGCTAATGTTCTTAACCACTGAGCTATCTTTCCAGCTCCTGACATTTTCTTTTCTTTTCTTTTCTTTTCTTTTCTTTTCTTGTCTTCTTTTTTGGTTTTTCGAGACAGGGTTTCTCTGTGTGTAGCCTTGACTGTCCACCACGCCTGGCAACCTTTTCTTATTACTACAGCAAGAACATAGATACAAGCCGGGCGTGGAGGCGCACGCCTTTAAAATCCCAGCACTCGGGAGGCAGAGGCAGGCAGATCGCTGTGAGTTCGAGGTCAGCCTGGTCTACAAAGGGAGGCCAGGACAGCCAAGGCTACACAGAGAGACCCTTTCTCAAAACAAAAAAAAGAACATAGATACAACCAGTAGAGAGCTTTGCCACATGCTACATTCATGCTTCCAGAGACAGTCCTCTCAGCATTCCAATGCCCAGGCCTGCAACACATGCCTTAAGTCTCATCTTTTTGTTTGCTTGGTTGGTTCGTTGGTAGGTTGGTTAGTTTTTTTTGAGGGGACAGTGTTTTTCTGTGTAGCCCTGATAGTCCTGGAACTCAACAATGTAGACCAGGCTAGCCTCAAACTCAAAGATCTGCCTGCCTCTGCCTCCTTAGTGCAGGGATTAAAGCCATGTGCCACCGCCACCGCTACCACCACCATCACCACCTGACCTGCTGACGCCGCACATTCTTGACTCAGCTGGTCCTTATGACATCCTGCCAATTCCTGCCTTGTTAAAAATAATGAGTCCATCTGGTCCTGACCAGCCCAGATAAGGCTGCCCTCCCCCTTCCTTTCTGCTTACTTTTTTTTTTTTTTCTTTTAAAAGACTGTAACAGTCTTGTCCTTGGTTGCGGTTCCAACTCCCAAGCTTGGAGCTGTGTCCCTGGCTGCCAGTACCTGCTGCCTGGAAAATAAACTTTCATTCCACTATAGGGTGTCCTTGGCGTTTCATTTGTGCAAGTCCAACTTCAGTGATGGGGCTTTCTGGCATCTTGGATCAGAAAGGAACTCGGGCAAGAAGCAGGGTAAACCAGCAGGATCCTCAAAGCCCTGCCCCGTGACCCACCTCCACCAGCTGTGCCTCTCAGCACCCCCAGAACACAACAAGCAGACGGGAAGTAGATATTCAAACATATGAGCTTGTGGGCATATGTCACATTCAGATCATAACACTATCCAAAACAGATCTAGTGACTCTGATCTTCCCCAAAACTGCACTGTCCCCAAATCTATTTTTTTAATGTTTACTTTTTGTGTTTCTGTGTATTTTGCCTGTATGTATGTATGTATGCCACATGCATGCCTTCATGACTCTCAGAAGTCAGAAGGGGGCATTGGGTCCCCTGGAACTGGAGTTACAGTACAAGTGGCTGTGAGCTGCCCCTCACACTCTATGTTTCGGCCTCAGCATCTAATGTCACCTTTACCACCAAAGCACACCCACTCCAACACTTGTCCCCATATCCTTGCACTCCTGGGCACACGACACTTGGTCACTTCTCTGGACCATTGCAATTGCCTCCCCAGCTCCGCACTTTTGTTTCTGCTTCCCGGCCCCTCCTCTGCTCTCAACACAATAATCAAGATTATTCTTTCAATATATGAGGAATACCTGTCTCGGTGAAATGCTCTTAAGGAGCCATGGACTAAACGTGTTGTTTGTAACAGAAGAAAATTTGGAGCAAGTTTGTCAGTGAGTTAATAAAATATGGTTTATTTCTATAGTGAAATATTTTGCAAAAGGGAGGAAATGTGGTAGGGCCCCACGGAAGGCGTGCTAGGTAAGTGTATACAGGGCATCTCTGAAAGGGTGCATAGGACACAAGAAAGCTTCCTCCAAGGAGCATCACACGGGTCTTGATGAAGAAGAGGAGCGTTTACTCCACCTTGAGTGCTACAGTTCCTTGACCTCCATGGCTTTGAATTTGACCTGACTCGGGCAACAGGGGACCATAGAAAATACAGACATCCAGACACACATACCGAAACGCTTGTGCAGCCTCTGTGTTCTGACAGAGACACACCCCAGCCTTGCAACTCAGCAAGTTTATTACATGCCTCTGAGTGAGGAGGTGGGTCTGTTATCCGTAGCTGACTAGGAGCGGCGGTTAGCTCATCTCAGTAAGAGATCTCTGCAGGAAGGAGTCTCAGAAGCAAGGAGTTGAGGCTGGTACTTTCTCTATGCACTGATTTAGCTTAAGGCCAGTCATTCTTAACTTGCCAATCGTTCTGTACTTAGGCCAGAGAAAGGCTCTGTCATTTCACTGAGCATAACCCAGAGAAGGCTTTGCATTTCCTGGGCCTGAGGCATTTGGGGTCCTTGATATGGCTGTGCTCTTATTAATAGTACACATCCACTCAGGACTTCATCTGTTTCCCACAGCTTCTGAGATGTACATACATGAACCCAAACACGTGTATATATATATATATATATATATATATATATATATATATATATATATCCATACTGTGGTGTATGAACGAGGATGGCCTCCAGAGGCTTGTACATTTGAATACTTGGTCACCAGGAAGTCGCAATGTTCGAAAGGATTGGAAGTGTGGCCTTGTTGGAGGAAGGATGACAATGCAGGCAGGCTTTGAGTTTTCAAAATCCCATGCTAAACCCGGTGCCTCCTCTCTGCCTGAGACTGAGCATGTGGTTCTCAGCTGCTTCTCTGGCTCTATGCCTGCCACACTTGCTGCCGTGCCTCCCTCCATGATGATAATGAACTAGACCGCTGAAACCATGAGCCAGCCCCCAATTAAATGCTTCCTAAGAGTTGCCTTGGTCATGGGGTCTCTTTACAGCAACAGTGCAGTAACCAGTATACCTACATATATAACTACGTTTTTACTGGGGCTTTAAGGTTGGTTGGTTGGGTGGGTGGGTGGGTGGATGGGTGATTGTGTTTTTCTTTAAAATATCTGGTTCTTATGAAGTTTATTGGAATGTAGATGCAGACACATGGTCCCAGTAGTGATGCCGCCCAATGTGTGTCTCTTCCACTAATGTCAATGCTGGATTCCCCTTCATGACATTTCTGCTGTTTCTGTTCTTTGTAATGGAGACTGAATCCAGGACTTTGCTCATCCCGAATACAAACTCTACTGCTGATCTGCATCGTGTGTGTGTGTGTGTGTGTGTGTTATATTAATGAATATGGGTACACATGTGTGTTAAGTTCACATGTGCACATGGAAGCCAGAGGTCAGCAATGCATGTCTCCCTCTGTGCAGGTGAGTTTTAAGTCAACTTGACCCAAGCTAGAGACAATTTGAAAGAGGGAACCTCAATTGAGAAAATGCCCCCAATCAGATGTCAGAGTGGCCTCTGGGTAAGCATTTGGTGCCATTTTTTTAGGGGGGGAGGTGGGGGTCAGGTTGATTGGTTTTGTTTTGACTGATACTCGATGTGGGAGGGCCCAGCTGCGCCATCTCCTGGCTGCTGGTCCTAGGTGCTATGAGAAGGCAGGATGAGCAAGCCGGTAACTCACAAGGGCCTTGGCGTCATTTCCTGCCTCCACCGTGTTTGCTTGCCGTGAGCTCCTACCCTGACTTTCCTCAGGGATGGAATGAGATGTGGAAGCATCCGATGAAGTAAACCCTTCCCTTCCCAAGTCGCTTTTGGCCATGGTGTTTACTCACAGCAATAAAAACCTTAACTAAGACAATGCTCACTGTGCTGGCCATAGTGGCACATGCCTTTGATCCCAGAACTCAGGAGGCAGAGACAGGCAGATCGTTGTGAGTTCGAGGCCAGCCTGGTCTACAAAGTGAGTCCAGGACAGCCAAGGCACAGAGAGACTCTGTCTTGGGGGTGGGGGGGAGCGGGGAGCCAGTGTCCACTGCACTCCACCTTAGTTTTTGAAAAAGGGCTTCTTTTTTTTCTTTCTTTTTTATTTTTTTTAATTTGTTTCAGATTTTTCGAGACAGGGTTTCTCGATGTAACAACCCTGGCTGTCCTAGACTCGCTTTGTATACCAGGCTGGCCTCAAACTCACAGAGATCCGCCTGCCTCTGCCTCCCGAGTGCTGGGAGTAAAGGTGTGCGCCACCACACCCTGCTACACCTACCTTTTACCTGGTGCTAGCGATAAGAATTAGGGTCCTCATGCTTGAAGAGCAAGTATTTTACCATCTCCCCAGCCCCCTAGCCCTATTCTTTTAATTATTAGTTTCATCAGCTATTTTTTCAACTTAAACATTTTCCCCTTGGGTCTGTGCTGCTGTGTGATAAAACAGAGCAGGGAACATATGCAGATACTGTAGCCTTTATTTTAACAAAAACTGTCCAAAACAGTTTGAAAAGGAACAGCGACCTAGGGGAAGGGAATAGGATAAAAGCCTGAGAGAGAGAGGAACTGGAGGATATAGTGATGGGATAACAATTGAGATGTAATCTGAACAAATAAATTAAAAATTTCAAATAAATTATAAGAAGAAAAGAACAGCGATTTTCTTTACCAAAATATAAAAAATAAAAAGTGAGGGAGACCTGGTTTTTCTAAGCCACGTTATCAACCCTGAAAGATCGCTGGTTGCCTGCTCTTGCGCCTTCAGCCCTCTCTGCAAGAGCAACCGTGTGTCACCAGCATTCCCTGCGTTCCTTCTGAAGGAAGCTGCTACAGATGTCCTGTTTTTCTGCTGCTGCCTGGAAGCCCTTACCGGAAGTGGGCTCTCAGCTCACAGAAACTCCTCCACACATGGAAGGTACTCGGCAAATGTCAGCGTTACTGAGTTTTGAGTCCTTGTCTTTCAACGTTTGATTTCTCCTGCCGCTCCAGACGGGGCAGTCCTGTGTCCTGCGACTGCACTGCAGACAGTTTGTGCAGCCTACAGAAGAATCTAGAACTCGGAGGTCCTAGGAAAAGACAGCAGCAATGAGAGCTAAAATTTGCGCCATCTGTTCTAGGAGTGTTGCCGACCCCCTTCCCGGAATTGTGCAGCCGAACATTACGAACATTACACTGGGAGCTTTGATCCCAGTATGAAGAAACGTGGCTATGTGACACAAAGCGAAAACTAGCATTTTAGTAGCTCAGAACCCCACCCCCATGCCCCGCCCAGAAGGCTATGGAGCAACGGGATGCTGTGAGGGTTCCTGAAAGGAGTGATGCTTCCCTCTCACCTGGTCTAAACAGGCACTTCCTGTGACCTCTCAGAGACTGTGGTGAACGTCCCTGGAAATTGTCAGGCCTGGGGACAGGTGACTCTGGGCTGAGGTCACAGATGACTTTCAGCTGGGGACAATAAGGCTGAAGTATGCTGTGACTTTGTGATAAATCAGCTTCTAGAATAGTCCAGACCTGGGGGTGGGGGTGGAGGGTATTGGAGGATCTGCACTGCTAGTTTTACGGAGTATTGTAAAGCTAAAACAATTAAACAGCAGGCATTGCTGTAAAGAGAAACAAATAAATTAGTTAGCAGAAAATCCTGAGAGAGTCGGGGTGTGATGGGAGTGGGGGTGGGGGGTCCCAGTGCAATTCAATGGGTGCTGAAACAATTGGCTAGCCGTGCGCATAAAAAGAAGAAGCAATTGCACCTCGAACCCCAGCACTGGGGAGCAAAGGAAGGTGGGTCTCTGAGTGGGAGTTCCGGGACAGGACTCCACAGTGAGACTCTGTTGCCAAAGACCAGGAGGAGGACGTTGGAATCTCCACCCTTGCCTCCCATCCTCCCATTGTCTGTAAAAATTATTTTGAAAGCAGACAAAAGCTTAAGTACAAGAGTCAAATTTGTGTCTTTAAGTTTTTAAATGTATAATTACTGGTAGGGGGTTGGGGGGTGCGTGCATGCGCACACACACACGTGTGTGTGTGTGTGTGTGTGTGTGTGTGTGTGTGTGTGTGTGTGTGCCCTCATGCCATGGCACCTATGTAGAGTCAAATGACAGCTCCGTGGAGTCAGTTATCTCCTGTCTGTAAGAGGGTCCTGGGGATTGAACTCAAGTCACTAGGTTTATGTGGCAAGTGCCTTTGCCCATTGAGCCATCTGACCAGCCCCAACTTTAAAACTTTTTTTGTTTTGTTTTTGTTTTTCAAGACAGAGTCTCTCTGTGTAGCCTTGGCTATCCTGGACTCGCTTTGTAGACCAGGCTAGCCTCCAACTCACAGAGATCCTCCTGCCTCTGCCTCCTGAGTGCTGGGATTAAAGGCGTGCGCCACAGCACCTGGCCCAACTTTAAAACTTTTAAAGATAATTGTTCTATTTCTGAGTAACAATGTTATAATTAGCATCATGACCTGAATCAACTTTTGTTTTGTTTTGTTTGGTTGGTTGGTTTTTTGAGACAGTATTTCCCTGTGTAATAGCCCTGGCTATCCTAGACTCACTATGTAGACCAGGCTGGCCTGAAATTCACAAAGATCCTGCTGCCTCTGTTTCCGAAGGGCTGGGATGAAAGGCGTGCCCCGCCACCCCCAGCTAGCAATTTGCTTTTATCATCTCCCAATTCCCATGGGCTGGGAGTCTCAGGTCCTCTGCTTGGAGTGTTGATGGCTGCTATTAGGCTGCTTTCTCCTGCAAGGCTCAACTGGCTACAACTCTTGGAAAGTCAGAATTTGCAGTTACTGAACAGCACTTCGCTGTGTGGGCCTCAGCTCCTAGATGTCAGTCACCCCAGCTCCTTGCCCTGTGCTCTCTTTGCTGCCTTAAAGCCAGATTCCCCAGCTAGCTGGGCACTGCCGTCTTATGTAACTTAGTCATGCAATCACCCACAGTTAACCATCGTATGCACGCATTGGCTTCACAGTATTCTGCTGAGAAGCAAGCCGCAGACCTTGCCCACAGTCAAAGCCAAAAAGTAGTAACATAGTAATGGAGGAAAGAAAGCACGGCCATTCTTGTCCCATCAACAGATGTCACTAGTCGATGTCACCCGCCGTAGAATGAAAATACGCAGAGGAAGAAACCCCTTTATCCGACTCTGACTTCAGGTCGCCTTTCCTGGAGCAACACTGCTTGGGACCTACTTGAATACCATTTACATTGTATTCTGTATTACAAACCTAGAGCCAGCCAAAGCACCGTCTTGAGGACTTGAGGCGTCCATGAAGATCCTGAACCCAAACTCCCAGGACTCTCCAGCGAGAGTAGGCAGGAAGCTCTTCTGTAGAGGTTAGATGAGTACAGGGCTGTGCGGTTCGTTTATTTGCATTAAAACATTTCTCCCTGGGTGCTCCTTGGGTGCCCTGATGGCTGGTTTCTTTCCTGTGTGTGGTTTTTCTTCCCTGCTCTTGCCCTCGCTCCTGACAGAAGGGGAAAGGCACACACTGTGCGTCCCAGGAGACGCACACACAGTCAGTTCTCAAATTTTGGCTACAGCCAGGTTGCTCAATAGAAAACTCACATCTTGATAGAACTGGGGCGCTTCATTCAAACCCCAGCTCTTACGGGCTAGTTAGGTGAACAGTAGCCATTACAAACTATTTCCCACTCTCACTCTCATGTAACCTCGTGGCCTAGAGATTAAAAAGTGAGGAAACTGGGCCTGTTTCCTCTGAGATGGCTCAGAGGTTAGGAACACTGACAGCTCTTCCAGAGGTCCTGAGTTCAATTCCCAGCAACCACATGGTGGCTCACAACCATCTATAATGTGATCTGGTGCCCTCTTCTAGCCTGCAGATGTACATGCAGGCATAACACTGTATACATAATAATAAATAAATCTTTTTCTTTTAAGTGAGGAAGCTGCTAGATTTTACGAAATGATAAAAAAATTACTGTTCTGTGTAGGTGATAGTAACTAGGTGTGCATTAAGTGAGTATACTCAACATGAAACAGATGAAAGTGTTTTCTGTGACCGCTATTTCTTTGCATATTGAAACATGAAGGTTCCTCTTGACCGCTGTTTGATTGATCCCTGAATGAAGATGACTGCAGCCATGTGTGCATGCCCTGGCTGGCCTCTTCACCAACCCCTTTCTTCAAGCCATCTCTCATCTGAATGTGAATACTGGTGTCTTCTGCATGTAGTGATAACTTCAGCCACAAGGGGGCAGAATGTGGCTGCACATACTGTTCTTTTAAAGAGGGAAGAAGTTAGCGTTCCATCGCAAGATACGCCGTGTTCCCAGTCATTTTTTTTTAAACTCTAATTTCCTACATGCATGAATTAATTCTATTCTTTAAGGCAAGAGAGATGGAAATCACCAGTTCGTTTGGGGAAATTCTGTACTTAGCTGATAGCTGACTAAATTAGCAGCTTAATTCTCTGTTGAAGATGCAGTGATTCATCAGTTTTCTGAAAGTCCTTTCCTGTAGGTCCTAAAGAGGTCTTATGGCTCGAAATTGCTCTGCACTCCTAATTCTTGTTATACTGGCTGCAGGCCATCAAGTTCACGAGTTTTATTAGAGCCTTGCAAATTAGCAGGAAAAAAAATTTTTTACTAGCCCATAAACATTTTCTCAGTTTCATCATCCTCCTGGGGGCAGATCAGTAATGGAAGCTGAAAGCGCTACTATTGTTCACGGCTTCGCTCAGCTGTGAAACTGAAGGTTCTTGCGTAACCAGCTCTTCTGGCCTTTGCTCTTCTCCTCGGGACAAGTCTGCGTGGATCCTGGAAGGGGGAATGTTTGTGTCCAAACAAAGCGGTTGCTCAACACCTCATGCAGCCTATGGTGAGAGCAACACGCGCACAGCCTAACTTCAGCAACAAACGGCAGTCACCCTGCCCTGTGGTCTGAAAAGGTTGTGTCTCCCGGAATTCATGTATTTGGGGGAACTGGGTAATGTGCTTGTCATACAAATATGAGAACCCGAGTTCAGTTCTTAGAACCCATGTGAAAATAGACATGGTGGCATGGACTTGTCCTCCCTGCTCCATGGAGGCTAAACCAAGGCAGATTCCTGGAGTTCATCAGCCAGGTGGCCAGCCTGACCTGCCTCATAAGTTCCAAGGCAGTAAGAGAGAGATCCTGTCTCAAAAAAATAAAAAAAGTGGACAGCTCTGATGGAGAAAGAGAGGGTAGCATGGGGTACTCAAACTCTGTGCTATACTTGCTCCTGTGATCTGACAAAAAGGCCACGGAAGTCTGGGCCTACAGGAACTTTCTCCTGAGGACAACCTGTGTTGAACTGGCCCAAAAGGTCATCAACAGGGTTCATCTTCTGAACAGTCAAAGTTTGACCTGAAGACCCAAAAGCTGAGTGTGGTGGCACAGCCTGTGAGTCCAGCTAAGGCAGGAGGAGTGGCATGGGTTGAAGATCTGAAGGAAATCTGAAGGGAAAAAAAAAAGGAAGAGCTTTTATATCCTCCTAGACAAAGACAGAAGTCAGCGGCCGGGCCAAGCCTCCTGGCCACAGGGACTAAGAACTTAAATGGCCCAAAGTTGGAGGTGGGGGGGCGGTAGGGACAACGACAAAACCTCATTCTAAGTGGGGAAGAAAACAGCTATTGTCTAGCAGTTAAATATAATAAATAGACTGTATAAACAGTGACAGCTGTTTTCAGGCTTCGCTTTTAGAGCATAAGCCAACGGGGGGGGGGGGGGGGGGAGAAGGCGGCACACTCTTTCAAATGTGGTTTTTAATCAAAGCCCAGAGTTTCTACAACTCTGGTTCAAAGGTTTTCGTTCTTGTTTTGTTTGTTTGATTGTTGGTTTAGTTTGGGTTGGTTTTTTGAGACAGGGTTTCTCTTGTTGTCCTGGCTGTCCTGGAACTCGCTTTGTACACCAGGCTGGCCTCAAACACATCAATCCGCCTGCCTCTGCCTCCTGAGTGCTGGGATTAAAGGCGTGCGCCACCATGCTCGGTTTGGTTCAAAGATTTATTTTCAAGATTATAGACAACAGCCGACTTCCATCCAGCACAAAGGTCCAGACAGAAGCCACGGCTGGCAGCTTCTCTCCACCAAGGGGAAGGTGCACACATCCCCACCAAGCCTGTGTTAAAGGACAGAAAGGGCTCCCACATCTTCGGGCATCAGGAAGGTAGGACCCTTGCCCGCAGAAGTGGGAAACACTCTTCAAGATTGTGTTTGGGCCAGAGGGATGGTCCAGTGGGTAAGAGCACTCCCTGCTCTTCCACAGGTCCCGAGTTCAATTCTCAGCAAACACATGGCAGTTCAAAATTTTCTGGTACCATCTTCTGATGTACATGCAAAGTACCCATATAGGTAAAATAAATAAATATACTTAAAAAAAAAAAAAGAATCTCTTAAATAAATAAATAAATACAAAGCTGGACGTCGTGGTGCACTCCTTTAATCCCAGCACTTGGGAGGCAGAGGCAAGGGGATCGCTGTGAGTTCGAGGCCAGCCTGGTCTACAAAGCGAGTCCATGATAGCCAGGGCTATACAGAGAAACAAAACAACAACAACAATAGAAAAAAAAAATCACGTTTGACTTCAGTCCCTTAGCACCATCCATGGGAAAAGCTGTCCAGTGGAGCCTGGGCTCTAGTGCACACCCCTCCTCCAGAAAATAAGGAAACTATGGAGGTTTCCAAACAGGAGACTCATGAAGAATTACCAGCCAAGACCTATGATTATGAAGGCAGAGGGGTAAGCTAACAGTGAGACGAGGCCCTTTCTATTAACAGACTTGGCATGAACCCTTAGCTCTTCCTTGCTTCTGTTAATGCCATTTATGCCCCCCTGCCAGTCCGTCCTTTACTTACACTGTTAGCCATCTCTTTCCCTGAATCTTTTAAGTTACAGAGAGAGATGGAGAGCAAGCTTTGAACGGTTCTCTATTTCCTGTATCCTTGTTTTAGTCTCAAATATTTGATGCAAGGACCATGACGCTGGCTGATGTGTATCTTGCCACTATGTCTACACGTGCTCAACATTATGTGGACACAGCATCCACTCCCACTATTATGCCAGAGTGAAGTCCTGCCACGATGCCATGCACTCGAACACACAGTGTGGTTTCAATGCACAGCTGGACCCTGAAGAACAGAGAAACGTGCACTGAGAGGAAATCTGGCCAGGAGGAGGTGAGATGGAAGGCAGTCTACACTGAGCCTTGGGCCCCCCCCTTAAACCCAACCTTTGAGGAGGTCCCAACCAGCTTCCTATATTCTGGAAGAAACTTGTAGAACCTTCTAGATTCACAACCTCAGTCTTCCATGGACCATGTAAAATCAGTTCAGATTCAAAGAACATCAAACGAGAGAGAGAGAGAGAGAGAGAGAGAGAGAGAGAGGAAAAGAAAATCATTAGTTGTATCTGAAAATTACCCACAATATGACATAGAGAGACAGGAAAAGAAGGGTTGGGGCCCGGGGGTGACAGGACACACATCTTACTACAGCCTAGTCTTCAGGACAGACAAGCGAGAGCAGAGGCAAGGCATGGTTTGGATGAATACAATACGTGAGTTTCCAGAGCTGACGAAGGCTGCAACTCCACACACACTGGAAACGCTACCGACCTCTATAAGTCAGCACCTAGACTCAGTGTAGTAAAACTCAGAATTGCCAAACTCGAAAGGCAGATCTTAAGAAAAATTTTAAAAAGTCAGGTCTCCTCTGAAGAAAACAACTGGCCTGTCAGCAGGCGCTGCTACAGAAGCCAGAATACTGTGCAAGCCTCTTCAAAACCAAAAGAGCAAACAGAGGCTGTACATGACAGCTGACTCCTCTGAAGACTGAGTGGGAGACAAAGAAAATTTTGAAATAAGCAGTATGCATGTGCAAGAATTGAGCAATCTAAGGTAGTGCAAGGCTCAAGCTTCCTTCCGAACACATTCCAGGAGTCCTTTCATGTGAAAAAAAAAAACAAAAACAAATTTAATAGGACGTTAACGTCTACCGAGTTGAGTGACAAGGGCAGGCTTTTGAGTTCCCCGACTCTGGGAATTCAGGAAAACAGCTGAGTGATCGGTGGTTTAAAATGTCAGAGAGCAGCGATTACAATGAGCTTCCCGCTCTCAATTACTTCCAGCATTGTCTGGCTTGGAGGCTGTTCTTGAGAACGGGAGATGTTTTTCTAAGCCATATTGTGTAGTCTCCACGTGCTCGGCCTGACTAACGCATTAGTCACAGGTTACAACATGAGAGACTCCTTAACAACCTTGCTTCCCCAGTCCCACGTCCTCCGTTCCCATTCCACTCCCCCGCCCTCCCCCACCCCCTGCCCCCCTGCCCTCCCCCACCCCCTGCTCCCCACCCCTCTCCCCCACCCCTCCCCCCACCCCACCCCCTGCCCAGCCTGTGTCTCCCACACTCATTCTCCACTTGGCAGGAGCTGTTTATTTAGTCAGACTGCGGCTTCTGGAAACCTTTAGTTTGATTATTACTTTTTTTTTTTTTAATCTCCACATTCCCTCTTATGGAAACATTGAACATAGGTCACTCACTCAGACTTTTCCTAGACTTGCTTGTCTACTCGGCAGATATTGTGTGAGCTCAGCTGCCAAGAGAGCTGAAAAACAGGAGGCACACAAGAAGAAGAAAATAGAGCTGAAACAACGTGGGCAAAGATGCTTTAAGCTATGCCTTCCATAAGGGAGGAAAACATGGGCCGACCCAAGTCAAAAGAGTCTGAATCAGCCTGGCAAACTCTGGGCTCCTGGGGAAAATGGAACATTCCATGGCTAGGGCTGAGTGCAAAGGCTGGAAGGACATTGGCTGCTGGAGCCATAAAACTGTTCATATAAAGTAGTGACAAGTGGTGATCACAAAAGGACAGACCGGACTACACACAGGGTCCCACATCTGCAATCACCATGCCAATGAGAGAACTAAGGACTGAAGGGGAGTGTAGCCTCGGCTAGCTCACTGTACATTTGTGGAGTAGTTTTCTTTTTCTTTTTTTCCTTTTTCTTTTCTTTTTCTTTTTCTTTTTTTTTTTTTTTTTTTTTTTTTTTTTTTTTTTTTTTTT
>OU015750.1:69578144-69606904 GCA_907169655.1 Acomys percivali
CTCTCTCTCTCTCTCTCTCTCTCTCTCTCTCTCTCTCTCTCTCTCTCACACACACACACACACACACACACACACACGGGGCGAGCATCTTTTATTCAATGTGAGCTCACTCGAGGGCAAGAACAGAGCTTCTATTTTCATTGTGATTTTCTACAACCACGTAGTAGTTGCTCTGTCCACAAGGGCCACCTCATTGCTGTTGAAGGCTGCTGTGAACATTTCAAATATGCATAGATGCCTTTTGTGACGGCTAATCACTGGCTTTCTCCTCAAGTGCTCAGACACAGACCTGCTTCCCCATTAACACTGTTTACTAGAAAATTCAGAAGCATAGTTATCCACGTGGGTTCAGAAGTAAACAAAAGGACCTTCATATCAGGTGACATTTATAAGTCAAGCACATGGCACAAACATCCCACATGAGCTTATTGTCACTGGATTGGTTGTAACACGGAATGTGTCCTGTTCTTTGTTTTTCTACCCAGCAGAGCACTGAGCCTGTGGTAAGGATCAGGGCCCTGGACAGAACTTTATACAGGTAGCTACATTATGCAAGAGGCTGATTCTTATTTAAAAAAATATAAGGGGTAAAAACAATCCATGGAGACAATCAGATACTCCTCCCAATGAAGCCTGTCACGTGCCAATGACTTCATTTTCAGTCTTGGTGTACGTGTCACTATACAGCCTTTATTACTATTCATAAGCATCACTATGCTGAAATCAGTATGGTCCTGGCTGGCTACAGTATCACATCAATAGTGCAAAATGTATACTGGCTTCTAAAATCTTATTTTACTTGTATATGGACCCCAGAGTATCATAACCAGGTAGATAAGTTCACAAGAATAGTTCTTAAAAATGCATATAGTTTGCATATACAACAATTGGCTATTTTTTCTAGCTCAAGAAACATTGAAAACAAGGCTGGTGCTGCTAGTAGCATCAGAACACAGGTGTTCTTGCTCCCCATACAGTGATGGGAGCTCTAAGCCTTTAGCATTTCCTCTTGATTCTGGAGGTGAGGGGCTCCTTCAAAGTAGCTAAAAAAGAACTCCCCTCTGATTCGTAGATCTCGGAAATGCAGACACTCACCTCATCTACTTTACACTATCTGCCCATAGTTTTTAGGCACAATTTAAAGTTTTTTTCCTAGGGGCAAAAGAAAGCATTCAGTGCAATAAAAAGGATTCTTGACAGCGTTAAGTCTCAGTAACAATAGCAAAATTATGCATACATAATACTTACTTGAACATGAATATAACCTAAAGTTTTAACATGCTTTAAAAATAGTCACTCTATGCCTAATGTAAATAGAAATGGCAAACACTGCAGATGAGCTGACAGGCTTCTAGTTGAGTGCCCTTGATTATGGAAGGAAGCCACGCATGCTGACCAGATGCACACAGGAGGAAGCTTCTCCTCCCGGGGAGACGTGTCCGTTGTTCAGCATGGCTCTTTCTGAAGTCCTAGTGCAGTTAACAGTCTCTTCAGATTTCCCAGGTGGGTCCCAAAGGACCGCATCCCATCAAAGCTCTTGAAACCCCTTTTAAAGTAGACTTAGCTACATGAAGTTAAAATTATAATGTTTAATTACTATTATTCAGAATATGATGATTCTGGGAACTGAGTTCCTCACGAATGATGATATAAAAACCACCAAGTACTTCAGTGCTTCATGGCATAAGCATGGCGGCTGCACAGACCTAAGCTGTTTTTGGTTGTGGGCACCCTCTGTCCCACACTTGTCTTTTACTAGACCTTCCCTGAAAGAGATAAATAAAAACATAATAGTAAAGTACTTTGGGACAGTAACAGTTTCTTTTTAAGACTTCCAAGAGCAAACCAGTTAGTCTGTGAAGACTGTGTAGTGCTTTAAAGGTGCGTTTGATTTGTGTTGCTAAGTCAGTTCATGAATTATAAAACTATACACCATTGGAACCCTGTTCCTCAAACACTGAAATCCTAAGAAAAGATAAATTATAATGATTGCTACAGCGTGAGAAAGGTGCACCAGAAACTCCTTCAGAGTCTGCTGAAGGACACAGAAGTGCTGGGTATCAGACGCTTCATCAGGAAAGTCACAGAGAAATTCATGCAGGGAAGACGGCTGGGGACACTTCACAAGAATCATCTTTAAGTCCACGAAGAAGAGATCTTAATCCTTCAAAACGCTTAGCATGCAAAGGTTTCCTCTCAAGTGTCTGCGCTTCGCAGTCTTCATTCTGGGGTTCTTTGCAGTGCAGATACCGCCCTGCTGGAGTCTGGGCTCTGTGCTGTCCTGGGCCAAGCAGAGGGCAGTGGGTCAGTACCGGTGTGCCTGGTGAGACGGGTGGTACTGAGTACTCTGCTGAGAGGAGGCATAGCCTAGCGTGCTCTGGGACTGAGAGGACCCCTGAACGTTGCTTTGGTAATTCAGGCGAGAACTGGAGTGCTGGAAAACAAAACAAAACAAAACAAAACAGGAAAGGGGGGTTACCACCTGGAAAGGGGCTCAGGATGCCATTCACAGCACAACAGAGATTTTTGGCTACTGTCATAACGAGGCTCCTGCTCAGAGTCATGGCAGCCACTGTGCTCAGCTTATCTGTAACTGCAGCCGGCTCAGACCAGAACTATCCTGGTTGGCACTGAATTTAGCTAAGTAGTGAGGAGGGTGACCAATACTGGCAGAAGAGAAACTTCTGAGGTGTAATTTAATCTTTTATATGACTAAGATTTGACAAGAAAACAATTAGCTTGGTAAATGGAAAAAAATGATATTCATAAGATATAACTGCATATTCAATTTTCACTTGTGATAATCAGCTGTGACTAGGAAAGCATTCTCTCAGGTAGATTTTTCAGAGGCAGAAGCTAGGGACACTGGGACCTACCAATAAACAAATAAATAAGTAAGGCTGACAGGGCATGCTTAGCAGCAAGGCGATATTATAAACCTCAGGCAATATCTAAAACATTCTCACTAATAAATCTTATTTCCCATCTAAAAATTAAATAAAGCAAATTTCCTACACAACTGGCTCCAAGAGATCAGGAGACAAAAGGCTTTCAGTTAAGACCCTATGCTAAGCTGGTGCACGCCTTTAATCCCAGCACTCAGGAGACAGAGGCAGGTGGATCATTGTGAGTTCAAGGCCAGCCTGGTCTACAAAGCGAGTCCAGGACAGCCAGGGCTACACAGGAAAACCTTGTCTCGAAAAACAAAAAACAAAAACCAACCAAACAAACAAAAAAAGACCCTATGCTAAAACAATTTTTTAACAATAAAACAATTTTTTAAACAATAACATTTCTTTCTTTCTTAACATTTCTTCTTCAATAGGAAAACAAATCTGCATTCTGTGTGTGTTTGTATGCATGCGTGTGTGTTTGCATGTGTGTGTGAGTGTATGTGTGTGTGAAAGTGAGTATGTGTGTGTGTATGTGTGTGTGTGTTTTCTGTTCTGTTTTGAAGGCAAGGTCTTACTTTGTAGGCCACGTTGGCCTAGAACTCACTATGTGGGCCAGGCTAGTAGTGAACTTTCACCAATCCACCTGCCTCAGCCTCCCAAGTGCTGAGACTGCGGGTGTAAGCCACCACAGCAGCCCTCTTTCTGAAGGACAAACCATACTTGCTTATACTGAAACAGCCCATGACCCCACACATGGAAACTCCTAAACAAGGCAGAGTCTCTTCACAGAACAGTTCAATGTGGCACCAAATAAAACAAGATAAAAGTAATTCAGACTCAAGCTACAAGACAAGATGTTGCACTGTTTTTTGTTTTTGAGATAGGGTTTCTCTGTATAGCCTTGGCTGTCCTGGATTCACTTTGTAGACCAGGCTGGCCTCGAACTCACAGAGATCCACCTGCCTCTGTCTCCTGAGTGCTGGGATTAAAGGCGTGTGCCACCACTGCCCGGCTGTCGCATTGTTTTAAGACATTGTGAAAACTGCCTTTTTTATTTTGAAGAGCGTTTGTGATAAAACAACCCTAAAGGTATTTTATTCCTGACAAACCCTAGAATCAGAAGATGTCTTTACAAGTCTTTAGAGTTCTCCTTAATTTTCTTATTAGTGGGACAGCTATGATTTCCTTTTTGTCTTAACAGCAAAAGTTATCTAGTGTTATAACAATTTTAGTATGGTGTCCAGTTGTTTCTGACGAGTCTCAGCCTTTATCTCTCTCAGGATCTGTCTCTATCCTAAGTGTTTTGATTTTTTCCAAGTCAGATACTTTACTTATGTCCATGTCTGTCTCTCGCCCACTCTGTGGCCAATATGGATATATTTTCTAAAGGAGCCACCTCCCTCCCTCCCTGTTATGATAATCAGGTCACAATACAAAATATCTCACGACTGCATGAAACATGATTAGAATCATCCTTTTCATATAATGCTAGAAATATAAGTAATTTTTATATAAGATTTTGGAGCTAAGAATGATTTAACTGTACAAAGATTTGTTAAAGTAAATTTCCTGTTTCATAAAGTACATTTGCATCAAAAAAGGAGAAAATTCATGGACAAACCTGATAATCCGATGGCATAACGGGCCCACCTGAGTTTGCACCCGAAGGCCCGATTCGGGGCTTCTTGTTTGGAGGCACCTGATTCAGGCTGGCGTCCTGGCTGTGCTGCAGCCCAGCTCCAGCACCCCCGCCCCCGGCCGCAGCTCCCCCAGCAGTCCCATTGGTTTGGGCACTGCTCTGCTGTGGTGGAGCAGCCTGTGGGGGCGCTGCTGGCTGCTGTGGAGGGGCTGTGGGCTGCTGGTGCGGGTTCTGCTGCTGTGCCTGGTTCTTTTAATGGGAAGGAAGATCAGACATCTTACTGTGAAGCCAGATGAATGGTGACACACCTGGGGTATACAGCCTGGTCACATGGGGTGACTAGAGATGTGTAACCTCCAAAATACATCACTCCCAAAGATTAACATAGCAAGCCCTGGATAGTAATGCTGTCTGAAGTTCACTTATACTGGGGCAGCATCTCCAAAGTAAACAGACATTTCAGTGGGGGCCATAAGGCACATGGGAAATACAATACCATCACTCCTAAAACAGCCAAAACCCCTTTCACTCAGGACTCTGAAGAAGAGTGCTGTGGAGTGGCCAATATAGTCAATTAACATAAAGGAACAAGGTGATGGGTACAAAAGCATAGCAGGGTGGAGATGACCTGGGCGAACGAAATGAGAAAGAACTGGGACTTGGGAATTGAATTGGGTTACTATGATAAACCAAGTGCAGTTTACACTCAAAGTACAAACTTCCACAAAGCGCAAAAAAAATATAACTTAAATAAAAGGTGGGCAAAAATCCAGAGATCATCACACAATGCCCCCAGTTCTCTTTTTGCTGCTCTCACTCTTGGAAGTCAGCATTGCATGAAGCTTGTACCTTGTCACCTTTCTCTTCTGGCTCATCTTCATTAAGGAACTCTCTTTTGGGGTATGGAATCTGGCAGCCAGCAAACACACTAAAAACAATTTAAAAGAGATGCATGTCAACATTTACAATCTTTAATTCCCTAACTTTACTTTAACATTTTATGTTTTCTTTCTTAACTTAGCTCTGTCCTTCCTGCTGACTCTTTTTTTTTTTTTAAACATTTACTTATACAGTGTTTTGCCTGCATGTACACCTGCAGGCCAGAAGATAGCACCAGATCTCATTACAGATGGTCGTGAGCCACCATATGGTTGCTGGAAATTGAACTCAGGACCTCTGGAAAAGCAGATGGCGCTCTTAACCTCTGAGCTGTCTCTCTGGCTCTGACTGCCACTTTCAATGTTGAGACGTGTGACTGCTGCTAGCGGGCATGTGTGTGACAGAGCTCTGTCTACACCACTTCATCAGCACCACACTGAACTACTTTGTATTTGCTTCAGCATGAAAATAAATTTCCCCTTTAGATGAGAAAAAAAAAAGTATGTAGACTCTTGGCGAGCTAAGAGGGAAGGGGAGGGCAAGGCATCTGCAGGCTGTCATGTGCACCATTCCCCGTGGTTACCCTCTGGTCTTGCTGCCTGGCACCTGACTTGCATCTATTTTGCTCTGGCTTTCATATATGAAACTGTCATGGGCCTTTCTTTCTCTGAGGAGATTTTCTCTGCAGCAGTAGTATGAGCAAAGCAGAACACGTCAGGCGAGTGCTCTCCTGGCTTTCCCAGCACCCAATACTTTCAACTTGGAGCAAAGAACATGGAGAAGGTCGGGATACGCACTCTAATGTTGGCAAGGGGTCCTCCTGAAAGTACGGGTCCTGCAGAGCCTGCTCTGAGGTGATTCTCTTGGTTGGATCCATTGTGAGGAGTTTCTGAAGCTATAGCAACAAATAAGAAATGTGAACAACACATGACAAGAGTGCTGCAAAGTCAACCACTTTACCATCTAGCATAGCTAACTCCAAATACAACTTTTATACACACTTGTGCATGCACTTGTGTGCACGTGCATGCACATGTGTGCACATGCATGTGTTTGGAGTCAGTTCTTCCACGTGGGTTCCAGGGAGTGTAGATCAAACCCAGTTTGTCAAGGCTTGGCAGCATGCGCCCTGACCCACCGAGCCATCTTGCTAGTCCTCACACCATCTGATGCTGTTCACTGCACAATTAGTACACTATACACATACTCATGAAATTACTATTAAGGCCCCTTAAAATTCTTTCTTTCTTTCTTTCTTTCTTTCTCTCTTTTTTAATATGAATCACTTAAGATTAAAAGTCAAGGATGATTTCTCAATAGAATAAGGCTTAATTTCTCAAGTATCCAGCAATTCCTTCTTCCTTCCTTCCTCCCTCCCTCCCTCCCTTTCAAAAGGAAGGCTAGCTGGGACAATTCCACCGTGAACAGGAGGAAGGGAATGCGTGCTGATCAGGTTGCAGTCTGGGGGAGGCACCTACCAGGAGGAACACTTTGCTGTCGGGCTTCACCTTGTGTTTCTCCATGTACTTTATGAGGCTGCTGTTGGCGTACCTGCAAGGACACAAGCACCGGTGGGGAGGAGCACACACGATTCACACTCCGAAAGGGCAGTTCTCAGGCGAGCTCCTTTAAGGCAGTGTGCACACACTTCACTCAGCACTGACACAGGAGGAAGAACTAGGCTGTCAGAAACTACATTTCAGGGCTGCTTCGCTGTGGATGCGCTTCTGGATAGCCAGGAGGGCTGAAAACACACAGACCCTGAAAGCCAGAGGGCCTCAGTAGGTCATGCCCGCAGGAAAGTTCTCTACAGCGTGCTGTCATCTCCCTATCTTTTTCCCTTTTTATTTTTGGACAGGTCTTACTAAGTTGTGCAAGTTGGCCTTGAGCCATCCTCTTGCCTTAGCCTCCTGAGCAGCTAGGATCATAGGTTTTGTCACCAGGCCTAGCTTATGAGACACCAGAATGTTAGGACAGATGAGCATATTCTTATTAGCATTTTTAAAAATAGAAACAAAACCAAATTAAACCAAATATCAACCCCAAACCTATAAAGAAGCAAATATCCACCCACTGAAGAAACAGAGATGCTAGGTAAATCAATTGTTAATATATGCACTGAGTAAATGAACTATCATAAATATGTAAACTGAATGGGGACGATGATTGACATCATTTACATAAAGCTCAAAGACAGTATCAAACTGAGTAAATCTTAGTGATACATCCACATACAATAAAATGTAGGACTATAAACACAAATCTAGAGTCTCCTGTCTCCCCTCTGGGAGGGATGAACCCACCCAAAAAAAAGAGGTGATGGAAGGAATTAATTTGATTATTAAACATAGTACATAATTTTAAAGTATTATTTCCTATATATGAAATATTTAAAGTCTACCTGGTTTCAAAATATAAAAACATGTATTATACATATATAAATATATAGACCATTGTTAGTGTTTTATAATTTCCCTTTTCTGTCTTTTATTATTTCTGTTTGAAGCAGAACTGGTGCCTATTACAAGTATTTAAATTTCATCGCAACATTCAGGGGACAGAGGCAGGTGGATCTCTGAGTTCAAGGAACTGGAACTATAGACTGTTGTAAAGCACCATCTGCTGGGAACATAACCGGGGTCCTCTGCAAGAGCCTCTAACCCTGTGGTCAGTTTTTGAGCTGGGATTCTGCTGGATTGCCCAGGCTAGCCTCGAGCCCATTTCAGCCTCTGGGGTCTCTGGGACGACAGGGTGGACTTCACAGCACCCAGTCCACGGCTGCATCGTTCACTGTATCCCGGACAGTACTTAGGTGCGCATCAGACCATTGATGGACACGGGAGGTACTGGGTTTGGTAAGGGAAGGGGCCTGATGGTTTACAGCGAAACCAAGTTTCTCTGCCCATCTTGGGTCTTCTTTGTCCAACCCTCTGTTTTCCTGAGCGTTAGCTAAGGGTGCTAAGTTGTTTCTACCATTATAAAAAGCCTGGGTTTGTCTTACTGATGAATTCAACTGTATAACTATAATTTTTGTTTTATTTTTTTCTTAGTGTTAAAATAAACTTTACTTTCTGGATTATGTTCTAGGAGCTGAACAGCTTCTAAAGTGATATAAACTTTTAAAATATTTAACAAGTAGTATTTATCTGAACATTAGATTTTCAAAGTAAATTGAATGATTTCCTTTAAATGCGTTCTTTCTCTCTTTTGGGTTGCTGGGAACCCATTTGGGAAATGCAAAAATTTCCCTGTGGGCTGCCTGACTCCCTCAGCCTCGCCTTGCTTTCTAGTGAGCTACCTAGAGTTGACACCTCAGAACAATTACAGAAACATTTTATGTAATTCTTAGCATTTCATGTCCAAAGTATTTCAGGAGTTCTTTCTCTCTGACATGATAAAGCAGCTAATATTCTTTTATTTCTGAAACACCATTTTATCTGAAATAGTAATTTCTAGATCTGTTTTCAACATACTTTGCTTTAGTGGCGTCTTTGTTGTTGTTGTTTTCTTTGTTCTGTTTTGTTTTAACAAAGGGTCTCATTAAGTAGGCCTGGTGGCCTTAGCTCTGGCCTGACCACCCTATAGACCAGGTTAGCCCATCTCAGAGATCAGCTTTCTTCAGCCTGGGATTAAAGGTGTATGCCATCATGCCCAGATTGTTTTTATTTGTTTGCAGGGCCTCTCTCTGTGGCAGGCTGGCTTGGAACTCAGTAATCTTTCATTCTCCCAAGTGCTGGAACTCCCCCATGAGCCGCTACTGTATGTGCCTTGCTTCAGTAAGATTTACCTGCTGTGTTAGACCCACTGCAGAACTCTGGGAATGATCACACCCGCTGGACCCTGTCTTCCATCACTCACAGAGGCAAGCGTGGGCACTGGCCTAAGCTCTTTTTTATTGTTTTGCTGGGGACTAAAGCCAGAGCCTTGTATATGCTGGGTTAGCACTCCATTAAGCTTTATCCTAACACCATGTGCATTAGAAGCAGTTAATTTTAAAATTAATGGCAGCTGGAGAGATAGCTCAGCAGTTAAGAGCACTGGCTGCTCATCCAGAAGACCACGTTCAATTCCCAGCACGAATATGGCAGCTCACACCTGTTTCTAATTCTAGTTCCAGGGCTCCCAACACCCTCACACAGACATACACCAGGCAAAACACCCACCAATGAAAATAAAACAAAAATAAGTTAATGAGCATATAGTATGTGCTCACATACAGAGTCACAGGGATAGATACATGCAATGGTATATAGAAAATTCATACTATCTAGATGGAAAGAGAATATTAAAAAACTAACTGTAGTGTACAGTGAACTCTGCTGAGAGCAGCAATACAGGATGCAGTAAAAGTACAAAGGGGAGCAATCTAACCCAGACCCGGAAGGTCAGGAGCCAAGACCTAAGCACTGCCTACCTATCCTGTTGCTGTGATATGTCTTCACCAGTATTAGAACCAACGTCTTTGGAATGCCAATATAAATGCAAGCCCGGCAGCTCTCCAGAAATCTTCCAGGCCTCCAGTGCCAGATTGAGGCTGCTAAGACACTCAGCCCCACAGACAGAACAACTACCAGATTCTAAGGCTCTCCAGTATGAGACGCCCACTGCTGGACTAACTGGGCCACATCATATAAGGCAATGCGCATAGGCGCGCGCGCGCGCGCGCGCACACACACACACACACACACACACACACACACACACACGCGTGCACAACCCTGACTGCTAAGCTGGCCTCTGCACTCCCCTTCACGCCTACTCAGCAGTTTGTTTTCCTCAGATCCTCCTCCCCATCCTTCCCAGCTTCTCACTACAGCAAGCCAGTCACCAACTACAACCACAGCTGTAGCACTGAGCTGAGGCCTTTATCACATTAAAACTGCAACCTTTTGTTTTATTTAGTTTTGATTTATTGAAACAAGGTTTCTCTGTGTAGCCCCGGCTGTCTAGAATTCCCTCTGTAGACTGGGCTGGTCTCAAACTGCCTCTGCCTCCCAAGCTCTGGGATTAAAGGTGTACACCACCAGGCCTGGCTTCTGTTTTCAAACATCACAGCCCTAAAACTGGGCATGTTAAAAAATCATTTGGAATACATTCTTTAAATCACAGGTATGGGAGGCTAACAAATATCTGAGTCTCTGGCTTAAATCTATACCCTTTAAAAAAAAAGTGACTTTTCCTTGGGAAGTTACAATCTGTATGAACATGTCTGCCTATTTGTATCCTCACAACATTCATGCTGAAGCCTGACCTCGGTGTGCGTCAATAGCGAGGCCTTCAGGATGTCTGCAACGGAGGGCTCTGCATCTGTGGATGGCACTGATGTCTTAAGAGCTGAGGCTGTACAGAGTTCCCAGCCTTTGCCCTCTACCATGGGACACCACAGCAGCAGGGCCACACACTTGCCAGCACCTGCAGCCTGGCCGCCCCCACCTCCAGAAGTGGAATGAACCCCTCAGTCTGAGTTTTGTATCTGTGTTTCCCAGCACGCACGGACTAAAGATAATGTGGAGTTACTCACGTTGTTCTTCGAAAGTCCTTCTGAAGTGTTGGGTACTCTGGCATTTTTCTAATATCTTCCCAGTCTTTATCTTAAAAAAAAAAAAAAAAAGTTAAAAAAAATAGAAAATATCTTATTAAAAGTCTCCTTATTTTTTCAGTTTAAAAATAAGCAAAAAACAAACTTTATGCACGCTTTTTACAAAAAAACACTTTTGAAATATAACTCAAAACAGTATTTTGAAAAGGGCAACAAAGTACCTGCAGGAAACCCCATGACACTAAATATCCGATCCAGCTGATCGTGATGAAAAGGATTGCTTGTTTTTATATCCTCCTGACGACAGTGAAAAATAGGTTCTGAAGTCAACAGTTCAGCAAATATGCAGCCTATTGCCCATATATCTATGAAAGGAAAAACATTTTTTTATACAAATGCATTAATTTCCTTAGTTACAAATCCTGGATATAATTCTAACATACATACAAAAGTGCATCTGAGTAGAGTTAAGGAACCACACAGCAGCTGGCATGGTAAACTGCTTGCCTTGAGTGCACAAAGCCTTAGGCTCAATCCAGCACCACAAATCCACAGGCCACGGTGTCACACACCTGCGGTTTCAGCCCTTGGGAAATGGAAGCTCTAGTTCGTCCTCAGCTACATCAAAAGTTCAAAGCCAGCCTGAGACACAAGCCAGCCTGAGACACAAGCCAGCCTGAGACACAGGCCAGCCTGGGACACAGGCCAGCCTGAGACACAAGCCAGCCTGAGACACAAGCCAGCTCTCCTTAAATAAACAGAACTGGACTTACATAGAGGCGGCAAGATGGCTAAAGGCACCTGCCACGCAAGAATAGTAACCAGAGTTTGATCCCAGGATCTCAAATAAAAGCATAAGAAGAGAAACAACTCCTCTGACTGCACCTGTGTACTGTGATGTGTGTGTGTGTGTGTGTGTGTGTGTGTGTGCATGTGCCCCTGCATGCTTGTGCACAAGTGCACTATAATGACAAATAAATAACATATATGTAACACGGGATGGCTTATATCATCATATAACAGGTAGGATGGTAAATATAAGAAATGGTTATTTATAAAATTCCTGGTAGAGATGGGCTTAAGAAAAAACTAAACTTGACAAAAGAATGGATGCTTTCTTGGTGGAAATTTCAGAGACCTTCTCCTTTTATAGCCAAGGCTGGCCTCACACGTGTTATCTTTCTGACTCAGCATTCCAAGTTCCGGTGTCTCAGGCTGTGCTACCATACTCGACACAATAAAGGCCGTTCTAACTGCCAGCACTAATTTAATCACCGAAGCATTTAGGTGTTCATTGAGCAGGTCATACACTCAGATCTGATGGAATGAAACATATTATCATCAGCTGGCATAATAATTGCTTCAGTCTCAGTCCGCACAGAAAGCAGAAGGACTGTGGAAACTCAACTTCTGCCAGCAAAGCCACAGAAGTCCATTCCCCCCAAACTCCAGGTCTATAAGTTAATGAACAAAGTAAGTACATACAAAAGCACTGCACGGCACCGGTGGGACACATTCTGTCTTAACATATTCTCTTAGCTGTCGCCTCATCACTACTGAAACCGCCAGGACAAGGTTTTTAAGGAATTACATCTGTGGTTCACTGGTTGGATTTTATCTAGATATACAAGACCCCAGGCTTGATCCCACCAGCACTAGACTAATTAATTAATTAATTAAAAGCTTTACTATTTAAAGTCACTATTATACCTGGGCTTCGTATGCTGAAGACATAACTTATATTCTAGGACTTTACAATGAAACCTACAATGTTTTATATGCATAAGTGAATTAACTTTTGAGATATATAGTCATATTTGTCCATTTTGATGTTATTTAGTAAATATAAAAGTAGATAATATTGCTAGAAATATAGCATAATGTAGAAAAGAACAGTTTACCACAATGCCAAACACAACACATCCTGAGGATAAACTACATAAGCAAATAGTTTAATTATATTCATTAAGTAGAATAAACATGAGTAACTGTTTTAAAGCAAACTGCCGAACAGCAAGCTGTACTGTAACGTCTCTCTTCTCTGACCATCCTGATGCTTCCCTCCCCAGATGCCAGCCTGCTGGATAATGGGGAACAGCCTTTAGTAACCACTGTCTGCCTGCCACAGCATCACCTGCCATCCTGACAGCTAGAAAACATCATCTAATCTTCCTTAATGACACAGCCCATGTCGCCATCAGCACCACATAGCGATATTCTGTGTCTGCTTGTTAATTCTTGCCTGTCTTCACACCACGCTGCCTGTCAGTCTTGAGGCTCCGTCAGCTTTCCTCCTTGATGGCAAATACACATGTCTCCATCCAGTCATGTCACTTTCTCACTGGTCCTTTATTCCAAGGATTGTTAGCATAAAAAACTTCTGGCAAGCAGGCAGTGTTAAATTCTGTTCCCTGCCAGGATCATCCTATCGTTTCATATCCCCATCTAGCTCTTACATAATTTATACTTGTTTCTGACACGATTAGGTATGGAGCAAAGTGAGGATGAGTGACTATGTGTGTGTTTATATACATTGTTATGAATATATTTAAAACCCAAACATATCAGATTTGGAAGTTATTTTTTTTCCCTATCTTAATAATTTGCATAACTTCTACTGTGAGTAGATAATTAGGACTTGACTAAAATTGGTTATTATGATTTTGTTTTGGAGATGAGCTATGATTTCCTGTGCAGCCCCACCCAGGCTAGCCTTGAGCTCACTCACAACATCAGCATTCTCCCAAGCGCTAGCATTACAGATACTGGTACTCAGCAAGTAGTTGTTTTTATCTCATGGTTAAATCTCACAAACTGAGCAAATAAGTTGCTAGCTGGTTAAAGTTTAATTTCAGTTCTCTTTACAAGGAAAGAATTTTAATTTATATCCAATTACATTTATTAAAAACAATCAATCAAACAAACCACAACCTCACCATATCTATTTTCCTACAACTGTTCTTCTCAAAACTTGCTCTCCAGTTTGTAGCGCATACAGCAGGACTGCCCAGGGAAGCACGTGAAGATCTGGGTTTACCGTGGACTTACTGTATGTGTAACATCAACTTTGGTGGGTGTGGTGGTTTGAATGAAAACAACCCCCACAGCTCATATTTGAACACTTGGTCTCCAGTTGGCAGAACTGTGTGGGAAGGGTTAGGAGGTGTGGCCTTGACTTGTGGGTCAAGATGTGAACTCCCAGCTAATGCTCCAACTCCTGTCTTCCTGCCTGCTAGAATGTTCCTCTAACCCTCTACAACTGTGAGCCTCAAATTCAATTTCTTACTTTTTAAAGTTGCCTTGGTCATGGTGTTTTTGTCACAGCAATTAAAAAGTAACTAAGACACAGTGGAAAACAATCTCAGCAGAAAAAAGTACTTTTGGCTAAACGTCTTAATGGGAACTCTCCCTTTTATATACTGTCCTAGTTGTAGTTAAGGGCCAGGGGCGTAGGGATTGATTCCACATCCTCTACCAGGCATGTTCAGCCCCTGAGTTGCAAGAGTTCGAGGGCAGCTATTAATGTGGCCCAATGTACTTATGGATGACAAGATCGTGTTCCATGCTGCCATGCCATCCTCCCTATGCCCTGAGTTATAATCATCTGGTCTGTTTTAAGGTTCTATTAATTTCCACCTAACACCCCTTGACACACATACACACATTCTTAGATTTCTCCCTTCCTTTTTTTCCGCTGCCTTTTGAGGTTATCTGGGGGACTGTTCCTAACAGCTGGTTAGAGAGGCAATCCCATGCGGCTGGGATGCAGAAGAGCGATGCTGGCTTTAGCTCTCAGCCCTGGAGCCACCCCACTGGCATCACGGCCTCCACAGCCTCTGCTCTGACTGGACACAGCACAGTGTCTACTCACAGGCCTCAAACACACTGTGCCCACAACTCTGAGACCACTCGGCTTTTGCAAATGCTTAGTAATATTTAAGAATATTTTACATGCTTTCAGCAATATGCTACAGCCTAAGTAGTTTTGGCACCTGGATTTTAATTTTTTTTTTTTCAAGATAAAATTTCTCTGTGTAGCCTTAGCTGTCCTAGACTCACTTTATAGACCAGGCTGGCCGTGAAGTCACAGAGACCCGCCTGCCTCTGCCTCCCTGAGTGCTGGGATCACAGGTGTGCACCACTGCGGCTGGTATAGTATCTGGACTTTGAAGAAATTATACCTGCTGATAAATAAGGCATGTGACATGCATGTGCTTTTATCTATGAGTTAATTAGGAGGCTAACCTCATCGTCCAAATACAAGAGCAGCACACACAGTACTTTGAGTGGATGGCATTTCCAGCTTGCTAAAGAGACAGGATTGCGTTTCCTGTGGATTTTGCGTTAACAGTGCATTCTTAGTGCCTTTGTTAAACACAGTGCATCAGCAGCCAAGGTGACCAGTGCTCCACTGACTAGCAGCAGGCGGCAGAAGCTTTAAAGAAAAGGGATGTGCAGGGAAGTCCCCACAAATAAGACACCGCCAGCCTAGATCTTCTCTTGGCCACTTTTACTCTTTCCTTGCCTTTTCTTTCTCTTTGCTGTAAAGAAACCACCAGAGCGGAGGAAGACTCTCATCTGTCAGCTCCTCATCCAGAGCTGAGGCGTCTCAGCAGTCAGGCAGTGCCGTCTCCAAAGTGTCTGTTGTAAGAAAGCCCATTACATCCTAACAAACATGTTTATAACTGGTTTTCTTTTTCCTTCTTGGTGGTCTGGCAAGTTGCTGAGCAGTGATGCTACCTACTGTATTTCCTGCCTTAATGGATGAACAGCCATTCTGCAGACACAGCAACAAGAGTTGGAACACCGCACCATGTCCTGGGTAGCACACTTGTGCTCCTCCAGCGCGACACAGCCCTGCTCTCATTTTCTTTTAGGGGAGACAGTTCTAATTCTCTTTCCAATTCTTCAGATCAACAGCTATGTGAGCAAGAAGATGTGCATATTCTTTTCATATGTACAGGCTTTATTATGAGCTATTATTTCACATTTATGAGGGCTTGGCTTATCAACCATCTGGGCACTTACCGATGGCCTTTGTGTAATGCCTGGCACCAAGTAAAAGTTCTGGAGCCCGATACCAAAACGTCACAACTACTGGATCCAAATCTGCGAGTGGCTTTAGAGGAGAATTGAATAGTCTGGCAAAACCCATGTCAGCTGAAAAATAAAATAAATATATAAAACTCAATTTGACATGCTATCAGAGCCATGGAGGAGTTAGTAACTGCCACTAGCCTTTCAAAGATGAAGTTTTCCTCTGAAATTACACGCTGGTTAGGAACTGTACTAAGACAGAGATTACTGTGCTGTCTGCTTTTCTGACGAAGAAACTAACGCTTAAACGTATAGACTTCCTGAGAACAGAAGAGTTAATAAGCGCAGGAGCTTCAGATCGCGGGCATTCAGGGGCAGTAAAAAGTCTGTGTCTCCTTGTTTAGAGGCTGCACCTATGCGCCCGTCACTGACCACACACCACCTAGTTCACGATGCATCGGAACAGCTGCTGCAAACTGGGAGGGATGAATTACATGTCTCTTCCCAACTCTGTTCAGCGACAGCATAACAGAGGCAAGGAATCAGCTACGGGGAGCAACCAGCATGCAAAACAGAAAATACCATACTGGGACTTTTCCCCTAAGAAGTTGACTGTAACCACACATCATACACAATCCTGAGAACATGCATGAAACATAATAGGTAATTGCTACAGTAAGTTATTTAACAAAGATGTAAGCAAAAGCTAACTTAAGCATTAGGGGTAGATAAAACTAGCATTTGTCTCTGTAAGATTCTAGAGATCTATTTTTTATTTCATAAATAAGAAGTGCTTTATGTCTGTCAGACACTTCACAGTTCACAAGTGGTATTTGTGCACATCGTTTCATCTTCACAGGAACACCAGAGTGGGATTTGGCTTCTTGCTTGTGAACTGAAGAACCCAAAGACAAAGCACAATTAAACCCCTCCCGTGTTCACAAGAGCAGTAAGACATCCACACTCAAAAAATGGTTTCATTTAATAGCCATTCACTTTTTGTGCTTTTTTCCTTTCCTTTCCTTTCTTTCTTTCTTTCTTTTTCTTTTTCTTTTTTTTTTTTTTTTTTTTGACAGGGTTTCTCTGTATAGCCCAGACTGTCCTGGAACTCACTTTATAGACCAGGCTGGTCTCAAACTTGCATAGATCCTCTGCCTCTGCCTCTCGAGTGCTGGGGTTATATCACCATTCCTGGCTAGTAGCATATTCTTGTGTGTGCATGTGTACATGTGTGGGGGGAGGCTGACATTAGACATCTTCCTCTAGTACTCAACACTGTCTGTCTAGCCATCTCCTCAGACACTCAAACAATCCAACCCAGCAGGCAAGTTCCTTAAACCAGAAAGGAAACAACTCAAAACACTTTCAGGAAGTCCCCGAGACTGACCAGATTTGCTAGATTCCTCCCTCCCAAGGATAAAACCTAACAACTGCTCAGAGTCACTCTCAGACAGGCCAAGGGACAAAGGAGACACTGAGAGCAGACCAGGTGCCTGGAAGAGGGTTAGAGTTGCTTGGAAGGGACACTCCCCTGCCCACCAAGCTGCCTGTGGGCTGCACAGCTTTTGTGAGCTGGCACCTGCGCTGAGGTGGGCTCTGCTGAGGCATCTGTCTTTGATGTTCCTGTAAGTAACCCTCACCTATCACAAAGCTGGTCCCTGCTGGTGTCTGTGCTTGGCTCTGTCCTGAGCTCCCTGTCTGGGATGAGTAGGCACACTTGTGTGCTAGGCACTTCAACTAAGGCACCACCCAGTCATTTAGTAGCCAGATTCCTAAGCACTGACTGACATCCAGTGACTTGTATACACGGTAATTAGAAACCACAAAGGCTGAGTCATGAGAATGATAAATGTCCTAATTTAAAATATACAATATACACAGTACATTTTGAATGTGTTAAGGGACCCAAATGTACTATAAAAAGTACAAATGTAGGTAACTATAATGGATCATTTAATCTGAGACTAAGTATGCTATAATATGCACTAAATTGTAATTGATCCTGTGGTTTCTTTAGAGTTGGAATAATTTATAATGCTTCACGAGGCTGCTCTGGAAAATTGAGTTCTTTAAAAAAAAAAAAAAGGGGTGACCATGGAAATCAGTGTTGATGCCTACCCTTTTAAAACTAAATTTCTCTATTGCAATATTGCAAACAAAAACTCTTACCAATATTATACTTGTTATTTCACAACACGATGCAATAGAGAGAACACTATTTCATATAAGGAGAGATGCTCACTGTTGCTATGGTAGAGTATGACAGTGGAAATGCATGATGGGATGCTGTTTTGCTTCTTATTCTCCACCTCTTAACTTAATTTTTAAAAATTAATTAAATAATTCATTTAGTTTTGGAGACAGGGCCTCATCGTATCACTCTGGCTGGCCTCTGTCTCCCAAGAGCTGGGACTAAAAGTGTGTTCCCCATGCCTGGCTTCATCTTTTAATTTTGTTTAATTCACTGCCAAAAGAAGCCAAGGCCAGAAGAAAGTAAGTACAATTTTATTTTACTGAATAAACATTACAGACACTTTTCCACATAATTCCTAAGTTAGACAAAATAACTAACTCAAACATGGCTCTGACTGTTTTCTAAAATAAGCTGTGTGTGGAAGTGACACAGTGACATGGATGGATGTGGGTGCTAGCAAGCCAACGTCAGACATCACACAAGGATCAGCACCAAAGCCTAACAGCGAGCAGTGCACATGACAGAAAGGTACAGATCACGCACACGTCACAGGAGTCAGGCCTGCTGGCTCCTAAGAAGAGCTAAATCCTGCCGTGGAAGGGTCTACATCTCCCTCAAGGTACCACCTGGAAGGATGCTGTAAACATGGTGGAGTAGACTGGATGAAAATGGAACTTGAGCTGGACTTTGCAGTTTAAGTCTTTGAAGACAGGGAGGGAGGAGGGATGCTAGACAAGCGCTGCTAACTATTTTGGGTTTCTTGAGACGGTTCCTATTCTTAGCCCAGGCTGGCCTGGAGCTCACTGTGTCGGCCAAGACAATCCCCTCCTCTCAACCTGCCAAGTGCGAGGCCTGTGGGCATGAGCCATGCTGGAGGGTCTCTGAGGCTGCTGAGGGTGGTGGTGTACAACGCACCTTCCTATTCAGTTGTACTGTTCCGAGCCTTACCCAGGAACCAGCAGATTTTGTTTCACACTAGAACTGAACCCGAAGTCTCATGCATACTATGCAAGCCCCACCACGCCTGTGCCCCGGGTCCCTTTACTATCATTAGCAGTAATTCTGGGGTTGCGGAAGTAGCAAGATTACTTGTCTGATATGCATGAGGCTCTGGATTCAATCCCCACCACCATATACACACAAACACGGCATTAAAACAGTTATAATCAACTTAATCACTTATAATTACTCTTACCGTCATTTATTGCTCAATTTTATCTTTTATTTATCTCTTTATCCCCAATTCCCCCCTCCCCTGCCTCTCTCATTTTTGTTTTTCAAGCAGGGTTTCTCTGTGTAAAAGCCCTGGCTGTTCTCAAACTCAGAGATCCGCCTGCCTCTGCCTCCCGAGTGCTGGGATTAAAGGCGTGCACCACCACTCCCGGCTTTATCCTCAATCTTTACAGGACTATAATCTCAAAATTTTAATAATAAAGTAGCTGGATTGATCTGAGAACAGAATTTTACTTTGACTAGATTTGGGTGATTAAGGTTAATATAGTGATTGACACAAAAACAATAAAGAGTCTAAGACGATGATGACTTTGCTTGGGGACAATGGCGTTCAGGTTGCCAGGAGGCTAAGTACCAATAAAGGCTTCTGCTAGAGAAAACAGACGTGCGCTGCAGACTCATTTTCATTACATCTAAATGTTGAGATCATACATCGTCAAGTCCTTGAAGAAGTAATTACAGAGGGAGGCTGTGTCCCAAACCAGTGATACAGGTGTCTGAAACAGCAGACCAATGAGAGCAAGAGCAAACAGGAGCACAGTGCAGAGTCACTGCAGGAGCTGAAGACAGAAAACCAGCCACATGTCACACAGCAAGAGAAGACAGGCTCAGGGCCAGACTGCTCAGGAGTCAGGATTCACTGTTGTAAGGACAGGGACTGACACAAGCCATTGGGTACAGGTTATAAGCATAAGTCTATTCAGAGACAGTTGTGACAGAGAAATGGGTACCAAGGTGAGATTTTAACAGAGTATGGTAAATGGGGTTAAAGGGTGAATGAACATTAAGGATATCCTAGGAGTAGGGAAACAGTGGGGGAAGGCACCAATAAGACACAGATGCAAATGCTAACAAAAGCAGAGCTATGAGCTGAAGTGGTACAACTAATTTAAAGATGCTGCAAGGCTAACTCACTGATGGAAACTTTGTGGTTGTAGAACTGGAATGTTGCAGATCCAGACCCGAATTATGTGAGCTCTTTAGTCCCCTTAACAGTCACATGCTGTTTACACCCTCCTTTCAAACTTCATGCGTAGACACTAACTCTAGTGGGCTAGGAGGAGAGAGTGCTGTTTGGTAGGATCTAAAACCCACGGCAGGGTTTATCTTCTTCGCTATGTTCCCACCAATATATTGGAAAATGCCTTGATTTACGATTTATTCTAGGAGTATAAAAGTTCTGCCTCCATGTTGAGATGGTATTCAAGGCAACTTAAACGTGTGCTGTGTGGTTACGGCCACTCATTTTAGCTCAGAAAAAAACCTCCTTTATTCACTTTGAGATGAGAGCTTGATTCTGTGTCAACAGTTCTGTTGCTAAACTATAAGGCCTTGCAAAGGATCTACTCTCATTAGAGGAATCCACCTGGATTGCCCCATCGGGTGTCAGCATGTCTCCTGTGTGCCCAACAACCCACACTACCTCCTCGGGTAGATGTTGGTGAGTTCTTTCCGGGGCCTGAACCTCTCCTTCGGTGTGGTCGACGGTTTGTTTGACAGTCTTTCACTATTCGGAGCAGTCTATTATCAGATACCCTCTAACTTTACCTCAGAGCACCCTCCCAAGCACTGGTGATGATGCTTGTTTTCCGAGCCCTGGTCTGCTAGCACCTCCAGTACCCAAGCATGCAAATTCTCCATGTCCTCTCCTGCTTGCCGGAACCTAGTCCCTTCAGTTTAGAAATTCTACAAGTTCATGATCATAAAGATATCAAACGTGAGAAGCACCTCTCCTCTCCAGATCAAGATCTGGATCACGGTCTCTTCCAGATGACCAGCAGCCTCAGTGAATGTCCCATTCTTGAAAAGAACCTCATTAGCTCCACTATGAGGACAAGGAAGGGGTGGGCACTCAGTGTCTTGAGTCCCTTCATATTTTTTTCTTCCTTTTTTGGTTTTCTGAGACAGGGTTTCTCTGTGTAACTTCTGTGTCCCGAACCCATTTTGTAGACCAGGATGGCCTCAACTCAGAGATCCACCTGCCTCTGCCTCCCAAGTGCTAGGATTAAAGGTGTGGACCACCACGCCCAGCTTCCCTCATAGTTTTATACATGTCAGAATAAACTACAGACACACTGGGAGGGACCTACTTTGGTATGAGACACAGGGCACGTTTCCAACAAGTGGCTCATAAACTTGGTCCAAATCACAACTCCCCCTAGCTGGCAGACAAGACTATACAGTTTTCAGGGAAAGATAGCTTCACCAAAACAAAGCAAAGCAGGAATTCTGAGTAGGAAGTGTTTGGAGACAATTGCTACCCAGAACTCCACCTGCTTTTATATATAATAATTGTACCAATTCAACTTGCAATTATTTGGAGAAACAGGGAAACCTACCAAACTATAGCTCGGCTTTATCCACCCCTACCCCACACATGTAATGAGGAAATTCACTATCCCTAATTGTGCTGTTTCTCTAACTAGAAGTTCTATACAATAAAGCAGAATATACTGAGTAGGAAGACTATTTCAATGTGAAATTCAAGGCACCAAGGAAGTGAGAACAACAAAAATCAAAGAGACTTTTGGAAATTATAGAGATAAGACAGGCATTAAAGCCAGGCAGTGGTGATGCACGCGTAATCCCAGCACTATGGAGGCAGAGGCAGGCAGGTCTCCTGAGTTTGAGGCCAGCCTGGTCTACAGAGTGAGCTCCAGGACAGCCAGGGGTGGTGTTAAAGAGCAGGGAATGGACAGAGACCTCTCTGACCTGGCCTTCTGAGTCCTCATCAGCCTTAACTGTATCACACTAACAAGCTCATCACGCCTCTCTTAAAAGCTGAGAGGGACAGTGATGCCAAGACTGATGACAGTGTCTGGATAAAAACTGAGCAAAAACTTTAGCTCTGAGGACCCTCCGGAATTTACTAAAGACTTTCAGATCATTTTACTGACCTGTAACCCAGAGTAACTTACTTTTTGTTAACTCAACTTCCTGCTTGTAAGGCTGTCTCTCTGCTGCTCAGCTTTTAAAATCAGGAAGGGAGAGCTATTGCCTTAGACCACACAGCAGGCCTCCCCTGGTGACAGTGAGGACAGCTGAGCTTGGGTGCTTTCAGCTGGTTCCACTAAGTGTACATTCAACTGCAGTTGTTTCTTACAGAATCTTGTGAATGAAGCTACATGAAACAAACTCAAACTGCCTCCCTAGTTTTGATAGCAGCTGAGTAGCAGACTCATGGTAGTTTCACTTTTGTAGTTTAGAAAACTTAGCATATGCCAAAATGACTGCTCGGAGCATGGTCTATAATATATGAACATGTTATATAATATATAATATATGAACATGTTATGTAAAACATATTTTTTAGGATGACTTCTGACCTTGCAGCCAGCCATGCCATGTGGCACTATCTGCTACTTCCTCTGCTGCTTGCTGTTGCACTTTTAGGAAATAGTTATTCTCGGCCCTCTCACACAGCCACGCCTACCTGAAATGCAGGCACCAAAGGGTTGACTGTAGCATGGGACCGAAGGAGGAAAAGAAATGTGGCCATTTTAAGAGCCAAGCTGCTGCTTGCTTAGAGGACTACAAAGGGCACATCACAGTTTACACACATGGACACACGGCCCTTCCCCATTTCATCCCATCATAAATATAACTTACGTTCCGTTAATGTCTTAAATTTATGTTTTATTTTTGAAATTATAATATAGTTATGCTTTTTCTCCTTTCAAATCTTCCCATACACTCCTCCTTACTCTCTTTCAACTTAATGGCTTCTTTTTTTCATTAATTGTTATTATATGTGTGCACCTGTGTGTGTGTGTGTGTGTGTGTGTGTGCGCGTGCGCACGCGCAAATGCCAGGCAAGGGTGGCACACACCTTTAATCCCAGAACTCTGGAGTGAGGCAGCTGGGTCTTTGTGAGTTCCAGGACAGCCAGTTAGTTAGTTAGAAAGAGAAATCCTTTCTCAAAACTATACGACCTGCTCAGTCTGTAGAATGTCACTCATACACATGTTTTCAGGGCTGGCCATTAGTACTGAGCACTCTCATCATTCCTAAAGTTGCCAACAGGTAGAATAAGATAGCTTTCTTTCTGAATCTTTGCTAGGAATAATACTATTCTTATCAACATGTGCAATTCTATATGCAGACAATATCAAAGAATTTAAACTGAAAAGTGAAAAAAAAAGTTTACAAGGTATAAAGCATTTTACTTTACCAAAAAAAAAAAAAATGTCTAATTTCAATTATTTATATTTACTTAACCATTTCTTTCTTTCTTTTCTTTTTTTTTTTTTTTTTTTTTTTGAGACAGAGTCTTATTCTAGTCCAGGCTAGTCTGGAGCTCACTATATAGCTCAGACTGGCTTTGAACTCACAGCAATCTCTCTGCCACAGTCTCCCAAGTGCTAAACAATTTTGTCAAAGGTGTTTCAAAACATATTCTTTTTTTTTCTTTTCTTTTCTTTTTCTTTCTTTTTTTCCCCCCGAAACAGAGTTTCTCTGTGTAGCCTTGGCTGTCCTGGACTCACTTTGTAGACCAGGCTGGCCTTGAACTCACAGCGATCCGCCTGCCTCTGCCTCCCAAGTGCTGGGATTAAAGGCGTGCGCCACCATGCCCGGCTCAAAACATATTCTTATCTAAAAAATTTTCTAATTCAAAATTAAATGCACTGATAGAAAACTAAACCATCTTCCTATTTACAGTAATAAAAATTTACATTTACGGGCTGGAGAGATGGCTCAGTGGTTAAGAGCACTGTCCGCTTTTCCAGAGGTCCTGGGTTTAATTCCCAGCAACCACATGGTGGTTCACAACCATCTATAATGTGATCTGATGCCCTCTTCTGGCCTACAGAGGTACAAGCAGGCAGAGCACTGTATACATAATAAATAAATATTGTAAAAATTTTTACATTTATAGAAAAGGCTTAGAGATAAGGGTTTTATATTTTAACCCTCCAATGGACCATTTAAAATTTCCCATTGAGCTGGAGAGATGGCTTAGTAGTTCAGAGTGCACATTGCTTTTGTAGAGGACATGGGCTCAGTCCCCAGCATACCAACGGTGACTCACAGTCATCTGTAACTCTAGTCTCAGGTATGTGATACCCAACGGTGGCTCACAACCATCTGTAACTCCAGTCTCAGGTATGTAACACCCTTTTCTGGCCCTACAGGCACCAGGCATGCACATGATGTGCACATGCAGACAAAATGCCCATATCTATAAGAAATAAGTATTAAAAAAAATAAAATAAAATTTGACCATTAGTATTTATTCACTGTAAAGAACTAGGGCATTTCTGCTAAGTTAGACAGTGACTGTGGAACTTATTTTAGTGAAATAAATATTTATATCTATGTGTAAAATTTCCACTGTGCCCTTAATTCTTTGGTTTGGTGATTAAATAAAAGAATGCAACTAAACAAATTAATCATTAAAATTAATTAACTAAAACCTTTAGCTTTCTTAGCCAAACACACTCCCATTAATTCTTTTAAATCCTAAGATCTATCCCTTTGGAAAACATATTTATCTCCATATAAAATAATTACTGAGTATCCTATAAAAATGGACAAAGGACTATATGAACTATCTCTAATAATGAGACATTATACACTCCTGTGAGACTTAAAAGCTAATAACAAATGACTGTCACCTGGCTATGATGTTGTAAAGACTCCCTTCCAGTCTTGTGTTAGAGAACTTCAGAGGGGAACTCCTCAGTTTCTATTTCTTACCTCAGAGGTGGACCCAGTGCTGAAGACACAACCATGAGCTCCCCTTCCACTACCCTGACAACCCAGCCAAACCTGACAACGTCCCAGTTCTCACTCTTTTGTATCTTAAAAGAAATCCTTTTATGTTTAGATAGTTTAAACTAAGATATTTCATTTTCTTTGGTTTATTTTCCTAACTGATACAGCACTAGTTTTGATTTTAGTAAAACTACAAAAGAGGACAACTGTATTACATCATTTCTTAATCATGTACTTGGGTGTTTGTTTACCAAACCCTCTACTTGACTTAGATCAGCCCTTGATGTTTTAAATGTCTCAAATATTTTCAAAGAAGAATTTTCTTACTAGTCAGTTTAGATTTTTAAAAATCTAATGTTCACATTGACGTCTCAGAAAAATGCCACACTGATGCTAACGCTTCAACAAGGCTGAAGACTCAATACAACTTTATGGTTGTGGAAAATTGGAATTTTGCAGATCCAGATCCAAGTGCTCTCAGGATAATGTTATTCCTCATTTCTGTGTCTGATCTTCTATCCTTTCAACCACCGGGTAAAACCCTTACAAGGTATCGACAGAGCACTAAAGCCAGGAGTTCCTTACCACATCAGGCCCCCAGCAGAGTGGCCCATTTGTCCAGCACCCAGCCACCACCCCGCCTGGCTAAGCTGTCTGTCCACCTGATGTTTCTGCCCATGCACTTGGGAAATGCCTTGATATAGCCGCTTCCTTTTGTTCTGCAATGGCAAAAGTTTGCTGTAACTGCTCTCACAATGGAACCAGCTGTTAGGCAACCTGAACCAGAGGTCAAGGCTGCCTGTGTTTGGCTCAGAATACACTCTTCATTTGGGTGCAAGGTCCGGTTCTGCATTGTCAGAGGTAAGATTAGTTGGAGACTGAGAGAGGACTGCCAGTGTCTGAGGGAAGAGGGAAGCACCAGGTGAGATACACAACAGTGCTGTGGGCAGGAGGTTCAGGGAGGCAGGTCCTTTCCATGCGGTACAAAGGGAATGGCAGGTACTCGGCAGTCACTCCTTTCTCCAAGGCATCAAGGAGGTGTCACCAGGTTGTTTGTAGGGGAAAGTCTCAGGACAGGCATCTGACATGGCTTCAAGTAGTGAGCAAGGCTCAGCTCTTTGGATACAGTTTTCCTTCACTGTGGTGTGTACCTTTAGAAGGCAACTACGTGGCTGAGGAAATATCCTCAGAACCTACCACACTGCAGAGTAAATGTTTACATGACTGTTTCTCATGGGGAAGGGCTAACTTTTATCTACTTTTCACCTTTGCCAAGCAAAATGTGTGTCTTCAATAAATGCCTGTAAGAAAACGTGTGAGAGGTAAAATAAACGCAGAAACAAGCAATGGGAAAGAACCAGGAAGGAAAAGGCAACTATCAGGTATTTAGCAGTAACACAGTTTTCCATGAAGGTGAATTCTGTGGCCTCCAGGCAGAAGTTCAAAGCAGGGTTGCTACTTTAGAGCAGCTTCTTCTGGAGCCTGGCTGGGACGAAGATGCAGAAGCAGGAGGCAAGCAGGAGGCAAGCAGCAGGACGGGCGGGGCTGCACAGGGAGGAGAGGAAGCTGTCCCAGGCAGGCTAGCATCGGTGCTCCAAAAGCACACAAGGTTTCCTTACAGCCCTCCTGCCTGGGTTCACGGAACCCAGGCAAGTGTGAGGGGCTACAAGCATTCATTTCAGCAGTATGATAGTGCTTGGGCAAGGACATGCTGCTGAGGTTGGGATGGGAAGGAAGCGCCTGGGAGGACTACTGTGTGTTACGTCAGGGTGGGGGGATGTATTTGGGAACAGGAGATCAGCAACACTAAGGAAAGATCGGCATAGGTCAGACGTTATGCTGGAGTGTGGTGGGGACATGAAACACACTCACTGAATGTATTGTACGAGAGCGAACAGTCATGGGCTTGTTAACAGATGCCTCAGTTTAGAATAACTGACAGAATCTTATTTTGATGAAAGAGCTGTGGGAAAACTGGTGGCTTTATAGGCTACCTACATTCTCCAACATCTTTTCTAAAAACATTTTGAGACAGTAATTTTAAAATCAACAACTTAATAAGGGTATTAAAGGGAAAACACTTTCGTCACTTGGTTTCTTCACCGTTACTTAGCAATAGTTACCTACCTATTTTGACTCTCCCCCTTTCAGGGCCTTCTCCCATTACTAGGATATTTGCTGGTTTCTAGAAATAAAAATAGAGCATTCAAGTTACTACATTTATTCTTTGACATGCTCCAAAATGGAAACTTTCTCATATAGAAATATAATTTATGTATTTTCATTCAGACTGAACTAATTAAAGATTAAGCACCTTTTACAGTTAAAGCATTTGATATTCTTGAAGTTAGCACTGAATTCATATAGATATCTTTGCCAGGGAAACACACCTAACATCAAAATTGTGTCTAAATAATTACAAAGTAATTAAAGTTATCATTTCTATTTGTCCCATAATTTGAAAGCCTACACACATTAAATGCATTTTTTTTAATGTAAAGATTTCAAATCACAAAATAACTACTCTCATGTCAATAAACCAAATGAGTGTTCCTGGCTAGTGCTTCTGGACCACTTACTAAGATAAGCATCACTGCCAGACAGACTCCATGAGAATTCACGACAGCTGTAACAAAAGTCAAAGTAAGAAACTCCAAACATGGCTGCCAGTGCTGCCGCCCACCTTTCATCCCAGCAGCTCAGGAGGCAGAGGCAGGTGGATCTCTGAGTTCGAGTCCAGCCTGGTCTACAGAGTGAGTCCAGGACAGCCAAGGCTATACAGAGAAACGCTGTCTTGGAAAACCAAAGGGGGTAAAAAGAAAGAAAAGAAACTCCAAATACAAACTCACAATGTCAGACAATAAAACCCAAAGCTAACACAAAGTTCCACATACACGAGCATGCCATAGATGTTGTTCCAAGCCTCTCACGTCATCCCCACCTGCAAACACATGGAAACAAATTATGGCAACAGATGAGGGGGGGAAGAAGTGATGCCATCTCCTCTGAAAAATTGGAAGAGAAAAATGTATGTACTTATGATTTATTGTACTCATTAGATAGATAGATAGATAGATAGATAGATAGATAGATAGATAGATAGAAAGTTTTCTTTTGAAGGGTCTTTAGAGTCTGTTTCTCTCTCCCTCCCTCCTTCCCTCCCTCCCTTCCCCCTCCCTCCCTTCCTCCCTCCCCCTCCCTCTCTTCCTCCTTCCCTCCCTCCCTATGTTGATGATTTTTGTTTTAAGAAAGCACTTCAATAAAAACAGTAAACAAACACACACAAATAGTTCAAATGAAGTAACAAGTGATTTGATTAAGTGTAGTGCCAACTGAGGTGAGGGCAGGGACAAAGTCCCTTGGCCAGATCCTGAACAACAAACAGAGCTGAGCAGCCAGGGGGGAAGGAGAAAGGCTATGAAGAGGTGTGACAGGAGATAGTAGGAAGTCTGACTTGAGGAGGGAGAGAGTGAGAGGAAGCAAAGAGACCAGACCTGCTGTGAAGAGCTAAGGAGCAGAGGGTGCGGGGAACTGAGAGACATTTTAGAGAAATAAGTTTAAAGCACTTTGTGACTAGGAGGGAACACACACACACACACACACACACACACACACACACACACACACACA
>OU015750.1:69628162-69646362 GCA_907169655.1 Acomys percivali
ATTTACCCACAGTGTTTTGTGTTGTCTATAACGCTCCCCGCTTCTATTTTTACCCACACTGCCTTTTGTGTTGTCTAGAATGATCCCTTGGGTTCCATTTTTTTTTTTTAAAGGGTTCTAAAATCCTTATACTCCAATAACTTACTTTTCCCAAAATAAATGCAATCTCTAATATTGTTGACTTCTTTAAAATAACAATATGACTCACAGGGCCATCAAACTTTCTCTTGGGTAAAAACAATGCAAATGACCTTATTTCAGAAAGTACTAGATAAATCAAAATGTAAAACAACATAGTAAGTGAAACACTGAGCTTAACAGTAGATTAGGAAAACTGCCTAGTTCCACTGGGAAGTGATCCTAAAATGATCACTAATAACCAAGATTTGAAACTTACACTCCCACACGTTTGACAGGCCTTTTCAAAGCTAGTATTTCAAACGCATGTTAGGTGCATTATAACCTTCCAGCAGGTGGCACTCATATTATGACAGGAGGTTTAATAAGCACAGTAACCCAACTATGGTTCAAGGTTCCCCTAATTTTGTGTCCCCATGTGCACGTGTGACACACACACATGTTCCCTGCCCCCTCACTTCTCTCAGCAATGTTTAGGTACCACTCATAAACTCCAAAGGTCTCTGTTCCCCACTGCTTCTCGTCACAATACAAGACCACACACAATGACTGACTAGCAGGTGAGACAAAGGAAGGTACTTAACCCTGGGTCTTGCAGAAGACGAAAGCTATCTACTCACACAACAGTTTCTCTAACAAATAAATGACTACACAGTGATTAAGTACATAAACTCAATGTCAAACTCTTGACAAATTATAATTGCTACTCATAACTACCATTACCTGCAAGAACATTAAGACAAAGTAAGCATGCAATGATCTACGTAGAATGCATGGCATCGGGCAAATTCTTGACAAACAGTAGCTGCTCAGATGTAGTAGATAGGCAGCACAGTCTCTTTCTGGGTCTCACAATATGGGGAGTAGAGACTACTTCTGATATGGACTCTGGCCCCCCTACAATGATCACTTCCCCCTGGCAGGGTGGCCTTGCCAGGACAGAGGAAGCGGACACAGGTAGTCATGCTGAGACTTGATAGGCTAAGGTCAGATGTTAGGGGAGGAGGGCTCCCCTTTCTGAGGACTAGGGGAGGAAGGAAGAGAGGATGAGTGAGAGAGAGGGGATTGGGAGGTGATGAGGGAGGGGATGGGATTGGGAGGTGATGAGGGAGGGGATGAGATTGGGAGGTGATGAGGGAGGGGGCTACAATCAGGATGTGAAGAATTCAAACTGCAGAACAAGCAGGTACTTATATTGCTAATCCCACTATATGGAAATAGCTCGGAGACTGGCTGAGACATGAATGTCTATGCATAGACAAGGCTTCTTGTTAGTCACAGAATCCCTGTAACTTATTACTAGATGCCATTCTTCATATGGCATGAATGAAGATTTACAGATGTCTTTCTTCTGCTCATACAAAGAGCAGAGAACCAGCCTTAATTGGTCTGTACATCACACATTCCTTATGCATTTATAATTTTAGGACTGGATAATGCTTGTGAGAAATTACACATTTTCAGAACAAAAGAACTGGACACTGATGCTGGACCAGACCTGACAGGATTCATTCCTCTCAGCATGCTGGACACTAACATCCTGCATCCTTCATGTTCCAGCGCCAAGTGCTTCAGTTGCTGTCCCTTACCAGAACAGGACAACTTCCAGGACAGCTAGCTTCGAAGAAAGCGTCCGATCCCAACTGGTCCAGCATTTCAGACTGTCCTACACAAGACTTTAATTAAGCCTGGAATTTCTCAACAGTTAGAAACTGGACCACAAATGCTATTCCTAGCTTTTTTAACCATTTTCCCTAATTTTATTTGGGCCCCTACAAAGGTATTATTAATCCCAAATCAGCCAGAAGAAACCTTAAAGGGGTTTTCCTTAAGGGGGGGGTTGGGTAGGTTTTTGGTTGCTTTCTTGCTTAATACAAGGTTTACTTCTAATACTTTGAAAGTGCTATTGCAGGCTACTTAGGATAATTAAGTAATACAGGTTAATTGTTAGTTGATCAAATCATGGTCATGTCAATTACTAATCTATTTTTATCACAAGAATATACATTCTAGGTTTAACAGATAGATATGATTCTATAGAAAGATAAGGTAAAGTAATTAGATAAGGTCTTCAAAAACCTCAGAGACTTACAGAATATGGCATTTAAAGATGTTTTTATTATTTTAAAGATTCTTTGACAATAAGACAGGTTAACTCCTGACAACACCCAGCCTACCTCAAAAGAAGATGATGAGCATCAATGAACCTCCTTATGGAGATGATTTCAAATGTGGCAAACTAGCCACTGGACAAAATGTCTTCCTTTCTGCCACAGACAGAATTCTGCCTAAAAATGGGCAAGCTTAGACACAGGCAGAGTCAAAGGCCAAACTCTGCCAAGACCAGGCAAGAAAGTCCTCAATAGTTCCTGCCTCACAGCCGGAAGGCTGAAGATGATGCTCCAACATTGTAGAGAGTTTTGGGTGACTAATCAGGCAGCAAACTGTCTCTGTCATTTTCTCATTTTGGAAACTGCTACCTACACACTTCCTGTTTACACAGCTAATTAATTTTATTTCTTCTCAAGTCTCTGATGGGGTTGAAGATCAAATAGTTTATTTACAATTAAGCTTAGTTGTTTAGTGGTTAAGATGTTTTTAGGTCTAGATAGATTATTTTAAGTTGATAAAGATGAGGTATGATAGATATTGATTTACATTCAGAATTTTAGACACACTAAGAAAATGTTTTCTTCAAGGCTGCCAAATACAAATATCCAAAACACTATGAATTTAACATTAATATAATTCCTGATTGTTTTGTGGTTCTTCATGCTGCAGGTAGTTTATTGTATATATGTGTAATAATATAAATGTATATGTAAAAAAAGAAAACAAAACCAGTAGCTGTACTTGTACTTAAGGGGAATAAACCTAATCACGTAAGAGCCTGAGCTACGTTTCCTGGCTAAGTCTAGGCACCACCTACCCTCATCAAGGAAGCCTGTCTTTACACAGAATGGAGACCATCACAGAAACTGCAAATAGGCAGCACACAGAGATCGATGGAGCACAGTGAGTCCCAACCATTATAACTACATACCAGTCCCTGCTCAGGGAACACTGCAGAAGAGGAGGCAGGCAGATTTTAAGAACCAAAATTCAAGAAAGTCCTCTGTGAAACAGTCTGCCCTAGAAACAGTTGCACAAACACCACCAAGTATCAACAGGCAGTTTAACCTGGAAAGGAGGATTTTGGGGGTCGCATTTCTAGATAAAGAACTAGAGGGAGTAATGACTACTGGGAGAAGAATTAGCCTGCCCTATAAATGAGCCCCTTATTGGTTTTCCAAAACTGAATAGTCAGCCCTGAAACCATAGACACACAAGCAAAAGTGAACTCAGTATGCTATACTTATATATATTTGAGAATACACAGAAGAGCAGAGAGTGACGTTACAACAATAATAATCAAAGAAAAAGAGGCTTTCAACTTGAGGGGGGTGCGTGGGAGAGGCTGGAAGGAGGGGGGCACCTGAGAGGAGCTGGAGGAAGGAACGAGGAAAGTGATGTGATTCTGTTTTAATTGTTAAAAAAAACTAACCATTCAAGGAAGTAAGAAATACTCATTAAAAAGAAGTAGGCCGTGATGGAAAATGGCATAGTACTGCCTCCCAAAGCACCTGAAAGCCTCCTGTAATAGAGTCTACCATGATACTGTGGCTGTGTGAACGGTTTCTCTTTTACACAATCAACATTTGGTTTCTTTTCTCTCTGACTTCAAGATCTGCACATATTTTCTCTGAGAGCAGTATTTTAATCTTCTTTGGTTGTTCCAATTTTAGTATGTGTGCTGCCGAAGCAAGCACCTGAGAGCAATATGTAAGTCGAGTGAGGTCTAAAATTATTAAGTTCACATCTCCCTCACTGTGATAGCATATATGTTTATTTAAGTAAGCTTTCATGCAGTATATTACATATGAAAATACTGAAATCCTTTATTACAAATCAACAGTAATGTGAATATACAAAGTTAAAATATGAAAAGTGAAACAAAGAAAATAAAGTTTGCATGGTAAAAACCTTCTAATTCTTAGGAACATTCTAATTTATTTTCCCCCATGCCTGTCTCTCTCCTTCTCTGCCGTATTCTAAATCTAAATGGTTAGGTGTCCACTCCACATACTGTAAGAAACTGCACTACTGTGTATAATAACTTACCGTGAACTACCAATACAACAATTAAATATTTTATAAATAGTTTAGATCACTATAATCTAAAATAAGTATTTTAGATCACTATGCTTCAACAGGAGACATGAACACAGTGAAATAGGCTCAAATAAATCAACCATGCATCCTTCACTCTCAAACATTTCACAGAAATGTTCTCAAAGTAACAAGGAGAGCAACTAAGTGAACTAAACGCTGCACAGAGAATCTCTGCTGCACTGACTCTACACACAACTACTTCAGGCCCAGCCTATTATGAGAAAATAGAGGAGTGATTTTATACAATCAAGTAACTTGATTTTATTTTATTTGTATCCGGATACTAAGCATCCTGATACTATATCTAGCCAACAAATCTAAAGCATATTCACACTAGGCATGTGAAGTTTATTACATTTTTGTGTGGAACTGAAAATATTCAATGTTTGTTCAAAGTAATTCCACCACTAAGCTATATAGTCAGCCCAACTTTAATCATTTAAATTAAGCCGGGTGGTTGTGGTGCACGCCTTTAATCCCAGCACTTGGGAGGCAGAGGCAAGCTGATCTCTGTGAGTTTTAGGCCAGCCTAGTCTACAGTGTGAGTTCCAGGACAGGCAAGGCTGTTACTCAGAGAGACTCTGTCTCAAAAATAATAATTAAAAAATAATAATAAATAATAATAATAGCAGACATGAAGCTTTATTTAAATACATTAAACAATGATTAGATTTAAAAGGTTAGAAATCATTAAATCATGATGAAAAATCAGACAAGTGTGGTTGAGCAGCCTTAACCCTAGCCCTTGGGAGAGAGGCAGGAGGGGTTCAGACAGTGTAAGAAAGGGGGAGGGAGGTAAGAGAAAGGGAGAAACAGATTTTCAATAATTTTGTTGAAAGCAAGCTTTCTTTGATTATTACTGGACTCAGCCAACAGCAAGCTTGCAAACACCATCCTACCTGTGACAGCAAAGTGCTGCCACACTTACTGACTGATTTATATAGCTTATAAAAGTCAATCCAAAAAAAATTAATACAATAGACAGACACTATAAACAGACATTTATTTCACAAAATTAAATATAACTTAAAATAGTAAAAAAAAAAAAAAAAGATTATGGAATTACATGACTACTTCCATTTTAAAATGCAAACTGGAGCCAAAGAGATGTGTTTTAATCTTTCAGAGCAGGGCGATGCTTTAAAGCTTGCGTTGTCTGAGTGACATCAGTGAGGAACAGCAGTTGAAGAAATGCTGCACTAGCACAGCACAAAACTGAGAATGAGACACGTGGGCTGTTCATCTGGAACCATCACTAAGAAGTGAAATAACTGCAAAGCGAAAGTAGATATGTAATCTCTGGAATTTTTTTCAAGCTTTATGAAAACTCTGAAAAGGTGGTACAAAGCCACTTGCTTACTAGCTACTTTCATGCTGAATTGTTGTGTGTTGCATAGGCTTGGAAGTGCTGTGAGAGAGGCCAGCCTGGTCTACACAGTAAGTCCAGGACAGCCAGCGCTACACAGAGAAACCCTGTCTCAAAAAAGGGGAGAAGAAGAAGGAAGGAAGGAAGGAAGGAAGGAAGGAAGGAAGGAAGGAAGGGAGGGAGGGAGGGAGGGAGGGAGGAAGAAAGAAAGAAAATTAAAGGTCTAGTCATTAATTTGAAGATGAGTGATCCAGGATGGCCAGGAAATAAGTGGGCCTGGTAGGTATGGCTTAGAGATAAAAGAAAACACTCCAAGTGTGAAGTGGGGAAATGGCTTTAGTATCAAACATTACGGACTGAAGGGATTTTGGGTTCCAGTCATATGGATCTGGAGCTCGGAGACAGTGCTGGACTGGACAGGGACTCATACTGCAGAGAGAAGAGACAAGGCGTGATAGGTACAGAGTCAAGGGCAGAACTTCTAGGAGAATAAAAAAGTGTCTCTAAGAGAGACATTTAAAAGGAGGAGGACACAAATCTCCAGGACAGAACAGTGGACACCTCCTTCACACAGGAGAGGGCATTGTTATGAAACAAGCAAGGGATCCTACCTCACAGCACGACAACAGAAGACCGTGAAAGAGAAATTCCTATTAGAGTTATCAAATTCTATTGGAGTATTTAGAAACCAAAAAGAATAGTTTCCACCACTGAAAACTTAAACTCCATAGACAGATATCATGTCTGTCTTATACGCTGCCATTTGCTGCACCAATGAGGCCAGTTATGGATGGGAATGTAAATACTTTCCTGGAGGCGAAGCAAAGCCTGCATAAGACACGCACTAAGCTGCCTTCAACAGTCACTGACGAAGAGAAGCGCCAGGCTATGCCTAGAGGGTCACTAGTGGCTCAGCAGCTCTGTATGGCTTTGCATTCTTACAACAGGAGAGACAACATTTTTTAAATATAGGAACAGGAGACTATATGGGGGAAATGAACATCTGTTTCACATATTTCATAGACTCTTCCCTAATTGTTTGCTCACTTTAGCCCAAATTAACGTGTAATTGAAGATTTTGATTTTGTTTTGTGTTTTGCTTTTGTTTTAAGACAGGGTTTCTCTGGATGTCCCTGGCTGTCCTGGAACTTGCTCTGTAGACCTGTAGACTAGGGTGGCCTTGAACTCACAGAGATCTGCCTGCCTCTGCCTCACCACACCTTGCTAAGATTGAAACTTTTAACAGAATAAATTAAAATAAAAATTAAGTAGCACATGACTATGACAGAATGACATCTGTGCAAATGTCTTCTCAGCTTCCTCTCTTCTTTTGCATCTAAACACACACACACACACACACACACACACACACACACACACAATGCCCCTTGTAGTTGTAACAAAAAGATGCTGTGGCAGTGTGGAAGACTGTTGCTGACACCAGGGAACTGAAGCAGCAGCACAGGCTCCCCCAGGACGGCTCCAACTAAGGGCTGCTACCTACACAATTCAGTTCTTAAAATGGTGACTTGGTAAGATGACCTCATTAACAACAAAATCCAAACCACCTCACATGAACACTCACGGTCAGAGCACCTTAATTCTCAACCTAGGATACCTGACGAATCTAAGCAATTTTTAGAGCTTTCATCAGGCAGGAAAAAGATCCTGTGTCAGCAGTTTCTCCTAACCTAAAACTATTTCTGCACATTACCGACACCACAGATCCCTGACCTGATCCCAGCATTCTTGCTGGCGGCTTCATGTCTGCTGCACAGTCTGTGTGCCTCTTAAAGGGCTGGAATCCTTTTTTAAAAATCATCCTAATATACTCTACAGAGTCCAGAACCAAACTTGACGAAAGTATCAAGGTCTAAAAGCAAAGTGAAATACAAAAGGCCACTGGCAACAAGTTTAGAAATACAGAAACTACCCACCTAAAGCCACACTCTAAGGAGGCTTCTGTTGGTCCAAAGTAGGCCCTAAAATCTGGAAGTGCTGCCGACAATGTCCCAAAATGACAGTGTAGGCTCTGCTCAGGATGGACTCTGACTGGGCAGACGAGAGGCTTACAGTATGGTAAACAAAAACCTAAACTCAACATTCCTCAGAAATCTTCTTAAGTGGTTTGTTTGTGAGGAAAGGCCATCACTTCATTATCCACCCAAAACAGTCAACTACTTTAGACAAGGGGCATCCGTTTCTTGATCAACACCAACAGCCCCATGCTAACTTGCAGGCTGTTACAGGCCACACCCCTTCTCCAATCTCTACCTGTTCCATAAAACTAACAAGGCCTTTTCCAACAGCTTAGCTTCCCCAAATAAGCTGTCTTTCTACCCACAGAGTGGGCCAGTTCCGTGGTTTCACTGTGTCTTTGGTTACAACTTTAATGGCTTTTCCAGTAATTCATGTACTTACTAGATATACTAATTTTGAACCACAGAAATAAGCAATTATTGGGGGCTGGAGAGATGGCTCAGCGACTAAGAGCACTGACTGCTCTTCCAGAGGTTCTGACTGAGTTCAATTCCCAGCAACCACATGGTGGCTCATAACCACCTACAATGTGATCTGATGCCCTCTTCTGGCCGGTGAGTGTCTGCATAGTAATTAAATAAATAAATAAATCTTTTTTTTTTTTTTTTTTTAAGAAAAAAGAATAAATAATTAATTATAAAATAGGACTAGTACTGAGCAGGGTATCAAAAGTTCAAAGCCAATCTCAGCTACACACAAGTTTGGGAATGGCCTAAGCTGTATGTGACTGTCTCAACAATAAAAAGGGACATTTCCAAATAACCTTAAGTACTCTGCCCTTGTATAAAAGACGAAAGATGTCTTTTTCATATGTAAATATGGCCTGGGGTGGCATTGATGCCAGGGCTAAGCTGAGCTGGCCCTGCCTCTGCCCCTTGCCAGCTGCGGCACTCTGGTGAGCTGGCACTGGCTCTCACCTAGGTGTGTGGGAGAGCTGATTCTGGTGGTGTAGACATGGGGGAACTGACTCTGCCTCTCACTGAGGTGGCAGAAGAGGGCTGTCCTAGGCCCTCATCTGGGCCGCAAGGAAGACTGACCCTGGTGACATGTGTGAGGGAGAGCTGAGCTGCCCCTGCCCCTCACCTGGGCAGCATGTGAGAGCTTGCCCTGGTGGAGCCGGCATGGGACAGCAGGAGAGCTGACAAAACTCAACTACCATTCAGGCCCAGATCCGGGGCGTTGAGTTGGTCCACCCCAACATCTACCCTATCAATGAGCTTCTGGAGTGCGTGAAAGGGCCAGTCCTGCAAACCAGAGCTGCAGGATCTCCATGACACAGTGTGCCAACAGGATCAGGATCCAGGATTCATAAAGTAGCAGAAGCCAGGGGCCTGGAACCAGACTAATGGCCCATTGCAATCAACATTTGCAAGGAAAGATGTTTGAGCAAAGGAGTTTAATATGTGATACACAGCAGCTTCCACAGTGAGGGTTTTGTGGTTGCTGTTTGTTTTGGGAGGAAGTTACAAGGGCGGAGGGCAGATATGGAGGGACTGGGAGATTAGCGGGACTGGGGTTCATGATGCAAAATTCACAAAGACTCAATAAAGTTTTAACAAATTTTTTAAAAGAATATAATTCTAAATCTAGGCATGGTGGTACACACTTTTAATTCCAATACTCTAGAAGCAAGGACAGGTGGATCTCTGGGGTTTTGAGGCCAATCTGGTCTACAAGGAGAGTTCCTAGAACAGACAGACAGGCAGGCAGGCAGGCAGGCAGAGCAGGCAGACATGCATGGCAGGCAGGCAGGCAGGCAGGCAGGCAGGCATGGCGGGCAGGCAGGCAGAGCAGGCAGGCAGGCAGGGCAGGCAGGCAGGCAGGCATGACAGGCAGGCAGGCAGGGCAGGTATGGCAGATAGGCAGGCATGGCAGGCCGGCAGGGCAGACAGCTGGCAAGGCATGGCAGGCAGACATGGTAAGCAGGCATGGCAGATTGGCAGGCAGGCAGGCAGGACAGGCAAGCAAACAGGCAGACAGGCAGGCAGACGAATGGAAAACAATTCTACATGGAGGAATGTGTTTTAATTATATTATTACATTCCCACTAGTCTTGGTTTCCCAGGCTTATTTATTTTTTTAAAAAAATAACTTTTTTATTAATTCATTCATATTACATCTCAATTGTTATCCCATTCCTCCCTCCCTCCTGCTTTCTCCCTACTCGCCTTCCCTACGTCTGTGACTAGGGGGACCTTCTCCCCCTGTATATGCTCATAGGGTATCAAGTCTCTTCTTGGTAGCCTGCTATCCTTCCTCTGAGAGCCACCAGGCCTCCCCATCAAGGGGGCATGGTCAAATATGGGGCACCCGAGTTCATGTGAAAGTCAGTCCCCACTCTCCATTCAACTGTGAAGAATGTCCTGTCCATTGGTTAGATCTGGTTTGGGGTTCAACGTTTACTGCACGTATTGTTCTTGTCTGGTGCCATAGTTTCAACAGGACCCCTGGGCCCAAATCAGCCCGTTATAATGTTCTTCTTGTAGGTTTCTAGGACCCTCTGGATCCTTCTATTTCCCCATTCTCCCATGCTTCTCTCATCTAGAGTCCCAATAGGATGTCCTCCCCTCTGTTCCACTTTCCTGATAAGTAAAGACTTTCATGGGATCTTCCCCTTGGGCTAGTGTCCAGATATAAGTGAGTATATACCATTTGACTCTGCTTCTGAGTTAACTCACTCATTATGATCATTTCTAGATCTGCCATGCCTGTCTATCTGCCATGCCTGCCTGCCTGCCTGCCATGCCTGCCCAGCCTTCCCTGCCTGCCTGCCTACCTGCCTTCCTTGTTTTTTATAGCTGAGTAGTATTCCATAGTGTAAATGTACCACAGTTTCTTTATCCATTCTTCAACTGAGGGACACTTAGGCTGTTTCCATGTTCTGGCTATTATGAATAAGGCTGCTATGAGCATGGTTGAGCACATGTCCTTGTGGTGTGCTGGAGCTTCTTCTGGGTATATTCCAAAGAGTGGAATATCTGGGTCTTGAGGAAGCCTTATTCCCAGTTTTCTGAGATAGCACCAGATAGATTTCCAAAGTGGTTGTACTACTAGTTTGCATTCCCACCAGCAATGAAGGAGTGTTCCTCTTTCTCCACATCCTGGCGAGAATGTGGTGTCACTTGAATTTTCTGTCTTAACCATTTTGATGGGTGTAAGATAGAATCTCCGGGCATTTTCTTTTGTGTATTTTTTGTGTATTTTGGCCTGCATGAGTTTACTTGCACTGGTGCTGTAGGAGCACAAAGAAGCCAGAAGAGAGCATTTGTCCCCAGGGGCTCCAACAATAGGCAGTTATGTGCCACCATGTAAATGCTGGGAATAAAGCCCAGGTTCTCTGCAAGAGCAGCAAGTGCCCTTAACCACTGAGCCATTTTTCCTTTCTGTAGCCATAAAAATGATGTTGCAATTCTAAATAGGATGATGAAAGTTAAATTCGAGATGATAAATCTTTCATCTACTTAGCATAAGTCATTTTTTACTTAACTGGTATGCCTAATATTATTGATTCAGACACACTGACAGTTTTAAGCACTTTAAAATTACAAAAATCACGTATGTTCAAACACAAGACCAGTGTTCCTCCCTTCCTCTCTGTCTCTCTCTCTAACACACACAGACACACAAAGAGGCACGCACATGCCCAAAAGAGAAAATACAAATAATCTGCAATCCAATTAGGCAGACAGTATTTTGGTACGCACCTGACTTTGTCTCTGCTGACACAGACATAATAACAATCACCAGGACATGAAACAGCTCACATTCACTATGCTTTCATGAATAGGTGCCCCTGATACTATGCTAAAGCGCATGGCGTCATCGGTTCACTAAATCTTGAAAACAACCCAATTTGGATAAGGACTTGTGTTGCTTGGGTTTGCTCTTTTTGCTGTGTGTTCATTTTGCAGCGCAGAGGTCCCTTTTTTGTTCTGAATACACCTTACACCATGCATTCCAAGTGCACAGATCCATCAGCTCAGGGTCCTTTCAGCTGATTTTCTTCAAACTTCTTTTCTCAAGCTGCAAAGGCTGGTTTCAGTTGAACTTGGACACTTTTCTCTTTGGTGCCTTTCTTATAAATTTTCTTCTTGTGTTTTGGGAGGCCATCTTTGCTCCAGAAATGCCAACCACATTCTAGGTAGGTACCACAGCAGGTGGGGGTCTCCCAGCCCTGCCATGGTGACAGTCACAGACCATGTCTTAAGCGACGTGTACTTCCTTGACAGCCACAGCATCGCCATTCCTTTTACTCATGTGTTTGGGCCAGTGGAACAATTTCATGTTTCCTAAAAGACACAGCAGGTTCCTTTCCTCTTTCTCATTTTCTTTGCCATTTTGTTGAATTACAGGCAGAAAAAAGCATGGCAATTCCAGCCAAAAAGGAAGCACTGCAAGGTGGGTGGGTGTGCTGTGGAGGCCAGAGGTTAGACTCTCGTGTTGTTCTTCAGGGTAAAAACGCACTCTTTTTAAATCTCTCTTTTACAGTAGAAAAACTGAGGTGGCTAAAAGGTAAAGTGCCTCATACAGAGCCACAGCTAATTGCAAGATAGAGGTAAAATACATTTCCCCAGTCCCCCAGCACACCCCCTGAAACTAGGGGTCATCAAAGCCTTGCACATCCTAGACAAGAACTCTACCACTAAGCAACCCTGGTCTAAAGGAAGTCTGTTGATTCCTTAGTTCCAGAGCCTACCTATCAATATACATACACACGAAACACACTTTTCAACATCTTTTCCATCCCAAAATTATAGACAGTCTTTTTTACATAGCATAAACAAATTTTTGCTCAATAACCATCCACCTTAATCAGCAGTTTTAATGGCTGCCCCAATATTCCACTGTCTGGGTATAAAAGATTATTTTAATAGTACATTTGTGCTTCTTTGATTATTACATATGTTTAATATCATAGGTATTATATATATTACATATGATGTCACTGATAGTATAATATCAAAAGTATTATAATGAATACCTTTGTACATTTGCATAACTCTTTGTAATATAAAAATAAACAGAAGAAGGCCCTGTTTTCAGGGTATAATTACTTAGTTCATGGCTACACTGAAGGCTTAAAGCCCTTGTAAGCTTGAGGCTTCACTGTCAGCAACATGTACTTCTCTCACAACAGAGAGTTCCAGCAAGCGATGTTGGTTTAGACCAGTGATTCTCAACCTTCCTAATGCTGAGACCCTTTAATACAGTTCCTTGTGCGTGCTGACCTCCAACCATAAAATTATTTTCATTGCTACTTCCTAACTGTAATTTTGCTAGTTATGAATCATAATTTATGGTCTTAGGTGACCCCTGTGAAAGGGTCATTTGACCCCCAAAGGGACTGCAACCCACACATTGAGAACAGTTGGTTTAGACTGTGCTAGCTCATGTAGTCACTCAACCGAGCTCTTGGAGAGGGCAGAGGCTTTCATTCATTCTGATGCTATCCATCCGTCTACTGTTCCCAGGGGCCACCCTCCACTGTGACTCCTATGACCCTGTATCGGCGGCATACAGGACTGAAGTCTGAGTGTGGTCTCCCTCTTGCTTTATTCACCTCAGGCCAGAAAGTAGAGGGGACATTACCTACTGACATCATTGCTCCTGCTGTCTCCAGCCCATCACCCTACCTGCATCCATCTGAAAGACTGCATGCAGGGCACATCTTCTGACCAGCCTTCTAACAAGTTTCCCTTTAGTGGGCTTCTGGCAACATGATGACACTATTAATGTGATCTTCCATTTTGAAGGGGTGATATAAAATTTTCACAGTCTACTATTTGTACTGTTCAACAAAGAAACCGCTAAGATGGCATAAGATGAATCACCACCCTGGACTCAATAGCTGGGCCAAGGTGGTTGGTTGGACAAAGCACTTGTGGCCCACATGTCTGCTGACCTGAGCTTAATCTCCCAGAGCCCACTTTAAGGTAGGAGAGAACTGACCCCACAAAACTGTGCTGAACAGCACACAAAGCCACACCATACACACAATAATAGTTTCTTAGGTTACAGTTTTAAAATTTACAGATAATTAAAATAGTCAAGTAACAACTTGGTAGCACAACTGGCTCTCTACTCTTCTATTAAATCCTGTTTAAGAAAGAGAAAAGTAGACAAGCTTTCCTTGTGGAGGAGGCAACTTGTAAAAAGCGAGAAACAGCGAACTCACAGATTCGTTATGTAAAAGGCAACTAGACATTACCCAGGACCTTCGATATTAGAAATCCAATTTCTTAAGGGTCAAAGCAAAGAGGTTTTTCTAGTAAGTAACAATCTTGACATAACTTTAAGATGAAGAAACATAGGCTAAAATGCAGTAATTATATCCAGTCCACAATTAGGGGGCCTGGAGTTTTGTCTTTTTTTGGTTTGTGCTTTCATTTTGTAGGTGTGTTTGTGTTGTTGTTATTTTTAAGACAGGGTCTCTCTACAGAACCATAGTTGTCCTGGAACTCGCTATGTAGACCAGGCTGGCCCAGTCACAATCATGGCACGAAACTTACTTTACGGGGTTATTGTGCTCTTGAAGTTCCTCCATGTCAGGTACAGATAGAGATACACAATGGAGCCTGACCACAGCAGTGCCCAAAAGAAAACTTCTATGAGCACACCACCTATCTGTTGGTGACACATGTCAAGGTAGCGTTAGATGTCAACACTTTCCGAAGCAGGTGACTATGTGCTTGACTTTAGAGATTTATTATCAGGAAAAAAGTCTTCAACATTAATTCTAGTTTCAGCATTCTAATCACCACTCGAAAAGAACACGTAACCAGCAGACGCATAAATAATACAAAAACAGTGACTTTTGAACAAACTTGTCTTGAGGCCATCTCAACCGGCTCATTGTGTGAGTCTTTCTGAAGTGCTTTGTCTAAGTGCCAAGACTAGCTTACAGGAGATCTGCTCTGGCTTGTCAGCAATGCACATGCGAACATGCTGAGACCATTGTGCTCTGTCACAGTCATGCGTGGGTCAAGAATCAACCACACTGAAACAATGGACAACTGTTAAGTATCCACTATTTTCTACAGAGGAGAGTTAAAGTAATAAATTGTTTATTTATTAATCATACTGTCAACATCCTAGCTAATTACAGGCTATTTGGTGGCACAATAATGACGATGGGCCACATAAATGATTGTGGGCCTCTAAGGTGAGAGCAGAGCTGACATGTTCTCAACACCTAGTGACACCTTAGCCATGATAACATCACAGCAAAGGCCACTACTGACTTGTCTGTGGCGATGCTAGCACAAATGAGCCCAGTGCACTGAAACTCATATTAAAGTACCATGCTCAATTATTTCCAGTGTACAGTATTTAGGAAGAAAGAGAGCAGCTGTTCCTGATGTACATTTAGAAGCGCTGCATACAACAAGTTTCCTGAGTGTACACTCCTCACCTCAAGACTCTGAATATGCTGAGTGCATTATGAACCTCCAACAGACAGTAAGAAACCTTACCTAAATATACTTTTAATGGTAGAATCATCCTTCTTTTCCAAAAGAGAACTTCCAACTTTTCTAAGTTATAGTATTACGTGGAACCTATTTTGCAAAAGAAATACTACTCTGAAAATGGCATCTTTCTATATTGAAAAGAAACATCCACTGGATGAAATCAGGCTGCAAAGAACAAATATCATCTGACCTGCAGAGAAGTGAGCTGTATGGGCCTCTACCATTAACATCTGCGGAGGCCTCATCTTGTCTAACAGTGTGGTTAAACGCTGGGTAAAGGGTGTCGGAGATGAGCACTAACTGAGCAGAAGTAAATTCTCAGTGAGAAGCATTCGTGTGAAAATCACAGTACCAACAAGTGCAGATTCCCAACTGCATGACAAGGAGCGCGTGCGAAGGCTGTCTCATGAGCAGCACAGAAGGCAACCTACCTGGTCAAAAAGCAGCAAATCAGGCTCCACAGGCTGAGGGGTGATGAACTCTGAGCCTCTTTGCTACTATTAAGATTCCTTCCAACAAGGCCCCAAACGGGCAAGTCCTTTCCTGAAATATGCGCTAAGGAGCATTTACTTAATGTCTATTTTTACCCCTAGCTAATTTCTCTAAAAATTCAAACAGTGGCTACTTTTTTTTTTAACTTTGGTAATATTTTGCTAAGGAAAGAATTATAATTTTATTCAGAATTATTTGAGATGCCCATATGAGAAGCCCAGCCCCTTCGTCACTCTCTGGTTTCCAACTGGCAATGTGGTATCTGCCTCCACCTGCATCTGTACCTTGATACAATTGCAAATAGCGCCTCACCAAAGGACTAATCAATGGGGTCACTTGATTTAGGTGTTCTGCCTCCAAAACTAAGATCAAAATCTCTTTATAAAGGTAACCAACCTCAAGTAGCTTATTACTATAATGAAAAATGAACTAACAGAGAGGACCACTTATAAGTTCAAACACTTTAACTCAATGTTAAAATCATGACAAGCTTTTCCGGGGTCAAATGTCATTTGGGAGAGCTGTTTTTTTTCCTTAGCACATGATCACCTGTATTTGGCTCAGAAGAAACTATTTTTTCACTTCCACAAAGCAAGGTTGATATTTTACAGTGACAGCAATATAAGGTGGAATGCTAGCTGAAAAGCAGGTGAGTTTTTAGGTGGCTATTTCTCAGAAAACTTTATAGAGCATAAGACAGCCTCTAGTTCTTGCTTATCTGTTGTTTTGTTTGGGGTCTTTGTTATTTGTTTTTGAGATGGGGATCTTGCTATGCATTCCTGGTGAGTCTTGACCTCTCAGAGCTCCACCTGCCTTAGCCTCTCAAGTGCTGGGACTAAAGGTGTGCACAACAGTACCTGGGTAGTATGAAACATTTTTGATACTCAGTTTTATTATTCTCACAATTTAATAAATAAAGTAAGTATGGAAGATGACACAATCTTCTGGCACTCCATGAACTGTCACGTAAAGGTCAGCCAACAGTGAAAAATGAACAAAAGGCTTTCCAAATTATGGCAAGTAGCTAATTGAAAATATACACTTTTAAAATCCTCAACACATACCCAGCAACAACTACAACCCATTAACAAACTATATAAATATAGAAAATAAGAATTAAAAAAGGAAAAATAATACAGGCTTGATGGCTTAAGCCTATAAACTGAACATTTGGGAAACAAGCAGAAAAATCAGTAGTTCAAGGTCAACTTCAGTTACACAGTTAGAAGCCAGCCTGAGCTACATAAGACCCTGACTCCAAAAGACAAAAGAAAGATCTTTGTTTGCTCACCATAGCTAGATGCTGATGACACTACTGACTCTATCAATATTGACTGACCAGGAAAACCCTTACCCTGATGGCTGGACAAAAGACATCAATGGGTCTGTCAGTGTACCAAAACCCTGAAAGCTACAATACTAACCTGCCTGGCAAGATATATCCACTGGTACAGTAGTGGCACAACAGTTACGGTGGGGTGACCAACTGATTCCTGATTAGATATGAGACCTGCCCCACAGGAGGGATTTCAGCTTTGCGCTGCAAGCCTGGTCAAAAGCCCATGACTAGATGATAGGCCGAGAAAGAACCTACTGTTGTTTTGCTAAATGGGCATGCTAAATATTTATGTTTATGCCCACAGATATGTTGCTTTCAGCTTGGGTCAGCTTCTTTTTGCAGAGAAGTAGTGGTTAACGCAGAGACTTATAATCAGCTAAAGCCCTGGGAATAAGTAAGTGTGAGTGCTAAACAAGCTGTGGAGGAATCATCTGTGTGGACTTCCCTCAGCCACGGCTCGGGGGACACAATGGAAGACTGGGTGGAAGAGTGTAAAACTGGAAGACTGGAGAAGGGCTGTGAAAAGCCGACTGACGGATACAGTATAGCTGTTGCACACATCAACTCACGTCAGCTGCCTGTGGTCACCTACACCAGGTCAAGCCAGTCAACGCTGCAGCTGAGGAGTTACTAGCAGTGGATGGCTACTGAGAGACAGGCATCTCTGCTGGGGGACAGTCACTGTATGTTTCTCGGGTTCCAATGGACACTTCCCACAACTATACACGTATGGGCAGCACTGAATGAACTCAGGTAGTTATAAGTAACCAAAAATTGGAAGAAATGAAGTTGGGAGGAAGATGGAGTCAACGGCATTAGAGGAGGGGAGGGAGAAAGTGGGGGTAGATATGATCAAACTACACTGGATAAATGAAACTAAAATTTTCAAAGAATAAATCTGTAATGGGGGTTTCCAAACGTGAGAGCTGAGAAGTGTAACCGCACGGCAGAAAGATACACACTTGAGAATAACTTGAGTCTTTTGAAACCTCCAAGCCAGCCTCCACTGACACATCTCCTCCAACAAGGTCATGTCTCCTCCTAATCCTTCCCAGTTTCACTAGCTGGGGATCAAATACTCAAACATATGAGCCAATGGGACCATCTTCATATGAGCCAAGGGGGCCATCTTCATATGAGCCAA
>OU015750.1:69677800-69726442 GCA_907169655.1 Acomys percivali
GTGTGTGTGTGTGTGTGTGTGTGTGTGTGTGTGTGTGTGTGTGTGTGTGTGTGTGTTGCATCTCCACAGAAAAAATCTTGTCACACACCCCTGCACTGCAAAAATTCAATAGGAACAAAAAGCGACAGTGGTAACCTTACATCAGTATTTTCACTGGGACAGTGACCAGCATGTCACAAGACCCACCAGAACACACCCACTTCCGCCTGGAGGGGATGGGAAAAATTTAAGTAGTTTGTCATTCTCAAATCTAGGTCTGCTAAGTCTGGCAGAATTTCATCGTTAGAGCAGGCAGCACTGCTCTCCGTGGGTTCATTTTGTGCTGAGGACTAAAGCCAGGGCTTTGTGCACGCCATTCCTGCTTTCTACTTCTGAACTGTACCCAGCCCAACCTCCAGCTTCATTCTGAAATACTCTTTATGAATTACCTCAAATCCTAAGTATTTACTCAAAACAAAATAATCAGAACTATCACCAAGATTCAAGATACTAAAATCAACATTTTTACTTTTTAAATGTCTTAGTTAATCACAGAAAGGTCTACCAAACCTGGGCCACTGAGGCATCATAATAGCCAGAACATGGAAACAGCCTACGTGTCCCTCAGTAGAAGAATGGATAAAGAAACTGTGGTATATTTACACTATGGAATACTACTCAGTTATTAAAAACGAGGAATTTCCAAAATTTGTGGACAAATGGATTGAACTAGAAATTATCATACTGAGTGAGTTCACCCAGAAGCAAAAAGAGTCAAATGGTCTATACTCACTTATATCGAGACACTAGTCCAAGGGGTACGCCCCCATGAAAAACTTTACCTACCAGGAAAGTGGGTCAGAGGGGAGGACATCCTATTGAGACTTTAGGGGTGAGAAGCCTGGGAGAATGAGGAAATAGAAGGATCCAGAGGGTCCTGGAAAACTACAGGCGGGTCTGGGCCCTGGGCTCCTCCTCAAACTATGGCACCAGCCAAGGAAAATATAGGCAGTAAACTTCGAACCCCTACCCAGTCTAGCTGATGGACAGGACATTCTCCACCGTTAAGTGGAGAAGGAGATCTGACTTTCACACAACCTTGGTGCCCCATATTGGACCATGTCCCTTGGATGGGGAGGCCTGGTGACACTCAGAGGAAGGATAATAGGTCACCAAGAAGAGACTCGATACCCTAGGAGCATATACAGGGGGAGGAGGTCCCCCTCAGTCACAGACATAGGGGAAGGGAGTAGAGGGGGAAGCGGGAGGGAGGAAAGAAAGGGAGGATACAAGGGATGGGCTAACAATTGAGATGTAATATGAATAAATTAATAAAAAAAAATTTTTTAAAGATGTTATTTATTTATGTGAACGAGTATTATGCCTGAGTATATGCATATGCACTATTTGCATGCTTCGTGCCTGTGGAGAGGTCAGTAAAGGGCATCAGGTCCCTGAAACTGATGCATCTCGCCAGGAAAAATCTTGTGTGCACCACACACCGGCGCACTGCAAAAAATTCAACAACAGAAAGAAATGTACGTGACGTGCAGTTACAGCTGGTCGTGAGCTGCCATGTGGGTGCTGGGAACAGTGCAGCAAGGGTTCTTCCTGCTGAGCCTTCACTGCACCACTACATTCTCTGTTAGTCACGTGGGAGTGTTGGCATATTTTTCCTAGTTGTTGTTAAATACTGTTATTATCTCTTTCCTAATACAGTAAGAACAGGTTCTTGCCCTTTCTATCCACAATCTCTGAAATACACTTACAAGGGAAAAGTTAATTAGTTTAGAAGATTTTACTTAAAATTCAATCAACATGGCACATATATCAGGAGAACAAGCCAAAATGTTAGCTATCGTCTTCTGAGAATGTTGTATGAATTGTGTGGCATCAGAATAGTTTTTATTACTGTTTGGTGGGGTTTTGTTGTTGTTGTTTGAGACGAGATCTATGTAGACCAAGCTAGCCTCACGCTCACAGTTGTCTGCCTCTCCCTCTGCCTCCCAAATGCTGGAATCAAAGGTACACGTGCCACCAAGCCCAGCCCTGCATTACAACACTCAAAGAAAATCAGCTGTAAAACCATTTCCTCATTTCTGCATTATAAAAGGTACTGTGTGTGTATGAAATCTATTTTACATAAACTATTAACAGTGGAGAGCGTATCATTGCCATCTTTAGCCGGTCTAATGTTTCTGTAATCACTGCCTACTTGTGGGGACTGGGCATTTTCTTCCAGGAGTTCCTACGTAGGTTGGCCTGAATTGGTCTACTTAGTGGTCATGATCTTACAGGGGAATTAGGAGCCAAGGTCATTTGTACCTACACAGTGAGTTCAAGGCTAGACTGGACAACAAGAGACCTAACCTCCAAAAACAAAAACACTAAGGCAAAACTAGCCCAAGGGTTAAATTTAAATCACTAATAAATTAAAAAAAAAAAAAAAAAAAGAGTAGTTAAATAAAATTGTTACACATTTTAAATCAAATGCAAATACCAATAACAATGACTCATCCTGGCCAGGCAGTGGTAGCACACACCTTCAATCCCAGCACTCGGGAGGCAGAGGCAGGCGGACCACTGTGAGTTCGAGGCCAGCCTGGTCTACAAAGCGAGTCTACTCAGAGAAACCCTGTCTCAAAAAACAAAAGCAAACAAACAAAAAAGTCATCCTGCTCTTAATTTATACTAAACAGCTTTTTTAAATGTACTATTAAATCAACTTTTTAAACCAATACAAGTCACAACTATCCAATAGCAAACATATTTATCATGAGTTGCAAATAGCTAGTTTTTTCATGGTAGCTACCACGTGGCAGAAACTGAGCTACCAGCCTCAAACCCTGGCTCTGGATTCCTATCCCACACTACAATGCTACCAAAAGCTGACAGGGCAAGTAACACCTTTTACACTACAAGTGAAGTGGAGGGTCCAATATTCAAACATAAATAATTTAGCTTTAATTACAGCAGCCATTTTTTCATGCCTTTCTATTCCTCTTCTGAGAAAAGAACAGCACGTGGCAAGGCTTGTGTGCAAAGGTGCATAACACACCCGAAGGCCTACTCAGAGACCACACAAGCAGGGCCAAATGAAGCACAGGGAGCCACACTGGGCAGCTGGACTCCAGCCTAAGACACACTGGTGAGAAGCGTAAGCAATCTGTGTTCTGATGAACAGTCTGCAGGTGTGATGATGGGACAGAAAGAGTCGTTAAAAGACCTCAAAAGTGATGTAAGTGTGCGGGAACAATAGTACAAATGAGGGGCGGGAGAAGGAATAAAAAGAGTAGAGGAGTCGGAAGGCTATCAGGACACAGTGTGAACACCGACAGCTGAGAATGACTCCTGTTAGCATGGAGGGCAGGAGGGCAGTGCTGCATCCGCTGAGTTACATGCTGGGTAAGTTTTAGGGAACTTAAAAGTTGAGGCCACTGAGCGTGGTGGCGCACGCCTTTATTCCCAGCACTCAGGAGGCAGAGGCAGGCGGATCTCTGTGAGTTCGAGGCCAGCCTGATCTACACAAAGGGAGTCCAGGACACAGAGAAACCTTGTCTCAAAAAACAAACAAAAAAAAAATTTTTTTTTAAAGGTGAGGCCTTTGGTAATGTGAAAAGAGAATGTACAAAAGCCTATAGCTGAGAAGGAAGACAGAGATGTGAAAGTCATGATGCCAGTAACTGTAGCTCCAAAGCCTCTCACATCCATGGGCACATACCTATGTCTGTACACGCACACGCGCATACACACTTTTTGTAAATTTTTAATCCATTAAAAAAATTGTATAACCATATATTTAATCTCATCTTCCTCAAAGAAACTAAGAAGGGGTAGGAAGGTAAGTGAGACTTTTTTTATGTTTTGATAATCTACTGAGATTCTTAATTGTAACAGTATATACCATATCACATTGGTTAAATAAATATGCATAACTCAAAAATAAATAAAAATAACCAATTACCTTGGAATGAATTGCAAAAAAAAATTTCAAAAAAAAATTACTTCCGATTACTATTGGTAAATTAAAAATAGTCACTAAGAAAGAAAAAGACCAAAAAATAAAAAATAAAAAAAAATAAAAAAGAAAGAAAAAGACCACAAGGCTTCCATGCAAAGTTAATTGTTTTCTTCACTAAATCACCTGAGACTCCCTTTGCCTCTGAGCAACAGGAGGAAGTGAGCTTAGCCGTCTGTAAAATGACCCTGTCTTGAGCACATACAAGAGTGCTACTCACCCTCAGATACACTACGTCCTCAACGTAAGATGCAATGTATAGCCACTAGTTGATACCTAAAAGAACATTAATTTTTAAAGGACATAAAATGATAATGCTAAAATGAAAAGTTAACAAAATTAAAACAAGAAAAGCTGCTCTAATTCTTATTCAGAATCTAGCTACAAATTAACCTTGTTATTAACTTCATGCTTTGCAGTACAGCATATTAGGTGCTACAGATCTGTATTAATTAAGGAAAAACTCTAAGCCAAGTGTATTACTGTACACTGTAATCTCCACCATCAAGGGACAGAGGCAAGAGCATCTGAGAATCAAAGGTCTGCCTAGTTCTAGAACAACAGAGTTCTAGGCCAGCCAGGTTTACACAGTGAGACTTTGGTACCCTATCTCCACACAGAAACAAAAACTACTACAACTGAGAACAATGTCTCACTAAGTAACAGTGCGTGTCATGCAAACATGCAAGTGTGAAGACCTGTGTTCAAATGCCCAGAGGCCACATAAAAAGCCTGATGCATGATGGGAACACCTGTAAGCCGTGTGCCTACAGAGAGTAGGAGAGACAAGTGGAGAATCTGCAGACTCACAGGCCACCACGCTGGTGTATGCACCTGAAAAGCAACAAGAGACCATCTCAAGCAAGACGCAAGGGGAAGGCCGACCCTTCAGGCACATGCACACAGAGGAATGCGCACATGCATGTGTACATACAGTTTTTTTAAAAGAATTGTTCCAGTAATGTGGAGAAAGTCCATAAACAGTTGCATAAACTCATAAAAGTAGTATTTATAATATTTGGCACATAAATGGGAAAATGGTCCCTTTTTTTAGTTAAAGAAACATTGCCCAAGAAAGGTATGTCAGAATTTCTGATCCTAATCTCATTATTTTCTTTAAAAGCAACTCATTTAAAAAGCCTCTATAAAAACATATTTTACAAGTATGTGGGATGTGTTTGTTTCTCTACTAAAACAAGAAGAAACTTGAGAGAAGGGCACATTAGCAAGTTTGGAAGAGAAGTAATTAGCATACTGGAAACTAACACTTTGGCACAGGGAGCCTAACGTAAGAATGTCTACCCTGCAGCCATGAGTCACGGATTAGGCTGCCTCTATTTACTGTGAAGCAATCTTTCAGCAAAAGGAGCAGTGGGAAGAATACAACATGGATAATGACTTGGACAAGTTCCCAGGAAGAACCCACAGTGCAGCTAAGCCTGAGAAAACGACGCAGTCATGCTGTACAATACACTAGTGTTCTCTTTTATTAATCACTCCCCATCTTAATGTCACAGAAAGTGAAAGTCACTCTCTAGCTCTATTAGTTTTCTAATTCTGATTACATTTCTTGGTGGGTGTACAAGCAGCAAACACAGATGCCAGTGTGCATGTGGCAGCCAAGGGCCGGCCTGCAGGAGCAGCTTCTCTCCTTCCACTACGAGGGGCCCAGGCACTAAAACTCTGCAGGCTGGGTGGCAGCAAGTGCCTTCATCCACTGAGCTATCTCACCAGCCCTAAAGTTTTGTTTTGAACAGATTTTTGAAATAATGAATAAAAATGTATATTAAATGTGATCAAAGCAGTCCGTTGGCTGTACTGATTTAACTGTTCTGTGGTGACAGAAAGCTCCCGCTTGCCATACCCCACCCCAGCACACACAGTGACACCAGAAGGCAACACTCTCTCCACCTTCTGCTGAGAAGTCTGCAACCTCCAGCGCTTGGGGCGTATATCACGCCCTCCTGGAATCTCCAAACACAGCAGAAGCAAAAAGCAGAGCTTATGTAGAGCTAACTTTATACTGCCCAAAGCATAAAGTGCCAAATGCCTATGTAAATCCACATAGCTGCCAAGGACATCAGACTTTTAGATTGGATAAGAAAATCAACTTTTAGATTGGACAAGAAAATCAACAAAGTCCTACTAATATCACAGGTCATCATATATTTTGCAATTTATTATGCAAAAATACCAAAAGCTGACTGAACTTTAAAAAAAAAGTGTGCTACTGTAAAAACTAACAGAACAAAAGTTGAGAATTAATAAAAACTGAAAGTCACAACTTCTTTAACTATGTGAGAGAGCTGGTACATATATGTGGAAAATAACATCTTAAATAGAAAAGTAAACCTCACAAAATAAAGTCTAGAAGAATCCTATAGTTAGGGATCTTTTCTTCTTAGAACCAGAAATTATTGAGAACATAGGGGGAAACTATTTAAAACAGACCTGGAAGGGAACAAATGCAGAGGAAAAAAGGGGGGAAGGGTGGGGAGCAGACTATAAAGCCAGAGCTATTCCAAAACAACATTTAATTTTGAGGTAATGATCAAATGAGTAAAACATGCTAGACAGGAAATGAGCTCTGTTCCAATATTATAAAAAATAATAATAACCATGAAACACGACTTTCAAAAATCATTCTTATCAACATAACCAAGGAAAGAGAGAGGGCGGGGGGGGGGGGGGGAGAGAGAGAGAGAAGTCGGGCATGGTGACGCACGCCTTTAATCCCAGCACTTTCCCCTAGCCCTGTCCTGTCTGCCCCACAGCTACCACACAGAACCATTTCTTATCACTCCTCTCCTAGGCTCTGCTCTCACTCCCCCCCCACCCCCCCCACCTTCTGCCCTCTGCCTCCCACGTGGCTAGAAAGCGAACAGTGAGCTTGTCTCTCTGAGGCCATGCGGTCACTGGGCAGTGGACATCTCCAGCAAAAGAGATTAGAGACACTTAAAATATTTTTTTAATTGTTTCCTTTTTGTAACATATATTCCTTGTACAACCAGAAATAAAAAATGTCTATTTCCATCCTGGGAGCTACTGGAATCTACTCATTTGGAATGTGTTACTCTCATTCTCTGCCAGGTTAGAGGCTAAAATCTTTAGCCAGGTCCACGTGGTTACCATCGGCTTTTTTCTCCCTTGGCAAATGTTTTGCCAACCTCCATCATGCAGATTTACCGAATGACACTGCTGGTGTGTTTCAAAAGAATCCTAATTGTCTTTGTCTTGGTTCCCGTGCATACACTGCAAAGATGCACTAAGACTCCTACGTTTGTTCCTAAACTGTATGCACCACGCTAGTTCCTACTGAGCACAGCCTGGGCTGCCTCCCCTTGCAGAACGCTCCTCTCAATGGCAGCCTACAGTCCTTGCCGGCGACATCAACTCAACGGAGCCATCCTTCTCATCACGGCAACTGACTTCTTAACGGTAGAGCAGGGCAGGGCAGTTCCATCTCGGGATACGCTATGGAAGCAGAAAAAATAACGCACACAGTAGCACCACTACTCTTAGTGCAGGCGGTAGCTTAGTCCAACCGTTACAAAGTTTCTTACCAAGTAAAAGCACAGTAACATGAAATCTGAGCAGCAAGAACATCTCCTCCCCTGCCCCTCTTTTATCTTCTTCATCAAAGCTGGCTGCTTTTTAAAGCATCTGGTTGGCTTTACTTCAGTTTTTTCCTACTAGTTAAAAAATACCATCATAAGGAAACTTCAAAGACTACATGTACCTTAGCAATGTTTCTTCTGATTTTAAGCTAGACGTCATTCTCTATTTCAAATCATGAAAAGCAGAAACAAGACCTACATTTCGGGTGGGGGGAGAGGGAAGGGTTTAAGGGGATTGGTTTTACAATAGGGTCTTACTAAATAACCCTGGCTAACTTCAAACTTACAAAGATTACCAGCTTCTGCCTCCCAAGTGGTGGGACTAAAGTCAAAGGCCAAGAATGTCAGTAAGACTTAGGCTTTTAAGCCGGGCGTGGTGGTACACGCCTTTAATCTCAGCACTCGGGAGGCAGAGGCAGGCGGATCGCTGTGAGTTCAAGGCCAGCCTGGTCTACAAAGTGAGTCCAGGACAGCCAAGGCTACATAGAGAAACCCTGTCTCAAAAAACCAAAAAAAAAAAAAAAAAGACTTAGGCTTTTTTAAGCCGGGCATGGTGGCGCACGCCTTTAATTCCAGCACTCAGGAGGCAGAGGCAGGCGGATCACTGTGAGTTCCAGGACAGCCTGGTCTACAAAGTGAGTCCAGGACAGCCAAGGCTACACAGAGAAACCCTGTCTTGAAAAAACAATAAAGAGAGAGAGAGACAGGCATTTTTTGAAAGAAAACCCAAACACTTAAGAAAAGAGGAGAAAGTTCCTTTCATGTGACTGGGTAAGTGGGCCAAATGAAATCAGCAAATAGTTTTATTCAATGCAGCATTCTAGCTAAACTTTACATAAGATTTCTTTAGATTCTGAAAAAAAAAATCAAACAAGAAAACAAAATGCAAAGCTAAGAAGTCATAGGTAGGACCAGCAGTAGCACAGCAGGCTGTTCTTTACGAGCGGCTTAAAGCCCTTCATGCTCGTACCACATCACAGTCTCATCTGTGGAAGCATAGCCACGTTGTGATGTGTAGTGATGCGGCTGTGTGTATGGAGGTGAGTGGTTTTTAGGAGATTCATGATGAGACATTAAAGGGGTGAGAAAAATGTATGTGTACACATGAAGACATTCACAGAGCGCACAAATACAGCTTACTGTTCATCTGGACCAGGCTGACTACAGCCCAGGCTAGCTCCGGAGGCTCAGTTTGTAGTCCGTGTCCTCAGAACAGGCCATGGCCACTTGCTCTCCTGTTGTCTACGGCGGCTTTCCCACCACTGCAGGACCCAGCACACACAGCAGCAGACCAGGGGCCTCCAAAGACCAAGTGTTTATTGGTCCTTTACGTAAGTCCAGAAAATACCTGACCGTTCACAAAGGTCCACTGATCTAGGGGTGGATGCAGGGGGTTCATTAGCCTTTTCTTAATGACTGAAATTGTTATCACCAAAAGTTTGAAGACATGTTATCACTTCATGCATAAATCTTTTCACAACTTACAAACACAGATACACACAGAAATATCTATCACTGAAACAGAAGGCTTAGACAGAATCCTAACAAAAGGGAGCATTTTAGGGATTTCCAGGAATGTGCCCTCTAGAAACACTACATTTAGCATCTAACAGTTGCAGTGGTGCTTACCCGCTGGTGCTCTAAGTCCGCCGCATGTCAGCTCCGAGGTAGGAACCAGTGCTATACCATCTTACCAAGGGTTTGGAAACAAAGACACGGAATTAATTTGCCCAAGTCATTCACCCAAGAAGTATAACTGGATTTACAAATCCATGTATTTGAAATCCAATGCCCAATCTTAGCCACCAAATATAAATGCTTACTGAAGGGGAAAGAGGGTGGGGACGACCGAAAGATAATCAGTACTCAAATGAAGACATTTAGCCTTCCTACAAAACACTGATAAAAACGGCAAAAGATCATCATCAGCCTATTACCAGATAATGAGGTCAAAGCCAAGGGAGGCACAGAAAAGGAGACCCGGCAGGCAGCTCTCTACCGCCGACAAGTCTAATAACCTGGCTCACCTTCGGGAGTGGGGGTGAGAAGGCGAGCACACGAGTGCGAGTGCAGTGCACATCAACCACAAGTGTCTGTCCTTGCCCCACACCTTGTTTGAAAGAAGCACGGTCTCTTGTTTAACACTGAAGGCCGGGTTAGCTGGCTATGAGCTGCCTGGGATTCTCTTGCCGCCACTTCCCGTCTGGCTTTAGGAGCACTGGCATTCAAAATGTAAGTTCCACACCTAGCATTTTACGTGGGTTTAAGTTCCACACCTAGCATTTTACGTGGGTTGTAAACATTCGAACTCAGGTCCGCATGCTTGAATAGCAACCATTTTACCCAGAGTTATCCCCAAGCATGACTCAAGCTTTTTGAAGACTGTGGTAATATAATACCCTATGATGTGATAATTGCACCTCTAAGAATTCACACTAACAAGATAAACAGGTGGGTAAACAAATTAGCATTACTAAACCGGGCGTGTTGACGCATGCCTTTAATCCCAGCACTCAGGAGGCAGAGGTAGGCGGATCACTGTGAGTTCGAGGCCAGCCTGGACTACAAAGTGAGTCCAGGACAGTCAAGGCTACACAGAGAAACCCTGTCTCAAAAAACCAAAAAACAAAACAAAACAAAACAAAAAAACAAATTAGCATTACTACAAACAACCTAAAAGCTCATTAATAAGAGAACAATAACACTACACATAGGTTATTACTGAGGCAGAATAAAAAGACAGGGAAATGACAGGGGCATAGTGAAGGACAATTAACATTTTCTATGAAAGATGCCTCCAGAGACATTTCTTTATGTAGGAAACTTCCAAATACTAACATAACAGTGAGCCAGGCAGAAGGCCTGAGTGTCTATGACCTTAGATAGGCAGTCACTCCTCACCCAGATACTTTCTGGCAATTTCAGAAACAAGGTTACTAAGAGTGAAGTTCTCTAACTTCCTGCATGCCTGTGATGGAGTTACCTTACCCACTGTAATCCTGCCAGGTGTCATCAGAAACCACTTCCTGATTTCAGTTCAATTCCTTAGCAACCTTCTTGCAATAATAACATCAGAAGCCAACAGAGCCCTGCAGAGGACTGTTATAAAGGTATCTTCTTTCTTGAGAAGTCATACCTGCACCTGGTGTGGTTTATTCTTTCCCTGAGTGCTTCCTTTTTCTACTAACCTGTGCTTAAGATCAATGTTTTGAAATGTTATTTAGCCAGGCAGTTGTGGTGCACACCTTTAATCCCAGCACTTGGGAGGCAGAGGCAAGCAGATCTCTGGGTTCAAGACCAGCCTGGTCTACAAAGTGAGTCCAGGACAGCCAGGGATACACAGAGAAACCCTATCGCCAAAAAAAAAAAAAAAAAAAAAAAAAAAAAGTTATTTAAACTTTCAACTTTGCTTTGTAGTGGCTCATCCCGAAATTCTTTTCTACAGGGAAGCCAAGACTCAAGCTTTATCTGCATGAGACTCTTTACAAAGAAACTGGCCTGCCTCCGCCTCTGCCTCCGCCTCCAAGTGGTGGGATTAAGGATGTGTGCCGGGCAAAGGGACGGAAAAATCTTATCAGTACCATGGTAAAGAAATAATGGCAGGTATGGTGGCACAAGCCTGTATCCCAGTGCTCGGGAGGCAGATCTATCTTTGTGAGTTTGAGGCCAGCCCGGTCTACAGAGTGATATCCAGGACAGGCAGAGTACATAGTAAGACCCTCTCTCAAAAAACAAAAATCAATTTTTTAAAAAGGAAAACATTTAATTGGGGGTGCAACGTGGTGGTTAAATAGGTATGGGCCCCACAGGCACGTGTGCTGGGTATTTGGGAGTGGCGCTATCAAGAGGTGAGGCCTGTTGGAGGAAGTGTGCTGTGTGGAGGCAGGCTTTGATGGCTCATGTATGCTCAGGCCACACCCAGTAGGACAGTCTCCTGCTGTCTGCAGATCAAAACGTGGAACTCACAACTCCTCCAGCACCACCTCAGCCTGCACATTGCCAGGCTCCCACCATGGGGACAATGGACTAATCCTCTGAAACTGTAAGCCAGCCCCAGTTAAATGTTTTCCTTTGTGAGAGTGGTGTCTCTTCACAGCAAGAAAACCCTAACTAAGACATAGCCCCTTTGTCTCATCCTCTTCCTGTCTGTAATAGAGGCTCAATCACTTGGGACCATCTATACGAGCGGTTCTCAATCTGTAGGTTTCCAACGACCCTTCCACGGGGGTCACATAACAGATATCCTGCATTTTGGATATTTGCAATTCATAACAGCAGCAAAATTACAGTTATGAAGTAGAACGCAGTTAGTTTGATGGTTGTGAACCCCACAACATGAGGAGCTATATTATGGCTCACTGGGAGGAAAGTTGAGAACCACTGTTGTACAGAAAGCTGGATGCTTGCTGATGTACTCGAGTAAACAAAAACCATCTCTAGACTTTCTGCTCTAAGAAAAAAATCAAATTCACTTCTGTCTTTATTTTACTGTTTTTCATTTTTGTTTTTTGTTTTTTGAGAGAGGGTCTCATTATGTAGCTCTGCCTGTCCTGGATATCACTCTGTAGACCGGGCTGGCCTCGAACTCACAGAGATAGACCTGCCTCCCGAGCACTGGGATTACAGATATGCCACGAAACCCGGCCTGTATTTCTTTACAGTGATGCTGATAAGGTTTCTCCTCTGCATGAAGTCAAAACGACAGACCTGCACCTAAGTGCCTCTGTGCATGCTCTCTCCGTTTTAAAGACAGCCAGATGGCTTTGCCCTCTATTCCTTAGCATGAAATTTTGTTTAATGCTGCTAACAATGTCTACATCAAACTACAAAAAGAAACACTGTTTCTCCATTCCCATTTATACTGGTGAGGGTTTTGTCACCTTGACACTAGCTAATCTGGGAAGTGGGAAACTGTCTTGGCCGGATGTGGTAGCGAACACCTTTAATCTCAGCACTCAGGAGGCAAAGGCAGGTGGATCTCTGTGAGTTCGAGGCCAGCCTGGTCTACAAAGTAAGTCCAGGCCAGCCAGGGCTACACAGAGAAACCCTGTCTCAAAAAAAAAAAAGAAAGAAAGAAAGAGAGAGAGAGAGAGAGAGAAACCTGTCTCTTATCAGATTGCCTGTAGGCAAGCTTCTGAGACATTCTCTGGATTAGTGATTGCTAAGGGAGAAGGCTCTCAAGCCAGCTCCCCTTCCCTCTCCCTCCCCTCCCTTCCCCTCTCTCTCTTTCCTAGGCAGCCTGCTCAAGCACAGCTCTCTGTGGGAGGCCCAGTGCTACTTCCCCAGGTCTCTGCTTCAGCTCCTGCCTTGGCTTCCGTCAGGATGGACTGTGACTGAGACATTGAAGCCAGATAAGCCTTTTCCTCTCCAACTGCTTTTTGTCATGGTGCTTTATCACAGCAGACAGCAAACTAGGACACCATTTTCTTGATAACATGTATCTTTGAAATTTTTTCTTCATTCTAAGAAAAGTAATAGTGGGAATACAGGCTGACCAGAAAGGTTTTTAACCAGTTACACTTCTGAATACATCTCTTAAGATATAAGTAGAAAAATATAGGTCAAAAGATTATATAAATATATAGTTTTCAAAGGGAGACTGCTGTTTAATAACCTAAAGATATTAACCATATAAAATAAAGATTAGTAAAAAAGAAACCTCAATCCAAAACTATAGTTACAAGGAGCTAAAACATAGGAGAATCAGCTCTCAATCTCAGAATAAAGCAGACTATTCCATGAGTAAAAGCGTGATGAAAAACTGAGGAGCTGGCAAGATGGCTCTGCAGGTAAGAGCGCTTGACATGCGCCACACAACCCAAGTTCAATTCTTTGAGTTTTTGTTTTGTTTTGTTTTGATCTGTTTTTTGTTTGGTTGGTTTTTTGTTTGTTTGTTTGCTTGCTTGCTTTTTGAGAAAGTTTTCTCTGTGTAGCCTTGGCTCTCCTAGACTCCCTTTGTAGATCTGCCTGCCTCAGCCTCCTGCGTGCTAGGATTAAAGGCCTGCGCCACCACGCTGGGCTGAGAAATTCAATTCTTTGAACCCTTGAGGGAGAAAAGGAGAGCTGACTCCTGAAACTGCCCTCTGCCCTGCATACCCATCCAGAAGTGTGTGCCAACTCTTGCCTCGCTTCCTCTTATCCTACCCCCCACACACACACTCCAAGGTCTTAACAGGAACAGAGAAAAATAAAGAAATAGCAAAAACATAAAAGCATGCTCCAGTACATAAATTGGATTCAGTAAGATACTGAGAAAGAGACAGACAGAAATGGGGACCAAGACCATGTCTCAAAATAAAGGACATGAAGTTGAGGTAATCTGGGAAAAAGCTTTGTGGGAGCAGTAAGGAAGGAGTTAGTGGGAGAAGGGAGTTAAACAAATACAAAATATATTCAATGCATGTATAAAATTCTCAAAAAATAGAAATATTTTTTAAAAGATGTAGAGAAATTGAACACAATCACTAGGTAAAAATGTACAATGGTGTATTCAATGTACAATACATTTTGCCAATTGCTCACAAAGTTCTATATTGGAATTACCATATGTCTGAGCAATTCTACTTCTTAAATATACACCCAAAACAGATGAAGACATATGCTCAAACAAAAATATGTATACATATTTACATTATTCCTAGGTGCCAAAAAGTAGAGAGAACACAAATTTCCATTAATGGTAAACAAAATGTGGCCATATTATTATTCATCTACAAGAAGGAAATATTAGTACATACTGCAACAGGCATGCCTTGAAAATCTCATGCTGAGTTGTACGGGTCAGACCTAGAAGACCAGACTGTTTCTCATCCACTGCAGAAGGCAGATCTACCTGCCAGGATCGAGAGAGGAAGGAGTGAGTAAGGACGCAAAGGTCTGGGGCTCTGTTTGTGGGATGGACATCTTCTGGAATTAGGCTGTAGTAACAGTTACAAAACACTGTGAATGGGCTAAAAAAGGATGGGCTGAACCGTTTTTGTTTTTTCTCTTATTGACACAGGGACTCTATATGAAACCTTAGATGGCCTGGCATTTGCCGTGTAGACAAGACTGGCCTCAAATTTAAGAGGTCCACCTGCCTCTGCCTCCTGAGTGCCAGCTAAGATTAAAGGCATGGCCTACCAAGACCCACATTTCTTTTCTTCTTCTTCTTTTTTTTTTTTTTTTTTTTTTTGGTTTTTCGAGACAGGGTCTCTCTGTGTAGCCTTGGCTGTCCTAGACTCACTTTGTAGACCAGGCTGGCCTCGAACTCACAGTGATCCGCCTGCCTCTGCCTCCCGAGTGCTGGGATTAAAGGCGTACACCACCACCGCCTAGCTCTTTTTTTTTTTTTTTTTTCTTAAGTTTTATATTTTCCTAGGGTTTTGCTGTTTTTTGTTTGTTTGTTTGTTTTGTTTTGTTTTTTTGTTTTTTCAAGACAGAGTTTCTCTGTGTAGCCTTGGCTATCATGAACTCCTTTTGTAGACCATGCTGGCCTCCGACTCACAGTGATCCACCTGCATCTGCCTCCCTGAGTGCTGGGATCACAGGAGTGAGTTTTATATTTTCAATCTGTGTCTGTAAGTGGATATATGCACAAGAGTGAAGGTGTGCATGGAAACCAGAGACTTCCGATCCCCTAAGGTCTGAGTTACAGGCAGTGACTTGTGAGCGAGCCCTCCAGTGTGGGTGCTGGGACGCAAACTCGCGCTCTCTCCAGGGACAGGACGTTCTCTTAACTGGTAAGACATTTCTCTACTCCTCTATCAAAAAAACTTTCCCCCTGAAACTGAGTTTCACTATGTGGCCCAGGCCCTAAAACTCTATGCTCACTGGGCATGGTAGCACATGCCTTTGATCTCAGCACTTGGGAGGCAAAAGTAGAACTTGTGAGTTCCAGGCCAGACTGGCCTACAAGGCGAATCCAGGACAGCCACAGCTACACAGAGAAACCCTGTCTCAAAAAACATAAAAAAAAAAAAAAAAAAAAAAAAAAAGCCCTTATGCTCAACTAATCTTCCTGCCTCAGCCTCCCAAGTAGCTGCATAGAACTGTGAATTTTGTTAAATTCTACCTTATTTATTTTAAAAAGCTTATTATGTATAATTGTTTTAAAATACAATGTAAGAAAATATATCAAAATACTAACAGTACTTACCTCTAAGTGGTCACAAATACTTCCCGCTTTTTGTTCTGACCTTGTCACTATGTATCCATATGTAAGCCAGGAGGACCTCAAACTATCAATTCCCCAGCCTCAGCCTCTTGAATTCTGAGATTACAGATATGCACTATCACACTCAACTATATTCTTCTTTGTTTTTCTGAAATTCATAACTTTCTTTACTGTAATCTTTATAGACTGGTTTTTATAATATGTAAATTAAAACATTTATGATATTTTAAACATCTTTAGGAGATAAGATTTTGGTATATTGCCCAGGCTGGCACAGAACTCCACATTGGAGCGACTCCTCCTCAGCCCACAGTAAGCAGCCAGGACTACAAGTGCACATGCTTAAAGCAAGGGGCTTCTGCTTGTTCCAGTAATGAAATTTACACTTTGTACTTTTTTGTTTGTTTGTTTGGTTGGTTGGTTGGTTGGTTGGTTTTTCGAGACAGAGTTTCTCTGTGTAGCCTTGGCTGTCCTGGACTTACTTTGTAGACCAGGTCCGCCTCAAACTCACAACAATCTGCCTGCCTCTGCCTCCGAGTGCTGGGATTAAGGGCGTGCACCACCACAGCTCCGCTACACTTTGTACTTTTAAAAACAAAAAGGTTATGAAGTCTTTGAGAATTTCATACAACGTATTTTAACGTTAATTTCCCCTCCCAATTCCTTCTCCATCCACCCCCACCTCCCTACCCACCGGCCTCCCAGTTCTCACTCATTGCCCAACATGTATACACCAGTCAGTGCTGACCAACTAACTACTTGGGTGTGGCACCTGCCCCGAGTGTGATCACCAGACCAGCATTCACACCATTAGAGACTGAGTCTCCCTCTCACAGTTGCTGCGCGTGCTCCTCAGTTTCAGGTGGGACTGTATGCCCCCCCTCCTCCTCTCTCTGCTGGGATTCTGTGTGGTTTGAACCTGCCCACGCCTTAAGCATGCTGCCCCAACTGTTCTGCATGCCAATGCACAAATCCAAATACCTTGCTGTGTCCAGAAAGCTTCCTTGAAGTAATCCATCACTGATAGCACTTCTAATTACACAATACCTTTTAAATGGTTTATCACTTTTAAGTGGGATAGCAAATATATTTTCCAAAATAATTCAAGAATATATCATTTTGAATAAGTCTTCCTCTCACATGTAAGTTCCTGGGATGAATCCTCAACTTTTCTCTCAACCCAGATTTCCATCCCACAGAAAATGCTGTTAGTAATTTGTTCCAAATATTAATTACTTCCTGGTTTTGCAAACAGATTATACCTGTCTCTCTCATTTGTCTTTGCATTATTAGCTGTGTCACAATACTTGGCGCATGGAGGGAATCACATGATAAATAGTAAAGGATTAATTAAATTAACTGGCACAAATGGAAGAAGGATGGAAGGCATCATACAACACGGACAGAGGCAGGCAGAGAATGGATGCGCTTGCGCACAGAGGGAGCGGGCCAATGAGCAGGTTGGGGGAGAAATGTGGACAGACGGAGATTATTCAGAAATTATTACCGTAGGGCTAGCACCACTGTCTTTACTAAGTGATCTAACTCCTTGTCAGTACTGCGCCCCATTCCTTTGTTTCATCTGTCTGCTTATCATGACGCAGCTCTCTTTCCCCACTGTTTTTGGCTGTGCAGGAGTTAAATGTCAGGTTTCCTCATACTAAACTGTCTCTTTCTTGTTAGTCATTCACATTCACAGAAAAAAAAGAAAGAAAGAAAGAAAAAAGAAAAAGAAAAAAAGAAATATAGCTGGATATAAAAATATACCAAATGTAGTTATTTGGGGAAATAAGAAAGAGACCTTAAATTTTTTCAACTACATCTTTAATAAAAAGGTACTGAATTTACAGGCAACACAATACTTAAAAAGGCAGAATTCAGCACATTCCTGTAGCTCTTCAATGTCCCTACACATTGGTAAGTAAAATAAATATGTCTCTGAAAGTTAAACTAGAAAAACTTTCCCATTGTCTTAGTGTAAAATCAGACTGTAAGAAACCCTAAGAAGGAAAAAAGAAAAACAGTGCATAATCATCACCATCACCATCATCATCATCATCAAATGACTGGAGAATTCCTCAATTGAATGTGGTAGCACATGCCTTAAGTGCAGCACTCAAAAGGATCAGAGGCAAGTGGTTCCCTCTGCAGTCTGGACAGCTTTTAGGCTACCTACTGAATTTTGGGTCAGTAAGGGCTACTTAATGAGACACTGTCTCAAAAACAAACAAAACCCAACAACATAGAAAATAATTCCTAGCAGGTAAGTGTGCTTGCTGTCCATACCTGAAGCCTTGAGTCCAATCCCCAGAACCTACCTCCTCCTCCTCCTCCTCTTCCTCCTCCTCTTCCTCCTCTTCCTCCTTCTCATTCCTCCTCCTCTACTACCACTTCCTCCTCCACCTCCCCTCCTCCACTACCACTAACTCCTCTTCCTCCACCACCACCACCTCACCTCTTCCACCACCACTTCCTCCTTCCTCCTCCACCACCACCACCACTACCTCCCTCCTCCTCCTCCTCTTCCTCCACCACTGCTTCCTCCTCCTCCTCCTCCTCGTCCTTCTCCTCCTCCTCCTCCTCCTTCTCCTCCTCCTCCACCACCACCTCCACTGATAAGTGGTAGGGACATACAATGATGTGCATCTGTAATCTCAGCATTCCTACAAGCAAGGACAAGAGAACCCAGGAAGTGTACAAACTAACTAGCCCAGCCTATACTCCACAGCAGCAGAGAAGCATCATCCCCAGCAGGGTGGAAGAGAAGAACCCAGGCCAGACGACTGTTCTCTAAGCCCACATGCAGGCAGTGTCATGAGCACTAGCACTCTACGTCTGTCTCTGTCTTTCAGTCTCTCTCACACACATATACACATTTTAAAATTTTTCTTTAAAAGCTGTTTACAAAAACAAAACAAAAAAAAGGGAAGAAGAAGCTGGGCGCATGCCTTTGATCCCAGCACTTAGGGAAGCAGAGGCAGGCGGATTGCGAGGCTAGCCTGGTCTCCCAAGTGGACAGCAAAGGCTACACAGAGAAACCCTAACTTAAAAAACCAAAACGAAACAAACAAAAAATAAAAAGACTGCTTATAGCCAGCAACAAGACACTGGAAATTCAGAATCTTGACTTCAAGTCATAATCAATAAGATTCCACTGAAGACCATATTGGTAACTAGGAAATTAAAGTACAAATCTCTCAGAATACAGAAGCAGTGAGGGCTGAATATTGACAATGAATTTAAGTAACACTAAAGGAAGTGCAGAGAAGGGACTACTGGTTAATAAGCATACCTGAAGAGGAAAATATGAGAGACACAGAGAAAAGAAACAAATCTATAACAGCACTGAAGAATTGCGCCTGGAACCGTAGCACTTGGGAAGTAGAGGCGAACAAACGAGGGGCTGAAGCCCCCCCCTTGGAGACCCTCTGGGCTTACATGAGACCCTGTCTGAAACAGCACACAAAATGTCCCCTTGCTGCCCGCAAACAAAAGAAAGGGCTCAGGGAAGGATTGGAAAACCAGAAGAATAAAGGGGCACGCCTTTAATCCCAGCACTAGACAGGTGAATCAATGTGAGTTCAAGGCAAGCCTGGTGTACAAAGTGAGTCCAGGCCAGACAAGGCTACAGAGAGAAACCCTGTCTCGGGCAGGGGCTGGGGGGGGGGGGGCGGCAAGGGGGCCAGTATTTCTACAAAAAGATCAACAAACAACACCGACTCTGCATATTACACAAACTCCTCTTAGTCGTGTGCTAATACCTAATGAAATTTCAATCGATGATAAATCGCACATGTTAGTGGTCCCACAACACAATGGTGCTGACAGCTTCCTAATGCCTAGAGTCACCACAGCAGCGGAGCACAGCACCCAAAGCAAACTACCAGAGATGTTCGCAAGTAGTTAACATCTAGACCATCAGTTCTCCGCCTGTGGGTCACACCCCTTTGGGACGGAGTCAAAGGACCCTTTCACAAGAGTCGCTATCAGACATCTTCCGTATCAGATATTTACATTACGTTTCCTAACAGCAGCAAAATTCCAGTTATAATGTAGCAACAAAAATAACTTTATGATTGAGGTCTCCTCAATGTGAGAAGTTGTATTAAAGGGTTGTAACACCAGTAAGCTTGAGAGCCACTGCTCTACACAGAAAGTTGAGTTCTTGGTTGCTGAAAAACTGGATTAAAACTTTTACCTCCCAAGTAGATTCTTACAGTTTTTGTTGTTGTTGTTGGAAAGTTTTTATTGGTTTTGGTGGTGGAAAGGGCGGCTGTTGAGAAACAAGCAGAGGGTCTCTCTGTACCCAGACTGCCCTTGAGCTGGGGATGGACCCTCCTCCAGCTCCTGTGTGCTGAAGAGAACAAGCAATTCTCACCACAGCGCATGGTTGTTTTCAAAATGACTGCTAAATAAGCTCCAGGGGCAGCGTTGGTCAAGCCTCCAAGCCTGACAACCTGAGTTTGACCCTCCTGTCCACATGGTGAAAGGCAAGAACGGACACCCCCAAGTTGTCCTCTGACCCCACGTATGCACCATGGCACATGTGCTCAGAGTCGCACACATACACAAACATATATCCATATATATATAATAATATATATTAATTCTAAGGGGCAGGGGGTGCTAGAAAGACGGTTCAGCAGTTAAAGGGGTCTCCCTGTTGCTCCCATGTCAGAGAGCTCAGAACCACTGGAATCCCGGCTCTCCAGAGCCCAGGCCTTCTTCTAATCTCAAGGGCACCTACAGGCACAGAACACACACACATTTGCATTAGAACAATCTTTTTTAAAAGAATAAGTTAAATAAGCTCACCAGTAGTAAGTCAAAACCAGTAAGCAGCATCACTGCTTTTCTCAAAAGTTAAATTTACTTTTTTGCATTCGTTTTGTGGCGCAAAACTACTTACTTCTTTCTCTCTTCTTAGAGGGCTGGGAACTAAAGCCAGAACCTCAAGCAGGCACGCGGAAGCCTCTCAGACCTGGCCAGCATTCCTGACCTCCTCAGTGCGCTACTGCTAATGGTATCTTTAAATGTAAATTAAACCACTGAGGAAAACCAACACTTTTTTTTTTTTTTCTTTTTTTGGTTTTTCGAGACAGGGTTTCTCTGTGTAGCCTTGGCTGTCCTAGACTGGCTTTGTAGACCAGGCTGACCTCGAACTCACAGCGATCAGCCTGCCTCTGCCTCCCGAGTGCTGGGATTAAAGGCGTACGCCACCACGCCTGGCTGCCAATGCTTTTTTTAGTTTCCATGATTTAGTTTCCTGGCTATCCTGAAACTCACTCTGTACACCAGGCTGGTCTCAAACTCAAGAGATCCGCCTGCCTCTGCCTCATGGACCACCACCACCCAGGCAGCTCATTTTTCATTGGCTTGCACATTTGTTTAGTTAGATCTACAATACTTAGAGAACTCAGATGCTTTCCTCCCCTTTCTCAATTCCCTTCTCTTGCCCTCACCTCTTTCTGTAGCTGAAGATGATCTTAAAGGTTGAATGTTTTTACACATGGTTTTCTTTTGAACAGCTTATGTGTCTGTGGGCTGCTAAACAAATTATCTTGATGCTGTGCAAACATCCTATCTAAATACCACAGGTAACACACTTCATGTGGCCCCTATACAATCGAGGGTGTGGTAAATCCAGCGTACAGGAGATACAGTAAACATAATATGAAGCGCTGAGACACAGTAATTTATTATCGACTACCCTCTTATTTTGTTTCTAAGTAGAAAATAGACATTTAAAGTCACTGCAAAGGGCTGGAGAGATGGCTCAGCAGTTAAGAGCACTGGCTGCTCTTCCAGAGGTCCTGAGTTCTATTCCCAGCAACTACATGGCAGCTCACAACTATCTGTAATTCCAGTTCCAGATGATCTGACACCCTCTCACAAACATACACGCAGACACACCAATGCAAATAAAATAAATTATTTAAAAAATAAAGTCTCTGCAGGAAAGCTATGCTTTTTCTATAGTAAGACTTACTATATTTGTTTGATCCCCAGCACAAGAGAGGACTTATATTTGAAATTAGACATTTTATGAGGATACCAATTATCTGAGGACTTTAAAGGTTTTTATTTCTCTGATCCATCACTCACTCTTTCAGAATTCAATTTAAAAAAAAAAATACTGCTGTGTACTTGTATCCTGAATTACATCCTGTCCTCTCTCTTGAGAAGCTCTTTCTCCTGCACAGTGCACGCTCTAAACAGCTATTGCAGGAAGCACTGGACTATCAGCTATTTATACATGGACAAACCTTTAAAATAGCATCATCAGCTAACTCTGTATGGTTCCAGACCAAAACTGCTATTTTTAAGAAATGGCTGGGTTGGTTACTTAAATTTAAAATGCACTCTAAAAATAATATCTCTTGTCACTTTGTTTTGGAACCAAAAGGAAATACTAACATTATACAGCCACAACATAACACAGCAACAAGCAAGTCCATCTTTTACAAACACTGAATTACAGTAATTTGGGGGGGCTTGGGGAGGTTTTTTGTTTGTTTTTGAGACAAGGTCTCACTATGTAGCTCTGGTTGGCCTGGAACTTACTATGTATACCAAGCTGGACTCACAGAGATCTGCCTGCCTCTATGCTCCCCTGCTGGGATTAAAGGTGTTTGCCACAATTAGCAAAACTCAGCTTTCAAGCTCCAAATAGTCAAAAACGATCTAAGTAACTATAATGATACGTCAAGAAAATTTCAAATTGCAATATATTAACTTAAAACAGTCTATAGCAACATCTAACCCTGACTATACAATATTAAACATTTTCCAAAAAACAAGTTCACCATCTAATATCATATATTAACCTCCTACCCAGTCTACCAAGTCCCAAAATAAGTGACAAAAAGTAAAAATACTTTCTTCATCAACACTGATTTTGTATTTTAAAATTCTTTCTGGTTGGAATTCTATGCTACTAGAACAATGGCACCTGGAAGCCGTTGGCGTGGTGTGTGGCGTGTGCGCGCGCGCGCACACACACACACACACACACATCCTAATGAATATCTCAAAAGCCACCTCTTAATCTCTAGTCCTCAGACATGTATCTTGTATCCATAGTATTAGCGAACAATTTCAAGTCATTACTTCCAAAGGCCAAAAGCTTCTAGGAATTTAACTTACAGATATATTAATATGCAGAAGATGGCACTTACTGGAATATTCACAGTGTTAGTACTAGCAAAAAACTAAAACAATGCTAAATTTCCATCAAGAGAGATAGTTAAATCATGTGTCAATAAAATAGAAAACAATGAAACTATTAACAAGACATTTCTGCTCTTAAGATATCCAACGGTTAGCCGGGCATGGTGGGAGACAGAGGCAAGTGGATTGCTGTGAGTTTGAGGCCAGCCTGGTCTACAAAGCGAGTCTAGGATAGCCAAGGCTACACAGAGAGACCCTGTCTTGAAAAAAAAAAAAAAAGATATGCAATGGTCAATCTTCAAGTTGTAGAAGTTTAAGAAGAGAAATATACAGACTACAGCATTTATCATATGGAATGGCATGTTTAACATTTATACACAAAAGAAAATCAATCTAGAAACTGCCTCCAGAAAAGATTACAACAGTGAAAGATCTGCTATTGCGGCTTTTTCATGCCCTTGCAAAAATTAACTAAACATGCTCTGTATTTTACAAAACCTTTTTTTAAGACTTATTTTTATTTTCTGTGTCTGCGTGTTCTACTTACATGCACATATGGACACCACATTCATGCACGGTGCCCATGAGGTCCAGAAGAGTTCAGAGTCCCTTGGAACTGCAGTGACGATGCCCGTGAGTCACCATGTGGATGGATGCTGGGAATCAAAGCTGGGTCCTCTAGAGGAGCAGCAGAGCACCCCTGACTGCTAAACCATATCTCCAGCCCACTAAATAGTTTTTTTGAAACACTAGTTAAATATCTTCAATTCATTACAAAACTGGTGTGGTTCCTTTACACTGTGTGTTTTTCTTTACCGATCTATCTCAGACTCAGCTGTAAATAGGTACGACTGAGATGGCTGCACAAAGCCTGAAACATTTAATATCTGCTGCTGTCCACAAAGTTTGATGCTATCAAAATGCATTTAAAAATTATTTCCCCCACACATACACTCATGCACTGGTGCTTTAGCAATACCAGTCAGCAAAGATGAAAGTAAATAAAATTGCATTTAAGATTTAAAAAAAAAAATATTTCCCTTAGGCCTCCAAAATAAAGCTTTAAAGAAAGTTTGTATTGCAAAAATAAGCTAATTAAATATAAGCCAATGTTCATTTTACTTACTAAATGCTAAAAATATTTTATAACCATAAATCTGTAATATCAAAAAAGAATTCCTAAAATATATAAGTGCTGACATTTTCTAAGCATTGCTATAAAATAGCTATTAAAAGCACAGAAGACAGAATTCACAGTCTAGCAAAAACTGGTCTGCTCTAAGAGGAAAAAACTGCTTACCATTTCAAAATAACTATTTTCTTTACCAACATCTATTAAGAGAAACTGTAAGGTACGGTAGCATGTATCTGTATTTCCAGCACCCTGGGATCTAGAACAAGGATGATGGGGAGTTCAAGACCAGCCTGGGCTACACAGCAAGCCTCTGCCTCAAAATGAAAGGGAGACAACTGAAGATATAACTTCTAAGGGAAAAAAGCTATATAAACACACACACGCACGCACGCACGCACACACGCACGCACGCACGCACTCACACAAACGTGTGCACACGCAGAGGGGAAGGGGCACACTGACTAGACCTGGGATTACAGCTAAACTGCTTCTGTGCTGGCCTGGCCTGCACAAAGCCTGGGGTTTGCAGGTGGTGGGGTCTGCGCAGGGCAGAGAGGAGAGATCAGAAGTTCAAGGTCTGTCAGTGCTGTAGAAATACACCTAGTCACCTAACTCATAGAACATCACCATTTCAAGAGGTGGAGACAGGCAGATCTCTGTGAGTGTCAGGCCAGCCTGATCTGCATGTAAGATCCAGGCCAGGCAGAGAGCTACATAGGAAGACCCTATCTATATACCCTTACTATATACCCAAGCTGTGCTAGACACTGAAACTACAACTTATGGGCGATTTTACCATCTTTTGTAGTGAAACTGCATCCATAAGGAAGAACAGAAGCGTGGCTCGGGGCACTGAGTGAGTGAGGGGGAACCCTGGCAGAAAGCAAAAGAGTCGAGGCCTCAAGTGTGAACAAGAGTTGGCCAGATACGGAAAGAGAAGGAAATCGGAATTAAAATGTAGAACAATGTCAGACAGGAAAAACTAAGTCCTAGGAAATGAAGTCCAACGCTACAAAAGTAAATCACTTCAATGACTTGGGAAAAAAAGGAATTGGTCAGATCTGAGTGCAAACATCTTCTGCCAAACTAGGGGGCTGAACTGTAAGCCGTAAGAGATGTGTAATTTTCCCAAACAAAATATACCTGACTTTGTTTCCAGGAGAATGACAAGACAGCCACTTGGATGTTGGTCTACGGTGAGAAATGACTGAAGGCAGACACCAATTCTGGGCTGTGCAAATCAGAGAACGGCCTACAGCTGCAACACCGGTCGCGGACTCAGTCAGAAGAGACAAGGCGCGAGTTCGCTCTTCTGCTGAATCCCCAGCTGTGGGCAAGCTACCAACTTTACCCCGCATCTCCTCCTCTGCGCTCCATGATTAACTGCCCTTTTTGTGTAATTTTCCCCCTATTTCTGGTATGGGTTTTTTGTTTGCTTCTTTCATTTTTGCTTTTTGTTTTGCACAAAAGTATTTAAAATAAAATTACCAAAGCTAGAGGCAAAATGGTCTATTTTGTTCTCTTCTCATCGCGGAGTTCCAGACTCCTGTCTGTACTGCCGTGCGACGAGTGTGTAAAAAGAGGAAGTCTCTGGACAGTTTGAAAATACTGTTATCACAGAGCTAACTGTCTCTTTAACCTCCAGAAGCCACCAATAAAAATGCAAACATGATATCTATAAACCAACTGTGAAAACTTCATTAAAAACAGGCAGATGCTGCTGTACCGACTATTTGCCCATCTACATCGATGTGAGCTTACATCTACTGTGAAGGACTTCACGACATATTAAATCGTGCATGCCGTCCTAAGACAAAACTGAAACTCTTAAGAACTCTGGCAGCCATTTCGCTTTCAATTACCAAGAAGTACCTTTCAAAAACATGAATCAAAAAGGGAACTTTTCCTTTTTAGCTAATCTTGGCAATCCAACTCACATTAAGCGGTTTTCACACATAATCCTATGCTGTAGAATCAGCGGTTTATGACTCTTTTAATGAAAAAAAAAAAAACAGCAATGTTCCTTGATTTATCATAAAGAGTCTTCCTAACTGGAAAGATATCTTTAGACTCATCACTATAAATTTCTGTGTCCACTTTTTTTTTTTTTTTTTTTTTTTTTTTTTTTTTGTTTGAGACAGGGTCTCATGTAGCCCCGGCTGCATAAAACTCACATATAGCCAAATACAGCCCTGAACCCTTGATGCTCCTGGCTCCACTTCCCAAGCACTGGGATACACCCAGTCCAGTCCACCTGGTGTGGGACCCAGAGTCTTCTCGCCAACTAAGCTATATCCCCAGAATACTGTGGCGTGTTTTACTAATGAAGAACAATTTTATGAATTCTCACTCATTCTAAAAGGTTCTAAAATATCCTGGAGCTGGAAGCACAGCTCAGTGGCAGAGTTGCATGCTGGGGGCTCTCAAGGCCCTGTATTTGATCTTAGCATCAATATATAAATTTGAGCCAACAAAATGGTTCAGCAGGCAAAGGTACATTCCTGGTAACACCGCATCACAGCTTTAATTCAATCCTCAGAACCGGTATGAAAGGCAAAAACCAATGCCACAAGTTGTCTCCTGACCTCCATATGCATGCCATGGCCCACCAGAATATTTATAAGAAGTAAATTTTAGGTAAATAACTTAAGCTTTTTTAAAGGCATTTATTTCCTTTGAATGCCTGGGAAAGGAGCACCCCTGTGGCCCAGGTGTGGCAGTCAGAGGACAATCTTGTGGAAATGGTTGTCTCCTTTCACCATCCGGATTCCCAGGAGCTCCTTAGGCCCCATGTTACCCCTCATGCTGCCACAGTGAGAGCTCAAAACCAACTGCTTTCTTTACAGGAGATCAAAAAATTTCCTTCCAAGCAAAAAATTAATGAGTAACATTTTTTATTAAGGGAAAAATACCTTGGGAGAAATAAGCCCTGGTGTCATGTTGCATGGCAAAATCGCATATAATCATGAGATACTCGATGCATCAAGTAGGCTAGAAACAAGAATTCCGAATGTTTTCAACACAATGAAGTGCTAAGTGTTTGAAGAGACATTTTTACCCTAATTTAAGCAGTATTCAATACATACAATGTATACAGAAATCACTTAGTACCATACAAGTATGAATATCTTTATACACCAACTAAATATAAAAAGGTGAAAAACTCACATGCCGTGCATTTCTATCCTGCTATAGCTTCACACTGCATGGTATAGCCTATATTAAAATCTCATTTTGAAGGAGCCAACAGTCTGTAAGCTATCACTAAAGGTTTTCCTACTGAGAGTTATTTCTTCCAATGTTATTCTAAAGATGTAACAAATTTTTATTTATGCTAGTATTTGTGTGCATATATACATATATGTATGCATGTATATATGTGTCTACATACATATATAGCGTTATATAAGCTAGAATCATTTTTCTAGTAGGCTTTCATCTCTCTTGCTTCCTAAGATAGCATCAAGCATAATTCATCTTTCCTGGGCTTACCAAAATAAAATCTGAAAAGAAGTGAACTATAATTTATAATGGCCAGAGGATACAGAGGATACAGTCTTTTTCCATGCAAATCTGTATCACAGTTGAAAGCCATCACTAAAACCTTTTGCTCTTTCCAATTGCTGATTAGTAATAAATATAAAACTAATCCCACTAGTTGAGGTGGTGGCACACACCTTTAATCCCAGCACTTGGGAAGCAGAGGCAGGCAGATCACTGTGAGTTCAAGGCCAGCCTGGTCTATACAACGAGTTCAGAACAGTCAAGGCTACATAGAGAAATCCTGTCTCAAAAAAAAACCAAAAACCTAACCCCACTAAACCACAAGAGACCTAAGTGTTTACAGTAAAGCCAAGAATCTGGACCACACACTTTATCCAAGATAAATAATTAAATAAATAAAACCTATCATGGTTTGTTTTACATGTGATATAGTGGTCTGAACATTTGGGATAGTTGTCTGAAAATATGAGTACTTTCATATTCTAAGTGAGCTTTTTTTTTTTGGTTGGTTGGTTGGTTTATTGTTTAGTTGTGTTGGTTTTTCAAGACAGAGTCTCCTCTGTGCCTCTGGCTGTCCTAGACTCCTTCTATAGACCTAGCTGGCCTGCAACTTAGAGATCCCCAGCCTACCTCTAGCTCTGAGTGTTGAGGGCTTTTTGTTTTGTTTTGTTTCTTTAATTCTACTTTGAAAATACAAAAACTGACCTTATTTTGTTTATTCTAACTTACCAATTTCACACAAAGAATAAGTGTATTTTAATCAAGATCTTTATTAGAAAGACACACTGAAAAACAAGTAGACGTAAGAACTGTTTTGTTGTTGTTGTAACCCCAGCCATTCACTGCAATCCAGAAGCAGAATATTTAATTTTTCTCGAAGTTCCCGGGCAAATAAAAATATTTTAAGATATTTTTAATTTAAACTTATTCTAGATGAAGTCTATTGCAAAGTTAGCATGGCAACAGTCTAGGGCATAGGGGAAACTCCAGCTTAACAATGTAACAGCATGTCCAAACAGAAGCCCAGGGAATCCCTGTCAAGATTCCCACTGGAAAACCAACCTAACAAGTAGAGTGGATGCGCCAAAGACACAGTGTAAGGCAAGTCCAGTACCCTACAGCCCCTGGCCTGCACTCAAGAACTAGCGGGAATTCAAAAAGCACCCAGACAACTGAGTAGCTTGGCCTGGACAGTTCTACCTGGACAGCAGTGCTAACTGTCCCGGCACTGTATGTAACACTTTATATGGTTGTGTTTTGTTTTTCCCTCTTATAAATTTAGCACATGCACTGCCTACTTTGATGCTGGCGTTCTTCCGTCAACCATGTCAAACCCTGGCAGCGTGAAGGAGCCCTAAGTAGCACTTCAAGTCCCAAGTGTGATGACAGATCTTCTGCTTCTCAAACACGCCCCATCACAGTCTTACAACCAGTCTTTCTGTACAGTATGACAGGCTTTCTAAGTTACAGGACCTGGAGGAAAGGAATTCCTTCCAGGATGGGTACCAAGGTGACAACTGGCTTTAAACCCACCATTCCCAGGCTGGTTCCACCCGTCCTACTCTGCACGCCGATCCGCTGTCCAGCCCAAAGGAGATTTCTCCATGCATTATCCAGCTTGGCTTTTACTAATATAACAATCCATACAAGCTTCCCAGGAGATTCCTATAGATTCCCTCAACTAGGAAGGAACACAGTGGTTCAGGGCCAGGTGTGCATCACTCCGTTTTCTGTTCTTGATGGTCTAGGTTCTTGATAAACACTACCAAAGGAGCCACTTGACAGGATGACGAATAGAGGATATTAATACTCAAGATTTCTTCCTGAAGAAAAAAGAAAAGGAGCCGGCGGAAGGTAGCGTACACCTTTAATCCCAGGGCTCATAGGCAGAGGCGGGAGGATCTCTGCGAGTTTGAGGCCAACCTGGTCTACAAAGTGAGTCCAGGACAGCAGGGGTGGGAGGGAGGAGGTTACAGACACGGGGGGGGGGGGGGGGGGGGGGGGGGGGGGGGGTTGTGGAGAGGTGATGGCATAAGCCTTTAATCGCAGTACTTGAGAGGCAGAGGCAGGCAGATCTCTGAGTTCCAGGGCAACCAGGGACAGGGAGACTGTCTGAAAAAGGGGAGAGGGGACCAAGAGGCAGGAAAAGTAGGCACCAGAGAATACCCAGCGCTTAAGATATACAGTTAATCTCTCTCCAGAGTCCACCTTTCAGAGTGCTGAATTCAGAATATTAAAGTGTGGAATCGGGAGCAGGTGAGCGAATAGGATCGGGAAGTCCCCCAGGTAATCCACAGGGATGCGGGCTGGGTTGGCAGCGTCCAGGGAGTCAGACCCGAGGGGCCAGCCAGGACCCCAGCGCTCGCTTGGCCACCAGACGGGCGGCGGCCCCCGCGAGCTTTCAAACCGCCGCCCCGGGAAGGCGCTGCGCCGATTGGAAGTTCCACCACGACCGTCACCAGCCCAGGGCCAAACCGGTAACTCCTCAGCCAAGCCCTCCAGCGAGTCCCCCGGGACCAGACCCCTAAACTCCACCTCCAGGCGCGGTCTTTCCACCGGGTCCCGCCGCCGGCTGTAAGCAAGCAGCGGCCACTCGAGGCGGGACCGACGCCCCCGACGGGACTGCGCTGTGCGACTTGGAGGGGCGCGACCGGCCAGCGGGGGGGCGGCAGCACGAGTGACTCCGAGTCGGCCCGGGACGTCGCTCCGCGACCCACGCCTCCTCGTCCCGTGCAGACCCACCCAGCCCTCCGGGGTCGCCGCGGCGGCGGGGACCGGGCGAGCCCACTCCCCCGCCCGCGCTCTTACCCATCTTTCCGCCTCGCTTTGTAGACGTGCCCGTAGGTGCCGCGTCCCACTTTGCACCCTTCGTACTCAAACAGATCCTCCACCCGCTCCCGCTCCGCCGCCAGCTTCGCCTTGAAATCATAATCCATTGTCTGCTTCCCCCCATAGAGAAACCGGGACGCGGGGGCCGCCGCCACTCAGTCCCTCCTCCGCCACCGCCGCTCCACTTCTCCAACAGCCGCCGCTCGGGCGCGCGCGCGCCGCCCGCCGCTCCGCGGTCCGCCTTCAGCAAGGGACTCCACGGCGGCCGCGGCAGCCACCTCCTCCGCCTCCTCCTCCTCCTCCTCCGCGGCGGCGGCGGCGGCGGCTCCCGCAGGCACCCACAGTCCCGCCTCCCCCCTTCATTTCCTTGTTTTGGAACCTGGTGGGCCGCGCCGCGGCTTTCTCGAACTCATTAGCGAACCAAGCGGCCCGCCCCGAGGTGGCCGGGAATCCTGGGGAATGTAGTTCAAGAGGCCCCGTGAGCCTTGAGGATTCCTTGAGAGCGAGGAATACAGTTCCCAGAGATCCTTGGGCCGTTTGGGCCACGCCCCCACACTGCGTGCACGCCTGCGCATTGCAGCCGCCCCACCCCCTCAGGTAGCGCTTGACTCTCTGTTCCAGTAAACTGTAGCTCAAAGTTACAGCGGGCTTTCTGCGGGCCCGTGGGAGCTGGTGGGAGGGAAGCCTTTGCCCAGCAGAAAAGGAGATAACGCGGCTCTGACCGTCCCTGTGCTAGGAAAGCGGGAAGCACGTCAGGAGAGCCTTGCTCAGGAGTTAATTCTGGCGCACCCAGAACCGAGAACTAGGGTTTAGACAGTTGTACTACACATTGTTTGTTTTCTTGGGCAATTGATCCTCCTGTTGCCCCGCCCCTTGCCGCGGCTTATTGGCAGAGACTGAAGAATGACGTCCTCTTTGGTGCGTGGGTACCTCCGGCTTTGGCTTCTTTCCCGCTCTTGATTGGTAATTGGATATGCTCGGTTCTTCCTGATAGGTTAATCGTTTTTCTTTACGATGCAAAAACCGTATTTCAAAACCTGAACATTCAGCGGTTTCCCAGCTCTTGCTAGGGGAACCGAGTAACTTCTAGGGCCCACAGCCAATCATCATCTTTTTCTTGGCGCTCTCGTCGGTTTTATCCTAGCATATGCGGGTGCTGTAGCCCAGCTTTAACCATCTGTCTGAGAACAATTAAAGTGCCTGGAAGATTGGAAAGTGCAGCGCTTTAAAAATAATCATTTTTGCTGGGTGGTAAAGCGTTTTCACAATCTATGCATAGTGGCGAGGCTCACCTAAAGGGGGTTTAAGGAATTTATCTTAATCGTAATACTGATTCGTTATGGTGACTGGGGCTCGGGACCCATCACTTCAAAATAGGACTGTAAGAGCCTAGAAAGTGCCACGCTAAAAATGTGCCCCTCTGCATATTGGTTGCCTTTAAACGAAAAGAAATTGAGATCGTAAACGCTTGTTTCAGCTCCCTTCCACTACCCAAACTAAAATAGAAGGCAGGAGGACCAGAAAACCAAGATCATCCTCAGCTACAAAGAGAGAGGTGAGGAAAAGACAAAGAGGTAGAGGAGAAAACAGCAAAGAATCTGAGTTCACGAAGTATTGTAGATCTAAATAAACAAATATGCAAGCAAATTTAAAAATTAACTAGCCAGATGGTGGTAGCACACATCTCTAATCTCAGCATTCGGGAGGCAGAGGCACGCAAATCTGTGAGTTCAAGGCCAGCCTGGTCTACACAGCTAGTTCCAAGATAGCCAGGACTACACAGAGAAACCTGTTTGAAAATAAATAAACAAACTGTAAGGGAACAAACCTCAGTGGTAAAAATCGACAGGATAGTTTCTAGGCTTGCTGGGTAACCTTCATGAAGCAGTGTAAACTAAAATTTAAAAATAGAATAGGGCCTTGAATAACAAGTGAAAAAGTAGGTAGCATAAACCTGTCAGGCAGAACAGTCTGTACTCCTGTCACAACCTAATAGTTTATGAGAGAGCAACTAGTTTGAGCACTGCAAGACAAATAAGTAGATGTCAAAATATGAGTCTAGATGCTCAATGGATTTAGGTTTTATTGTTCTAGAAGTAATAAAGTCTTTTAAAATGTGTCGGTCTAGCTGGGGCGGTGGCGGTACACGCCTTTAATCCCAGCACTGGGGAGGCAGAGGCAGGTGGATCGCTGTGAGTTCGAGGCCAGCCTGGTCTACAAAATGAGTCCAGGACAGCCAAGGCTACACAGAGAAACCCTGTCTCGAAAAACCAAAAATAAATAAATTAATTTTTTTTAAATGTGTTGGTCTGTTTCAGGGCCCACACTATGTAGCCCAGACTGGTTTCAGATTCAGCATCCTCCTGCCGCAGCCTCTCAGGCACTGGAATTACCTGTAGGTACCACTACAGCCTGTTTATCAAACACTTTTGAGTTTAAGGTCTATAATCAGCCTGGGTGTTTCTAGAAAGATTCTTCTGACACCATCGTTGAGGACACGTTAAAGGGAAATGCCGGTGAAGGAGCTACTGCATTATGCTGATAAAAACATGAACCGAGGAAAAACAGCATTATGAGGAATGGCACATGTTGGGACTTGTTTAGAAATCAAATTCAACGACTTGGTCGTTAATTAAATGTAGAGTCCACAGACAGGAAAGGTTCCAACACAACTTCAATATTTAGAATGTCAGCAATATGGTAGAGCCATGGACAAACTAGAATACACAGGACTGGAAGCATTATTAGAGAGAAAGAGTATAAATTTAGTTAGAATGTTCTGATTGCAGGGCTGACAAGGAGTAAAAATTAAAATAACAACTAGAGGGCTAAAGAGATGGCTGCACTGGCTGCTCTCCCAAAGGTCCTGAGTTCAGTACCCAGCAATGACGTGATGGCTCACAACCATCCATAATGAGATGTGGTGTCCTCTAATGGCCTGCAGGCATTACATGCAGGCAGAACACTGCATACATATATAAATAATTAATCCTTTAAAAAAAAATAACAACTAAGCCGGGCGTGGTAGCGCACGCCTTCAATCCCAGCACTCAGGAGGCAGAGGCAGGCGGATTGCTGTGAGTTCCAGGCCAGCCTGGTGTGCAAAGGGAGTCCACGATAGCAAATGCTACACAGAGAGACCCTGTCTCAGAAAAAAAAAAATACAACTAGAGAAATAGTTTTACTTTTCAGTAAGAAGATTGTCTAAATATACAGATTTAGGAACCATACAGTGTGTAATGTCTTTGATTTGGGTTTTTTTGTTTTTGTTTCTGTTGTGGTTTGTTTTGTTTTGTTTTGTTTTTTGTTTGTTTCGGGTTTTTTTGAGACAGGGTTTGTCTGTATAGTCCTGGCTGCCCTAGACTCACTTTGTAGACCAGGCTGGCCTTGAACTCACAGTGATGTGCCTCTGCCTCCCGAGTACTAGGATTAAAGGTGTCCCCCACCACGCCCGGCCCAGTATATGATATCTAAATAGACAGATTTAGGAATCAAACAGTGTATGATGTTGGAATATCAATTTGTTGAGTGTTTTGTTTTGTTTTGTTTTGTTTTGTCTCTAGTACTGTGGACCTAGGACCTTGTACGTTTTAGGCAAGCATTCTACTACTGAGCTTCATGTCCAACACCAAGAATTTTTTTTTTTTTCCTTTCTTGAGGCTGCCTCAAACTCACAGAGCTCCTCCTGCCTCTGCCTCAAGAGTGTGGCACACTCTTAAGAATATTTTTGATTGATTGTTGTGTGACTAGTTTCAGTGGTCAACTTGGCTGGATTGTTAAATGCTTAGGGCATTAATATAGCACACATTTGGGTGTTACTCTGAAGGTGTTTAGAGAGGAAATTGGCTGAGGGAGGACGCCCTCTGAATGGGCTGCATGCACCCCACTTGGGCTGGGATTCCAGACTGAATTTAAAAGAGGGAGGAGCAGCACAGTACTGTCCCCCATCTCTCTCTGCCTCCTGACCGCAGACCAGTGTGACCAGCCACCACTTGCACTGGCCACCACAAATGCCTGCGCCACACCTCTCCCACTGTGATGGACTCTATACCCTCAAACCATCAGCCAGAAGAACTCCTTCCCTCCTGACCTTGCTTCTCTCAGCAGTGGAAACAGTAACTCATACAGCTGTTCTTTGTACCCAGTGGAGTCTGTACCCATTATATCCTTAACTACAAACATGGCTTCAGTAATATGCCCCATTATCTGTTTTTCATATGAACAAACGAAAATATTAAATTGTAGAGTCAGGTATGAATGAGCATATATTTGAAAGTAAATAGAAATTTTTTTAAAAACTGGGAATAGAGTTGAGTGGTAGAATGCTTGCTTAACATGCTTGAGGCGCTGGACTCCATCCTGTACCTGATTATACAATGTCCGAGCATGCTGGTACACCTCTTTAGTCGCAGCAGCTGGGAGGCAGAGGCAGGTAGATCTCTATGAGCCATATTTCATAGTGAATTAAGACCGGCCAGGGCTACATAGCAAGATCCCATCTTTAAGAAAATCATTTTTAAAAACGGACCAGCAGGATGAATTGGCATGTAAAAAGCACTTGCCACCAAGCCTGACAACCTGAGTTCAGTCCCTACACAGAGGAAGTAGATAACCAAACCGACTCCCACAAGTTGTCCTCTGACCCCCTCTTGGAAGTTTGAAGTACTTATACATATCAAATAATGTATTTAATAAAAGTGTATCTCCGGTATACACACACGCACGCGCACACACACATATACACATGCACAAGTTTAGCACTACAGTCCAGAGCCGGGCATGGTGGCACATACCTTTAATCCCAGCACTCAGGAGGCAGAGGCAGGCAGATCACTGTGAGTTGGTGTCACTAACATGTAAGAGCTCAGCTGTTTGCAAGCTGTGCTCAGGCTAGATAAGAGTCAGTTGTAGGAAATTACCTGTGTGACGTAATTATTAGATTACCAAAAATGTGTGACTTTAGTTGATAAGGGTCCATACGACAAAAATGTGTGCAGTGTCTTGATAAGTAAACTAAAATAGTATAAAAACCCAAAAAGACGACCAGTCGACATCTCGCCTTCACGATGAACGCATAACCTGCTACTTTTCGTGACGAGATCCAGAGCAGCCCGAGACTCTTATACGCGCCCGAAACCCAAACATCGATTCGGGTTCGCAGAGGACAGCTCAAGCACCGAGAACGCTATTACTCCTCAGACTCTCCCCGATCGAGGGAAACCGAAAGTACGGCGCAGCTCCGGACCAGCGAAGCCGTTCGCCGCTCAGACTCTCCCCGATCGAAGGAAACCGAAAGTACGTCGCAGCTCCGGACCAGCGAAGCCGTTCGCCGCTCAGGTCGTATATCTCTAATGATGTTAGTTAAGGATGTTAGACGCTTCTCCCAGGCATATTAAGATTTTACTATAATGTTAGTGGATATTATTGAATGACTAGTTAATGGAGTGGTATTGGTGGACTGCCCTTGGCGCTGCCTTTGCTTGCTTAATGTGTTGTTGTATTTGCATTCCTATGCTACTTGATTATCATATCAATGTGGCAAATAAACCTATTTCTGCAACCCACTCTGCATTCAAGCTTCAGTCATTCCGGGATCCTGAGTTAGGTTGTAACAACCTAGGAGGTGCTCGCGACAGTTGGAGACCAGCCTGGTCTACAAAGTGAGTCTAGGACAGCCAAGGCTACACAGAGAAACCCTGTCTCAAAAAACCAAGAAAGAAAAAAAGAAAAGAAAAAAGGGGAGGAAGGAGAATGAAGGTAGAAGGAGGAGGGCGCCAACAGTGAGGGAGCCCCTTTCCCTGAGCAGGTGTGTCTACTGGGGCGGCCATTGCCCAGGAACTGAAAAGCACAGCTTCCTTTGCTTAAGATGGACTCAGTGAGTAATTCTCCAGGGAGGGTCCAGACCTTCAGCCTTGGACACACAGGTCTTGTAATAAGATTTTCCCTGGAAAGACACAATATGAAACATCCATACACGCACACACACACACCACACCACACCATACCATACCCTAGATAGGGAGCCCATGATGGACTAAGTAAATGACTCAAAGTCAGCTGATCGGCAAATCCCACCCTTGAACAAGTGACAGCTCACTGGGGCACACTGCACAGCCTGAAGGTTGGAGCGTGCCTTGTCACGTGCCTCAGTTGCTTTGAGCCTCCTCTAGGCATTTGCTCTGGTGTCTGCTTCTTCCAGGCACCTAGTCTCTCCTCTCACAATCTTCTTTGCAGCTTGTCTAGTCTCGGTGGTTTTGTTTTTTTTTTTCTTTTTTGAGACAGGGTTTCTCTGTGTAGCCTGGGCTGTCCTGGACTCACTTTGTAGACCAGGCTGGCCTTGAACTCACAGCGATCCGCCTGCCTCTGCCTCCCCAGTGCTGGGATTAAAGGCGTACGTCCGGCCTTTTTTTTTTTTTTTTTTTCTTCACATTTGCTCTTTACCCTGGCAAGGAGAGTCTTAGAGAATTTAGTCAGTTTCGAGGACTTCCAGAAGCTACTTTGAGTTGTTTGCCTTCCTGCTTAAGGAGTTTCCCTGGGGGGGAGGCCATGTTTCAATCTGGGAGGAAACTGTTACTCAAGGCCACCCTGAGACAAACACATTGGGGTCTAAAGTAGGATGTAGTGTGGGCTCCAATTCAAGGTAAGCTCAAACAGCATGTCACAATTTACCAATATAATGTACATTACACCTCCACAAGCATGCACACACGTGTACATACATGAGACATAAAACAGATTATGAAGAAGCATATACACAGTATGCACATTTTTTGTTGTTGTTTGGTTTCATTTGGTTTTTGGTTTTTCAGATGGGGGTTTCTCTGTTACACAGAGCCCTAGCTGTCTTGGACTCTCTTTGTAGTCCAGGGTGGCCTTGAACTCACAGGTATCTGCCTGCCTCTGCCTCCTGAGTGCTCGAATTAAAGGAGTTGTACCACCACACTCAGCTAATACACAGATTTTTTTTTACATATATACTTATATTATTACACATCTGTGAAGAGAATGTAACCTTGCCTTAGGCTAGGCCCAAGGTGAAAACAGTCATGGGTGGCTTGACCCCACTGAGACTTTGTCTCTACAAACTGATGAAGAACTTAGATAAATTGAGAGAAAGAGGAAGTTTCAGGCCAAGACAAAAGACAGGCTGCAGTCCGCCCCAGGGTGTTGTACTGCAAGAAGGAATTAGGAGGAGGAAGCTGGAGAGAAAGAGAAGAAGGCCATTACAGGACCGGAGTGAGAGAGTTCAGAGGCTCCTGCCTGTGGTGTGGAGTTGGAGGATTTGGCAGTGGGTGGTGAGCTTGGTGGATTCCTCCAGGTTCGGTCCACAGATGTGCGGCTTCTTCTGCTGGATAGAGGATCCCCTAGACTCCTGAGATTTGCGCCAGGGGATTTGCTCCTTGGAACTGATACCCAGAAAGTTTCATTCTTGTTTTCCTTAATCTCCTTTCCCTCCTATTTAGGGTAGTCAGGATGTATGGCAGGTACATTCCTTTAATAAATTACTAATAAAGTAGAATCGTTAAAGAATAAGAGCCCAACATAGGGCCTGATGGGTTCTGTAATCTCTAATGACATGAAAATTCAAATTTCGAGGATGCTGTTTCAGGGGATCAGCAAAATCGTAGCTGCTGTTGCGAAACTCTTTCCTGCTTTTATACTTAGAGGGAATTTTCTGGTTTTTTCTTTGTCTTTTTTCTTTTTATTGTATTTCATTCTTAGAGGGATTGGAAGAAAGGCTGATAAGATAGGAAAATCGGAATTGTCTGTAAATCCTATCCTTTTGGAAATGATTGTAGATTTGACTGAACAGCTGGAGAAAGTGCAGAAAAAAGTTGAAGGGCTGGGAAAGCAAAATCACCTTTGGTAGAAGAGGGTGAAGCAAAACAAAAACTAGAGGAACAGGAAAACAGACAAACAAAAAGGTCTTTGGAGAAAAACATTCCGATAAAGGAACCCTCCAGAGCCACACAAACACCATCAACTTTTCCAATTATTATAAGACATGTGTCTGCTCATAATGGTGCTGAGTATGATGAAATGGCATGGCGTCCAGTAGATATGTTGGATTTAAAACATTTTAAGGATTATGTCGTCAGATATGGAATGGATTCAGCTTTTGTTAAACAAATGTTAAATAACTGGGCTATGCAGCATAGACGTTCCCCCCAAGATTGGAAAAGTTTGGTTTCAGCGGTATTAGAAGCAGCACAACAATTACAATGGTTGTCATGGTGGAGAAGTGAGGCTGTGAGAATAGAACAAGAAAATATGACAAAGGGGATAAATGTTGATAAAGATCACTTGCTTGGTGAAGGGCGATATGCTGCCTTAAGAGAACAAATCCAATCTGAAGATAGAGTCATTGAACAATGTTGTGTTGCAGCCTTAAGAGCTTGGGACATGGTAGAGGATCCTGGTAAGACAACCGTTCCATTTACTAAGGTATTTCAAGGGTCTGGGGAAGCCTTCACAGAATTTTTGCAGAGATTAGGTACAGTTTTGGATAGAGCTATACCAGATTCTGAGACCAAACAGGCACTGAAACTGATCATGGCATATGAAAATGCAAATACTGAGTGTAAGAGGGCAAATTAGATCCTTAAAGGAAAGAGGAGCTCCATTAGATGATTGGGTAAGAGAGACAGTTAATATTAACTCTCAGGAGCATCAAAACAGTAGTACAGGACAAGCTATAGGCAGAAGTCTGAGCTATCATCACTTCCAGTGCTTTAATTATGGTAAAGTTGGTCATGTGCAAAGAAACTGTAGAGATAAAAGTTCCAGACCTCAGAATAACCAGCGCAATAACCCAGAAGAAAACATAACTCGTAGGAGAGAACAAGGAGGTTCTGGCCATGACGGTAATGAGATACCAAGACTTCCAGGGTACTGTAGCCGCTGTGGGAAAGGAAAGCATTGGCCTAGGGATTGTCAATCTAAAAGGTAATATCTTGATGGCAGAAAACAGCAGGGGGGCTCATCGGCTTGGGGCCCTGCCAACAATACAAGCCAGTTCTCCCTGGCCAGTCCAGAAGTAATGGACTTGCAGGAAAATGAGGATTAGGTATCAGTGACCTAATGCATGCTACTGAAGGCAGCGCTGCGTTGGATCTGGTCGCATATATGTCTCTTACACTGTCTCCACAGGTTGAATGTTACAAAATAAGCACTGGTGTTTATGGTCCTTTGCCTTAAGGGACAGTGGGAATAATTATGGGAGGAAGTGGATTGACTTCTCAAGGTCTTATTGTGTGTCCCAGTATTATAGATGGGGATTGTAAAGAGGAAATCAAAATCATGGCGTGTGTAAAGCAGGAGATGCAAATTAATGCAGGGGATAGAATTGCTCAGCTGTTACTATTTCCTTACACCAAGGGCAGAGCCGCTCCAGTAGAAAGAACAGGTGTATTTGGGAGTACTGGAAAATGTGTGTTCTGGCAAACAATGGTTAATGATCAGAGATCTAAATTAATTATATAAATGAATAGTGTTGAAATAGAAGGTTTGGTGGGCCTGATGTCACAATCCTTTCTCAAAACTATTGGAATCCAAATTGGCCACTTCAGAAGGTTTATGCAGAAATTATAGGAATTGGTAAATTATCTCAAATATAACAAAGCATTTACTGGATTAAGTGTGTGGGACCAGAAGGGCAAACAAGGAAGCTGAGACCCTATGTGACTAACATGCCCATAAATCTATAGGGAAGGGATCTCTTACAAAAATGGGGTACTCAGATTAATATTCCTGCAATTACAGAGACAAACAAGGATGAAGCTAGGGTGAAATGGTACATGCTTCTGGGGAAGATATTAATATGAGTGATCAGGAGCAAATCGCAAGCTATGCCCGTTGTCCAAACACAGAGCTGCTCAGGTATTGAGTTTACAAGTTTACAAGAGGGGCCACTGCTGATATACCAACAGCCCTGCCCCTAAAACGGATTTGATCCAGACCTGTGTGGCAAGAGCAATGGCCCATAACAGAAGAAAAATTGCAAGTACTTCATCATTTAGTACAAGAGCAGCTGGTGGCTCACCATATACAAGAGTCTACCAGCCCTTGGAACTCCCCTGTGTTTGTTGTAAAAAAGAAATCAGGCAGCTGGAGGATGATAATGGATTTGAGAGCAGTGAATGAAGTAATTCAACCAGTAGGTACTTTACAGCCTGGAATTCCTTTACCTGCCTTGTTAGCTAGGTCATGGCCTATAATAAAGATTGGCTTTTTTTTCACAATACCTTTCCATGAGAAGGATAGGGAAAGGTTTGCTTTCTTTGTATCTAATTTTAACAGTAATGGTCCAATGAAGAGATACCGTTGGAAGGTACATCCCTAAGGAATGTTGAATAGTCCAACTTTGTGCCAATATTTTGTGCAACAACCATTAGAAATAATTCGTAGGCAGGTTCCTCAGTCTGTCATTTACCATTACATGAATGATATTTTGTTGGTTGATTCTGATCCTGATACTTTAGAAAAAATGTTTAAGGAAACAAAGAATTTTGCCATGCTGGGGATTACAGATTGCTGTAGAAAAATACAAAGAGGAGATTCAATTCTCTATTTAGGCTATAAAATAACTGAACAAAAAAATTCTACCACAAAAGGTACAGATCCATAGAGATCAGTTGCAAACTCTTAACAACTTTCAAAAAATAATGGAAGATATTAACTGGTTAAGGCCTACAGTTGGACTAGCTACCTATGAGTTAAATAACTTGTTGCAAATGTTACAAGGGGATTCAGATTTAAACAGTCCAAGGTGTCTAACAGCTGAAGCAAAAAAGGAGTTAATTCTCGTAGAGCAAAATATACGAAGGGCAGCCAGGTGTGGTGGTGCACACCTTTAATCCCAGCACTCAGGAGGCAGACAGGTGGATCACTGTGAGTTCGAGACCAGCCTGGTCTACAAAGCAAATCCAGGACAGCCAAGGCTATACAGGGAAACCCTGTCTCCAAAAACAAAAACAACAGGACAAAAATCAACAATAACAAACCTACAAAGGGCATATGTGGATAGAATTGATCCTAAACTTGGTTGCATTCTGGTTATTTTGCCTTCAAAACATTCTCTTACTGGGTTCCTTAGGCAAAGGGAAGATAGAATCATGGAATGGATTTTCCTAGCAAATAAACAAAGTGAGAAATTGAAGACATACATAGAAAAAAAACTCTGAATTGATTACAAAGGGAAGAATAAGACTGCATCAACTGTCAAGGACAGACCTGCCGGAAATTTTAGTGCCTCTTACAAATTCTGAGATTATGTCATTATGGGTAATTAATGAAGATTGGCAAAGGGCTTGTAGTAACTATTTGGGAGAAATTAATAACAGATGCCTGAAAAGCAAACATATACAGTTTATAAAAAGAACTAATTAGATCCTTCCAAGTATTGTAAAGAGTTTACTGATTCCAGGGGCACCTACCCTCTATACTGATGCAAATAAATCGGGTATGGCTGGTTATAAATCTGATAAAATGACTAAGGTGATCAAATGCCCACTTACCTCAGTTCAAAATTCAGAATTGTATGCAATCTTTATGGTATTGTTAGATTTTCCTGAATCTCTTAATATAATTACTGACCTTCAATGTGCTGAAAGAGTTGTTTTGCATACAGAAACTGCTGAATTTACTCCTGGTTACTCAGAATTAACTACATTATTTATGGAACAGCAACAGGCCACCAGAAGTAGAAACTATCCCTTGTATATTACTCATATTTGGTCCCATATAGGTTTACCAGGTCCATTGTCACAAGGAAATGAGGAAATCTACAAATTATTAATAAGAAATGTGTTCAAAGCCTCAACATTTCATGAAAAACATCATGTTAACAGTAAGGGTTTAAAGAAAAATTCCGTATCATGGCAACAAGCCAGAGAAATAATTAATATGTGTCCTACATGTTCTTTGTATAATCAAATCCCATTACCTGCTGGAACTAACCCTAGGGGTACCAAAAGGAATGAAATCTGGAAGATGAATGTGTTTCATTTTGCAGAATTTGGAAGACTAAGGTACGGATATCATACCATTGATATATATTCTGGGTTTCAATGGGCAACTGCCTTAAGTTCTAAAAAGGCTGATTCTGTAATTACTCATTTATTGGAATTAGTGGCAATCATGGGAATACCTGCACAAATTAAGACTGACAATGCTCCTGTATATGTGTCCCTTAAGATGAAGAAATTCTTTGCATATTATAATATAAAGCACATTACTGGTGTACCACAGAATCCTGCAGGACAAACAGTTGTAGAAAGAGCTAATCGTACCTTAACAGAGATGCTTGTTAAACAAAAGGAAAGAGTAAAGACCCCAGGGACAGATTAAATAATGCTTTGTTGACTTTAAATTTTCTTAATGTTGGTGATGAAGGGACAACAGCAGCTGAGAGACACTGGGTTATAGGAATAACTGAGGAACTAGGCCAACCAATATATTATAAAGATCTGTCAGCAATGGACTGGAAACCTGCAATAGTTCTGAGATGAGGACGTGGTTCTGTTTATGTGTCTACAGGGTGTGAAAAAATATGGTTATGGACAAAATTTATAAAGATTAGATCTGTCCAGGGAAGACCTACTAGTACCTTAAACATGAATGTGTTCATATAGCAAGGGAATCTCAAGGGCTGCCTGGTCCTTATAGCATGTCATTCTTTCATACAACATGGATATTACTGCTTAAAAAGATGTATAAAATTGATGGCTTATACCTGCTCAAAAGTACAGCAGACATTATCTTTACATAATTTGTACACCTTGCATATTTCATATATATGTAGGATTATACCTACACTAATAATTTCAAAAGTTTGCTTATTTTCAGAACAAAAACCAGATAATAATGAAGACAAAGCAGGTGGCCCAGGTGATTCAAGTTCGAAGACTGCCTCAGCTACTGTTTCCTCACGAAATTGCATGCATATCAATATTAAAAGGGCCAGCCCAAGGATCGATCCCAAAAAGACTAGACAGAAACAGATACAGCTAGCTTTACTGCACTTGGCCAATATCTTGTTTTTTCTAAGGGTACCAGAAAGATGTTTTTAACCCCAGACAGCAAAAAGTAATTTTGCAAACATGACACCCCTATTCCCAATAGGTGAAGTGGGTGTTTTTGGTGGGTTACCAATGTTCATTTTTGCTAACGGAGGGGTTAGTTATAAGTTAATAAAAGTTTCCTACAGAGAGAAACCTTGTCTCAAAAAAAAAAAGTTCATAAAACTCTCATTTAGGAATTTCTTTCTTCTAGCCTTCTTTCTTTCTAATCTTTCCTATCTAGTGTTAGAGGAAAAGGGGGCAAGGAGGGAAGGCTAAAAGGAGAGGATATGGATTTATAGAATAAAAAGTAGATTATTGAATCTACTAGCCTCAAATATTTTACACTGGTATTGTAGATTGATGGTAATTTAAGACTTTTTTTCAACTTTTGCTTTATGTATTGTATATTGTTTGTTGATAAAATTTTAAACTGTATATAGTATGTTGGTAGAAACTTAAGATCATTTTTTTCAGTGTTTACTTAATGTATTATACATGTGCAATTGATCTGAAAAGGTGATGTACAGTTCTGGTCTTGTGAAAGCTAACTGTTATAACCTGTTCAAGATGGTTGGAGATAAAAGTTGGTGGTTAGTCACATATAAATCTTTTTTTTGGGGGGGGGGGGGTTCGAGACAAGGTTTCTCTGTGTAGCCTTGGCTGTCCTCCACTCCCTTTGTAGACCAGGCTGGCCTCGAACTCACAGCGATCCACCTGCCTCTGCCTCCCAAGTGCTGGGATTAAAGGCATGCGCCACCACGCCTGGCTCATATAAATCTTACAAGATACAAAATTATTTAATTACAGAATAAGCTTTATTTAGTTTCTTGTATATGTTTTCAAAGTTAAGCAGGTAGTGCATAGCTAAAAACAAGCAATGCTTGTCTAATTACATATCCTGAGATAGCTAAGTCCATCGATCGATAAATAGATACATAGAATAGATAGATAAATGATCTTCAAACACTTCAGAGATCCACAAAATGTGGCATTTAATAAGAAAGGGCTTTTCTGACAGACATATCTGCTCCTCCAGTCTACTTCAATGAAGATGATGGGCACCAAGAAACAAGAGTGTCAGAACAGCCACTGGCCTGAGGAACTGTTCTTATCCCTACTGCTGACAGCAGACTGACTGTCCGCTGTGATCAAGCCTGATACTGAGAAATTGACTGTCCAGCTTTGCAGATACTAGGTGAGCCAGTCCTTCAAAATCCCTGCTTCACAGAACAGTCTGTTAGAAATTTGGGGCTGGCAGACTGAAGACTGGATGCCCCAACAATAGAGAAAAACTTGTGACTGTCCGGGCAGTCAACTCTCTCTGTCCTGTCCATACTTAGAAGTTGCTTGCCTGCACTTGCTTCATCTTAGATATTTCCTTCTCGGATCTCTGATGGGGTCGAAGACTAGATAGCCACAGTGTTACTATAAGCTTTAGTTTGAAAGTTAAAAACACTTTTATAGGTTGATAAATGTAATTTCTAATAAGGAGATTTTAGAAAACTTTGGACAATAGGAAAGGACTTAGTATGAGAGGATGGTGGAATATTTGTGTATTTGAGATTGTCAAATACAAAAAGACTGGGTTATGTACATGTAACTTGTACCTGATGATCCTGTATATATGTATATTTATGTATATAGTTCTTTTTGGGGTGGGGGGTGTTTGAGACAGGGTTTCTCTGTGTTAGCCTTGGCTATCCTGGACTCACTTTGTAGACCAGGCCTCTGCCTCCCAAGTCCTAGGATTAAAGGCATGCACCACCAAGTCCTGCTTAGTTCTTACTTTTTGCCTATTTTTTATTTATTTATTTTTTAATAGAAAAGGGGATGTGTGAAGAGAATGTAACCTTGCCTTAGGCTGGGCCCAAGGGGAAAGCAATCTTGGGTGGCTTGACCCCACTGAGACTTTGTCTCTACAAACTGATAAAAATCTTAGCGAGAGAGAGAGAGAGAGAGAGAGAGAGAGAGAGAGAGAGAGAGAGAGAGAGAGAGAGAGGGGGGGGGGGGGGGGGGGGGGGGGGGGGGGGGGGGGGGGAGGGGGGGAGGGAGGGAGGGAGGGAGGGAGGGAGGAAGTTTCAGGCCAAGACAAAAGACAGGCTCCAGTCCGCCCCAGGGTGTTGTACTGCAAGAAGGACTATCGATTGGGAAGAGGAAGCTGGGAGGAAGAAGTGGGAGGACCTTGGGGAATGAGAGAGATCATGGGTTCCTGCCCACCTCAAGAAGAGTTGGAGGATTTGGTGGTGGGCAGTGAGCTCGGTGGATTCCTCCAGGTCCAAGGATGGTGTGGCTTCTTCTATCAGATAGAGGATCTGCTAGACTCCCGAGAATTACCCCAGGGAATTCGCCTTGAGGAACTGACGCCCAGAAGGCTTCATTCTTGTTCTCCTTAACCTCCTTTCCCTCCTGTTTAGGGCAGTTGTCGGGCTGTGAGGGAGGTACATCCCTAAGGTACATTACTAATAAAGTAAAATCGTTAAGGAATAAGAGCCAACACACATATATACAATAAACTACCTACAGCAAGAAGAACCACCAAACAATCAGGAATTATATAAATGTTACATTCATAGTGCAAGACTCCAGATGGCCTGAGCTCAGCCATCATAACAGTAACATTGTCAGCTAAGCAATGTAAGATTCCAGGTGGCTTGGGCTTAGCCGTCATAACAGTAGCATTGTTAGCTGAGCAAAGCAAGTTAAGAATTGTAGGCTGGCTGGGCAGTGGTGGCACACGCCTTAATCCCAGCACTTGGGAGGCAGAGGCAGGTCTACAAAGTGAGTCCAGGACAGCCAAGGCTACACAGAGAAACCCTGTCTCAAAAAAACAAACAAACAAAAAAAAAATGCAAGCTGATAACAAGGGCAAACAAAGCAACAGTAAACAGAGAAGAACAAGTTAAAAATTCTCCACTAGCCTCCATCTCAACCCTGACCCCGGAATTTACTGCTCCCATCCTACTCTACTTGGAATCTACTGCCTCTGACCCCCATTCACCTAAAAGGTCGCCTCTTGTTAGCCTATCACTTGTTAACTAACCATTGTTGCTAAGTTCTGCTTCTGTATATGGTATATTCATCCCTGACTCTTGCAGAACGGGGTCTTCCATCTCCTCGGAGCTTGGTTGGTCCCAACGCATCGGTTTAATAAAAATCCCTTTGCTTTTGCATCGACTCTGGACTCTGTCTCTAGCCATCTGAGTCTAGCAATAGTGTTTTGGCTATTTGTATTTGGCAAACTTGAAGAAAACATCTTTCCTATCTTGGTGCATGTAGAAACAGGCCAGGTTCCTGTCACAGCCACCCTGAGAAAGCAGCCACTCTGGCACTGCGCTACCCCATGGCCATGGGCCCCAACAAGGGCCACAAGGTGACAGGAACATCAACAAGCCAAGGCACAGCGGGTGCCTCAGCAAGCACATCAAGTTCATGGGGGACATGTGTGTAGCTTCGCGACCTGTGGGCGGTGCACCAGTGAGCGCCAGTAGGGGTCCCAGGACAAGCCCGTGCTCAAGTTCATCAAGAATAGGGTGGGCACATACATCCCAGCCAAGAGGAAGTGGGAGGGGCTGAGCAAGGGGCTGTGCTGGCAGCCATGAGGAAGGCAGCAGCCAAGGTTGATTAATGCCCCCTCCCCCAGGGCTACCTGACTATTGCTCATAGATACAGGAAGAGCTTCATCTAGCCTATGTCCATTCCTGGAGCCAACATAATAACCAATCCAGTGGCCTAAACCAACAGGAGTTGATTGCTTCACCCCCCTGGAGGCGAAAGCCTGAAATCACAATGTCTGAAGGGCCGGGTTCTAATTGAAGCCTACAGAGGAGAATCCTTGAGGCTTCCCACTTCTGGTGACTGTCTGCACTCTTTGCTTTGTAGCAGGTCAACTCCAGTCTCTACCTCACACAGCCATCATCGCTCCGTGTCCGTAGATTCAACTCTCCTCCTCTTTACAAGGATGCCAGCGACCTTGGACTTAGGGCCTGAAAAGATAGAAAAGTTGTTTTTCAACCCTGGCCACTCGGTACCTTCTGAGATGGCCCTCAGGGCTGTTCTAAAACCACACCCTCTGTACCTGTCCCAAGCACCTGACAGCACGTGATGTCCCAAGCTGAGCTCTTGCCCCTTCGAGGATAAAATAACTAGTAACCAATCATTTTAAAGATTTTTTTTTTAAGATTTATTTATTATGTATACAATGTTCTGCCTGTATGTGTGCCCTCCTGCCAGAAGAGGGCACCAGATCTCGCTATAGATGGTTGTGGTTGCTGGGAATTGAACTCAGGACCTCTGGAAGAGCAGACAGTGCTCTTAACCTCTGAGCCATCTCTCCAGCCTCAATCATTTTAAAGGTTAACTAACCAATCATGTTTGTACTAAGTTTTGCTTCTGTAAGAGTATAAAAGACCCTATAATCCCAGCACTCAGGAGGCAGAGGCAGGTGGATCGCTGTGAGTTCGAGGCCAGCCTGGTCTACAAAGCGGGTCCAGGACAGCCAAGGCTACACAGAGAAACCCTGTCTCTAAAAACCAAAAGAAAAAAAAGAGTATAAAAGACACAAAGGCCCTGAGTTCAAGTCCCAGCAACTACATGGTGGTTCACAACCATCCATAATGTGGTCTGATGCCCTCTTCTGGCCTACAGGTGTATATGCAGGCAGAACACTGTATAGATAATAATAAATAAATCTTTAAAAAGAGAAGAAGAAGAAGAAAAAAAAAACCCACTAGTTGCTCTCAAAAAGAACCCAGGCTTTGTTCCCAGTATGCTCACAACTGGACACAACTCCAACGTCAGGAGCTCCGATGTCCCCTATGACCTCTGGGTACCACACGGTGCACATGCCACCAGGCAAAACACTCATACACATAAAATAAATCTAAAAACAAAGCCGGGCAGTGGTGGCACATGCCTTTAATCCCCGCACTGGGAGGCAGAAGCAGGTGGATCTCTGTAGTTGCCCAGTGTGTATAGACTTCAACCTATAGATTACCAGAAAGGGCTTTCGGGAGACCATGCATCTCGTACTTTGATAACTGTTGTAGAAGGTGGTGTTCACTATATTTGTTTCCACCTACTACCGTAATGATTCGAAACAACAGAAACTTACCCCCCTCTAGTCTGTAGCCGAGAACCTGGAGTCACGGTGTACCTAGAATCCCGTTCCCTCCGAG
>OU015750.1:69726452-69746553 GCA_907169655.1 Acomys percivali
CTCCGAGAACCTGGAGTCACGGTGTACCTAGAATCCCGTTCCCTCCGTCGTTCTAGAGAGAAATCCTTCTTCGCCTTCTCCAGCTCCTCACACCTACCAGGGATGCTCTGGCCTCTGTGTTTCCTCATGGATTTCTCCTCAGCTCCTTTTCTCTTATTACAAGAACACCAGCCGGCTGGGTGGTGGGGTGCACGCCTTAATCCCAGCACTCAGGAGGAAGAGGCAGACAGATCTCTGTTTGAGGCTAGCCTGGTCTACAGAGTGAGCTCCAGGACAGCGCCAGGGCTACAAAGAGAAACCCTGTCTTGAAAAACCAAAACCAACCAACCAAACAAACAAAAAAAAGAACACTAGTCACTGGATTTAGAGTTCAATCTAATCTCATATTACCACATCTTAATTACATCTACAAAGATCCTATTTTCATCTGGGTATGACAACTCATACCTCAACACAGTAATTAGAATGCTGAGGCAGGGAATTACTTTGGGTTTGATGCCAGTCAGCTATATCATGAATTTTAGGACTCTCTGGGCTAGAGTGAGATTCTGTCCCCAAAACAAAACAGCTGGCCATGGTTCCACTCAGGAGGCAGAGGCAAGTGGATCTCTGTGAGTGTGAGGCCAACTGTTCTATATAATGAGACCCTGTCCCAAAAGGAAAAAAAGTCATAGAGGTACACAAAAATATATGTGGCTATGACTGTCCTTTTAATAACAAAAATCTTATAAGTAATTTGTATATTGGTTAAATAATAATTGTATTCTCTTCGGTGTGCTATGCCATAACCTTAATGTGAATGTTGTAGATCTAGATTGCTTTGACAGAGAAAGACTTCAATTTATATCGTGGACTTAAAGATACTCTTTAGGGCATATAGACAGTAATGTCATCATGGATGATTGCCAGAATATTTTCACTTATGGCATCTCTGAAACATTTCCAGTTACCTGTCTGTTTTAAATTCTTAGAAACTTCATAGGAGGGCTGGAGAAATGGTTCAGTGGTAAAGAACACTGGCTGCTCTTCCAGAGGTCCTGAGTTCAATTCCCAGCACTCACATGGTGTCTCACAACCATCTGTATTATGATCAGATGCCCTCTTCTGGTGTACATGAAGACAGGGTACTCATATGCATAATAAATAAATAAATAAATAAATATCTTTTTAAAAAGAAACTTCATAAGAATGTCTATTATAACATTTCTATTTTATTTATTTCTTATTTGGTGGATTGGTTTTGGGTTTTGGGGGGGCATTGTTTTGTTTTTCCGCTTGGTTTGGTTTGTTTTTTTGAGACAGTGTTTCTGTATGTGGCTTTGGCTGTCCTGGAACTCTCATTGGAGACCAGGCTGACCTCAATCTCACAGTGATCTGCCTGCCTCTGCCTCCCAAGTGCTGGAATTAAAGGAATGCACCACCACTGCCCAGCTCTTGTTTTGTTTTTTGAGCTATCTCTATGTAGCCTTGATTCACCCAGAATTCACTATATGGAGTAGGCTGGCCTTGAACTGATGGAGATCTTCCTGCCTTAATATTTCTGCTTTAAGTCATAACTCATAAGACTTCAATTGGCTTAGAGTTTGGGTCATTTTGTTTTCAATATATTTTTATTTAATGTGTCTTTATGAATCTTCCCAGGAATGACTCCCTTTGAGCAGGTTGATAATATTGAAGATAATGAAGAATGGGTCTGTGATAGTGGGTACGAAAGACGTTTGTTTGCAGTGCTGGGTCTAGGACCCAGGGCAGTGCACACATAGGCAGCCTGTCTATCTAAGCCCTGTGACCTGTTGCTTGACTAGTTGCTGCCTACACAGGTTAATACGCTTCTGGTTGGAGTTCTGCCATGTCCATACTGGGCAGGTAACTTGTTCTCTGTCTATAAGTTCTAAAGATTAGAGTTCATCTGTTTCTAGAGCGCTTCTTCTGCAATTTTATGTTAGCTTCCGCTGGTTTTTAGTTACACAAGAGAAGAAATTCAGCCTGCATATCATCTATATTTAGCTTCTTGCTATTAAAAAAAAAAAAAAACTTATGAAAGTCACATCTGGTTATATTATCAATTACTCTCCAATTATACGACTTTAATCCATTCTATTAAATTACTTGATGTTCCTTGGACAGGGACTCATGTGATAGATCCTTTTATAACTTAATGGATGGAAATGGTCCTTGGAATAACTTCCTTATGTAATTCTCTGAGCGCGGTAATTAGGAAGCTCAGTGTTTCATTTTAAATTCATTCTCGTAGCTGCGTGTTTTGTGAGGTAGCTCCATATGATGGTAGGCATCTCTTGCCACCCGAGTCTCCAATTTGAACGTCTACTTTCTTTAGTCTCTCATAAGCTGTATTTGGTCCTCTGTGGAAACCCTACTATTTGCATCTTATGTGCTAATAAGCCAGCGCTAATTGTTTTAATGTTTTATACTTCTCATGGGTGTACAATATACTATCATCAACATGGCTCTGGGGTTTTCGAGTTCTGTTGTTGTTGTTCTGATTTTGGTTTTGGTTTTTCAAGACAGGGTCTCTCTGTGTAGCCCTGGCTGTCCTGGAACTCTCTTTGTAGGCCAGGCTGGCCTCGAACTCACAACAATGGGCCTGCCTCTGCCTCCTCAGTGCTGGGATTAAAGGCACGCACCACCACTCACAGCCTCATCAACATATTTGATGAGAGTAGAAATGCATTTTATTTTTCTAGAGAGGACATGAAGAAGGAAATTTAATTTTTCTTTTTTATTTCTGCATTTAAAAACTGCTAGGGATTGAATCTAGGGCCTTGAATATACTCGGCAAATGCTCTACTGCTGATCCAAAGCCCTGAGTCAGGGCACAAGAGAGGTGGAGAAGGAAAAGTTGCATCTATTTGCACACCTACATGACAAACACTGTTAGGGGACACACCTTTACAATGTCTTTTTGTTGTTGTTGTTGGTGGTGTTTCGAGACAGGATTTCTCTGTGTGATAGCCCTGACTGTCCTGGGACTCTCTTTGTAGGCCAGGTTGGCCTCGAACTCACATAGACCCACCTGCCTCTGCCTCCCAGGTGCTGGGATTAAAGCTGTGTGCCACCACACCTGGCTTATAATGTCCTTTTATTCCTATAATACGCTCATGGGCTAACATTCCAGTTAGAAATGTTTCCTGATTGTGACTTGTTGAGAGTCACAGTGTGGCATATGAGTGAACCTCAGGTTCTGACTTTTAATCCTGTCTGTCTGTCTGTCTGTCTGTCTTGACCTGGACCAGCATGTTGTTCTTCAGCGACAGGGTCCTAAGCGGAAGGGAGCCAGGAGATGAGAGGAGAGGAAAGCTAGGTTTGGGAGGTCTTGCATGAGTTATGTCGTATCCCAAGCAAGTTTTTAAAGAAGTACAGCAACTTACATAGAATATTTGTGGGGGGCAGGGTTGTTAGATTGGATGAAGTCAGCAGAGTCTATCGTACAGTGGGAGGAAATCAGGAGGAGACTTCAAGCAACACTTCACAAAGGAATCACAAGGCACCTCATGAGAATTACAGACCGAGCACACAGCACCCCAGCATGAGAGCGGGTAACTGAGGCTCACTCTACGCAAGATCAGCAAGTTCTTTCTCCCTCTCTCTCTCTCTGGTTTTTCAAGACTGGGTTTCTCTGTGTATCCTTGACTGTCTTGACCTAACTTTGTAGACCAGGCTGGCCTCGAACTCACAGCAACCTGCTTGCCTCTGCTCCTGAGTGCTGGGATTAAAGGCGTGCGCTACCATGCCCGGGCCAAGTAATCTCTCTTAACAACTGAGCTCCCTCCGCAGCCTCTAAGCTTAGACTTTGATAAAAATGACCACAGCGAACAATAGAGCTTCAGTGTAGATGCAACAACTGTCCACAGAGGAAGACACCATGGAGGACTTTGATAAAGAGGAGACAGCAATGGCTGGCCTCATGCCAGCTGCTAAGCCTGGTGACTTTCTGTGAGGTGGTTTGTTTTACAATGTTTTGTTTGAGACAAGGTCTCACAGTAGAACCCAAGCCGGCCTTGATTTCCCAATCTTCCTGGCTCAGTGTGATGGATACCCTACTTGAGATGGTCTGAAAAGATCTAGGACACAGGCCTCCGGGAATGCCTGTGAGGCATTATCTAGATTAGATTAGCCCCTGGGCACATCTGTGAGGGAGACTCTAGGTGGGTTTCTCCCCTGGTATACCCATGGAATTGTTTATACTAAGTTAACAGAAATGGAAGGATCATCTTACCTGTGGGTGGTGTTATGGAGTTTGTGATCCCTGGGGAAAGACCGTAGATGACTCAATCCAATTAGAAGATGTATTGGTTGCCAGCTAGCAGAATGAACAATCTCGGAGCCGAATTTGAGGTTGCCATGAAGGAGGGATATGGGGAAGGACTTTTAAAGGACAAAACCACACTAAGACCTTCAAGGTCTATTCAAGCAAGTAAAAAGTATTCTATTCCAGCAAGTTGAGTCATTAAGGCAACTTAAAACCTTTGGGTATCTGTGTAAACAAGTTACAGAAGAAAAAAAAAGCAGTCATATCACAGCAAGCAATTTATCTTCCAGGGACTGGAGTCAGACACAAACCTCTGGTGGGTACCAGGATGGATGCCTAGAATAAAACGGAGCTTCTTTAGCGATAACCGTGATGCCACTCCAAGGGCTGGGGCTCCGGATGGAATAAAAAGGAGACACCAGCTTTCATTCATCCTCTTCTTCCTGAGAACAGACACAGTGTGACCGGGCTATCTCCAGTTCCGGCTGCTGTCACTTCCCTGCCGTGATGGACTGTGCCTCGGACCTGCGTGCCAAAATGAAGCATCCCTCTCTCTCCAATTTGCTACTTGTCTGGTGTGTTGACACATCGAAACAAGTCACTAATGCACTCGGCCTCCCAGGAGCTGGGTCTGCCTGTGTGCAAACACCCCCACACCCTGCTCAGCTGGTCACTTTTAAGTCACTCCAAAGATCCTAGAGCCTTTAAGAATTACACAAGACCATCTTTGCCTATGCTTGCTAAACGAAAGAGCTAAGCCAGGATGACAGCACATCTTTAAGCATAGTTCACTCAATACCTTAAGCCCGCCGACACTTACCGCTCAGAGAAAAGGATTCACTTCAAACTCTCATCAGCAGTCGCCCGACTTCTGATGGATATAGACAGCAAGACTGGTGTTGTTTTCATGCCTACTAACAAAGTGGCCAATCTGGAGTCTGTGGATTAAGGAGAAATTTCAACTTTTAAGTCTTATTACTTAAGAGCCGGGCGTGGTGGCGCTCACCTGTACTCCCAGCACTCGGGAGACAGAGGCAGGAGCATCACTGTGAGTTCGAGACCAGCCTGGTCTACAGAGTGAGTCAAGGACATCCAAGGCTACACTGAAAAACCCTGTCTCGAAAAAGAAAAAAAAAAGTCTTATTACTTAAAAATAAATATTTTTTTAGGTTTTTTTCGAGACAGGGTTTCTTAATGTTATGGTGGCTGTAGTGATTTCTCTAATGGGCCTGGGAACAGTAAATTAAAAACCTGAAAACCAGTCTCTGTTCTAGATGCCATAAAGAACATATGTGACTCAAAGGAAGAGGTCAGAATATCACTGTCAACAGGAGTTTACAATATGTTGATTCTAACCCTCACTGATGACCTTAAAGGACTCAAAGCATCACCATCTGTGTGGTGAAAATAGCAAGTAAATTATAGAAGGTACCTGGAGTTGGTCCTAGTGAGCGAGCAAAGGAAGTAATTTCTTTGTTGTTGCTTTGGGTTTTTTTTTTTTTTTTTTTTTTTGAGACAGGGTTTCTCTGTGTTAGCCTTGGCTGTCCTGGACTCGCTTTGTAGACTAGGTTGGCCTCGAACTCACAGTGATCTGCCTGACTCTGCCTCCCGAGTGCTGGGATTAAAGGCAGTATGGTGGGTTTTGGGTTTTGGTTTTTGCAAACAGGGTTTTTCTGTGTAGAATTGGCTGTCATGGACTCGTTTTGTGGACCAGGCTGGCCTCGAACTCACAGAGATCCATCTGCTTCTGCCTCCCTAGTGCTGGAATCACAGGTGTGTGCCACTGCGCCTGTCCATTCTGATACTTTTATTTATTTTTTTTTTCTTTTTAAGATTTATTTACTCGAGCCGGGCGTGGTGGTGCACGCCTTTAATCCCAGCACTCGGGAGGCAGAGGCAGGCGGATCGCTGTGAGTTCGAAGCCAGCCTGGTCTACAGAGTGAGTCCAGGACAGGCAAGGCTACACAGAGAAACCCTGTCTCAAAAAACCAAAAAAAAACCAAAAATTTATTTACTCATTATGTATACAGTGCTCTGCCTGCATGTATAGCTCCAGGCCAGAAGAGGGCACCAGATCTCATTATAGATGGTTGTGCGCCACCATGTGGTTGCTGGGAGTTGAACTCAGGACCTTCGGGAGAGCTGTCAGTGCTCTTAACCTCTGAGCCATTCCTCCAGCCTCTGTTCTCCACTCTTTACCACTGTTTATCACCTTGACTAGCATGTTGAGGTGAGTGGTAGATTCTAGAACTTTGGAAGTCAGGACTTTGCACAAAAACCCCAATAGTAAGTTTGCCTTTGAATTTATGTCTTTGGCTTTTGTTTGCTTGCTTGCTTTGGTTTTGGTTTTCACTGGTTTGCTTGTTTGCTCGATTATTTGGTTTTAGAACCAGGGTCTCATGTAACTCAGGCTAACCTAGAATTGTATGCAGCTCAAGCCCTTCAACTCCTGACCCTTCCTGTCCCAGTCTCCTAAGTGCTGATATCACAGGCTGGCCTACGGTTGTGTCTGGTGAATGATATCTCACTGGACCATGAGGCATGACTGGGAACAAAGGAGATCTGCAGAGAGGGACAGGGCCAGTAGCAGTACCCAGACCCCGAGCACGGGGAGTCACGTGAGTAGCTGGTAACCCCCCTGGAACACACACACACACACACACACACACACACATGCCCAGGCCCCAGTCTGGGCCCAGAGTCTTGTTTTGGTGTTGGTGGGAACACAGGAGACGACGCTACAGTGACTCATCAGAAAAAAGGGGGCTGATTTACTTAGAGGCAGCGCTGGATAGACAGTGTGAAACCAGCTTGTCATTCATCTGCACAACTCTTGCCACAGCATCAGCACAACATTATCTCTCTGGCTTTAGTGCCTGGACAGGAACTGCCAGTCCTCTGGTAATAGACACTTTCACTAGGCTATGATAAGATAAAGGCATGTGCATAGACATTGCAAGTCAGGCAGAGCAGACATGTGCCAAGTTCTTCACTGAGGTTAGATCTGTGCCTTGGAAAGCTGCTTCAGCACTGCAGGGCAAACATCCCCAGGCAGGAGTGAAAACTGAATTTGAAGGTTGTAAAGAGAGCGAGCTCAGTGGTTAAGAGTGCTTTGTGCTCTTTCAGAGAACCAGAATCTTGTTCCCAGTAATATAAGTATCGGGAAGTGTGGCGCACGCCTTTAATCCCAGCCCTCAAGAAGCAGAGGCAGTCGGATCTCTGAGTTTGAGGCCAGCCTGCTCTATAGAGAGAGTTCAGGGACAGCCAGGGCTACACAGAAAAACCCTGTCTCAAACAACAACAACAACAAGTTGAAACTCTCAGCTCAAGACATAGGAAAAGATAAAACTTTTTGTTTTGTTTTTCTGTTTTTTGTTTGTGTTTTTTGAGACAGGGTTTCTCTGTGTAGCTTTGGTTGTCCTGACTCGCTTTGTAGACCAGGCTGGCCTCGAACTCACAACGACCACCTACCTGCCTCTGCCTCCCGAGTGCTGGGATTAAAGGTGTGCACCACCGCCGTCTGGCTTAATTTTTTATTTTTTTCAAAATGTATGTCTTAGTTAGGGTTACTATTGCTGTGATCAAACACCATGACCAAAGCAACTTTGGGAGGAGAAGATTTATTAGGCCTCCACTTCTGCAGTACTGTTCATCATTGAGAAAGTCAGGACAGGAACTCTAACATGGCAGAAACCTGAAGGGAGGAGCTGATGCAGAGGCCACGGAAGGGCGCTGCCGACTCCCTTGCTTCCCATGGCTTAGGCAGCCTGCTTTTTGTTTTTAATTAATTCTTGCAGAATTTCACATCGTGTACCCCAATCCCACTCATCTCCCTGTCCCTTCACATCCACCCTCCTCCCTTACAAACTCCCCCAAAAGAAAATAAAAATAGGAAAATCTCTTCGTGGAAGCCATAATGTGTCACAGTGTGTCACACAGCATACCCTTTTTGTCCACACTTACTTGCAAATGTTCACATCCACGAGTCATTGTTCTGGGGTGAGGCCTCTGGCTTCTGTTACACCGTCAATACTGGATCCTCTGGGTCTCCTCTTGAGTATCTTATTGTTGCTCTGTGTCACGGAGATCCTGTGAATTTGGATCTGCACACTCCAGCAGTTCATTGATGAATTGGATGTTGGGATGGGCCAACTCAAAGCCCTGCATCTGGGCCTGGGTAGAAGCTGAGTCCCTCAGCCCACCAGCTCTCCTTACACACACCTCCAGGACCAGCTCTCCAGCACTGTGCCCCATACCTCAGTGTGGTGGTTTGAGTAGGTTTTGCCCCCATAGACACATGTACTTGACTACTTGACCCATAGGGAACTTTATCTTTTCCTATGTCTTGAGCTGAGAGTTTCAACTTGTTGTTGTTGTTTGAGACAGGGTTTTTCTGTGTAGCTCTGGCTGTCCCTGAACTCTATAGAGCAGGCTGGCCTCAAACTCAGAGATCCAACTGCCTCTGCTTCTTGAGTGCAGGGATTAAAGGTGTGCACCACATGTCTGGCTACTTATATTACTGGGAACAAGACTGTGGTACTCTGGAAGAGCACGAAGCACTCTTTTTTTTTTTTTTTTTTTTTTTTTTTTTTACTTTTTAAAGATTTATTTATTATTTATACAGTATTCTGCCCCCATGGCACCTGCCCTCCACAAGAAGGTACTGGGTCTCATTCCAGATGGTTGTGAGACACCATGTGTTTGCTGGGAATTGAACTCGGGTCCTCTGGAAGAGCAGACTGTTCTCTCTCTTTTTTTTTTTTTGAGACAAGGTCTCTCTGTGTAGTCTTGGCCGTTCTGGACTCCCTTTGTAGACCAGGCTGGCCTCAAACTCACATCGATCCGCCTGCCTCTGCCTCCCGAGTGCTGGGATTAAAGGCGTGCACCACCACGCCCGGCTTTTCAGACTGTTCTCTTAACCTTTGAGTCATCTCTCCAGCCCGCATGAAGCACTCTTCTTCTTCTTCTTCTTTTTTTTTTGGTTTTTTGAGACAGGGTTTCTCTGTGTAGCCTTGGTTGTCCTGGACTCCCTTTGTAGACCAGGCTGGCTTCGAACTCACAGCGATCTGCCTGCCTCTGCCTCCCGAGTGCTGGGATTAAAGGCGTGTGCCACCACCGCCCGGCTGCATGAAGCACTCTTAACCACTGAGCTCTCTCTCTCTTTACAACCTTCAAATTCAGTTTTCACTCCTGCCTGGGGATGTTTGCCCTGCAGTGCTGAAGCAGCTTTCCAAGGCACAGATCTAACCTCAGTGAAGAACTTGGCACATGTCTGCTCTGCCTGACTTGCAATGTCTATGCACATGCCTTTATCTTATCATAGCCTAGTGAAAGTGTCTATTACCAGAGGACTGGCAGTTCCTGTCCAGGCACTAAAGCCAGAGAGATAATGTTGTGCTGATGCTGTGGCAAGAGTTGTGCAGATGAATGACAAGCTGGTTTCACACTGTCTATCCAGCGCTGCCTCTAAGTAAATCAGCCCCCTTTTTTCTGATGAGTCACTGTAGCGTCGTCTCCTGTGTTCCCACCAACACCAAAACAAGACTCTGGGCCCAGACTGGGGCCTGGGCATGTGTGTGTGTGTGTGTGTGTGTGTGTGTGTGTGTGTGTGTTCCAGGGGGGTTACCAGCTACTCACGTGACTCCCCGTGCTCGGGGTCTGGGTACTGCTACTGGCCCTGTCCCTCTCTGCAGATCTCCTTTGTTCCCAGTCATGCCTCATGGTCCAGTGAGATATCATTCACCAGACACAACCGTAGGCAGCCTGTGATATCAGCACTTAGGAGACTGGGACAGGAAGGGTCAGGAGTTGAAGGGCTTGAGCTGCATACAATTCTAGGTTAGCCTGAGTTACATGAGACCCTGGTTCTAAAACCAAATAATTGAGCAAACAAGCAAACAAATAAAAACCAAAACCAAAGCAAGCAAGCAAACAAAAGCCAAAGACATAAATTCAAAGGCAAACTTACTATTGGGGTTTTTGTGCAAAGTCCTGACTTCCAAAGTTCTAGAATCTACCACTCACCTCAACATGCTAGTCAAGGTGATAAACAGTGGTAAAGGGCAGACAATGGATAAATGTGGCCACGCTAGGGAGATCAAGTAAGACCAGTGAGAGTTCAAGTCTACCTTGGAGCTAACAATCACTAATTAAGATTTTGATTCTTTGTTGTTTTTGTTTGTTTGTTTGTTTTTTGTTTTGGAGTTTCTTTTGTTTTTATTTGTTTGTTTGAGAAAGAGTTTCTCTGTGTAGCCTTGGCTGTCCTGGACTCACTCTGTAGACCAGGCTAGTCTGGAACTCACAGAGACTCACCTGCCTCTGCCTCTGGAATGCTGGGATTACAAGAGTGTGCCACAGTGCCCAGGTGTGTGTGTGTGTGTGTGTGTGTGTGTGTGTGTGTGTGTGTGTGACTAAGGCCTGAATCCAGGCTCTACTACTAAGGCACACTGTCAGCCCCCTGATTTTTTTCATGTATTTTTATTAAAGTTTGTGGTTTTATTTTTGAAAGATTTATTTATTTCATATACAGTATTTTGCCTGCATGTACTCCTGCCCCCAGAAGAGAGCACCAGATCTCATTGTAGATGGATGTGAGCCACCATGTGGTTGCTGGGAGTTGAACTCAGGATGTTTGGAAGAACAGACAGTGCTCTTAACCTCTGAGCCATCTCTCCAGCCCCAAGTTTGTGGTTTTTTAATGTAGCTTTCCACCTCTGCCAGGCCTCCAACCTTTTCACAAGGACACACTGCTCCTGGTTGAGAAAAGCAGGCGTGATCCTGTTGCAGGCACATCTCGCACACAATGAAGCACCTGTCACGTGCGCTTAGTCAGTGCCTCCTAAAAACTTGGCCTCATAATGCCCCCACCATTTCACCCTCAGCTAGCCAGAGCATACACATGCTGGCGGTTTCCAACTTTGTTGGGATCAAAGTAAACAATCTGACTAGAGCCTAAAGACAGCAGCTTGACTTGAGGCTGGACTGTTAGAAAGCCAGTAAGAGTTTGCGAAATGCTGGAAGATTGTAAAAGGCTTTTTAGATAATGTCCCCAGGAGAACCACAGTCACTTTTTTACTGTACACCCCAATTAATAAAATGTTGGGTGCATACAATGAATACATTTGTCAAGTAGCAGCATATACTACCAAACACATGTGTTTTTGTGTTTGTTTGTTCATTTGGGGTTTTTTGTTGTTGTTGTTGTTTTAGGTTTTTTTTGGGGGGGGTGTTTTTGTTTTTGAAACAGGGTTTCTCTGTGTAGACTTGGCTGTCCTGGACTCACTCTGTAGATCAGGCTGGCCTCCAACTTACTGAGATCCACCTGCCTCTGCCTCCCAAGTGCTGGGATTAACGGTGTGTGCCGCCGCCACCACCTGGCCCAAACACATGTGTTAATGCACATTGGAAGGAAACCCTGTCTCAAAGTACAAGGAAATAAAATGTTTTCAAGCCAGGTTTGGGTGCACACGTGTAATCCCAGCACTCGGGAGGCAGAGGCAGGTGAATCGCTGTGAGTTTGAGGCCAGCCTGGTCTACAAAGTGAGTCCAGGACAGCCAAGGCTATACAGAGAGACCCTGTCTCAAAAAAAAAATGTTTTCAACTCTCATAACTATCCCTTTTACAGAAATATATAACCTTATCATTTCTTACAAATGAAAGAGCTGATTTCAATAGAAAATGTTGGGAATGTACCACTGTTTAAGAGCTTATGTTATAGAGTCAGGCAGTGGTGTCACATGCTTTTGATCCCAGCAATGAGGAGGCAGAGGCAAGTGGTTCTCTGTGAGTTCAAGGCCAACCTGGTCTACAAAGTGAGTCTAGGCCAGTCAGGGCTACACAGAGAAACCCTGTCTCTGGAAAAAAAGAAAAAAAAAAGAGCTTGTGCTGCATGCAGGAGACTTTGGATTCTATCTTCAGTACCATAAATATAAAGATATATTATTTAAAATAATGATTTTCCATAATTAATATAATATAATGAATTATTACAGAATTAATATTATTAATATCGCTCCTCCCTGGGGGATAAAATATAAAGCCTGAATGTGAAGAAGCAGGAATGATGTCTTCTTCAATTCATCATAAAAGCTGGTATTAAAGAACATGGCTGTCGCCTCTGGGCCTGTGGGCCCTAATTCTGAATTCTAAATTAAGGCTTATTTGTCCAACTTGTCACATACAGGACCAGAAAACCACAAGTTTCCTGTCAAAGGAGCGTGTGTTTCCTCAGAGGCCCTGCTGAAGCTCCCTAGAGGCCACCAGTTCTAAGGAGAAGGGCACTAGCAGATCTGCTGGCTCAGTTCCTCCCCAGCTGGGACACACAGGACAGGCGAGCTGGGAATGTTAGGTCCTGAAGGTGGTCCCTTCACAGGAAGAGAGACATTTCTCATTCCCTGAGAGACAACACTGTTAAGGTCACTCTGTTAATGGGGGAATATGGTTTCTTGATGAAAACTGTGTTTTTAGGATCAATGTGAATGACCCAGAATGGATACATTCAGATCCTACATTCCGCCCCTTCCTGCCTTCTCATGTGTGAAATACACCCTTCCAACACCAACTCTTTTTTTTTTTTTTTTGGTTTTTCAAGACAGGGTTTCTCTGTGTAGCTTTGGCTGTTCCTGGACTTGCTTTGTAGAATAGGCTGTCCTCAAACTCACAGATCCGCTTGCCTCTGCCTCCCAAGTGCTGGGACTAAAGGCGTGTCTACCAAGCCCGGCTCCAACACCAACTCTAATTCCAAACCCAGTGTACTGGCTGGTTTTGTGTGTCAACTTGACACAGGTTAGAGTCATCAGAGAGGAACGAGCGCCTCTAAGAGACCCAGCTGCAGAGTGTTTTCTTAAGTAGTGAGGAGGGTGTAGGGCCCAGCTTGCGGAGTTGGTGGTCCTGGGTTCTATAAGAAAGCAGACCAAAGTCAGGCTTGGTGGCACATGCCTGTAATCCAAGCACTCAGGGAGGCAGAAGCAGACAGATATCCATGAGTTCATAGGCTAGCCTGATCTACCCCCCACCACACCCCAACCCCCAAAAAAGAAAGAAAGAGCCAGGCGTGGTGACGCAAGCCTTTAATCACAGCACCTTAATTCCAGGCAGACGCATGTGGATCGATGTGAGTTCAAGGCCAACCTGGTCTACAAAGCAAGTCTAGGACAGCCAAGGCTATATAGAGAAACTCTGTCTTGAAAAACAAAACAAAAACAAAAAAGAAAGAAAGAAAGAAGAAAGCAGGCTGAGCAAGCCATGTGAAGCAAGCCAGTAAGCAGCACACCCCACCCCCCCCACCCCCCCGCCATGGCCTCTGCATCAGTTCCTGCATCCAGGTTCCTGCCCTGCTTGACTTCCTGTCTGGACTTCTTTCAATGATGAACAGCAATCTGAAAGTGTAAGTCAAATAAACCCTTTCCTCCCCAGCTTGCTTATTGGTCATGGTGTTTCATTGCAGCAATAGAAACCCTAACTAAGACACCCAGATTCTCATCCATATCAGCTGTGGAATAAAAAATAAATAATCATTTATGAAGGAGTGAAACTCAAAGCTTGATTCATCCTGAAACAAATTCTCTTTCCAACTGAGAGCTTGTGAGACTAAAGTTATCTCTTTCCTTATTACAGAGAGCTTTGTAATAAGGAGATATTGGAAAGTAACAGACCCCAAGCAATCTAAAAGGTAACAGAGTCAACAATCCCAAAGCCGGAAATCTTCTTTGACTCCATGCCCCACCCACTGCGCATTCTGCATTGGAGTTGCCCCCCACCCCACCCCAAAATATTGTGTGACCGTGGGTTGGAGTCTCTGGGAAATATCAGAGTATTGTGCCTGCAGCACTGATAAGCTGGCATGCTAACACCAATAGTTCCTGGTTCTGAGAACAGCCCAATTCAGGATGCTACAGTAGCCATTGCCCTGGGCTATTGGATACAGCTTTTGAAATCTAGGTGTTGGCAACTTCTTCTGGAGCTTAGAAGCTCTGTGCACCTGCAGAGTGATCACACGCTCTCCAGACACCCAGCCCTACCGCGGATCGCACAGTTGAGCCCTGGCTTAGGTCAGCCAGAGAGCACTGTACTGGAATTCAGGGCAGAATTCCAAGGTCCAAGGCAACAAGTTCATGGATAGAGCTCTGGGTGTGTGGCTGGGCTTGGTGGCTCATGCTGTAACCTCAGCACTCAAGGAGACAGAGGCAGACGGCTCTTCACCAGTTTGAGGGCAGCCTGGTCTACAAAGTGAGTTCAGGACAGCCAGGACTACACAGGGAAAACCTGTCTCGAATTAAGTGGGGCAGTCCCAGAGATGTCAGCAACAAGCCAGGCATGGTGGTGTATGTCTGAAACCCCAGCTACTTACAAGGCTTAGGTAGAGTACAAGCCGGGGCTGGGGAGCGGGTGTGCTTAAGCAAGCCCAGGAGCTTGGGACCAGCCCAGAAGACATTGCAAGACCTTGTCTCTAGAAAATAACAGCAATGAACACTCTGAAATGCCCTTGGAGTGCTTTCCATTGTCCAGAAGAATGACATCTGGCTTGCTTGTGCATGTGAGAACACACCCCTCCTCAAAAAATATGCAAGCTCTTTAATTCTTTACCAGCTGAAAATCGATCAAATCTCAGAGTTCTAGTACCTTTTAAATTATAATTTCCACTGTTACAGGATTTTTCTCTCATTGTATTGTGTGCAGTTAAAAGAAAGAAATGGAGGCTAGAGAGATGGCTCACTGGTTAAGAGAACCAAGTTTGACTCCCAGTACACAGGTGCTGGCTTACAGCCCTCTATAAGCCCAGTTACAGGGAATCCAACAACCTTGGCCTCCCTGCGCATCAGGAACACATATGGTGCAAGCACAACAGCCTTACACGTAAAATAAAGTTCTAGAAGAAGAAAGAAACCATGGAGTTAGACATGATGGGTGGCAAAGGCGGAATATATGAGTTCAAAGGGCCTGCTAGATGATTCGATGGAAAAGATACCTCATGGACAAGCCTGATAGTCTTCATTCAGTCACAGAACCCGTACTTGGAGGACAGCATCAACTCCCTCAAAGTTGTCTATGGATTTCTGTACATTTTGTTGTTGTTGTTGTTTTTGTTTTTTTGGTTTTTTGAGACAGGGTTTCTCTGTGTAGCCTTGGCTGTCCTGGACTCACTCTGTAGACCAGGCTGGCCTCAAACTCACAGCGATCCGCCTGCCTCTGCCTCCTGAGTGCTGGGTTAAAGGTGTGCACAACCACGCCCGGCTGGATTTCTTTACATGTACCGTGACTCTCCCATGTGTATATGCATACACACAAACACAAACATTAAAGGGAAATAAAATTAGAAATAAAAAAGAAGCCTGCCTATGCTACACAATAAAGTAGTATCTCAAAAAGGTAAGTAAATAAAACACACATAGAGATTTCATTATAGGCCAGGCACAGTGGCACACACCTTGAATCCCAGCACTCGGGAGGCAGAGGCAGGTGGATCGCTGTGAGTTCGAGGCCAGCCTGGTCTACAAAATGAGTCCCGGACAGCCAAGGACATACAGAGAAACCCTGTCTTGAAAAATCAAACAAATCAAAACCAAACAGTCAGACCAACAAACAAACAAACAAACAAACAAAACCAAAGACTGAAGTTTAACTTGAAAGTTGTCATCCAGCCGGGTGTGGTGGTGCACACCTTTAATCCCAGCACTCGGGAGGCAGAGGCAGTGTCTCAGAGACAGAGCAGTACTTAGTTAGCCTGCCTAAGGCATTGCATTGGGCCCTCAGAACAGAAAGAAGACAGGAAGGAGGAACATGGCAGTACCTGCAGTCCCAACCACTGAGGAGACTGAGAGGACAAGATTACCAGACCCCAGAAATTCAAGAGTGGCCTGAACAACAGATAAGATCCTATTCTAAATAATAAATTATATGAATAAATGAATAAATGTGTATAGTTTAGTGGTAGAATGCTTCCCTGGCATGTTTCAAGGCCTGAGTTTCATCCTCAGGTCTGGAAGGGGGAAAAAATTAAAGCACTATGATAGCTGTGTTTACTACTTCTCTGTGATTGACATGTTATAGATACGTGGACTTTATTGCCATAAGTGAAAAGTCAAATCTATGGCTTTGCTCATCGGCAAGCACATTTAATTTGTTAGCCCAGCTCCCAAACTATATGTGTGTGCATATGTATATATGTATACATATGCGTAATTTTTTGTTTGGTTGGTCTTTTGGGTTTTTTGAGGCAAGGTTTCTCTGTGTTAGCCTTGGCTGTCCTGGAACTTGCTCCGTAGACCAGGCTGGCCTCGAACTCAGGGAGATCTGCCTGCCTCTGTTTCCCAAGTGCTGGGATTAAAGGCGTGTGCCATCACCACCTGGCTCATATGCATAATTTATATATATTATTTGTATGTATGTATGTATGTATGTATGTGCTTCCATAAACTCATGCACCATGTGCTTGCAGGTGACCTCAGAGACTGGAAGACAATATTGGCTCCTCTGGAACTATAGTTACAAATAGTTGTGAGCTACCCCACGTGGTGCTGGAAACTGAACCAGAGTAGAACTCAGGTCATCAGGCTTATGTGACAAGCACTTTTTCCTAGAGAGCCATCTTGCCGGTTCCCAGATTGTCCTTAAACAGACTCTGCAGCCTGGTAGTTCAGCTTTAAGTATGAGAGGCATCTGTATGTATCATAAGGAATCCTGTTGTGGTGAATGCGTCCTTACATGTGCTCAGTCTCCCTGAGGAAGACAGGGACTCCTCTTGTCAGTTTCTCAGTAAATAGTCCAGACTGGCCTTACTCTGAAGACACCCCTGCCTCAGCCTTTGAATTCCGGGATTACATGTGCTACCACATCATGTTCTGCTTTGGTTGGTTGGTTGGTTGAGATAGGGGTTGTCTGTCTAGCTCTGGCTGTCCAGGAACTCATTCTCTAGCTCAGGCTAGACTCAAGCTCAGACAGCTCTGTCCCTGAGTCCCAGTGCTGGGATTAAAGGTGTGTGCTGCCACTGCGCCAGCTCATGCTCTGCTTTTTCATGCTTGTTTTTGTTTTGTTTTTGTTTTTTTGAGACAGAGTTTCTCTGTGTAATAGCCCTGGCTGTCCTGGAACTCTCTTTGTAGACCAGGCTGGCCTCAAACTTGCAGACATCTACCTGCCTCTGCCTCCCAAGTACTGGGATTAAAGGCATATGCCACCATGCCCAGCTTGCTTTTTCATTCTTCAACAAACCTCTTATGAAAACTTATAATCCTTTTTTTTTTTTTTTGCCCCATCTACTGCGAGAATGAAGACCATTCTCAGCAACTAGACAGTCGACATCCCAGAAAACGTCACCATCACTCTGAAGGGGCGCACAGTCCTCGTGAAGGGCCCCCGGGGAACCCTGCGGAGGGACTTCAACCACATCAACGTAGAGCTGAGTCTTCTTGGGAAGAAAAAGAAAGAAAAGGCTGTGTGTTGACAAATGGTGGGGTAACAGAAAGGAGCTGGCCACGGTCAGAACCATCTGCAGCCACTTGCAGAACATGATCAAGGGCGTTACGCTGGGCTTCCGCTACAAGATGAGGTCTGTGTATGCTCACTTCCCCATCAACGTTGTCATCCAGGAGAATGGGTCTTTGGTTGAAATCCGAAATTTCTTGGGTGAAAAATATATCCGCAGGGTTCGCATGAGGACAGGTGTTGCTTGTTCTGTCTCTCAAGCCCAGAAGGATGAATTAATCCTGGAAGGAAATGCTATTGAACTTGTTTCAAATTCAGCTGCTCTGATCCAGCAAGCCACAACCATTAAAAACAAGGATATCAGGAAGTTTTTGGATGGTATCTATATGTCTGAAAAGGGCACAGTGCAGCAGCCTGATGAGTAAGACTCAAGTTACCCAGTTCCAGCAACAAGATCCTGAATTATAAATACTATTTGAGTGTCTTTGGGAACAATAAAAGACTTATATTGAAAAAAAAAGAAAGAAAACTTATAATATCTATATTTCTCAATTTTTAAAATCAAATTATGTATTTATTTACTGCAATGCTGGGGATCTAGTGAGCTAACTGATCAGCCACTAATCCCCTGTTCCTCAGTTTTTATGCTTAGGAACTAACGCAGTGTCATATTTAAGTACTTGATAAATATTTGTTGACTGAACAGATGATTAAATTAATCAGTTAATTCATTAGACAAGAATTAACTCATTAATTCATGAATAAATAAAAGTCATATCCAGCCAGGTGTGGTGGCACTTGCCTTTAATTCCAGCACTCGGGAGGCAGAGGCAGGAGGATCTCTGAGTTCGAGGCCAGCCTGGTCTACAAAGCAAGTCCAGGACAAAGCTACACAAAGAAACCCTGACTCAAAAAACAAAACAAAAAGTCATATTCAAACCTAAGCATATTCCAGTCTGGTGGGTGGGGAGGGGACAGACAGGAAGATTTCAGAGGTCTAAGCATGTTTTTAACGGCCTGAGATTTGGGAGCCAAATGGAGGTCAGGCATTCTCCACTGCACCCCTCAGTGTGTGCTCCACTGCTTACAGTCTGAAAGCTCTTCCAGTTTATCATGGGACCACAGTGAGCACAGCAGCAAACATCACGTGTTGGGCCACCATACAGCCATTTCCGTGTGCCTCAGTAATGTTGGCCTGCAGGCTCCCGGGCTTGTGTGGGGAAGCTGTCTCTGAGCTCGTGGAACTTGGCAAAGGTGAAAGAAAATCCAAACTGATTTTTTTCTCTCCAGGAATTTTCAGAGGCTATGCAGGACGTTTGGGTTTGGATAGTTGTGTTTGTCTTTCTTTGCTTGGTTTTATCGCTCCCTCCCCACTTGTTTAAGGATTAGAATGTCTCTGTTACTGAGCTTGCTTCTCAATAGACACCACCGAACAGAACGTGTTTGACAAGAACAGTGTCCTTTATCCACATCCTGGATGAGGCCGCACCTTAGTTGCTAAAGATCCCGCTTCTGGGAACTGATGACAACTCCCCATCTCACACTTAAGATTACAGGCCTGTCGAGTTGAGCAACACAGGACTTCGCACAAGAGACCTGAATACAGATGAGTTATGACTAACTCCTATGTAGGTCACCAAGGTGCATGAAAGGAAAATGAGTACAGGAGACAGGAATTACTCCCTCCTATGCAACTCCTCCAGTGTGGCCCCGAGGGAAGAAAAGTTACAAAGCCATACGGGGGGCATTTGGAGAATCAAAATTAAAATTAATACAATGTTTTGATCAAATAATTGTCTATAATAAAAAAATTTTTAGACAGGGTCTTGTGATAGAGCTCAGGTTTCTCTGGGGTGCTGGAATTATAGGCATAGGCCCCCACCATAGTGGCCCACAACTATTTTTGTGGTTGCAAGGAATACAAACTCAGGCTTTCACACTTCCATGGCAAATACTTCACTGACGGAGCCATTCATAATTTTTTTAAACAAAATAAAAAGTTTAATTTAGAAAAATGGAATAACAATATTTGCAAGAAAATCTTAGAAGAGATTATGTTGAGCCAGGCTTGGTGGTGCACGCCTTTAATCCCAGCACTCAGGAGGCAGAGGCAGGCAGATTTCCGTGAATTTGAGGCCAGCCTGGTCTACAGAGTAAGTCCAGGACAGCCAGGGCTATTACACGGAGAAACCTTGTCTTGGAAAAAAAGGGGGTGGGGCTGGAGAGAGATGGCTCAGAGGTCCTGAGTTCAATTCCCAGCATCCACATGGTGGCTCACAACCATCTATAATGAGATCTAATGCCCTCTTCTGTCATTCATGAAGGCAGAGCACTGTATACATAATAAATAAATAAATCTTTAAGGAAAGAAAGAAAGAAAGAAAGAAAGAAAGAAAGAAAGAAAGAAAGAA
>OU015750.1:69746563-69791794 GCA_907169655.1 Acomys percivali
GAAAGAAAGAAAGAAAGAAAGAAAGAAAGAAAGAAAGAAAGAAAGAAAGAACAGATAAGATTATGTTGAATGAGATAAGTCCCAGAAAGACAAAGACCAAATGCCCTTTCATGTATGCCTCCTAGCTCCAAATCTTCAGGTGTGAGCACAGGACTTAGACCATAAAAATAAAATGGGACCATGGAGGTGGGTGAGCACTAGTGAAGAGAATTGCAGAATATCAGTAATATGAAGGAGGAAATGGGGAAAATGGGAAAGCCTTATTTGGGAAGGGGTGAGGTGCATGAATACAGACGGGGAGAGAGGAGAGGGGAAATAACAGTAAGACTGTTTGAAAAGGCCATAAGGAAACAAAGTTTTTTATTTTTGTTTGTTTTTTGGTTTTTGGAGACAGGGTTTCTCTATGTAGCCTTGGCTATCCTGGACTCGATTTGTAGACCAGGCTGGCCTTGAACTCCCAGAAATCCACCTACCTCTGTCTCATGAGTGCTGGGATTACAGGCATGAGCCACCACACCCAGCTATTATATATAATTTTAGGTAAATAAAAAATACTTGAGCTGGGCATGGTGGTGCAAGCCTTTAATCCTAGCACTCGGGAGGCAGAGGTAGGCAGATCACTGTGAGTTCGAGGCCAGTCTGGTCTACAAATGGAGTCCAGGAAAGTCAAGATAACACAGAGAAACTCTGTCTCAAAAAACTAAAAAAAAAAAATTACATATAATATACGTGTGTGTGTGTGTGTGTGTGTGTGTGTGTGTGTACCAAGAGCCATAAAATAACTAACAAAAACCCTGGTTGTTGGTCAGGGCAATACAAGAGACACCAAGATAGGATGCTGCTATCGCCTTAATCACCTCCCAGAGGTTGAAGTTAAGCCTCTGCTTCTGAAGACATCATGCCCACCGAGACTCAAGCCAGATTTGACCTGAACGCCTCCTCCCAGAGGACCAGCTGCACAGTGCCAGAAGGTGCCATGTAAACTGCCAGGGAAGGAAACAACCACAGGGACCAGAATAGAAAGATATTCCTAAAAGGTGTAATAGTGACACTGATGTCTTGGTAGTAACCAACTGCTGTCTGATTAGACTTCAAGCCCACTACTTGGGGCAAGTTAGTGATCACAGGTCTTGGAGAAGCACCTCTTACCAACACTTCACAGGCCCAGCATAATTACTGACTGCATTCTAAACACTAACTCTTATATCACAGGTATAACAACTGTCACTGTCATCAAAGATTTTTTTGTTTACAAAAGATGGAGACCACTATAGAAAACAACTGCAGGTCAAAATCCAGAACAAAGTGATCTAGGGGTACCTAGTTTTAATGAATATACCCACAACCCAGCCCCTTTAATCCTAGCACTTGGGAGGCAGATGCAGGTGGCTTTCTGTTTCAGTCTAGCCTGGTCTACATAGCGAGTTCCAGTACAGTCTTGGGGCTACATAGAGAAAATCATATTCCACACAAAAAAAAATAAGACAGAAAGCCATCTACAGTACAACTCCTTCCCCCGCCTAAGGCTCAGGAGCATCATGGAATGTGGGAAAGAAAGCTTTTACCAAAAGGTTCAGATGTCTGTTGTAAGATTCTGTTTCCTAGAAATGGAGGGGAAAACCACACACTCATGATGCCTCACCAATATGGCTGCCTAAACAAGATCTGTACAGTGACAGCATAACACCAATAGAAACAATAACATGGAAGGGGAAATCTCACTGGGAAATCCCACATCTAGACAAAGAACTACAGGCAGCTACGGACTACTGAGAAAGGGAGAATTGTAGGATGGCAGTGCACGCCTTTAATCCCACCACTCGAGGCAGACCACTCGAGGCAGAGGCAGAGGCAGAGGCAGAGGCAGAGGCAGAGGCAGAGGCAGAGGCAGGCAGATCTCTGGGAGGCCAGCCTGGGCTACAAAGCAAGTCCAGGGAAGCCAAGATTACACAGAAAAACCCTATCTCAAAAAACAAACAAACAAAAAAAAAATTAGTCCTCCACATCAAAGGGCCCCTAATGGGCTAATACCAAGCAATCAGCTCTGAAATCATATACAAACACCACCAATGGATGTGGCAGTTGTATTTGTAAATTTACATGCCTCTCTCTCTCTAAATAAATAAATATATATATATATATATATGAAAATACAATTAAAGAAAAAGAGGTTATGAATTTGAGAGTGAGTGAAGGAGAAACATAGAAAGGATGAGAAGGAAAGAGAACTGAGAAATTATGCAATTATACTTTAATTAATTAATGAAATTAATTTTTTTTCAAGACTGGGTTTCTCTGTGTAGCCTTGGCGTTCCCGGACTCTCTTTGTGGACCAGGCTGGCTTTGAATTCACAGAGACTCTCCTGCTTCTGCCTCTCCAAGTGACGGAATTACAGGCGTGCACCCCCATACCAGACTACTAATAGTTTTCTTAAAGTTGAGCTTTGGAGGGCTGTAGGTGTAGCTTGATGGTCCAGCACTTCCTCTGAGTTTAATCCACGATGCAGCAAAAACAAAAAATACATAAACAAATCTACTAGTTAACTAATTGAAGCAATAACTAGATAAATTGAAGTAATTACCGTGACATTATTTTTCTTAGGAAATTTTTTTAAAAAGATTTATTTTGAAATCCAAGATGGTGACAGTAGTGGTGTGTGCATCCTGATGTCTCTACTGTGGGTCCACTGGCCCAGGAGGAGAGAGCTTGGCTCTCACCAATGTCCTGGTACTGCACTGAGCTAGAGTGAAAACTCTCAATGTTTTCCTGAAATCACGCCATGGAGGGCAGTAAAGACCTGAGTCAGTCGCCTATTCCTATCTCAGCATCAGGACCAAGTCCCGAGGAGTTCCAAACCCTCTCCTATAACCCTCATCTGACTCAGCCACAAGCCACTTCTGACCGGCCATAAAGATGAGAGGGAACCTGCACCCTCACTAAAGCAACATTGGCCTCAGCACCGGCACAGAGCGCTATTCTGCAAGGGAACCACAGAAGTGCATGTGACATTAAGCTCGTGTTTCTATGTATCAAATGGTGACAATTATACCTACCCATCTTCCATCCCTTTGCTGTGGGAGGAGCTAGCTTAAACAAATCATTTAAACTTTAAAAATATATATTTATTGGGGGCTGGAGGACTAGCTCAATGCTTATGAGCACTGGCAGCTCTACCCGAGGACCTGGGTTTAATTCCCAGCACCCACATAGCAGCTCACAGCTGTCTGTAACTCCAGTTCCAGGGGATCCAACACCCTCACACAGACATACATGCAAGGAAAACCTCAATGAACATAAAATAAAAATAAATGATTAGCTGGGCACAATGGCACACGCCTATAATCCCAGTACTTGGGGAGACCGAGGCAGGCAGATTGCTGTGAGTTCAAGGCCTGCCTGGTCTACAAAGTGAGTCGTCCAGGATAGCCAAGGCTACACAAGAAACCCTATCTCAAAAAACTAAAAAATAAATAAATTAAAATTTACTTATTTTTATTTGAATAAATGTTTTGCCTGCATATGTGTATGAGCACCACATATGTTCCTTGTGCCTGTCTATTACTATGAAGAGACACAATAACCAAGGCAACTTTTATAAGAGAAATCATTTAACTTGGGGCTTGGTTACAGTGTCCAAGGTTTAGTCCGCTGCCATCACGCCAGGAGGCATAAGAGAGTGAGCCAGAAGGGGGATTTATTTCTTCACTACTGTTATTTTATTGGATCATTTTTGTGTATACACTATAAAAAGCAGAACACCGGCTTCCAGTAAGATGGCTCAGTACACAAAGGAGCTTGCTGCCAAGCCTCATGACCTGAGTTTGAACCCGGGGTCCACATGGCGGAAGGAGCGATCTGACTCTGACAAGTTGCCCTCTGACTTCACATAAGCGCATAGCAAGCCCACCTCCCATGAATAAATGTGGTAAAGTTTAAAGCCCACAATTCCATTTGCTTTTGACTTGCTCCAGCCCTGTCCTTGTTTTAAAACTATTTGTTTGTCTGGTGGTTCTGCAGAGCTCTGCTCAAGCCATGTGTGTCCATTTTGAAACTTAAATGTATTGTTTCTTGGGTAACTTCTCTCGCTAGGGCTCCTATTACTTAGATGTGGGGACTTTTGACTAATTGACCAATTTCTTTACCATTTCACTCCTATATTCATTTCTGACTCATCTTACATTTTTCAGAGATTTGTTCAAATTTATCTCTTACCCTTTTCATTGTGGCTATTTCGCTTTTTCTCTAACTAAAACCAAGACAAACCAAACTTAGTTCTATTCATTTCCAAGCCCTCTCCTGATTAGTTGAAGGTTTCTTGTTTGTATTATTCTGGTTTTGTTTGCTAGGTCAAGTGTTTTCTCTTACTCCTGTGGAATGTATTTATGCCGCACTAGCCCAAGGAGTTTGCTTTCTATGCGGTTTCCATTTCCCCTGGTTTCCTTTTTCTCTTAACATCCATTATTCCCTCATTAGTGTTGAAAAGATTTCTTCAATACCTTATTCTGCCGATCTGAGTATGACCTTGAAGCATCACAAAACAGATAAAGCTCTGTGTGTGTGGTCCTCATGTGGAGATGGGGTGGGGAGGATGGCGTCCTGACCAGGATGGGTCGTACATAAAAGGCACATCACTTGGAGCTCCTCAGTTCCTGCAGGACAGAAGGCTGTCGGCTTGAAGAGAACTGAGCCTGGGCTGCCATTAGATGTCAGAACATGCAGTCAACGAGGCTAGTTTTCCCTAGTAGTTCATACATGAAGTTAGTTAGTTAGTTAGTTAGTTAGTTAGTTAGTTTTTCAAGACAGGGTTTCTTTGTGTTATCTTGGCTGTCCTGGACTCGATTTGTAGACCAGGCTGGTCTCAAACTCACAGAGACCCGCCTGCCTCTGCCTCCCGAGTGTTGGGATTACAGGCGAGGGCCACCACTACTGGCTAACATTAAATATTTTAAGGAAACTTTATCTCGGGGCTGGAGAAATGGCTCAGCGGTTTAGAGCACCATCTGCTCTTCCAGAGGTCCTGAGTTCAATTCCCAGCAACCACACGGTGGCTCACAACCATCTGTAATGAGATCTGTTGCCTTCTTCTGGCCTGCAGGTGTACATGCAGTCAGAACACTGTGTATGTAATAAGTAAATAAATCTTTCCAAAAAAAAAAGAAAAGAAACTTTATCTTTTAATGCCTGATTTGAAAACTTACCACAGGCTATGCATATCCTAGTGGAATGCCTAGAAATAGTGGTTTTCAGAAAGCATGCACTTCCCCTACATACATACCTAGTTTTTCAAGACAAGGTTTCTCTGTGTAGCCCGGGCTGTCTTGTAACTTGCTTTGTAGATCAGGCTGGCCTCAAATTCAGAGATCTGCCTGCCTCTGCCTCTGCCTCCCAAGTGCTGAGATTAAAGGCATGTGCCACCATGCCCGTTCCTGAGAAGGGTTTTTAATAATAATAAAAAGTTGAGGGTCTGGAGAGATGGCTCAGGGGTTAAGAGCACTGGCTGCTTTTTCAGAGGACCCGGGTTCAATTCCCAGCAACCACATGGCAGCTCACAACTGTCTGTAACTCCAAGGTCTGACATCCTCACACAGAACTACATGTAGGCAAAACACCAATGCACATCAGAGCTCCAGGTGGTGGTGGTACACACCTTTAATCCCAGCACTTGGGAGGCAGAGGCAGGTGGATCATTGTGAGCTCAAGGTCAGCCTGGTCTAGAAAAGGGAATCCAGGACAGTCAAGACTACACAGAGAAATCCTGTCTGGGGGGAAAAAAAAGGTTTGGTTTTTTTTCAGCCTCAGTTATCATTCCTCTTTTTTTTTTTTTTTTTTTGTTTTTCGTTTTTTAGACCAGGCTGTCCTCGAGCTCACAGCGATCCACCTGCCTCTGCCTCCCGAGTGTTGAGATTAAAGGCGTGCGCCACCACGCCCGGCCGGCTCTCATTCCTCTTTTATTGGGGAAAAAAAAAAAGGTTTTTTAGACAGGGTCTCATTAGTAACCCTGGTTGCCCAGGAACTTGTTATGTAGACCAGGCTGGCCTCAACCCACAGAAACCCACTTGCCTCTGATTTCTGACATCAGGCTATATTATTCTTAAATGCATATTCATATATATTTTATATGTGTGCATATATGTGCATAAATATAATTTTACATTACTACTAAACTAGGCATTAATAATAGAATTTAATAAAAATTAATTTTCATGAAGATATTTTTAAATATTCACTTGAATTTCTAAAAATTAAATTTTGAAGCTTTAACTACACATATAGAATTTAACACTATGTAAGATTTCTTTTACTATATAACCATACTACAACTTATCAAAATCAAGAAGTTTAGCATGTTGGGGCCTGGAGAGATGGCTCAGCAGTTAAGAGCACTGACTGTTCTTCCAGAGGTCCTGAGTTCAATTCCCAGCAACCACATGGTGGCTCACAACCATCTATAATGTGATCTGATGTATACTGTATACATAATAAATAAATCTTTAATTTAAAAAAAGAAGTTTAGCATCTAATCCCCAGGAAATAGGTTTTTCAATTATCCCAGTGTTACTCTTCATAATTCTTTCTCACATTTTATAATCCAGTCCAGGATCTTACATTGCATCTCATTTTTAATCTTTTTAAAATCTCATTCTGTCTTTTCTGACCTTGGCATTTTTTCATTTATTTGATTTGATTTGTGGGTCTATCTGTGTGAGTACGAGCACTTCTGCACAGGTATACAAGAGGCCAGAAGAGGGTGTCAGACCACCAGAATCGGAGTTACAGGTGATACTGAGCCGGGATGTGGGTGCTGGGAGCTGAGTGCAGGTCATGTGCAGGCTTAGCTGTGCTCAGGCAGCTCCAGGCCCTCTTACACTTGGAAAAACAATCACTTTTTTGGTAAGATGTTCGTGAATGGCTTTCAATAACACTTCTACTTCTTCCTTCTAACATAATCCTTTTTCTTTTTCTTTCTTTCCTTTCCTTTTATTTAATTTTAAATTTTTTGAGACAGGGTTTCTCTGTGTAGCCTTGGTTGTCCTAGAACTCCCCTGTGGACCAGAGACCTACCCAACTCTGCCTCCTGAGCTGGGATTAAAGGCATGTGCCACCACTGCCTGACTTCTAACACAATTAATTCTTCAAATACCTTCCAAATAAGTGTGTGCACCTTTGTCTACAAAGGTTAATAAGTTCGGTTTTTTGACATATAAAAAATGGCTTTTTTTTGCTGGGTGTGGTGGTTCATGCCTTTAATCCCAGCACTCAGGAGACAGAGACAGGTGGATCACTGTGAGTTCGAGGCCAGCCTGGTCTAAAAAGCGAGTCCAGGACAGCCAAGACTATACAGAGAGACCCTGTCTGGAAAAACTGAAAAAGAAAAACTTAAAAAAAAAAAAAACTTTTAAAAAAATCCTTTAGATAAGACCTGGAGATTGGGGAGGGGGTGGGGGGGGTCGGGGGTGGGCAGGGAGAAACAAAATGGCGGCAGCCGCGCACTCCGGCTCCAGCCTCCACTGTTGGACTGCCTGACCTGGGCAAGTAAACCTCCACCTGGCTTACAGCTGGATGTGGTGAAAGGAGGCAAGACAATTGAGAAGCTGATTATTTATTGATGAGAACTAATACGTATTTGAGAGGAGCCCTGATCTGTGTGACTTTACCATCACCAGTCTTGCTCTCGCGTCTACACGGCACTGGTTTCCCACAAGCACCTGAAGAGAGTTTTCCTGATAGATCTCAACAGCACACACGGCACTTTCCTGGGTCACATTTGCTTGGAACCTCACAAGCTTCAGCAGATCCCCTCATCGACTCCACGGCCTCGTTTGGTGCGTCCTCAAGGGCATACACTCTTCCAGAGAAGCCGCAGACCTCGCTGTCAGCTGTGAAAGCAGACGGGAAGACGCGTGGAGGGGGCGATGAGCTCAAGGGCTCGTTGGGACTTCCAGAAGAGACCGTGCTTGTTAACCGGATGGAGTGCGACACCGCCCACAACAAGCGGATATCGACCCTCACCATTAAGGAGGGAAACCTGGACATTCAGAGACCGAAGAGGAAGAGGAAGAACTCACGGGTGACTTTCAGTGACGATGATGAGATCATCAACCCAGAGCACCTGGATGCCTCGCTTCCAGACCAACCAACGTCACTGGTTCCAGTGAAGAAGAAGCGAATGGAGGTCTCTGGCTCTCTGGGCCTGGAGGAGTCAGGGAGCAGGCGGATGCAGAACTTTGCCTCCAGCGGAGGACTCTAGGCGGGGAGGGCTGTCCCCCCCACATACACAACCACGTGACATCCATGGGCCAGCGCTCGTTGGTGGCTTGCCCATGCCCGAACCTCACCCCTGATGAGAACTTGACTCCTGTTGTACCATCAGCAATGACCATAAACCCCACACCAAACCCTGCAGTCTATAACCCTGAAGCTGCAAATGAATCCAAGAAGAAGAAATACGCGAAGGGGGCGTGGCGGGCCAAGAAGCCCACGTCTTCCTTACTCATTTGATATTTTTGGTTATGGAGAGGGTGAGGATGGGGGGGGATGGGTGGAGGGGGTGACAAGGGGAGCTAATGATCTAGGGAGAAGACTTTCCGTGTGTGCAGTATGCCTTTCAGAAAGTCTCCTGGGGTCCTAACCATGTAATGCTGAGACTAGGGGTGGAGCCAAAGTCCCAGGGAAGACTTGAGTCAGAACACTTGGAGCTTTAGAGAAAGGCTTTCCAGGTCCTTCTGAGCAGGCTGCCCTGGCGCTCTCTTAGTGGTGCCTCTTCCTAGGATTGTTTTCACGTGGAATGGGTGGAGTCCAGAGCTAGGGAGGGGCAGGAACCTCACTTGCATTCATTCCTGTCCCCTCGTGAGTCCCAGGTAGCAAAGCGGTTGCCATGGATCCCATGTTGGTTGACCTTGTTCATTTTAAACCAAGGTGGAAACTCAAGTGTTGTCTTGAGTCCATGGTACTGAGACCCAATGGTTAGGCCTCTCTGCTCTGTCATTTCTGGTGGAGTGAGGTCATTTTGAGTTCCCCTTTTCTGTGGCCAGTGTCACAGGCCCAGGGTTATGGGGTTTACAGTATTGTTGGACTTTACTTACTGTCCTTGTCCGCACTGAACCCTCCACTTGCCTCCTTCCCATTTAGTTCAAGCACTGCTGTCCTTCCCGCGGCGACACCTGTTGTGTGCTGTGAGGCCGTTTCTTAGAGCGTGACCAGTGGGGGCAGCTCCCCGTGAACGGGAAGACTACTTTGCAAGGACCAGGTTTGTGGTAGGAGGACAAGCTCAGCTGTTGGTTTGGGGGCTTCCCCTAACACCTCTGCCCCATAAGGAGTTCTGGTTATTCAGAGCGGTAGGCTAGACCTGGCTAACGGGAGACAAGGTAGGAGCCACTGTACATCTGTGTAATAGGCATTTGCTGCTTTAAGTGTAGCTTTTTACCTGTAACCTTTATTACATTGTAAATTAAATAAATGTAACTTTTGTCATTAAAAAAAAACAACAACAACAAGACATGCCAGTCAGGGTGGCACATGCCTTTAATCCCAGCACTCAGGAGGCAGAGGCAGGTGGATTGCTGTGAGTTCCAGACCAGCCTGGTCTACAAAGTGAGTCCAGGACAGCCAAGGCTACACAGAGAAACCCTGTCTTGAAAAAGCCAAAAAGAAGAAGAAGAAGAAGAAGAAGAAGAAGAAGAAGAAGAAGAAGAAGAAAACTCAAAAGAAAAAAAAAACAAATGAAAAGTCTTCAGAGACTATCTGCATAGATATTTTTAAATGGAAGCAATGAAAATCCTTATGAAGTACATAAACTTTACAAAAAGTACATTATGAGTTTTTGTTTGCTGAATATTTGCAAGAAAATTATGGGAGTGTATTTTTTCCAGGGCAATAGTCAAGTTGCTTACGGATGGCTTTGACACGCTGCACATGTCTGGCTGTTTTGCTGTTGTGAAGGTTGTTCTTGTGGTTTTGAAGTTGCTATGTCCCCCAAGCTGACCTCAAAGTAATGATCCCTTGCCTCAGTCTCCAGAGCACACCAGGCATGCATCACAATTCTTTTATCAGCTGTTAAATATTTGACTTATCCTAGGAAACATCAAGATTATTGTGTTTTAATGCCTTTACTCTCACTGGTTTCATTTCTTCCACATAAGCCACCACGCCAGCTCTGTTTTTTATCTTTCATCCATGTTTAATGAGATATAGTACAGAACAGTCAGTAATTCCAAGTAAATATGGCTTTCTCACATTTGGCACACCTCCTAAGTCCATAGAGTTTCAATAAAACAAAAGTCAAAGAGCTTTGGAGACAGATCATATGTCACTTAAATTTCTTCTTTAAATCTCTGTGAGTTTCGAGGCCAGCCTGGTCTACAGAGCAAGTTCCAGGACAGCCAAGGTTGTTACACAGAGAAACTCTATCTTGAAAAAAACCAAACAAAAATTTTCTTCTTTAAATTTTACTTTATGAGCCGGGCAGTGGTGGCGCACGCCTTTATTCCCAGTACTCGGGAGGCAGAGGCAGGTGGATTGCTGTGAGTTCGAGGCCAACCTGGTCTACAAAGTGAGTCCAGGGCAGCCAAGGCTACACAGAGAGACCCTGTCTTGAAAAACCAAAAAAGAAAAAAGAAAAGAAAGAAAGAAAGAAAGAAAGAAAAGAAAAGAAAAAATTTTACTTTATGTGTATGGATGTTTTGCCTGCATGTATGTCTGTGCAACAAGTGCGTGGAGTGCACATGGCATCCAGAAGAGGGCGCTGAATCCCCTGGAGCTGGAGCAACAGACAGAAGGCTTCCATGTTGGGACTGGGAACCAAACCCTGGTCCTATAGAAAAGCAGCAGCCCAGGGCTCCTAACTGCTGAAGCGCCTCTCCAGCCCATGTCCCGGCACTTTAGTTTTTGATTTTGAGTGAACCGCCTCTGCTTGCTAGTCTCTTTCTTTCTTTCTTTTTTCTGTTGACTCCTCTTTCCAGTTCCTTGCTTCCATTGCTTTTCCTTCTGATCCTTAGGGGTATTTTCCTTCTTCTGTTGCTTCTGTATTTCGTTGTAATAACACCATACCTTTTTTTTTTTTTGGTTTTTCAAGACAGGGTTTCTCTGTGTAGCCTTGGCTGTCCTGGACTGTGTAGACACAGAGATCCTCCTGCTTCTGCCTCCCTGAGTGCTGGGATTACAGGCATGTGCCACCGTGCCTGGCCCACCATATCTTATTTTTATGTGGTATTTTTTTAAAGAATTATTTACTATTATGTATACAGTGTTCTGCCTGCCAGAAGAGGGTATCACATCACATTACAGATGGTTGTAAACCACCATGTGGTTGCTGGGAATTGAACTCAGGACTTTTGGAAGAGCAGGTGATGCTCTTAACCACTGAGCCATCTCTCCAGCCCCTTTTATGTGGTATTTTATATTTTCAAAAAACACTTGTCTTACGTGGGTGTAGTGGCACATGACTTTAATCCTAGCACTCAGGGGGATGGGCAGAAGTGCCAGGTGTAGGCTGGAGAGATGATTCCACAGGGAAGAGAATTGGCTGCTTTTCCAGAGGACCAGGGTTTGATTCCCAGTCCCTATTTGGAAGCTTGAAACTGTTACTCCAGTTCCAGGATTTAGCGCCCTCTTCTGGCCACCACAGGCACTCCATGCCCTCCAAATTGAGTTTGAAGCATTGTCTACAAAGTAAGTTCTAGGACAGTGGGAGCTATGTAGAGAGACCCTGTCTCAAAACCAGAACAAATCTCATTTGTCTTTCTTTTCTCTGTGAAGCCTCACAATAGCACATTTTTGTTTTTATTTTTATTTTTTGCTAGTTTGTTTTAGGGGACTATTTATTATTTGAGACAGGGTTTCTCTGTGAGTAATGCCACATGCTTTTGTTTGGTTGGTTGGTTGGTTTTCGAGACAGGATTTCTCTGTGTAGCTTTGTCTGTCCTGGACTCACTTTGTAGACCAGGCTGGTCTCAAACTCACAGAGAGTCACCTGCCTTTGTCTCCCCAATTGCTAGGATTAAAGGCCAGCTTAAGGTTATTTTATTATTATCATTATTATTATTATTATTTTAGTTTTTCAAGACAAGGTTTCTCTGTGTAGCCTAGACTGTTCTGAACTCACTTTGCATACCAGACTGGCCTTGAACTCACAGCGATTCGCCTGCCTCTGCCTTCAGAGTGCTGGGATTAAAGGCATGTGCCACCACGGCCAGCAGGTTATTTTATATAACTGCTTGTTTCTCAACTTCTCTAGTAACCTGGATATCACACAAGTAATTGAGACACTATTTTATTATTTAAACAAACTTCACAGCAGAACCAAGCAGTTATTACTTTATTCTTTTTTTTTTTTTTTTTTTTTTTTTTTTTTTTTTTTTTTTTTTTTTTTGGTTCTTTAAGACAGGATTTCTCTGTGTAACTTTGGCTGTCCTGGACTCACTTTGTAGATCCGGCTGGCCTCAAACTCACAGAGACCTATGTAGTAGATGTAAACATGTTTTGATCCTAAGTGTGGGATGTGAAACAGACTTGTGTGAATGTGTGCTGTGTTTATCCACTGGAAACAGACTTGTGATAGGACGCGTGATGTTTGTCCACTAGAAGAGGGACTGCCTCTTGCAGGAGCATGGTCTTTGCCAACTGATAGACATCCTAATTATGGACTCTTTTTGGTTTTGGTGTTGCTTCCTATTGTTTGGCTGTTCCATCACTTTGCTTAGAGACATTCTTAAAAAGAAACGCTCCAGAGGATGCTCTGAGGTCCCGGCTGCTGCTCCAGATTCCCACTGCTGTGGTTGCAGTCACCTTTGCTGAGTTGCTGGTTTGCTGTTTAACGGGTCTGTTCGGATCCTGACGATGAAAAGTGGAATCACTCCAAAGAACTGAGTCTTTAAAAAGTCTACTTCTCCTGTTCCCATTAACCTCTTTTCTCTCCTGTCTAGGGTAGGTGGGTTGGAAGGGAGGTATAGGCATTAAAGAACCCCAAATAAATCAGGTTTGAAAAAGTTCAAAGCCTACAGCTCCACCTACTTCTGCCTCCAAGTGCTGGGCTTGGAGGTCTATGCCACCGCCCTGGCTGTAGCTTCTCTGACTCCAGCTCTCTGCCTCCTGATGTCTCCTGGACCTCTCCCGAGGCTGAATCCCCTACTTCCTTTTCTAACTCCTCCTGCCCTCGCTGGCAGGAAGTCCAGCCCTATTCTCTCCCCTCCTCCACAATTAGCTGTAAACTGCTTATTGGCATACCAGGGGACAGTTGGGGAACAGAAGAAATGAAAGACATTGATACAGGACATTTTCCGAACAAGGATTGCACTAGATACTGGCAGCAGGGTGGGGGGTTGGGGGGGTTGGGGGGGTAGGGGGTTGGGAGGGTGGGAGGAGGAAGGGTACAGAAATCAGCCTTTGACTTACCCCAATAACTTTATGCCTACACTACATTTTTTTTTTCCTTTGTCTAATTTTGGTTTTTCAAGACAGGGTTTCTCTGTGTAGTCTTGGCTTGTCCTGGACTTGCTTTTTAGACCAGGCTGGCCTCAAAGTCACAGTGAGCCTCCTGCCTGTGCCTCCCAAGTGCTGGGATTAAAGGCGTGGGCCACCACCGCCCGGCCTGAGGTAGGAACTTAAAACATCACACCCACAGCCAAGAACACAGGGAATAGGCACATGGGTTCTCGTGTGTCCTCAGCTGGCTTTTGCCTCTCTTACACTGTTGAGGACCCCGTGCCTAGGGAATCCTGCCAACTACAGTAGGCTGGGTCCTCCTACTCACCCAGAGCAGTCCCCCACAGACATGACCACAGGCCAAGCTGCTCTAGATAATTCTACACGATGACTCTTGCTTGGTGACTCTAAGTTGTATGGAGTTGACTGTTAAAACTAGCTAGCACAGCTGGTAAATGGTATCAAAAGTCCTAAATGCAGCCGGGGCCGGGGTGGCACGCCTTTAATCCCAGCTCTGGGGGGTGGGGTGGGGGGCAAAGGCAGGCGGATCACTGTGAGTTTGAGGCCAGCCTGGTCTGCAAAGTAAGCCCAGCATAGCCAAGAAACTCTGTCTTGAAAAACCAAAAAAAAGAAAAAAAAAGAAAAGAAAAAGTCCTAAGTGCAGAGCTTATCAGTCTCACTGAAGGGAAAAATTTGACCACAGCCAATTTCATGCTACCAGTGTGACTCCGATTCACTTCCAAGTTTTCTGAAAATGTAAAAATTGGCTCTCACAAACAAGAAAGAGCCAGTTTCAACACTTGGGGCATTTTAAAAATTAAAATTAAGGGCTGGAGAGATGGCTCAGAGGTTAAGAGCGCTGACTGCTCTTCCAGAGGGCCCAGATTCAATTCCCAGTACCCATATGGCAGCTTACTACTGCCTGTAACTCTGAGATCTGACACCATCACACATATACACATGCAGGTAAAACACAAATGCACATAAAATAAAAATAAATTATTTTTAAAAATTAAAAGTATATGAATGGCTGCAGAGTATAGCTCAATGGTAGAACATTGCCTACCATGGGGTTGTAGAACGCATTATCCTTCAAAGTAACTGGCTTCTAATCTTTTTGTTTTGTTTTTCTGAGACAGGGTTTCTCTGTGCAGCCTTGGCTGTCCTGGACTCCCTTTTGTAGACCAGGCTGGCCTCGAACTCAGAGATCCGCCTGCCTCTCCCTGCCTTGCTTCCAATCTTAAACACAGAGAGTACGGCCAACAATGCAACGGTGGTGATGGGACTGAGGCCCTCGGCTCGGCAGCTAGGAAGGAGATGGATTCTACAGTTATACGAGCTTGGAGAAACCTTTAGCTAGTCGAATCTTGAAAAGGAGGCTGCAGTGTGGGCTGTGTTATGGACAGAAGGTTCTGTCACTGATCCCTGAAGTCGTAACTTGAAATCCTACTCCTCATGAGATGCTATTAATGTAGTGCCTCCAGGAAGTAAACAGGTTTATAAGGTGGAATTCTCCTATGTTGGATTAGTGCCCTTATTTAAAAAAGAAAAGAAAAGAAAAGAAAAGAAAAGAAAAAGAATTGAGAGCTTTGAACCTTCGCTGGGGTGGTTCATGGCAGAGGGCCCTCCTGGGAACCCAACTCTGGCACCTATTTTTGAACTCTCTGTTCCAGAACTATGAGAAATAATTATATCTAGTATAGCAGCTCGAACTTACTAAAAGAAAATGAAAACTTGATCATTGCCTTGAAAGAGGCCCTGAAGCAGACAGAGACTCTGGCTAGGTCCCATGGGAACTCCCTGTCCACAGGAAGAGTGAGATAGTAAAATGTGTGCTATTTTACGCCACCAAGTTGGTATGGTTTATTATGCAGCAATAGATAACAGCATGTATAGGCGTATGTTGTGTAGAATTGTATCTTTAGCTAGTGCTAAAAGCTGAAAAAGAGCAGGGCATGGTGGCACACGCCTTTAATTCCAGCACTTGGGAGGCAGAGGCAGGTGGATTGCTGTGAGTTCAAGGCCAGCCTGGTCTACAAAGCGAGTGTAGGACAGCCAGGCCTACACAGAGAAACCTTGTCTCAAAAATAAATAAATAAATAAATTAGCATGTGTGATCTGATCCCATCCCTAACACAGAAAGAGAAAGAAATGCATTAAGCAAAAATAAACAAGCCTTTATGCAGCTTAAAATCAAGTTGAAAGGATAAGGAAGCTGACAATCAACAAACAATAAATATAAAGGAGCAATAAAAAATATATACAGAGATGGGGGACATAGCTCATGGGAGACCACTTGCCTAACATGTATAAGACCCTGAATCAAGCCAGGCATGGTGGCGCACGCCTTTAATCCCAGCACTCAGGAGGCAGAGGCAGGCGGATCGCTGCGAGTTCGAGGCCAGCTTGGTCTACAGAGTGAGTCCAGGACAGGCAAGGCTACACAGAGAAACCCTGTCTCCAAAAACAAAACAAAAGACCCTGAATCAATCACTGGTTCTCCCTGCTCGCTTCTGTCCATGAAGATGTTTCCAGAGAAATTTAACTGAGGAGGGAAGACCTACCGTGGCTGTGAGCAGCAGCCTTCCTTGGACTGCTGGAGTACCAGAGTTAACGCAGAGGAGAAGGCGAGTGCAGTGCCAACAGCCGTCACTTTCTGTTTCTTGCCTGCTGATGCAATGTGACTGACCAGTCATCTCACATTCTCGTGACACTAGTTAAGTTATCCCGTACCAAATTAACAATGATTTACCTTGCCAAGATTCTTGGCACTTTCGTTAACTTAAGGTGGGAAAAAGCATAATAGTAATTGAAAAGCAACTAATTATAAGTAATTATAAGCTAAATTATATTTATACCACAATTAGTGTTTGAGGTGGTTTAGTAGGCTGTCTTCGTTTCAATAAGCAACCATCAAATAATTGAATAGCTTGTAAAACACGGTAACAATTCCTTTAATCTTTATTCGAAGTATAACCACATCCTCCTTGAATTACTATTAAAGTAGAATAAGTAACATTTATTATATTTCGTCCTAACCCCCCAGTTTGAGTTAGTTGCTTTTAAAATCATGGCAAAAGTCATGTCTGTACCAACCTCATTAAACAGCTTTCTCAATAAATTTCCTGGAGACATGTGAATCCACGCTCTTATAAGATAAGCTAGCCTTGGGCTAGAGAGATGCCTCGGAGGTTAAGAGCACTGGCTGTTCGTCCAAAGGTCCTGAGTTCAATTCCCAGCAACTACATGGTGGCCCACAGTCATCTATAATGAGATCTGGTTTCTTCTTCTGGGGTGCAGGTGTACATTTGGGCAGAATACTGTATACATAATAAATAAATAAATCTTTAAAAAAAAAGATAAGCTAGCCTTCAGGGTATGTACACAGCAAATTTCAACTGTGTTTTGCAGTGGACTTCTCTAAGGATAATAGGGGAAGGTCACTTTGTCTTGTGACAATGACAGTTTTTAATTTTGTGAGATTGGAGATTCTCCCTCAGTGTTCCCAAGGAACAATAACTTTGTTACCATCTCTTGCTAGTTAAGATAAAAAAAATTTTTTTTGACCTAACTCCTAATTTATACTTTATATTATCATTAGTGAAAACTCTTGGATGCCTGTTTATATTATTACTCTATATCCGTGAAATCCTTCTTAGGCATTTGAGAGAGCATTGTAAATTTGCGGGGCACTGGCTGTTCAGAAGAACATTTTCCATTAGTTCATCCCTTCAAGAATACTCGAAGAAAAATATTATCAAATAACCTCGTATTATATCTAATAAAGCTGGTTCCTAGAAAGTTTTGCAAACTAAATCTCCACCAGTTGACCTAATGGAGCGAGGGTTGATAAAGGTGGCGGCTGCACGCAGCCAACTCCTACGCCAGGCGCTAGGCAAGGCACAGTGGGAGGTAGGTAGCGCCGGAGCCCTCCAAGGCTGGGCGCCACGTTGCTTTTCTCTTTTGAAATAGGAAGACAAGGCTTCTGGCTATTGTGTAAACCCGTCGAGAGCTGCCTTCATTCCCACATCAGATAAAGCACCAGCAGAATTAAAGCGCATTCCAATCCGACCCCCGGGCAACACGTACGTCACCGACAAACGTTGAGAGTTTTATTGCCTAGGCTGCGTTCCTCTCGAGGAAACATATGAGAAAGATGATTTCAAAAAACGAAAAACAAAAAAAACTCGGTAGAAACGGGGAACGTTGCACAGGATCAAAGCCACGGCGCCGACCCAGCAGCAGTGGCCACCGCCCCCGCCGACACCCCTCCAGCCTCCCTCGTGTTCTCTGTTAGCCAGCTGTATGCAGCGTGGGACAGCCTTGTCTATCTCCCGCTCTCCCCACCAGCTCTACAAGCAACCCAGCTTCCCAAGTCCCCAGCCGGACAACAGAGCAGTCTCCCGCTCAAGGGACAGCAGCAGCTCCATATGCAACCTAGCCGATAGTCCTCCCCTGCACTCCTAGTAGGCCCCCCGCCAGCCACCCGGCGCTCGGCGACGTTTGACTGACACGAAGCTGCCCCTATGAGGCCCCGAGGGCGGGCCGATTGCGTCACTTCCTGGCCTGCCAGGGAGGATGCCTTATATAAGGTCTGCGCTCACGCAGACCCCTCGCTTACACAGTATGGCCGGCGACATTAGCTAGCGCTCGCTCAACTCTCTCTAACGGGAAAGCAGCGAACTACAAGAGACTGAACTGTATCTGCCTCTAATTTCCAACAGACTCACGTTCAACTTTCGCTCACAAAAATAGCCGGGAAAATTTTATTAGTCCTTTTTTTAAAAAAAAAGTTAATATAAAATTATAGCAAAAAAAAAAAAGGAACCTGAACTTTAGTAACACAGCTGGAACAATCCGCAGCGGCGGCGGGAGAAGAGATTTAATTTAGTTGATTTTCTGTGGTTGTTGGTTGTTCGCTAGTCTCACGGTGATGGAAGCTGCACATTTTTTCGAAGGGACCGAGAAACTGCTGGAGGTCTGGTTCTCCAGGCAGCAGTCCGACGCAAGCCAGGGATCTGGGGACCTTCGCACCATCCCAAGGTGGGTACCGGGGCCTGAGGGTGGCTCGCCACCGCCACCGCCGCCGCCGCCTGCGAAGGCACGAGTCTCCGCCTCAGGTGGGGCCAGGTCGGCGGGCGGGAACGGGGTTCTCCCGCCGCCCGTTGCGGGGACCGCCGGCGCCTGGGGGAGGGGAGGAGGCCGGCGCGGCCGCGTGCTCAGGTAACGTCGCCGGCGGGGGCTGGGGCGGCGGGGCCGGGTCGCGGGGCTCGCGGCCCTCCGGCAGGTGTGGCTCGTTTGCGGCGGGTGAGGGGGGGGCGGGCGGAGCGGGAGCTGGGCGGGCCTGGGCCGCGGGGCGCCGAGCAGGCCTCCCGCCGCGGGGGAGGCGGCCGCGGGATTGGGCGGGAGCGGCCGTGTCGCAGTGCTGGGCCCCGCCGTGTCCCGCAGCCGAGCGCCTCGGGACCCTCCCGGGGCGTGCTCCCCGGCCTCCTGACCTTGGCTTGTGTAACCTGTTACGGAGCTGAGGTCCCGGAGAGCACGGCGGGGAGGTGGGTGAACGGCGTGCGCTTTCCCCCCACCCCCACCCACCGGGTAGAAGCCGGTCAGCCCGGGGGGGAGACCCTATTCAATAATGCCTTAAGCAGCAGCGAGGGGAAAACCTGGGGGCCCCCAGCTCGTGCTCCGGGGGTCGCAGGCGACGGCAGGGCGTCGCGCGAAGGGCTGTTGCTCATCTCACTGTGAGAATGAGATCGGGCAAAGAAGTGCGCCTGACACTGAGCATGCTTGGACCCGGCGGCGGTGACACCAGCCGCGGGCTTCAGTGACCGGGTAACGCGGGCTCCGCCGTGCTCCTCGGCGCGCAATGCCACCGGGGTGGCGGAGGAACCGGCGTGGTCCGGTTCATTGAGAGGCGGACCAATGAGCTCGTGGGCTCCTCTGGGGAGCCTGGCCCCAGGGTGTGGACCAATGGGCGTTTTAGGAATGTTGGCTGCGCGTTGCAACCGTCCTCTGACAAAAAGCGAGGAGAGAGAATCCCGGTGGCCACGTGCTGCCGAGACTTTAAGGCACACTGGGAAACGCAGTTCCTACTAGTTGCTGCAGAGGACGTTTCCATTGTAGGGGAAAATGTAGCTCAAGTGTTAGGTTCTCAGTTTTAATGCCTTGTGTGACATGTTTGCCATTTTTCAGTTGTTAACGCCTTTCACGTTAATTTTCTCATAATAACCACGAAGCAGCTTATTCCTTTCACAAATAGGAAATTGGTGAGTGTGTTAGGCGTCTTGAAAAGTTAGTGCTACCAGGTTTTATTTCCTAGAAAATCTTGGTGCGGACTGAATGACGGGTGCTCTGGGCAATTACAAACCCATTTGGAAGCTGAGGTGATCTGTAACACCATCAGTAAAGGGAAGATTTTTGTTCTCAGCTTCCTAGTTGAAAATGCCAGAATGAGACCCTAGAAATGCTCTTAACCTCTGATCCATTTCTGGGGTCCCATTCTGGCATTTCCAATTTCCAGCACCCACATACCAGCTCACAACTAGCTATAACTCCGCTTTCGGGGGATTTGACGCCCCTTTGTGCTGGGCACCCACATAGGCAAAACACCTATAGTCATAAAATAAATGTTAATATATATATGAATAATTAAAATGGCCCCTGAGTAGAGGGAAGATGGGTCTGAGACAGGGTTTCTCTGAGTAGCCCTTTGCTGTCCTGGAACTGGGTCCTAGACAGGCTGACCACCTGTCTCCACCTTGCAAGTGCTACCAAGGACTGGTGCTGCTTTCTTTAAATGTTTGAAAAGCATACTTTGTGTGTAACCAGAAGTTGAAATTTTTACTGTTTGCATGTGATTTTTACACATTAAGTACCTTTGTAGGTATTTACAGCTAGCTTCAGTCAAGTAGTAGTAGCTGAGATCTGTTCAAAACACTTGAAAGAGTTCACACCCAACTATTTTCCAGTACCAAGCAAGCTGAGGGTACACTGGCCGGGAGGCAGACAAAGGGCAGTCTCAGTCTGGTCTACAGAGAGTCCAGGACAGTCAGGGTTACACAGAGAAACCCTGTCTCCAAAATAAAAAACACACAAAAAAAAGTGCCTGAAAAAGGACATAAAGGTAGTAGATAAACCACCTAGTCAGTGGCTAAACAAGGAGACTTGTCGGGGACCCTGCATCGGTGACCATGGGGTAATAGGATTAAATCAATGATATTTACAGTAGTTACGGTATTAACAGCTTTTGATTCTGTTCTCTTTTTAGGCCAAGGTTGCAGAAGTTTATCAGTGTGAACAGACAGACTAAAAGCTGAGGTTAAAAGACAATTAAAGAAGCAGTTTATTTTTAAGCATATTGAATCCTTGTCTACAGAAAGAATTAAAAGAATAAATTTTGAAATAGGGATTGCTTTTGTTGTTTGGTTATTTTGTTGGTTGGTTTTTCAAGACAGGGTTTCTCTTTGTGACAGCTCTGGCTGTCCTGGACTCTGTAGAGCAGGCTGGCCTCAAACTCACAGAGATCAGCCCTCCTCTGTCTCTTTAGTGTGTGCGACACCACGCCCTGCGGGATTGCTTTTTCATTCCTTCAGCAAGAAGCAACTGAACACTTTAAACAACCTTACCAGGCCTGATAAAAAAGAATGACCCAGCCGGGCTTGGTGGCTCACGCCTTTAATCCCAGCACTCAGGAGGCAGAGGCAGGCAGATCGCTGTGAGTTTGAGGCCAGCCTGGTCTACAAAGTGAGTCAGGACGGCCAAGGCTATACAGAGAGACCCTGTCTCGAAAAACAAAAAAAATAAAAAATAAAGAATGACCCAATTGGTCTGTTCTGTTTACCAGCCAAAGCAGGATTATATCTCCATAATAAGGACCTGGGAATTTTAATAGCAGTTTTGTGATAACCTCCAAACTAGAAATCTACTAAAGTGTGAGGAAGTAGTTAGGAATTGGTGTCACGCACCTTTATTCTCAGCACTGGGGAAGCAGGGGCCAGGCTGGGCCACAAGTGAGTTTCAAACCAGCCTGGTGTGCTACATAGTGAGATCTTGTCCCCAAAAGTTAAAATAAAATTAAAACAGTGGATAGTGGATGCAACAGAATGCTGCCCAACAATAAATGAACCATTGATAATATGCAAAACATGAGTGCTAATGTAAGCAGATATGCTGAGGAGAAGCCAGACAAAAGGACACGCTGTAAAACTAGGAAACGAAAACTAATCTGACAAGATTGGTCAGTGGCCGACTGGCAGCCTCATAAAGAGAGGAATGGGTTATGAAGGACCTTTTCATTGCTGGATGTGTGTTGGTGTCGCTGTTGCTGCTGCTGCAAGCCTTTAATCCCAGCAGAGGCAGAGCCAAGTGGATCTTTGAGTTCAAGGCCAGCGGCAGCTATACACAAAAACCCTGTCTCAGAAAAACAAACTGCATTGCTGGCTGGGAATTCCGGCACATGCTTTTAATCCAAGCATTTGAGAGGCAGAGGCAGGTAGGTTGAAGCTATCCTTGTCTACATAAGCACGTTGGCGAGGGCTACATGGACACACACAAGGATTTGTTGCTGAATTATGGAGTTTGACATCTTTTCATGCTTGTAAGATTTCTGTCTGGCAAGAACTCAGTGGATAAAGGTACTTGATGAACTAGCCTGGAAAACTGAGTTTTATCCCCAAAATAAATCCATACAAAAGTTGGAAAGAAGCACCTCCCAATAGTTGTCCTCTGATCCACACCAGTGTATCATGGCACGCATGCCAGACACACAGTAATAAGGTTTGAAGGTGGTGACACATGCCTTTAGTCCTGGGGCTCTGGTGCAGAGGTGATGGGTCTTAGTGAAGCCTGCCTGGTCTACAAAATGAGAGCTGCCGCCCCCCCTCCCCCCCAAAAAAACCCACATTTTTCCAGAGGTGCTCTTTAGAAAATACCTTGGACTTTGGGTTCATTCTTTTTCTCTCTTCATTTAGTTTAGCTTTTGAGGCGCTGTCTTATCTGTAGCGAGGCTCTGCTGGGGCTTCTGCCTTCAAACTACTGGGCTTTCAGGCTTGTATCGCTGGCTGAGTTGTGCTCACCTATAGTCTCATCAGGAGAGTGAGGCTATAGGATTTCAGGGGCTTTAGGGTTAATGTGGGCAAGAGTAAGACCCCAGCTCAAAAAACAAGCCTCCTAGGGCTGGGAAGGCAGCTCACACTTGGCCGGACGCTAGGATTTGAAGTAGCTCCCTCAAACTCTAGGCAGAGCCCATGTGTCATCTTGAGTTGTACTGAAGTTTATTTGATGAGCTGGTTAAGGGTACCTATCTGAAGGGGGATGGACACACTACTGGGCTGTCATCTAGCCACTGCATGCAGGTGCACCCATGCCAGAGTGCACACATTAAGTTTAGTTTATTGGCAGCATTTTAAATAAAATATCTCTGCTAACTCAAAGTCTGAAGAAAATCTTGAAGGTTTTAAATTTTATATTTAGATGTGGAATTAGATTTCTTTGTATGTGGTGTGAGGGGTAGACCCTTTAGGTAAAGTGGTCCATCTTTCCAAGCTTTAATGCCAAGACAAGGTGTAGACTTAAAACTAAAATTAGCCTGTTTTTTGTTTTTTGTTTTTGTTTTTTTTTTTTTTGTTTGTTTGTTTGTTTTGGTTTTTCGAGACAGGGTCTCTCTGTGTTAGCCTTGGCTGTCCTGGACTCACTTTGTAGACCAGACTGGCCTCGAACTCACAGCGATCCGCCCACCTCTGCCTCCCGAGTGCTGGGGAGTATAATTCATTCTTGAACATAACTTAAGCAAATTATGTAATTTACTTTCCAAAGTAAAGGAACACACACACATAGACTTTTATTTGCAGTTTTTGTTGTTTGGGGGTGTGCACTTGAATTTGGTGCTAGTAGAGGTCAGAAGAGGCTATCAGAATGGCTGGAAGTGGAGTTACAGGCAGATGCGAATTGCCTGATGTGGGTGTTGGGTACTGAGGCCCACGTTCCTTTTTTTTTAAATTTTGGAGACAGGTTCTTTCTACATTGTCTCTGTTGTCTGGCCTTTGAGCTCATGCAGGTCCTCTTGCCTTTGTACCCCAGGTGCCTGACTCCTGAATTCCTCCGCTAAGCATGCCAACCCCTACCCCCTTTCATAAAGGAAAATCTTGGCTGATGGAGCTTGGTTTAAACCATTACTTAATTGGAGAAGAGTACTGATGTAGGTAATGCAGTTGACTAAAAGAATGAATGATCTGTGGGTATTTAGAGTCCACTTACATATTTGAAATTGACATATTAAAAAGAGAAGCATGTTTTCTTAGGGTTACATTGGGTGAGAAATTGTGGTTCTAACTAGCCGGGCCTGGTGTTAGATCCCAGCACCAGGGAGCTGGATACAAGTGGCTCTGCCAGTTGGGGACAGCTGGTTCACCGGCAAAAGCCTGTCCAAAAGGCAGTTCTGACTAAGATGCTTTCGCTTTATAGTTCATAAGGTGAAGCTAGGTGGGAAGTTCCAGTGGCAGTGACGAAGATAAATGCTTTGTTTGAAAAATATTAGAGGCTTTTCAAGTTGAAGGTGGAAGTGACATTTAGAATTGTTTTGATAGTCTTAACCTGCGTTAGCAATGTTATATGCAAAAGAAAATTTTCGGTAAAGGATCATCGTTAAAGATGGTGAGTCATGTGTCAGCTTTCGACTACTGTGCACGGTATTGGAATTGATGGTCATTTTACACAGAAAATTTACAATTCATTGCCAGGAAACCTTTTAGTTTGAGCTTCCCAAATTATTAGTTGTGGTACTGTACGAATGCAAGTGTTTCTTTCTGTGGGGCAGAGAGAGGGCAACTAACAAGTCAATTTTTCCCGTCTGTCTTTGTGGTTCTGAGGGTCAGTGCTATAATTACCACTGAACCTTCTTCCCCCTTTCCAGACAGGGTTTCTCTGTGTAGCCTTGGCTGCCCTGGACTCACTTTGTAGACCAGGTTGGCCTCGAACTCAGAGATCCTCCTGCCTCTTCCTCCCAGGTGCTGGGATTAAAGGCGTGAGCCTCCACGGCCCTGCTTGGGACAAGTTTTGTTCAGTTGTTTGTGTACATATTTGAGTACATGCATGCAAGTCCTCTTGGAGGCCAGGAGAGAGCATAAGATCGTCTGTAAGTAGCCATATTCTGTACATTAGGTTACTTTTGACATTAGGACTACCCTAGGCTAGAGTTAGTGGTGGCCTGAGATAAACTTAAAAACAGACCTTAGTCGGGCTTTGTATGCTCACTAATTTGGTAGCTTTCATTGAATTTTAGACAGGGACTAGGCAAACTGCACTTTGGAACTAGCCATTTTACTTTAGGAAGTGATATGTAATATAATCACTTAAATTTATAGATTAAAATCTTTGAGCAGCGTGCTGGGATAGTCTCTTGCTCAGCTGGATCTGACAATAGAATCTGTGTACTGTCTTTAACCAACATTTCAGGTAACTGAAGTTTAATGCTACTCTTGTTTCTGCTTTCATTCTGTCAGCCTACTAGTACTGTTCAGTTTTCTTGTGTAGGATTTGTAAAGTCTGTAGCTTACTTATACCTAAAGCAGTAGAATAAAGATGATAAAGAGTAATGATGTGGTAGAACAAGAAAGGTCTGTATGTGTTCAGTGCATGCATAACTATAATTTTTTCCATATTTGCTCTCAGTGCTCACGTAGTATAACCTGTACTTGTTAAACACAAACAACTCTTCCACTCATCCCTTCTGAAACTTTTGGGGTGTGTGTGTTTGTGTTTGCTCATATATATGTCTGTGTACCACTGAAAGTAGAGTTCCAGTTAATAATGGGCCTCAGTGTGGGTCCTGGGAATGAACCCAGGTCCTCTGTGAGAGCAGCCAGCACTCTTAAGCACTGAGCCATCTCTCCAGCTCCTCTTGCCTTTTTACTTACATGGACTTGATTAGGATGGAATGTTAGAATATTTATGACTGCTTAATGATAATGTCCTTGATTCGTTTGCTTTGTAGCATTTGATGGGGTTTCCCTTTTTTAAGCTATTAAAAGTTATGCTGGGGGAGTAGTTTCTATACTGTTTTCCATAATGGTTACTTGCTTTTACTTTGAGGGGAAGCTGGACCTTGTGTGCACTAGGCTGGAACTGAATATCAGCTTGTGGCTGGTGCTAGCCTGGTGCTTAGCCTCTCCAGTGGGAGGGTATGAGCATATTCACAGGTGCTGAGTACAGTACTCGCCTTTGTTCAGGCTGTCTGGTCCTAAGAGACAACTATATTGTGCTTCCTCCACCTTAGCAACCCAGTGTGCTTCTTCCTCAACTAATAGTGATGTTCAGCGTAGTCAGTGTGTTTTTTTATTTTTTTGGTTTTTCGAGACAGGGTTTCTCTGTGTAGCCTTGACTGTCCTGGACTCACTTTGTAGTCCAGGCTGGCCTCGAACCCACAGCGATCCGCCTGCCTCTGCCTCTCGAGTGCTGGGATTAAAGGCGTGCACCACCACACCCGGCTTCAGTGTTTTTTTCTATCATGGAATGAAAAGAATCAGTTTAAAAACCTTTTTTTGTTTTGTTTTGTTTTTTGGTTTTTCGAGACAGGGTTTCTCTGTGTAGCCTTGGCTTGTCCTAGACCCGCTTTGTAGACCAGGCTGCCTCGAATTCACAGCGATCCACCTGCCTCTGCCTCCCGAGTACTGGGATTATAGGCATGCGCCACCACGCCCGGCCAGTTTAAAAATCTTAAGTCAAACAGTTGGACTTTATCAACCAAGTGATTATGAAGATACATAGTGTCTTACAGCAACAAAAGAAATCATGGCAAGAAAGGAAGATAAAGTTGAAGGCAGTGCAGTGCTCTGCATGTAGACTCAGGGTGTTGATGCATGACTTTTAGGCCCAGCACATGGGAGGCAGCAGCAAGTGGACATCTGAAATCAAGGACAGACCCTGTCTCAAACTCCTAATGTTACAAGTGTGCTGCTGATTTTGATTTTTGTTTGGGTTTTTTTGTCTTATTTTGTTTTGATTTAGAGGAAAGGCTATATTGCTGTCTATATTATAGGATACAACAGGGCTTTATGCAGTTGGCTAAGGTATTTTCTAAGTTTTAATCTGTTTAGAAGTACGTTGGAGTTGGTGATAATGGTAGGTATGTGCTTTATTCCTAAACGACACCATGATTGCTAGCCTGTATTAACTGTTGTATCGAATTGGTTTTATGTGGGTTTTTGTTGTTGTTTGTTTTGGTTTTTTGAGACAAGGTTTCTCTATGTAGCCATGGCTGTCCTGAACTCACTTTGGAGACCAGGCTGGCCTACAACTCACAGAGCCACCTGCCTCTGCCTCCCCAGTGCTGGGATTAAAGGTGTGTCTGACCCTAATAGCATTCAAGTTTATAACTAACAAAGCCAACACATTAGGATCACATACTAGTATAGTGATTGGAAATGACTAAACTGTCAAAGCTTAGTAAAGCAAATGTGTAATTCTGATATACTTTCTGTTTTTAAAGGATACTTTCTAATTGACTTAGACATTTGCAGATATTTTTGGTTGATACAACTTAGGGCACGCATGCTGCTTCTGGCATGAAAATGGATGAAATCCAAGGATATTGTACCTCGTGCAAAAAAAACCATACAAGGAAGTGTATGGATTAGAATGTTAGTAGTAAGTATTGAAGTAACTGCTGAAAAGTCAAGCAGTGGTGGTGCACTCCTTCAATCCCAGCACTCGGGAGACAGAGGCCATGGCTGTGAACTCGTAGACCAGGTTTGATCTCTAACATGAGGGACAAAAGTTTTCGTGAAAGGATAAAGTCTGGTAGAAATAGCACTGTTTGTTAATTTTGTTTTTTGTTGACTAACAGATCTGAGTGGGATGTCCTTTTGAAGGATGTGCAGTGCTCAATCATAAGTGTGACAAAGACTGACAAGCAGGAAGCTTATGTACTCAGGTGAGTGCTATGGCATGACTGAGCTGCTGCCCTGATCACAGCCTCTGTGGAACCCACACTCTTCTCATCATCAGAATCGGGTTTCCTCCAGTTTTAATAATATGGCATGAAGCCAGTCGTGGTGGCACATGGGAGGCAGAGGCAGGCCTCTGTGAGTTCGAGGCCAGTCTGGTCTACAAAGTGTGTTCAGGACAGCCAAGGCTACACAGAGAAACTGTGTCTCAAAAAAACAAAAAAAAAAGAAGAAGAAGAAGAAGAAGAAGAAGAAGAAGAAGAAGAAGAAGAAGAAGAAGAAGAAGAAGAAGAAGAAGAATCTGGCATAAAATGTGTTTTTTGTGTTTCTAGGTAGTTTTTTGTTTTAAGCCTTGCCTAGCAGCTCTTTGTGACAGTTGCCATGTTTCTTACATAGTTAGCAGCAATGTCTATTGGATGAAAGAGAAACACTGTATTCTAATATCCCACCCATTCCCACTGATCTCTGCCCCAGTTTCTGACAAGGTATGAAATTTTGCTCCATCACAATCAGGTTGCTATATTAGTATAAAAAAGCCATTGACTAAATTAGCTGTGAAGTTAGTTTAATCAATTATGCTTTGGATGACTACTTTTACTGTGTGCTTAAAGCCTAGCACTAAGTAATATACATAATGCCTGATTTTTTTTTTAAACTAAGTCTGTGTTTAGCATAGGCAGATGTTTAATAAAATGCTTACTTAAGTGCCAGGCCAAGTAGATAATGATGTGTAAAAACATAGATTTTTCTCACAAAGTTTGTTATCTAGTTAAATGAAAAACCACTTAAGCAGTAGTGCCCAAAATGAGGTAAAGTATGTACTTAGTAAATAGTGATGGGGTGCCAGACATGGTGGCACATGCTTGTTTTGGGGGGCTTTTCTTTGTTTGGTTTGGGTTTGGGGGGGGGATTGAGACAGGGTTTCTCTGTGCAGCCTTGGCTGTCCTGGACTTGCTTTGTAGATTAGGCTGGTCTTGAACTCATAGCGGTGCTGGGATTAAAGGCGTGCGCCACTACCGCCCAGCTATACTATTCACTCTTAAGAAAAATGAAATTCCACAATTGCAGGGAAAATGGATGGGCTTGAAATGTGTTCTTTTCAAGCAAGGTCACACAATATTGGGAGAAATGTGTGTATAAAAGAATAAGAGGCTAAATATTAGGGGGTATGAGGAAAGACTGAATGCACGTTATAGGATATAACCTAAAAGGATATAAAGCTAATTGCTTTGGTGTTGGTACATAAATGCACAAAAATACATTCGTCAGTGATGTAAAAGTCACAAATATTGATGAATAAATTAATTATATTTTCGGTAATATATGGTGTAGTAATGCTCTTGTGCCTTTCTGTTGCAGTGAGAGTAGCATGTTTGTCTCCAAGAGACGTTTCATTTTGAAGACATGTGGCACCACCCTCTTACTGAAAGCACTGGTTCCCCTGTTGAAGCTTGCTAGGGATTACAGTGGGTTTGACTCAATTCAAGTAAGTACCCAGACATGTTATGTAAAACTGATGAATAATTTCTGTTTGGAGTTTAATATTTTACCTCAAGGAACCTGATGTCATTAAAATCTCAGGATTTTGGTTTCTTTACACCTCCGGTTGGAACTGAACCCAAGCTTCACAATATGCTAGTGAAATGCTCTGTCGTTAAATTGTACTGCCTGCCTTGCCAATACTGTTGGGGCTTTGGCTTTTTTGTTTTGTAATACAGGATGTTATCACATATGCTTGCTTGCCTAAAACTCAGTCCTCCTGCCTCTCCTTTCAGAGTTCTGGAATTGCAGGTGCCTGGTCCCACACCCAGCCTACTTTGTGGAATGGGAAGAGATGGGGCGTGTTTGCTATTCTTAGGCTTTAGTGTCCTTAAAGCTGTGAGCCGCCATACCCACCCCACTAGTGCAGTTTTGATTATCCAGCTACCCTTGTAAGAAATCTAAAACAGCCTGGCACAATTGGCGCATGCCTGCAATCCCAGCACTTGGAGGCGGAGGCAGGCGGATCGCTGTGAGTTCAAGGCCAGCCTGGTCTACAAAGCAAGTCCAGGACAGCCAAGGCCACACAGAGAAACCCTGTCTTGAAAAACCAAAGAAAAGAAAAAAGAAATCTGGGGGGCCGAAGCAGGAGGAGTATGACTGGTATAAATCGTGAGGCCCTGTTTGTTTATTTAACTCGTGCATATGAATGTTTTGCCTACTGTGTGCCTAGTGCCCATGGAGGCCAGGATAGGACATCAGATCCCTAGGGCTGGGGCTTGAGTTAGGGCTAGTGAGTGTCCATGTGAGTGCTGGGCATCAAGCCTAACGCCTTCAGAAGAGCCACTGCTCTAGGAAGGAATGTAATTTGTCTCTATGGTTCTGACCCATCAATAGACACACTGTCTTGTATTCCAGCTTAAGACGTACATTGCAGTAGTGAAAGCAGGTGGCTGCTATATGCCCTTCACAGTTGAAACTTAAATATTTATAGTTTTGTTTTTGTTTTTTATATGTAGAAAATTGATTCAGGAAAAATATTAACTCAATCAATCCCCTCCTTCCATCCCCCTGCCCTCTCCCCCAGAGCTTCTTTTATTCTCGTAAGAATTTCATGAAGCCTTCTCACCAAGGATACCCACACCGGAATTTCCAGGAAGAAATCGAGTTTCTTAATGCAATTTTCCCAAGTAAGTAAAAGTTAGAGTGTAGCAATTCTTGCCTTCTGCAGTGGGGTACAACTATTTAAAGAAGGCCGGGGTTAAAGATTTATTGCATATGAGTGCCTTATCTCCAGCAGAGGGCACCAGATCTCATCACAGACTGCTGTGAGCCACCCTGTGGTTGCTGGGAATTGAACTCAGGACCTCTGGAAGAGCCCGTGATGCTCTTAACCTCTGAGCCATCTCTCCAGCCCCCAGCCCAAGAAGTCTTAATGACTTTGCACAATCACTGAAAGAAATGGATTAAAAGGTGAAAATCTGGGGAAACAGTATGTGTAGTTCACAAATAATAGTGAATGCATACTTAGCAAGTGTGAGGCCCTGAATTTGATCTTCAACACTATAAGAAGTAAAAGACTTTAGACATTTGCCAGCTACTTGTGACATCACACACTGCTCACTGCCAGAGAGTGGTGGGAAGTGACTGTGCTAAGAGAAGTGTTGAGACTGGTTCGGGAGGATATGTAAGTAAAGCAGCTTAAATATTGAGCAGTTGTTGCTCCAGCCAGGCAGGGAGCTGCACGCCTGTGATTTCAGCACTTGGGGAGACAGAGACAGGATGATCTCTGTGAGTTCCAGGCCAGCCTGCTCTACAAAGCTAATTCAGGACAGCCAAGGCTACACAGAGAAACCCTGTCTCGAAATAACAAAAAGGGGGGTTACTTGTTGCTCTTACAAAGGACTCAGGTTTGGTTCCTGGTGTCCATGTGGTAATAGACCTGGCCTCTATGGGCACTAGACACCCATGTGCAAATTCATACACATAAAACATAGGAGAAAACATGGTTTTCTCATTAGAATTGACATGCTTTAATTTCTGTTCACTGAGGACATTACTAATCAGCGGCAAATAATACTGTTTATTAAATGGCTGTTAATAAGCCACCCTGTTAAAGGAATTAAAAAAACCCTCTTTCCTCACAGATGGAGCAGCATATTGTATGGGACGTATGAATTCTGACTGTTGGTATGTAATTTTGCTTTGGGTTTGTTGCCTATGTGTGTGAGTTTTGGGGGCGGGGGTGTTTAAGCTAGACCTGGTAACCACGCTTGTTAATCCCAGCTACACTGGAGGCTGAGGTAAAAGGCCGGTAAAGGCAAGTTGATGAGATAAAATAGAAAGGGAAAAAAAATAGAGATGTAGTTTTGGTGGTGTGTTTTTCACTTAGCTTGTATGTGTAAAGCCCTAGGACTGTTCCTTAATATTGTAAAGGAATTTGGAGGGTCAAGCGGAGTTGGAGGTGTTTTTTTTTGGGGTTTTTTTTTTTTTTTTTTTTTTTTTTTTTTTTTTTTTGGTTTTTTGAGACAGGGTTTCTCTGTAGCCTTGGCTGTCCTGGACTCACTCTGTAGACCAGGCTGGCCTCGAACTCACATCGATCTGCCTGCCTCTGCCTCCCGAGTGCTGGGATTAAAGGCGTGCACCACCACGCCTGGCTGGAGTTGGAGTTTTTGTTTTGGAGGTAGTTTTACTATGTAGCTGACTGGCCTGGAATTCCACTTTGTAGACCTGACTTATCAAACTCAAGAAGTGTGCCTATACCTGCCTTCTGAGAGCTGGGATTAAAAGTGTACGACCAGGGCTGGAGAGATGGCTTAGTGGTTAAGAGCACTGACTGCTCTTCCAGAGGACCCGGGTCCAATTCCCAGCACCACATGGCAGCCCACAACTGTCTGTAACTCCAAGCTCTGACATCCTCACACAGACATACATGTAGGCAAAACACCAATGCATTAAAAATAAATCATTTTTGGGAGGGGATAGCAAATGAGATATAATATGAATTGTTTTATTTTTTTCAATAAAAATGTTTAAAAAATAAATCTTTTTTTTTTAAAAAGTGCACTACCATGCCCATTGCCAAGTTGCTTTGCAAATTTTGTATGCTTGGTCATGTTCACATCCTATTCCTACTTGTAACTTCTCCCTGATTCCTACCGGTTTTTTCTTTTCTCTTTCTTTTTTTGAGACAGAGTTTCTCTGTGTAACTAGCTCTAATTGTCCTGGAACTCTCTGTAGACCAAGCTGGCCTTGAACTCATAGAGATCTGCCTGTTTTCTGCCTCCCAAGTACTGGGATTAAAAGCGTGCACCACCACTGCCCAGTGATCCCCACCTTCTTTACTTGTCCTGTGTCACACGCCTTTAATCCCAGTATGCAGTTTGAGGGCAGCCTGGTTTACAGAGTGAGTTCCAGAACAGCCATGTCTACACAGTGAAACCTGTCTCAAAAACAAACTAACTAAGCTGGGCATGGTGGCGCACACCTATAATCCTAGCACTCGGGAGGCAGAGGCAGGTGGATTGCTGTGAGGGTCCAGGACAGCCAAGGCTACACAGAGAAACCCTGTCTCGAAAAACAAAAACAAACAACAACAAACTAACTGAATGAATGAATGAATGAATGAATGAATAATTATTTTTTAGTAAACCATTGGCTCCAATTTATTGCCCAGATCTGTACCCTTGGGTATTTGACCATGCACTAGAGTTTGGCTAACCTACCTGGAACCCTTAAATGAAATTGACTTTTCCCTTGGAAGTCATCAGCTGTCCTTGCTTTTCTGCTAAGGTTGGTGGCTCATGACACACTTTCTTCCCACTCCAGGCTTGACTGTGTGCAGGCAACCACTGCTGCTGTGAGGGTTAAAGCATGGGCATTAGGAGAGGGAGCCTGGGCGTCTCTGAGTAAAGGTGTGCACCCCCTGCCCTGCTGGGTTTGGGCTTTTTTCTTTTTGGTTTTTTGAGACAGGGTTTCTCTGTGTAGTCTTGGCTGTCCTGGACTCCCTTTGTACACCAGGCCTGCCTCTGCCTCCCAAGTGCTGGGATTAAAGGCGTGCCACCACCACGCCTGCCCTAAAAATGTGTAGCCCAGGCTGGCCTCAAACTCGTGATCCTCCGCCTCCTTCAAGTCCTACTGGCGAGTGCCACCCCTACCGGCTGGGCTTCCTAAAAGAAGCAATGGAAGGCTTGTTCTAATCTGTCGGCTATGTTGAAGAAACTGTTTTACTTCTACGTAGGTACCTGTATACTTTGGATTTCCCAGAGAGCCGAGTAATCAATCAGCCAGATCAAACCCTGGAAATTCTGATGAGTGAGCTTGACCCAGCAGTTATGGACCAGTTCTACATGAAAGACGGTGTTACTGCAAAGGATGTCACTCGTGAGAGTGGAATTCGTGACCTGATACCAGGTTCTGTCATTGACGCCACACTGTTCAATCCTTGTGGCTACTCGATGAATGGGATGAAGTCAGATGTAAGTCATTAGAAGACTGAGGGTTGTTTTGGTGTCTATTTTTTCCTTTCTTCTACTAACAACAAAAACTTCTCTCTAAGGGAACATATTGGACTATTCACATCACCCCAGAACCAGAATTTTCTTATGTTAGCTTTGAAACAAACCTAAGTCAGACTTCCTATGATGACCTGATCAGGAAAGTTGTGGAAGTCTTCAAGCCAGGGAAATTCGTGACCACCTTGTTCGTTAATCAGGTAATTTGACTTCTTTCTTTTCTTTTCTTTTCTTTTTTTTTTTTTTCCTCTCTTTTTTGGCTATACAAGGTCTTGCACGTGCGTGCAAGGCCAGCACTTCCTGCCTAGCTCCTGTGATTGCTAGGGACAGTGAAGCCTCAGGGGAAGCAGGCTGTGCCACAGAATGCTGCAAGGTGACAGCTACGCCCAGGCATTGGCTATACCTCAAGACCATTCACTGCAGCTACTTGGCAGAGAAGAGGCTAATGTGTTTTATTAGTTTCTCAGCAGTCTTTGTTCTGTACGGCAACCCATGAGAAGAAAAGGTCAAATAAATGCCACATTTGGGGCTGAAGAGAGAGCTCAGCATTTAAGAGCACTTGGCTTTATCAGAGGACCTGAGTTCAGATCTCAGTGTCCGCAGCAGATGGCTCACAGAGACTGCAATACCAAAGAATCGTACAACTCTGGTCTTGCCTCGTGGTGCGCGCACACACACACACACACAAATAATTTCAATAAATCTCTAGAAATGGGGTTTTAAGATAGTTATCTATTCATAGCATTATTGCTTTGTTTGAAAACAATCTAGAGGTCAGAAGTGCTAATGTTTGTTTTGTATTTTTCCCCAGAGCTCTAAATGTCGCACAGTGCTTTCTTCACCCCAGAAGATTGAAGGTTTTAAACGTCTTGATTGCCAGAGTGCTATGTTCAATGATTACAATTTTGTTTTTACCAGTTTTGCTAAGAAACAGCAACAACAGCAGAGTTGATTAAGAAAAATGAAGAAGAAAAAACGCAAAAAGAGAAGACACACAGGAGGTGGTGGCCGCTTTCTAGATGTTGATACTGGGGGCCGTGCTTTCCATGACCACCACCTTGTAGTTGCAGAAAGCCCTAGGTGTAATGATAGTGTAATCATTTTGAAGTGTATGCATTATTATATCGAGGAGTTAGATATCTTGCATGAATGCTCTCTTCTGTGTTTAGGTGTTCTACGCCACTCTTGCTGTGGAATTGAAGTGCATGTGGAAAAGAACTTTGACTGTATCACTCTTTACGACACTTGTGAAAATGATTCCATTTGGTTTATGCACAGTGTAATATTTCTACAGGCATCCTCCAAAATCCCCCACAGACAAGGCTTTCGTCCTCATTAGATGCTGGCCTCAGCTGACCATCTGCGACTGTTCTATTGCTGCCAGAGTTTTTACATCCAGTTACCTCCACTTTCTAGAGCATATTCTCTACTAATGTTACTCAAAACCAATTTTTACTTCATACAGGTGTTTTATGCAATGGCAATTAAAGTTTTTCTTCCATGAGTTGAGTCCTTGTAAGAAAATAATTAGTTGTTTCGTGTCCTACTGTTAGAGTGGTTGCTCCTGCATTTGTAGTCCTACCGGGTGATTTCCCCTCTTCCCTCAACTTTCCTTACCCTGATACAGCAATACACTGGTACACTGTGGGAGAATTTAGAGATAGTCCCCTGGCTTAAGTTTTTCTAAGACATAAAGAATGTGGCCTCCTTATTCGCATGAACTTCTGTGGAAGATAAATGACAAAATTGAATGTATCATCTGGAAGGAACTGAATGTCCAGGGGTAATTAGCAGGAGAACCCATTGTCCTGGGCACAGTGGTGAGCGCTTTTATCCCAGCACTTGGAGGCAGAGGCAGGTGGATCTCTGTGAGTTCAGGGCCAGCCACAGCTACACAGAGAAGCCCTGTCTTGGGTTGGGGAGGGGGAACCTGCATGGAAACAGTAGGCTATGCAGCTCACTTTAGTGAGCTTTAATGGAGTGCCTGCCACACTTTCACCAACTTACCTAAGTAGTGAATGTCCACCACGTCAAAGCAGAAATTTAATCTTAAACACTGATCTCAGTAAGTACAGTCGCCTTCTACCTTTAGCCACATTGCCACCCATTTCTACTAAAGGAGAGTCAGGCATTTCCATCTGTGACCTAAAAGTTGTAATTATTTTTGTGATGCATATGAGCTGTCTTCACCTGTTCCTGTTGGTCTTTCACCATGGTGTTCCCATGACCAAATGAGCGGCTGACCAGAGTGAGGGCTGCCCGGGCTACTCAGCTAGAGAGAATGTATGACCAGCTAAAACAGCACAATGTTCTTGAAAACAAAGTGCGGGCTTTCAAGCGTTGACATGTTAGTGGCATTTGCAATACTGTGGGACTTAAGAAAAGAGAAAACGATTGATTTCATATTTATTGCCCTTGTTCTTCGTTCTTAGTAGTTCTGGACTGACAGTGATGCTCTGTTACCCTTCCGTGTTTATAATGAAACACTTAGCGTTTCTAAACATACAGAATCTACTTGGTTTGAAATGAGTGGTTGGAACCCTGTCTGGATTTTTACTTTACACATGCTGATGATTGAATGCTTCGTTGAGGAGGCTTTCAGTCAGCGTTATCAGTCTGATTCTGTAATGAGCACAGTACCCAACGTGTTGAATTGCTGTTTGGAGAACCAGTGCTTATTTAAGCTGGATTTTGTAGCCCTGTAGATTTTGGCTTGAGGTCTGATCGATTCCCTATCTTACAGATTTAAGAATTCTAATGTTGAATTTCGCGAAGGTTTGTGTGGAGCAAAGCCTAGAAGACAAACCGTAGACTGAACAGTTGATCCTAGTGTGATTACAGGAGGGAGGACTTGGTGCCATAATTTCTCCTTTGTTGGTGTTGGACTCTTAATCAGTTGAAATGTATTTCTGTACCACAATGTAAGCTTAAATAAAAGTTTGCTTAATTGTCTAGTAACATTGAGAAAGTTTTCTGTTGTCTGACGTCTACTTATCAAAAACCAGAGAACTTCAAACATTTGAAAGTAGAGGTTCCCTTCATTCGCCACACACGCCATCAGTAGGGGCTTCACCTGCAATGTTTTATTGGAGTTTGGCAAGCGCTCTACCTGTCCGGTAGTTTATTTAATTGACTAGGTGTCTAGTAAGCTGGAAGTAAGCAGACAAATACTTGTGTTCTCATTTTCTCAGGATGGGCTCAAGATGCTTTGCTGGTTTTCCTGGTTTGGTTTGGGGTTTGTTCCCCTCCCCCCTTAAGGCTTAGAGTAGCCTGAGGCAGGAGGATCACTTAGCCCCATAGATGTGTGTACCACCTAAGAATAGAAATTAGAGAAAAGTCAAATGCTATGCTTGTGTGTGACACACAGAACTGCTAATATGAACTTCATTGTTGGAAGAGATTTGTGGGTGTGTCATGCAGTGAATATATCTTTTATTCTCGTGAGCAAATAAGTGCTACTCACTCAGTGTGTCACTGCGATAGAACAGGTGCTGCTGGCTCTGGTTGTATCCTTTCCCTTCTGCCGTCTGAAACTCTCCCTTGAATTGCTTGTTTCAGTTAAGCTCAGTGTTTTACTGATTCTGGGTTTCTTCTATTTTCCTTTGATCAGTCTAAAGTGTCTCTGCTAGTCCCTGCATGATAAGTAACCAAAATTCAAAACTCCCAAAAATGCAGCTGTCTAGTTCAGGTGACATCAGCGGTTTTGATTGACCTGCAAAGTCACCACCACCACCACAACAAAACCCATAAGGGGCTAGAAAGATGGCTCCCAATTTAGAGCACTGACAGCTCTTACTGGTTCAGTCCCCAGCACCCATATGGCATATCACAACTGTCTGGATGAGACTCAGTTTCAGGGAATCAAACACTCTCTTAGGGGAGCTGCATGCATGTGGCACACACACATATGCAGGCAGAACATTCATACAGATAAAACCTTTCCTGTGTTATATGTTTTTAATTGAAACAACACCATTTTCTACCCTCTGGACCTCCCCTGGCCTCCCACAAGTTGATGTCTTTTTCTTTGATTATCGTTACATAAATGTATGTGTGAGTACTGAGTCCTTTTTGTATGGCCGTAGGGAGTCCGGGAGACAGATCTCTGAGTTTGAGGCCAGCCTGGTCTACAAAGGGAGTTCCAGGAAAGCCAAGGCTTTTTCAGAGAAAAAAAAAATGCTCATGTCTATGATTCAGGAAAATTGGGGTGTCTTTGAGAGTGATGGAGCCTTCCTCATCTTGTGCTTAGCTTAAGAGGCTGGGGGCCCAGAAGCTCCATGGCCACCAAGGCCACCCTAACCCAGCAGTTTTCTGGGGGTTTGTCTCTTGAATTTGAACAATGAGGGTGAGGTATGGGCAACTTTCTTTCTTTTTTTTTTTTTTTTTTTAAATGCAACATACAAACTTTATTTAACAAAAGTAACAGGTAAAGTAAAACAGGCACTTATATTAAGAAAAAACTACAAGAAAATCTTTAACAACTTTAAAACAAACTACTTGCAGTTGCATTTAACCGAGCTCTGTTGCTGTGAAGAATACAGCTCATGCACAGGTATGGATCAAAGATTTGTACATTTTCCAAGTATTCACTGAATACTACCTTATATACACATATACATTAAGTTTGAAAAAGACTAGATGATCCCAGCTGCACTTCATTTTTGTTGTTCTTTTGGAAGAGGTCGTCTAAAAAGAAGAATATGCGGCTCTGGCTCGTGAATCATGTAATGAACCCATCCTAGACTCTGCTGGACACCAAGTCTCCTCCACTCCTCTTCGGACATAAGATGAGTTTTTGGTACTTGTTTAGAGAGTTCTCTGGGTAACATGACATGCCGGTACTCGTAGTGCTCATCGAAGTACTTGTCGGAGTAGTAGATCTGCTTGTGGGCCATCCTGCCGGCGCGCGGAGTAGAAAACGGAAGCCGGGAACCAGGCGCAAGGAGCTCCACGTCCGCCTATGGCCGGCGTAACGACTCGAATGATGGGCAACTTTCTTACAGGGCGGAGAAGACAGCTGTCCAGAGGCATGTGGCTCCTTGGGTTGGAGGCCCAAGTAGCCCAAGTGCCTTGGACTCAGCAAGGCTTTAGAGGACAAAGGAAGTTGGTACAGGGAGCTAGTCAGTGTAGTTCTCGTACCCGGGGTCCAGGTCTTTGGGTTTTGGTCACATTCTCAGTATAGCTTTTGAAAAAGGGACAGTCCTTTGGTGGGGGAAAGGAAAACCACCCCTCCTTTATAGGAGCTGCAGACTCTGGCTTAGGACCATGTGTTTTTTGGGTTTTTTTTGTTTTGCGCTTTTTTTGGGAGGGGCTTTAACACTTCTGGCATCTCTGGATGTTGGCAAGAATGAGGCTGTGGAATTTCTCAAGGGCATTTTGGCTTTTATCCAAGAAAGAAACTAGTCAGCTTTCTTTGGGGACCTTTTACACTAAGCTGGCACCGGTTTCTCCCTCCTGTTCTTTGCTGTCGGAATGCTCTTAAAGGTGTGGTGTGCTGAAGAAGTGCTAAGAGAAGTTGTGCTCACAGCTGTCAGCTGTGGTGGCACACACCTGTAATTCCAGCTCCTGGAGACAGAGATACGGGAGTTTGAGGCCAGCCTGGCCTACATAGTGAGACAGGGTCTAACAGCATGCGTGCCAAGAACATGGAGGTCACCAGCTTGGCCTCCCTGCCCAACACTGACGAGCTTCTCATGGCCTACAGGAACAAATTCATCATCTGCTCCAACAGCTTAGAGTATAGGATAAGGAGACACTCAAGGTTTTTGGGTTAGAGGAATTGCACCTGCTGAGGTGAAGTGCAATCCAAGGGCGGGGGTGGCAGGAAGGCCCACGGTTAAGAAGAATGCTGATTTCCCCCGCCCCCTTCTCCTTTTCGGCATAAATGTTTACTGGGGGAGGGGACATCAGCCCTTCCTGGGCACTCCTCCCACGTCCTCTTGGTGCGAAGTGCATGCTTGCCCACCCTCTTTGTGATAAACTTGAGCTCGCACTTGTCCTTGAACACCTTGATTAGCTCCATGGCGCACCGCTCATTAGGGCAAGAAGCCGCACACCTCCCTCATCATGTGCGGGCAGTTCCTCAGCACCTTGTGGCCAGGGGTAGTGCAGGGCCAGGGCAGCTGCTCTCTCAGGGGACTAGAGTTTATTGCCTAGCACACTCTTCTGGCCTCTGTGGCCACCCCCATGCACATGTGTATGCTCACATAAAGATGTGCAGAGACATAAAGCATTAAAAATAAATAATAAATATATAAGCAGCTGGAGAGATAGCTCAGTTCAGAGCACTGGCTGCTTTTCCAGAGGCCCCAGGTTTGATTCTCAGCACTTGAGTGGCAGTTCACAAGCATCTATAAATCCAGTTCCTGGGGATGTTGAGTCTTCTTTTGGCTTCTTCAGGTACCAGACATCCATCTCCTACACAGACATGAAGGCAAAGCACATACACATAAAATCAATAATAAATGCAATCTAAATGAAGACAAGTACGCAGCACTAAGATTGTGGAGTGCAGCAAGGACATCACTGAGCTACACAATATGCTCACAGCAGCTGGAGGAGGTCGTGAGCATGCTTGAAGGAAACATCACTTATTTGGCCAGATGTTAATGGAAAAAGAGCTGAAGGACCGGTCACCAGAAGCTCCCGGAAACCACATCACCACCTAGATGGAGATCCTCAAAGTCAAGCTAGGTGAGTGCCAGTGATGGAACAGGCTGCCATCAGGCCATGACATGACAGCTAGCTCCTAAAGATGGATAATCCAGAAGATGAGCTGGTGACAGGATGTACTCTTTTTTTTTTTTTTTTTTTTTTTTTTTTTGGTTTTTCGAGACAGGGTTTCTCTGTGTAGCTTTGACTATCCTGGACTCACTTTGTAGACCAGGCTGGCCTCGAACTCACAGCGATCCGCCTGCCTCTGCCTCCCGAGTGCTGGGATTAAAGGCATGTGCCACCACGCCCGGCTAGAATGTACTCTTGATGACACGTCTAGTGGACAGAGCTGCGTGGCATATGACAGCATTCTAGACTAGGTGTGAGTCACATTTCCCCATCACTGTTCTACCCCACTCCTGGAAGAAATTTTTGGGTTTTTTTTTTTGAGACAGTATAACAGACCTGGCTGTCCTGGACTCACTTTGTAGACCAGGCTGGCCTCAAACAGAGATCCGCCTGCCTCTGCCTCCCAGTACTGGGATTAAAGGTGTGCCCAGCTCTGGAAGAAAAAATTTTTTTTTTTAATTTAAAGATTTCTTTATTGATTATGTATACAGTGTTCTTGCCTGCATGTACACCTGTACACCAGAAGAGGGCACCAGATCTCATAGATGGTTGTGAGCCACCATGTGGTTGCTGGGAATTGAACTCAGGACCTTTGGAAGAGCAGCCAGTGCTCTTAACCTCTGAGTCATCTCTCCGGCCCTGGAAGAAATTTTTAATGTCTAGAAAAACAAAGCCACAATGGTGGTGTACTCCTTCAATCCCAGCACTCTCAGGAGGCAGAGGCAGGGGGATGGATCTCTGAGTCCAAGCTCAGCCTGTTCTATATAGTGAGTTTCAGACAGTCCAGAGCTATACAGCAAAAACTTGTCTCAAAGAAAGAAAAAGAAAGGAAGAAAGGTAAAGAAGGGAAGGCCACCTTTTTCAAGTGTGTGTGTGTGTGTGTGTGTGTGAGAAATGTCTGTAATCCCAGCCCTCAGGGAGGCAGAGGCAGGGGGATCTCTGTGAGTTCGAGGCCAGCCTGGTCTATTACTTTATGAAACTGCTTCCATGTTGGGACATGGAATTTGAAGTATCTCGAATCTGTTCCCAACCCATGGTTACTCAAATTTTAAATCTGAGCATTTTAAATTTAAATTCTCTCTCTTCTCTCTCTCCCTCCTGCCCTCCCTCCTTTTTTTCCTCTCTTACTCAAAAATGAATCCCAAACATTTAAATTCTCTCACTCTTCTCTTTTTAAAAAATTATACACACACACACACACACACACACACACACACACACACACACACATACACAGAGCATTCTGCCTGCATGTGTGCCAGAAGAGAGCACCAGATTTCATTATAGATTAGATGGTCATGAGATACCATGCGGTCGCTGGGAATTGAACTCAGGACCTCTGGAAGAGCCTTTTTTGTTTGGTTGGTTTGATTTTTTTGTTTCGGTGTTTTGTTTCATTTTGAGGCAGGGTTTCTCTGTGTAACCCTGACTGTCCTGGAATTTCCTTTGTAGACCTGGCTGGCCTCGAACTCACTTACCTGTCTGTCTCACGAGTGCTGGGATTAAAAGGGTATGCCACCACCATCCAAGTTTCAGCCAGTCCTCTAACCTCTGAGCCATCTCTCCAGGCCCCCTCCCTCCCATCTCTCTCTCCTTCCCTTTCTCTCTTGTTTTGGGGGAAAGATTTCAGGTAGCCCAGGATGACGTTGAACTCAGGCTCCTCCATCTCCCCAGTGCTGAGATTACACGTGCGCAGCACCACGACTGTTAGGATCTCTAATTAAATTGGCTGGTCTCATTTTCATGAAACCGCATTTCACCATTCAAATTCTGTTTGGGATCCAATGGCAAAATTCAGATTTCAAATGTGGTACCAGCTGTCTTGTCAGACTTAGTTAGTCAGAGAGTACAAAAGCCTTGCCGCCCGTGGGTGGAGGTTGGCCACGCTGAACCTGTTTCACACAGGTCTAATTGTGAGGAGCGAAACGGCCTCTGGCGCTCTGTGAAACCTTATCTCAAGATTTTTGATAGCTGCGGTTTCCCCACATTAGCCAGAGGGCCAACACATTCCGGTCCCTTCTTTTCTTTTCTTTTTGGTTTTTTGAGACAGGGTTTCTCTGCGTAGCTCTGGCTGTCCTGGACTCGCTTTGTAGACCAGGCTGGCCTCAAATCCACAGAGATCCGACTGCCTCTGCCTCTCTGAGTGCTGGGATTGCAGGTGTGTGTCACCACACCCAGCTTGTGGTCTGTGTATTAAGGGTAAACAGGCTCCTGTTTTAAATTCAGCAAAGTTTCCTGGTCCCGGGAGCTCATGCCTTGAGCCACAGCCGCGGAGGAAGGACTTGTTTCAGAAGACAGAAACAAATTCTCAGCTGGGCGTGGTGGCGCACGCCTTTAATCCCAGCACTCGGGAGGCAGAGGCAGGCGTATCGCTGTGAGTTCGAGGCCAGCCTGGACTACAAAGTGAGTCCAGGACAGTCAAGGCTACACAGAGAGACAAAAAAAAAAAAAAAGAAACAAGTTCTCCTGTATCCTGTAAACACAAAACCACAACTTCTATGTTTCCTTCTGTCTCTGGGTAGCCATGGTGTCCTGGAACTTGCTCTGTAGACTAGGCTAGCCTCGAACTCAGATCCTGCCTGCCGCTGCCTCCCAAGTGCTGGGCTTAAAGGCCTGTACTGCCCTCCACCAGCCCTCCAACTGCCACTCCAGTTCCCCACCTTCCCAGCCACACCCACATCCACTCCTCACTTCCCCCACTCCTCATCCCCTTACCCTCTACCCCACCTCCATCCCCAGCTCACAACTCTCACCTCAAAGGAAATAAGAGGTATCTTTATTATTGTTGTTGTTATTAAGGTTTTTCAAGACAGGGTTTCTCTGTGTAACAGTCCTGGTTATCCTGGACTCTTTTGTAGACCAGGCTGGCCTCGAACTCACAGCAATCCATCTGCCTCCCGAGTGCTGGGATTAAAGATGTGCTCTACCATGCCCAGCAATAAGAGTTATCTTATTCTGGAGCCAAATATGAGTGGATCACAGATTTAGGTTGCCCAAATTCCTTGTTCAACGTGGAAGCAGTTTCATGAGATTACTGGCAGAACAAAGAGTGTCATCAATCAGGAGTTTTAAAAATTAATTTATTCAGATTACAACTAAATTGTTCTCCCATCACTCGGATCCTCCCGTTCCTCCTACCATCTCTTCCCCACTTTATGGTCACAGGCTATCAAGTCTCATCTTGGTAGCCTGCTTATTCTTTCTTTGAGTGCCACAAGGGCTCCTCACCAAGGGGAGGTGGTCAAATATGGGGCACCAGAGCTCATATCAGAGTTAATTCCTTCTCTCCACATAACTGTGGAGGATGTGAATCAGGATATTTTAAAAAAATACATTGATGAACATTAAGTAGGTGGATTAAAGCAAGTCCAGGGGATCTCTATGGGGCTCAAATATTCCCTGACACTTAAGCTTTGGGCTGGTGGGAGCTACGCAGTATCTGAACATTTGAATGTATTTACTACAAATAATTAATAATAATAATAATAATAATAATAATAATAATAATAATAATAATAATAATAATAATAATAATAATATAAAGGCAGAGTGTGGTTTGCATGCCTTTAATCCCAGTACTTGGGAAAAGAACGATCTCTAAGTCTGAGGCCAGCTTGGCCTACACAATGAATTCCAGGACAGCCAGGACTGTTACACAGACTCTGTCTCAAAACAGAAACAAGCCAGGCGTGGTGGCACAGGCCTTTAATCCCAGCACTTGAGTGGCAGAGGCAGGCTGCTCGATGTAAGTTCAAGGCCAGCCTGGTCTACAAATCAAGCCTAGAACTGCCCAGATAACACAAAGAAACCCTGTCTGGTAGGAAACAAAACAAAAACATGTACTTACTGACTACAGAGATGTGTTAGCTCATATGCACAGGGAAGCAATGAGTATTGATGGTCTAAAGATGACGGAAGAAAATTTGCTTCTGAATTTGTAACATTCCAAACACTCTACCATCATTAAAGTTTTAATCAGTCTGTACACAGAGAAATCCTGTCTGGAAAAAAAAAAAAGTTCTAATGAGTCAGTTGAAGCAGCCCACATTCCTGTTTCTAGATTGTTCTGCCTCTTAACAATCACCTTCACCATACACTATGATGTGAGATTCCTTCTGCACAGTGTGTGCACCAGTAGCCTGTTTGTTTCCTTTTGGGAGGGCAGTTGGGTTTTCCAGACAGGGTTCCTCTGTATAGCCCTGGCTGTCCTGGACTCTTTGTAGACCTTGAACCTTGAACTCACAGCGATCCACCTGCCTATTCCTCCCCAGTGCTGGGATTAAAGGCGTGCACCACGGCTGCCCGACTGCCTGTTTGTTTTTGTTTTTGTTTTTTTCTTTTTTGAAGCAGGGTTTCTCTATGTTATCCTAGCTGCCTGGATTTACTCTGTAGACCCGGCTGGCCTGGAACTCACAGCAATCTGCCTGCGTCTGCCTCCTGAGTGCCGGGGTTAAAGGCGTGCGCTTGACTATTTGTTTCTTAACCTTGGCAGATAGTGTATGTTCAACAAGTATTTGTGGAATGAAATAACGCAGAGACTCCATCCTCATCTCTCTAATCTCTCTTATCTCCATTTTTGACTCTGCTGGAGCCTGTTTTCAGCCTCAGCCTTTCCTGCTGTCTCTGGACTGCAGCGTAAGCCTGGAGGGCATTGTTTCCCTACAGGACACTTCAGCAGTCTCCTGTGCATCTTCCACACTGTCGGGAGTGAGAAGCACTGGGCTGAAGTTGCCGGCCTGAATTCACAGTTTAGGCCTCCTATTTAGTAACAATGGGCCTTAAAGAAATAAGCTGTCCTCAGGGAAACACCTGACACACAAGTAAATGTTAGTTAACCTTTTTTTTTGTTGTTTTTCGAGACAGGGTTTCTGTGTGTAGCCTTAGATGTCCTGGACTCACTTTATAGACCAGGTTGTCCTCGGACTGAGAGATCCGCCTGCCTCTGCCTCCTGAGTGCTGGGATTAAAGGCATGAGCCACCACACCTGGCAGTTAACCTTTTATTATAGAGCTAGAAGTCTTCCTCAAATGCCTTTTCATGGACCATAAGCCCTTTCTTTCTTTCTTTCTTTCTTTCTTTCTTTCTTTCTTTCTTTCTT
>OU015750.1:69856193-69866690 GCA_907169655.1 Acomys percivali
CAAGCGTGCACCTTCAAAGTCGTGTTTGCGTGGTACTAAGAAAAAAAAAAAAAAGAATAATTCTGAATACTTATGAATTGTAAAGAAACTTTTTTTAAACGTTCTTAATTATCATACTACACACGACAGCCAATCAGACGCTAGTGTCTTCGGTTTCCAAACAAAACCACTTCCGGACCAGCTTAAAGAGAAAGGTGTGTGCGACTTCTCAAGGTTGCATTTTGTTGTTTGAGACTATTGTCTCGCTGTGCTCCCCGCCCTCCCCCGCGCATCTCGGGTTCTACCCTGTCTCCCCAAAATAACATTCGGTAACGTATCATGAGCACCCTAAGGTCTGTAGTTCTCCTGGCCTTGAACTTGAATTAATCCTCCCGCCTCAACCTCCTTAATATGCTTAGAGGAAAGGTGTCAGTATGCCACCATTCCAGTGGGCTCCGATTGGGTCTCTAGTCTTAACTGCGGCAGGCAATGTATGCTAAGCTTTGTTTTTAAGATTCAGACTTTCAGCCAGCTGGGTTGGAAGGTGGAGGCAGCTATTCCGTTCATCCTTAGCTAGTTACTGAGTTCAGGATAGCCTGAGCTCTTTGAGAGCCACGTTTTCAAAAGGAGGGCAAAAAAATTCTTAATTTCCTAAACTCGGAGTCTCCACCTGGGACCAAAGCGGAAGCCTGGCGCCGCCACCTTGATTCCTGGCAAGGCGTGTGTACGTCGTGCGCCGCAAGGGCCGGATGCACGACGTCGCTGCCCGTATGCAAAATGGCGGCCGCGGGTGGGCGTGGCCAGTGATGGAGTCTCCGAGTTCCCGGGCCGTCGCAGCGGCGATGGATCCCACTTGGGAGGACGAAGAGGAGGAGGAGGAAGAGGAGGAAGAAGAGGAGATAGAAGAGGTTGTAAGTGCGGGTCGAAAGCCCGCAGCGTCGCCGGTCATGGTTGTGCCAGCCCCGGATGGGGAAGGGAGGCCGAGATGCGGACGGTGGGAGGGAGGCCGGGAGACAGAGCTCGAGAACCGCGGGGGAGGTCTAACTCCAGTCATAGTTTACCCATCCTAGGAAGATGGTCTCGGCTGTTCTGCAGGCAATCGGCTTCCACCTGAAACTAGATACAGTTTTCACAAAGGTGGCATCGTTGAATCGGGGTTTGGAGCGTTTCTTGTTTAGTCTCTCGCTCGCTGTCAGTACACGTTTTTAACTTTTCTTTCTTCCACCAGGAGCAGTTTGTGCTGGTAGAATTGTCAGGAATAATTGATTCAGACTTTCTCTCCAAGTGTGAAAATAAATGCAAGATTTTGGTGAGTCTTAAGAGTTCGGGGAATGCTGTAAATATTCTTTAAGTTAAAACAGGCGGAAAGATGACACACTTGTCCACAAAGGTAGATATGTTCCTTTCACTGTACGAAGTAGTGAACACGTAAAGACCATTCCAGAAGAACAGGTAGCTGGGGATTCTATGGGAATAGAGAAAATGCCTCACTGCTTCACTGCCTGACTGTGTGGCAGGAACTAAAGAGCCAGAGGTAACTTTTTGTATCAAACCTTTGGGGGGAATTCTTGGACAAAAGCCTCCCCCAGCCTGCTTTTTTTCTAGTAGGCCTAGGCTGGACCCAGACTGTGTGACTATGTATGCAGCGTTGCCAGGCCTGGTGCCCAGCACACGCATTACCTACTGCACAGTGCCTTTGGGGTGTCTTTCTTGTTCACACCTGTCCTTCATCCTTCACACACCACTCACAAGAAACAGCATCAGAGCGGGCTGTCCTGGTACACAGCTGGAGAGCCTAAGGCAGGCGGATCCTTAATGACATAGTAAATTCTAGACCAGCTTGAGCTACAGAAAGCCCTGTCTTAAAAAACAACAACAACAACAAAAAACCTGAAGAAAGATGAAATTACTGCCTGGTAGTGGTGGAGGCATACCACTTTAATCCCAGCACTCTGGAGGCAGAGGCAGGCAGATCTCTGATTTAAAGGCCTGCTTGGTGTACAGAGTGGGTTCCAGGACAGTAAGGACTTTTACACAGAGAAACTCTGTCTTAAACATAACAAAAACAAAAGAGAAATTATCAAAATTTCTGGGCAAATTCCCTGCTTCCTAATACTTCTGCAGGCTAGTTTCCTCCACCTACCCCAACATGCCAATCAGAGATGGTCAATGTGGTCTACATAGCAAGTTCTAGAACAGACAGACCCTGTCTTAAAATGACAACAAAAAATTCCACCCAGGCATGGTGGCACACACTCTTAATTTCACCCAACACACAGGTGGCAGAAACTGGAGGATCTCTGAGTTTAAGGCCAGACTGGTCTATCAAGTGAGTTCCAGGTCAGCCAGGAAACAGAAACCTTGTCTCAAAATCCAAAGAAAAAGAAAAGTAGCCGGGTAAAATAAAAACCCAACAGAGATGTGTAGGAGATAAGGGAGATTTAATCAATGTGGCCATGTTGGAAAGAGCAGATAATCTTCAAGGGGCTGACAAGAACTTATAGAAAAGGAAGCTGGGCACGGTGATGCACGCCTTTAATCCCAGCACTTGGGAGGCACAGGCAAGTGGATCACTGTGAGATCGAGGCCAGCCTGGTCTACAAAGCGAGTCCAGCACAGCCAAGGCTACACAGAGAAACCCTGTCTCAGGGAAAAAAGGAAAAGGAAAAGGAAATGGGGAGGGCGAACAGGAGGTCCTGGCCAGACCTGTGGCTCAGTTGGTCACCATTTTGGTTCTAGTACTGTAAGGGGCTCTAGAGAAATTGTTGTCACCGCATCCAAGGGGGAGGGGCAGTATGGTAGGTTTTGGTTTTTGGCTTTTCAAGACGGGGTTTCTCTGTGTAGTCTTGGCTGTCGTAGACTCCCTTTGTAGACCAGGCTAGCATCAAACTCACAGAGATCCGCCTGCCTCTGCCTTCCCCAGTGCTGGGATCACAGGTGTGTGCCACTGCGCCTGGCTATTCTGATGCTTTTTTTTTCTTTTTATGATTTATTTACTCATTATGTATACAGTATTCTGCCTGCATGTACGCCTGCAGGCCAGAAGAGGGCACCAGATGGTTGTGAGCCATCGTGTGGTTGCTGAGAATTGAACTCAGTACTTTGGAAGAACAGCCAGTGCTCTTAACCTCTGAGCCATCTCTCCAGCCTCTGGCTTTAGTTTTCTAGATAGGGCTTCTTTGTATAGCCCTGGCTGTCCAGGAACTAGCGCTGTAGAACAGGCTGGCCTCGAACTCACAGAAATCTGCTACCTTTGCCTCCCTGATTGGTGGGATTATTAGGTGTGTTCATCACCTCCTGGCCCCAAGGGCATTTTTTGTTATTTATCTTCTTTCTTTCTATCTATCTATCTATCTATCTATCTATCTATCTGATTTTCGAGACAGGGTCTTTCTGTGTTAACCTTGGCTGTCATAGACTCATTTTGTAGACCAGGCAGGCCTCGAACTCACAGTGATCCCCCTGCCTCTGCCTCCCGAGTGCTGGGATTAAAGGTGTGTGCCACCACTCCTGGCTTCCAAGGGCATTTTTTAATGGTGGTATTATTTTTGTCCTTTAATCTGTTATAGGGAATTGATACCGAGAGGCCCATCCTGCAAGTGGACAGCTACGTGTTTGCTGGGGAATATGAAGGTAGGGTGATACCAGGCATGCCTTTTTCACATGGCTGTCAGCGACGTGGTTCTGTGGGCTTTCCTAATTTGTCTTCACATTGTCCCACAGATACTCTTGGGACCTGTGTTATATTTGAAGAAGGTGTTGAACGAGGTAAGACTCATTTTTTCTACAGATTATTTCAGATATCCTGTGTGTTTTGTTTTTTGTTTTTTCAAGGCAGGGTTTCTCTGTGTAGTCTTGTTTGGCTTCGAACTCATCGATCCACCTGCCTCTGCCTTCCCAATGCTGGGATTAAAGGCATGCCCAGCTTTATACTATGTGTTTTGTTTTTTGTTTTTTATTTTGTTTTCTTGTTACAGGTCAGCTGTAGCGCAGGCTGGCTTTGAACTCAATAGTCCTCCTGTCTCTCCACCCCTCTGCCCCCCAGACAGGGTTTCTCTGTATAGCCTTGGCTGGCTTAGACTCGCTTTGTACACCAGGCTGACCTCTCTCAGAGATCCTCCTGCCTCTGCCTCCCCGAGTACTGGGATTACAAGCATGTGCTACCATGCTGGCATCTCGGCTTTTCTAGGTGGGATCATCCCCACCTAAGCCTCGAGCTTCAAATGGGGCATTTGATTTTGGTCCTTCATTTGGGTGATGGAATTGTAGATACCTTGCTCTGCAGGCCAACTCCTGACCTCCATTTCCTGTGTTAGGGCCTGAGTCTACCTTGCCTGTTGAGCTTTAAACTCTTTGTTTTCATATTTCTGTCCTTAAAGCTGTTTGTGTCTGAGTCCTGTTGTGCCTTCGAGTGACAGGGTTATCTGTCATTTCTTTGCGTGTCGGACAGGAGTGAATTATGGTGTGAACTTCCTGTGCTGTTTCTATAGGAAGCAGTGGAGACTAAGTCCCTTAACGTCAGTCGTTAATTTGGTGGCATGAGGCTGTGTAACATGATCACTTTCTGTCCTAGTGGATCCGGAAGGGACCGATAAGACCGTGCTGAAATACAAATGCCACACGATGAAGAAGCTCAGCATGACGAGGACTCTTCTGACAGAAAAGAAGGAAGGAGAAGAAAACATAGGTTCGTACCCTCCATTCCGGCTCTTGGGCTGGAAATACAGCTAAGTGTTGGTCTAGCATGTGTGAGGAGGCCTGGGCATGCCTAATATTAGCAGGATGTGGTGACACAAGCTTGCGATCTCAGTGCTTTGGAGAGTGGGGGGAGGCAGCTGAAGATCAGGAGTTCAAGGCCAGATTCATCTACTTGGCAAGTGGAAGGAAGGTTTGAGCTCAAACCCTGTCTCAAAAACTAAAACATCCTGACTCATACATACACACACAAAAGAAAGTAGTTGATGGGCTGGAGAGATGGCTCAGAGGTTAAGAGCACTGGCTGTTCTTCCAGAGGTCCTGAGTTCAATTCCCAGCAACCACATGGTGGCTCACAGCCATCTATAATGAGATCTGGTGCCCTCTTCTGGTATGCAGGTGTACATGCAGGTAGAGCACTGTATACATAATAAATAAATAAATCTTAAAAAAAAAAAGTAGTTGATGTTGTATAGACTTTGGCAGTGATGCTTTACTATCAGGATATTCCTTGTATTTTATAGAGATCCCGTATTAATAAACTGTATATAAAGTGTATGTGTATGAGGTGTGGCTCATGCGTGTTGGCCAGCACTGGGGAGGCAGGCTGAGAGCCCTTGCCTTCATGCCACAGGCTCCCGTTGTCTTCTGGTGCTCTCCTTACTCCTCTGGTTATGACTCCTTATCACCCCTTTCCTACTTTCATGGCCTAACTCACATTTACATTTGAACCACATACGAGGGCAAGCATGCAATACGTGTCTTTCTCATCCAGCTTCTTTTGCTTAGCATAGTGAGTTCTAGTTGCATTCATTTTCCTACATGTGTCAATGTAATTCTTTTTATTTGTTGGATTTTGTTTTTCAAGGCAGGGTTTCTCTGTGTAGCCTTGGCTGTCCTGGAACTCGCTCTATAGACCAGGCTAACCCTGCCTCTGCCTCTCAAGTGCTGAGATTAAAGGTGTACCTCACTACTGCCTGACTTTAATTCTTATTTATCGCTAAATAAAATGACATTGTGGAGTGTATATGTTCCACATTTTGGGTTTGGAGGACGATAAGATCTTCTATACCTTCTGATCTTCCTACTACCCTCACCTCCCTAGCACTGGGATTGCAGGCATGCACTACCACTCCCATTTTAGAGATACTCTTTCTAGGTGCTGGGGTTCTGCCTCAGTGGCTGATGTTCAGCCCTTAGCACCCTTGCCGTGGCCTGGGCTCTGATCCCAGCAGTGGGGAGGTGGAGACAGGAGGAAAGTGTGCTGCTCAGGCAGCCCAGCTGGACCAATGGACTCCAGGGTCAGTGAGAGACCCTGTCTCACAGATAAGGTGCAGAGTGATTAAGGAAGGCACTCCATGTCTACCATTGGCCTTTATACACATATGGACATATATGGACACATGATACATACAAAAAATTAAAGTTTATAATTATTATTATCAGCAGCGTGTTGTACAAATGTGGATGCCAGAGGACAACTTTGGGGAGTCAGTTCTGCCTCCCACTATGGGTTCTGGGAATCAAACTCATGGCAAATACTTTGGCCCACTGAGTTTTCTTGAAAGCCCCACAGATATTAAATGAACAAACAAATAAATAGGCCAGGCAAGGTGGCCCTTTGCCTTTAAACCCAGCACTTGGGACTCAGAAGCAGACACATCTTGGTGAGTTTGAGGCCAGTCTGATGTACACAACCGGGGCTATAAAGTGAAACCCTGTCTCAAAAATAAAGATAACATAAAATTTTATACATAACATAAACAAAACATTTTAGCTGGGCATGGTGGTGCATGCGTTTAATCCCGACAGCTGAGGCAAGAGGATCTCTGGAGTTCAAGGCCAACCTGGTCTTGAACTCACAGAGCTCCATCTGCCTCTACCTCCCAAGTGCTGCGATTAAGGGCGTGCGCTGCCACTGCCCAGCCAAAACGAAATTTTTTAAAAAGGTGCTTGGTCTGGTTAAGATAGGAACTATATCCTCCCTACATCTGTCCGACTGTTGGCGGATCTTTATGATGGTTCTGTATTTTGGTTGTTGTGACTAGTACAGATATGACCATAGATGTGCAAGTATCACTGTACCATACTGACTTTAATGACTTCCAGTGTCACTGTACCACAAGTACATCTCCATACTGATCTCTGAGTTGTGCAAATTTACATCCTCACCAGTCCTGTGGAGGCTCTTCATTTGTCCCACATTTGCTGTCGGTTAAGAAAAAAAAAAAAACACTACCCTTAACTGAGCTTTCTCTTCCTGTTTCTTTTTGGTCCTGTGCCTCCTGCCCCATTAGATGGCGTAGAATGGCTACAGATGAAGGATAATAATTTCGCCTATAGACCCAACATGATTTGCAGCTTTCTTCAGGAGAATGAAGATGAAGCTGCAGTGTCGGCTCCTGATAAACCTGTGGACTTGGAAGACCAAGAGATTCCAGCGAAAGGCAGTGCAGAACAGACACAGGAGCAGGAGAGAGCACAGCACTTGGAAGCAGGGGACCCTGGTCCCCCTGGAGATACCCCTTTTGTGATGGAAAGTTCTGTTTTCCTGGGAACTCAAGATGGAAATGTTTCTCAAAACAACTAGTCATGAACTTTAAAAAAAAAGAGGTCTTGTATAGAATTACTATGTGACTTGCAGTTGGCGCGCCATTTTGTTGTTATTGTTGACAGTGCACATATTTACAGCTACAGCACAACTTAGTGTACTAGCATCATGCAGGGTCAGATAGAAATTCAATTTTTAAAAATATAGCTGGGCGGTGGTGGCGCACACCTTTAATCCCAGCACTCAAGAGGCAGAGGCAGGTGAATCACTGTGAGTTTGAGGCCAGCCTGGTCTACAAAGTGAGTCCAGGACAGCCAAGGCTACACAGAGAAACCCTGTCTAGAAAAACCAAAATAAATAAATAAATAAAAATATAACTTGGGAGAGAGAGTGAGAGCACATGAGAACATGAGCGAATGTGCACCATAGTGACGAACACTGGTTGTTCTTCCAGAGGACCAGGGTTCAGTTCCCAGTGCATACACGGCAGGTTGGAGCCCACTGTGCCTTCAATTCCAGGAGCTCTGATGCCTGCTCCTGGCCTCTGGAGGCTCCGGGTTCTCGCTTTACACTTTTTGTCGGTTCTGGGAATCAAGCTCAGGTCATCAGGCTTGTACAGCAAATGCTTTACCAGCGGGGCTTCTCACAGCCCTCGCTCCATATGCACCCTCCCCTTTAAACATACCTATTTACACCAGGCAGTGATAGCGCAACCTTTGATCCTGGCACTCAGGCGGCAGAGGCAAGTGGATCTTTTGATTTCAAGTCCAGCCTGGTCTACAGAGTAAATTTTAGCCAGGTCTACACAGAGAACCCTCTCAAGGAAAATAAACCTACAAGGAACCAAAGCACTATTTTTTGTATGTGTGTTCACCATGAGCTGAGGAGGCCAGAGAAGCATTTTGGAGCTCTTACAACTGCATTAGAGATGGTCCTGAGCTGTGTGGGTGCTGGGACTTGAAAGCCCAGTCCCCATGTGTTATGAATAGTTAATAAAATATATTTTAAAAAAAAGAAAGAAGAAAGTCTAGTCCCCATGTAATATGAATAGTTAATAAAATATATTTTTAAAAAAAAAGAAAGAAAAGAAAGTCTAGTCCCCTCAAAGGGCAGTAAGGCTTCTTAATTGCTGAATCATCACTTTTGTCATTCTTCCCCATTCCCACCCTCCTTTTTTCCTGAGCCAAAGTTTTGCTATGTAACCAAACTAGCCTTAAATCCTCCGGCTTTCTGACTATAGCAAGTGTTGTGTTTTAAAGTCATCTTGTGCATAGGAGCTGTGAAGCAAACAAAAACAACAACAAAACCAAAAACATGGGCTTAGCTCGGGGTGGGTGCAGGTTGCACATGCAACAGATCATTTCAGAAGCAGAGGCAGGCAAGTCTCTTGAGTTTTAAGGCCAGCCCAGAGTAAGTTCCAGGACAGCCAGGGCTACACGGACAAATAACAACCACCCGAAACCAACCAACCAAAAAACCTGAAAAAGGGCTGGAGAGATGGCTCAGTGGTTAAGAGCACTGTCTGCTCTTCCAGAGGTCCTGAGTTCAATTCCCAGCAACCACATGGTGGCTCACAACCATCTATAACGAGATCTGGTGCCCTCTTCTGGCCTGCAGTTGTACATGCAGGAAGAGCAGTGTATAATAAATACATACATAAATAAATAAATAAATAAATAAATAAATAAACAAATAAATCTTTAAAAAAAAACCCCAAAACCTGAAAAAGCAAAAATGTGCTGGAGAGCTGGCTCAGGGCTTAAGATTGCAGAGGACCCCACTTCACTTCCCAGCACGTATATCAGGCAGCTCACAACTGCCTATTGCAGCCCCAGGAGACCCAAAGCCACCTGTTGGACACTTCTTTTGCATTATGTGGTCACACATACACACATAGGGTTTACTCATTGCCTGTTCATGCGATGTTGTCTTATATAGTCTAGTCTGACTGAGCTTGTGGGGAGGATGACGTCTAGCCGATGATTTTTGCAAACAGGCAGATGGAGGGACTGCACGGAGCAGAGTGGTGGCCCAGCTCCTATTCAAAACATCCTCCCTTCGCTTCTGCATAATCAAGACATAGAAACCCACCGAGTCCTGCCCTTTGGAACTTTTGTGGAGGCTTCATTATTAAGCACGGTTAGCTAAGCCGCTGGCCACATTGTAAGGCAAACTCCAAGGCATGCCCATCTGCATTGCTCTCATAAGTCACCTCCCTTTTCTCTGTTCTCGTGAGAGAGTTGTGTGGCATACATTCTTGATCCCAGCATTCGGGCGGCAGAGGCAGGCTAATCTGAGCTCAAGGCCAGCTTGGTCAACAGCACAAGTTCCAAGATGGCCAGGCGTACACAGAGAAACCCTATCTCAAAATACAAACAACATGGCTTGGAGAGATGGCTCAGAGGTTAAGGGCTGTTTTTCCAAAGGTCCTGAGTTCAATTTCCAGCAACCACATGGTGGCTTATAACTATATCTATTATGAGATCTGGTGCCCTTTTCTGACCTGCAGACAGAATATGTATAAATAATAAATAAATCTTTAAAAACAATGAAAAAAAGTCAAACTCCAGTCCCTTAACCATTCCTGATACTGGCAAGTCAAAGGCTGAAAGTTCCAATATTTTTTGTTTAATTCAGTGGAGGAGTTTGAGCCCAGGACTTGGTATATAGTAAGCATTACACCACTGAGACGGCCCAGATAGCTCCGGCCAATCCTTAGCCTGAAGCTATTGAGAACCCGCCCTCCCACCTCCCATCATTTATCCCAGTATACAAAAAGATGTATTTCCCGGAATGGCAGGACATCTCCTTTTCCTTGGCAGGATATGCATTTAATTATAAAATTAACTTTTATTCCCCTGCGGTAATTGATTCATCTTCCTAACCTAGGCCTAGTCCTGGAAGCTTCTAGCCCCTGTACAATTTAATGTAAGCCTAGACTGTTTCAGCCTCTGAGACTTACTGCTTAATATGCTCACCCTCTCTAGCTTTTTCTGAACTCTGGCTGGCTGTTTTAACTCAGCTATTCTGGCTCAAACTCCTCTCCTGGCTGATTGATTCAATCTGAGTTCTTGCTCAGTCTCTGAATTGCTCTGCTTGGCCTCATAGTAGCTGGCAATATGTTCTAATTTTCTGGCCATTCTCATTCTCTGGCTTGTTCTGTCTTCATCTGTGTCTGTAAAACTCTCCCAGTAAAACTGCCTCCTCCCTCTCTTTTTCTGCACTTCTCTCTCTCTCTCTCTCTCTCTCTCTCTCTCTCTCTCTCTCTCTCT
>OU015750.1:69874701-69897257 GCA_907169655.1 Acomys percivali
GTGTGTGTGTGTGTGTGTGTGTGTGTGTGTGTGTGTGTGTGTGTGTGTGTGTATCTCATGTTCTAGTGCCCTTAGAGGTCAGAAGAAGGTAAGGGTGGTTGTGAGCCACCATGTGGGTGCTGGGAACTGAACCCTGGTCCTCCACGAGTAATACGTGCTCTTAACCTCTGAGCCATCTTTCCAGCCTCTTCTATGTTTTTATCTAGTTTATTTCATCTGCATTAACTTCTGTTGGGAAGGGGCAGTGAGACCCCTGATATCCTTTAAGCCTAAAGGTAGGATTGGTTTGTTTGTTTGGAGCCAGACTCTTGCTATGTAGGTTGGGCTGGCCTCTGTGCAGCAATGCTTCTGCCTCAGCCTTCCAAATGCACGAGCCACCACGGCAGGCCAGGCTAAGATTAAGGGGTTTTCTTCTTCTTTTTAATAGGAGTTCTTTTCAAAGAAGTCAGACTGTTCTTTATTCATGTTTGGCTCCCATAATAAGAAGAGGCCAAATAATCTGGTAATAGGTGAGTATCCTGTTTTGTTTGTTTATTTGAGACAAGGGCTTACTGTGTAGCTCTGGCAGGCCTATAACTTCGGGAGGTCCTCCTGCCTCCCCAGTGCTGGGATTGGGTGCTCACCGCCACTCTCAGCTCCCCACTCACTCTGTAAAATGAAGGAGCTGGGCTTACTGTGAGAGTGTAGAGCCCACCTGAGACTGATATCCTAACAACACAACTAAGCAGACGTCAAAGCTCAGAAGGGAGTGGGTGAGGTCGGAGAGCCAGAGAAGACACAGGTGCCTGTAAGTCCATGTGCTCAAAAATGCATTTCCTTTTAGGTCGTATGTATGACTACCATGTGCTGGATATGATTGAACTAGGGATTGAGAAGTTTGTGTCTTTAAAAGATATTAAGGTAAGGTACTGATCATAAAACTAAACAGGGTTTTAATAATGTTCTTGGCCAATACTGACATCTTGTGATAAAGAAGTACTCATAGACCCTCATGCGAAAATACAATTTTACCCTTATTTTATTTTATTTTTTAAAAGATTTATTTATTTATTATGTATACAAATCTCATTATAGATGGTTGTGAGCCACCATGTGGTTGCTGGGAATTGAACTCATGACCTTCTGAAGAGTAGTCAGTGCTCTTAACCTCTGAGCCATCTCTCCAGCCCTTTACCTGTATTTTAAAAAGAGGAATGTAAGCTAGGCGGTGGCGGGGCATACCTTTAATCATAGGACTTAGGAGGCAGAGGCAGGTGGATCACTGTGAGTTCGAGGCCAGCCTGGTCTGCAAAGCAAGTCCAGGAAAGCAAAGACCACAGAGAAACCCTGTCTCAAAAAAGTAAAAAAATAAATAAATAAAAGATTTTATTTATTATGTATACAGTATTCTGCCTGCAGGCCAGCAGGGGGCACTAGATCTCATAGATGGTTATTAGCCACCATGTGGTTCCTGGGAATTGAACTCAGGACCTCTGGCAGAACAGCCAGGAGAAACTGCTCTTTACCTCTGAGCTGTCGTCTCTCCGGCCCTTGACGTAGGGTTTTAAGTAACCCAGGCTGGCCTCAGACCTGCTGTGTGGCCAAGACTGAGACTGAACTTTGGATCTTCCTGCATCCACTTCCCCAGACTGCTGGGCTGGCAGACGCGTCCACTACGGAAAGGGACAGATCTTGAAAGTTTGGGAAAATTACTAGATGTCCTTCTCTTGTGGGTTTGAAAAAAGCATTTAGCAGCTCCTCTGTAACCCCAGCTCCCTGAGGTTCAGGGGAGAACAGTGGCCTCAGTAAGACCCGTGGCTTCCAAGGCACATCCTGCATTCGGGTGACATTGTAATTGATCAGATCAGTGATTCTCTTGTCCTCAACATGGTGACAAGAAAGGATATCATGTGTGTGAAAATGCTGAGATTGTTTTACTATGTGTGGGTCATCTGGAAAATGTCACGAGCTCTTTAGATTTTGGTGATGATACAATTAGTTTTTTTGTTTTTTAATCTCATAGACTAGTAAGTGCCCTGAGGGAACAAAACCAATGTTGATATTTGCTGGTGATGATTTTGATGTAACAGAAGACTACAGAAGATTAAAAAATCTTCTTATTGGTAAGTGAGACTGGAACTCACTAACAGTTACAGCTGCGTTTGAGACCTGCTCTTTCTGGAAGATTAGACGTGCTCACCTTCTTTCCCTCACCAAACTATGCAGTTCTCACGTGCTGCTCTCTTTGCTCCCTCTCCTTGGACCTATGAATGAGTGGTTTGTGGTTTTTGGAGACAGGGTTTCTCTGTGTAGCCCTGGCTGTCCTGGACTCACTGTATAGACCAGGCTGGCCTTGAACTCACAGAGATCCTCCTGCCTCTGCCTCCCAAGTGTTGGCATTAAAGGCATTTGCCACCACACCTGGCATGGTTTGTGTTTTTTGTTTGCTTGTTTGTTCATTTGTTTTGTTTTGTTTTGTTTTTTTGAGGTAGGCTTTCTCTGTGTAGCCCTGGCCGTCCTGGAACTTGGTTTTGTAGACCAGAGTTGCCTTGAGCTCAGAGAACTAACTTCCTGCCTTCTGAGTGCTGGGATTACAGTGGTGTGCCACTACACAGCATTAAAACTCCTTCTACCAAGCAAATTAGTTGTGTGCCATTCTCAGCCTCACTAGGTTCTGGGGATAGGCAGAGCGTGGCCAGACTACCTGTCAGGCTGTCACTCCAGTGGCCTCCTGCCCAGTTCCCGTGCAGCCCATGTTCCTGCTGAAAGCTCATGAATGGGGCTTCCCTCGCCATGCTTCTCTCAGCGCTTTGGTCTTCTCAGCTCCTACTAGGATGGCCCTAAGCTCTGCGGACAGTTAGGGCTCTTCCAGCCAGGCCCAGCCGCCTCCACGTTCTTCCTGCAACTCCACTTCTGGTCCTGATTTTCTCTGCCTTGAGTGTTGGGATTACAGGATTGCACCACTATGCCCTGCCCTGTCCACCATTTTCCTGTCAAAAAAGTTATATCCTAGTTAATGGGATTGCTAGACTTTTGTAGGGTTTTTGTTTGTTTGTTTTTGTTTTTATTTTTTCATAGACCAAGCCTTGGCTTTTATTATTTTAAAAAGCTGCATATTTATTTTGCTTTCTTCTGACTCTGTGCTTGTGCCTTCAGCACTTTCATAACGATTTTCTGCTCCTCAATAAGGAAAGCCTGCTTGATCCTGTCATGGACACACTTGGCACACATGGAGCCAGCATAGGCCCTGCTGACGTGTTTCTCTGTCTTAGGCAGTCTTATAAGGACTTTGGGCCTTACAGCATGAACCCCTCGCAGTCTGCCTGGGCACACACCGCATGCAGATTTAGGTGCTTTCCCAACCTTCTTGGTGTAGGTTGCCAGGGGTTCGAGACAGCCTAGTTTTGTTAGAGGCTGTATTGTTGGAGAGTCTACGATGGTATGTCAAATGCTGGGCCATTTTGAGTGTCTCTAAGCACCATCCCTGGAAGAGCTGTTTTTTGTTTGTTTGGTTTTTGTTGTTGTTGTTGTTTTTTCTTTTAGTACATTCTTATTTTTTGTGTTGGGCCTGGGGCATGTTCATGTCTAACTTGGTTCCCTCCACCATATGGGTCTCAGGGATTGAAGCTCAAGTTTTCTGGCTTGGTGGCATGTGCTCTAACTTGCTGAACCATCTTGACAGCCTTGATGGTTTATTTTGTTTTTGTTTTTTGTTTTTTAACCTTTTTAGTTTATGTGCATTAGTGTGAAGGTGTCATATGGGTACTGGGAATAAACCCGGGTCCTTTGGAAGAGCAGAACCAGAGGGGGCCGTTTATTGAAAATATGTTACAGCTGGGTGCTTGCACATTCCTTTAATCCCAGCATTCAGAGTGGCAGAGGTGGGCAGATCACTCTGAGTTTGAGGCCAGCCTGGTCTTCAAGCAAGTTCCAGGACAGCCAAGGCTACACAGAGAAACCCTGTCTTGAGGAAAAAAAAAAAGTTCAATACTATATTTCATTAAAGGTTAAACTGCTCTTTAAATGTATGTGTGCATCTCACTTGGCTTGAGAGGCTTGCATTCATGGACTTAGGTAGTGGTGCTGGAGGTTATTTGCAGGAAGGAACACCATCAAGTTGCCAGTGGCTACAGCTACCCAACTGAAGGAAATGACTCTCCCTTCCCAGCAACAGTTCACTAGAGCTCCTTATAGTGGTTTGGGACCTTGCTAGTGCTCCCCACATCTTAGTTGTGTTGTTATTGCTGGGATGAAACACCAGCCGAAAGCTACTTGGGAAGGAAAGGGTTTATTTGGTTTATGTATTTTGTGTCGCAGTCCACTGAGGGAAGGTATGGCAGGAGCCGAAACAGAAGAAGCATGGAGGGTGTCTCTTGCTCTTCACAGTTTGCTCAGCCTGCTCTCTTGTACAACTCAGGATGACTTGCCCTGGGGTGGCATCTGGTGCAGGAATCATAGCTGGTGACAGCTCAAATGTGTAGCAGCCATGCCATACCTAGAAGGTAGAGTTACACAAGGCTCCTCCCCTTCCTCCTCTTCCTGTCTTCCTGCCCACATCTTTACTTCCCTGAACCTTGGATGTCCCATTTAAAGCCTAGCACTCAACAACTACTTACTTGCATCACTTGGACCAGCTGTGAATCTGCAGAACTGCTGCCCAGTGCAAAGAGATGCTTCTCTGACAGAAGACAGCAGTACTAACCCGTGGATATAAATATAAATACTTAGAAGGCTGTTGGACAGGAATATCATGTCCAGTCAGCTCAACATCAGCAGTTGCATCCTCTCCAGGGCATATGACCTCCCTCACCATAGGCTTTTGACAAGATTTACAGTATGAAATATGAACTTTCTCCTGCAAGGGGGACCTAAAATCTAATAGGAAATAGGTTGTTTGCATGCGCAGCGGTCATTTCACTGTTGCCCCAGTGAGTCCATTTCGCTTGGCAGGTCAGTAGTGTAGTGTGCAGGGACCACAGCCGAGTCTAGACTCCTGATGTCAGTTTCCCAGCAGCCTGGATAGCTAGGCAGTAGGGAGCACACTGTCACCTTGATTTCTGTCCTGCAACCAAGGCTTGTGTCTTCGGCAGTGATGTTTTATCTAGTTCTGGTGAGCAACTAACAGCAGTGGCAGTAGCCTGTATTGTCTGGGGTGACGGGATATTTTAACTTTTTCTGTTCTTTGCCCTAGGTTATATTTGAAAAGTTCATGGCATATAAATTTCCTTGTGATTATTTTTACTCTTTTTTTCTGGGATTATACTTTTCAATGTTTCTCAGTTATTAATAAATGATGTTTTTTATTAATTTTGGCTGGGCTGAGACTGAACCCCAGGGCCTTATGCCAGCTAGGCAAATGCTCTACCCAGCATTACCCTTAGCCCTTAAGGCTTATTTGTGTGTCTGTGTGCATACCACAGTGCACATGAGAAGGTCAGAGGACAGCTTTGTACAGTTGCTTCTCTCCTTGCGTTCTTACATAGGTTCCAGAACTAGAACTCATTTCCCCAGGCTTGCGCAGCAAGCACCTTTGCCCACTGAGCCATCTTCCCTGCGCTTTTTGTTATATGAGACATGGTCTCACTCTTGTACCTCAAAGTAATCTAAAACTCAGTATGAAACCAGGCTGACCTTGAACTGCAGCAGTACACCTGTCTCGGTTTTCCAAGTGTTGGAATTATAGGTATGAGCTGCCACACGCAGCTGGAGAGAATTCTTGAGGAGGGTCTTGGTGTGTGTCTCAGGCTGCCTTCAAAGTGGCAGTGCTGTCCTCCCAGTCTTCTGAGTTTGGGATTATAGCCCTGTTCTGTCATGCATGGCTTTCTATCTCCTCCCCCCCTCCCCTCTCTCTCTGTCTCTCTCTTTCTTTCTTTCTTTCTTTCTTTCTTTTTTTTTTTTTTGGTGAGAGAGTTTTTCCATTTGGTTTAACCTGGCACTTGTTCTGTAGACTAGGCTGGCCTTCAACTTTGAGACCTGCCTTGCCTGTGCCTCCTGAGTGCTGGGATTCACACCCACCACCACCTGGATCCTAGCCCGCCAGGCGTCACTGTCCCTTTTCCTCCACCTTCTCAGTACTGGGATCACCAGAGTGACTAGAGTTTATAAAGCCTAATTTCTCATTATCTTGTACTTCCACTAGATGGCATGGGGGGGGGGGGAAGGAGAGAGAGGGGACAGAAACCTTGGAAGAGAAGCCAAGTCGGGGAGAGGAACAGTGAGTGTGCTGTTGGCCATCAGAGGCAGTTAGGTTTCAGTGTGACCACGGAAGGCCACTGCTTGGTTTGTCTTACCTGCTCAAGTGAAATGCACAGCAGCAGCCCCATACTTTGGATAGTGTCATCGCACATTTCCTCAGTGTGTGAGCACCATATTTACACAGCAAAACGGTTGTGACACCACTAGCTGATGTAGCTTTGCAGTGTGTGCTTAGGCCGTGTGTGACAAAAAGCTTCCTAGGGACTGTCTCCCGCAGGGTCCTTTTCTGCTCTCTTAAGCAGAGCAGTGAATCCACTGGGCAGTACCTGTCTTACTCTTCCTACCGTGGTTCCGGGGATGAGTCAGGCAAGCCTTCTGCCATTGGATTATATCCCAACCTGTGTAATTGCTTTCCTTCAAAAACAGTATTTATTACTGTGGCTGTGATGTGGATGTGCATGTGTGTGGTGGTCAGAGGACATCTTCGTGGTGTCTACTCTCTCCTTCCACTGGTACGTAGGTCCAGGGGAGTGAACTTGGGTCTTCAGACTTGTAAAAAAGCACATCTACTCACTGAGCCGCCTTACCTAACTGACGCTGCTCTGCTCTTTGGGAAACCTAGGAAACACAATACGAATGTTTAGATTCTAATTGTTAGGCCCCCCACTTTTTTTTGTGGAGGGGTTTTCGAGACAGGGTTTCTCTATGTAGCTTTAGTTGTCCTGAACTTACTTTGTAGACTAAGCTGGCCTCAAACTCACAGCAATTCACCTGCCTCTGTCTACCAAGTGCTGGGATTAAAGGTGTGCGCCACTATGCCCGGCATTATGCGCTTTTTTGAATGTTACTGTTCCTTGTTTATAAAGATAGCAGTAAATTTCTTTTGGTGTATGCATTTAATCTTGACACGTGGAGGGAAAGTCAGGAGTTCTGAGTCATCCTCAGAGTGAGGAGTTTGAGGCCAGACTGACATTACTAGTTGTTAACATGCTCAAAGGAAGTTAAAGTAGAGCCGGGGAAATGGTGCAAGGGTTGGTTACAACTCCAGTGCTGGGGAGGTAGAGACAGGCACACTTGGGGTTCGCTGGCTGGCCAGCCTAGGCTAGTTGCCAGGGTCTACTCCCGGGTAACCCTGCTCCTGAGGAACAACATTGGAGGTTGCTCTCTAGCCCTGATGAGCATGCACACATGTTCCCGTGCATCCCTGCATACTGTCTCTGTCTCTCTCTCTCTCACACACATACAGTTGCTAAGAAGATAGCACTTTGTAACTGAATTTTGAAATCGCTTTCCTTAACCCTGACCATGTGCTTTCAGATTTCTTCCGAGGCCCCACGGTGTCAAATGTCCGGCTGGCTGGACTGGAATATGTTCTGCACTTCACTGCACTGAACGGGAAGGTTTACTTTCGAAGCTATAAGTAAGTGTGTCTCCAGGTGATTTTCAAAGTCCTCGGGTCACATTTTATTCTGACTCAAAGTCGGTTCCTGCTGGGACAAGAAGCTAAGCCCCGACCTTGCATCTGTCCACCCTGCCAGCCTGGGTGTGGGGAACTCACTTTTCCTGAGTCCTGATCACCTATCGTGAGCCCGCTGTGTTTGGTGCTCTCCCCTTCCTGGGTTTCTGTGCCCTTCCACTATTTCCTTGCCTGGGTTTAGAGCACGAAGCCACAGTCAAGGCAAAGCAACTCTCAGAGTTCCAGCTTTGAAGCTGTGCCCTGAAGCAGGCAGACAGTACCGATGGCTGACCACATTAATGTTCCCTGTAGCTAGCTTTCTACCGTAACCCCCGCACAATGTCTGTGTGAGTGTAAATCCTGACATGCACACTGCTTTGTTGCTTGTTCTGAGTTTTTGAGGCAATATCTCTTGATGGAGCTTTCAGTGGCTATGAACCGTCTGTGGCCCAGGTAGGCCTGACTTGCAGTCCTCCCGCCTCGCTGGGATTGCAGGTCTAAGCCACTACTTCAGCCAGATTATAGTTTTGTTTGTTTGTTTGTTTCTTTCTTTCTTTTTCTTTTTAACTTTTTTTTTATTAATTTATTCTTGTTACATCTCAATGGTTATCCCATCCCTTGTATCCTCCCATTCTTCCCTCCCTTCCATTTTCCCCTTATTCCCCTCCCCTATGACTGTGACTGAGGGGGACCTCCTCCCACTGTCTATGCTCATAGGGTATCAAGTCTCTTCTCGGTAACCTGCTGTCCTTCCTCTGAGTGCCACCAGGTCTCCCTCCAGGGGACATGGTCAAATGTGAGGCACCAGAGTACGTGAGAAAGTCATATCCCACTCTCCACTCAAGTGTGGAGACTGTTCTGTCCATTGGCTAGATCTGGGTAGGGGTTTAAAGTTTACCGCCTGTATTGTCCTTGGCTGGTGCCTCAGTTTGAGCAGGACCCCTCTTTTTTTTTTTTTTTTTAAGATTTATTTATTATTGTGTATACACTGCTCTGCCTGCATGTACACCTGCAGGCCAGAAGAAGGCACCAGATCACCGTATAGATGGTTGTGAGCCACCATGTGGTTGCTGGGAATTGAACTCGGGACCTGTGGAAAAGCAGCCAGTGCCCTTAACCTCTGAGCCATCTCTCCAGCCCCCATGGCAGCACACCTTTAACCCAGCATTTGGCAGGCAGAGGCAGGTGTGTCGACCATAGAATATGATTGTTGAAGTCACATTCATTGTACAATGTTTTAATTTTAAAATCAGAATTCCTACTGTAAACGCTGGTTTTCATTTTTGGGGACAAAGTTTCATGTAGCCCAGGCTGGCCTTGAACTTTCTGCATAGCCCACCTGGTTGTCCTGGAGCACTCGCTATGTGACCAGGCTAGCCTCAAACTCAGAGATCTGCTTGCCTCTGCTTCCTCAGTTTGGGGATTAAAGGTGTGTGCCACCATTGCCCGGCTTGTTTTTCTTTTTTAAAAATACAGTGTCCATCTGACTGTGTTTGATCTTGTAGTGAGTGATCCTCCTGTTTCAGTTTTCCAAACTAGACTTACAGACATGGGTTCCCATGACCAGGCTGATAGTCTCAAATGCCACACACACCTGTGCTGGGGTATTGGTTAGGGTGTATGCAGAGAAATATGCCAACAGGAAGTGTTAAGTTTGCCTTAAAGAGCGAACGTCCAGTGAGTGAGATTGGGTAATGGTAACAGCACTGTGTCAGCTGAGGAGAGGCATAAGGAGAGAGCATCTGCGTGGCGTAGCTCTGGGACTTAATTTTGAGACATCTTTGCTTTGTAGCCGAGGCTGGCCTCAAACTTAAGCCTTATCTTATATTCCTAGGGCTATGACGACAGACACATGTCAGTATGCCTGGTTTTCCTTTTCATTTCTCTTCTTGGGAGGAGGAGGGTCTGGTTTGTTGTTGTTGTTGTTCCCCGCCGAGGGTTTCTCTGTGAAGCCCTGGCTGTCCTGGCCTCACTGCATGCCTCTGCCTCCTGAGTGCTGGGATTAAAGGCGCGTGCCACTTTCTGTGTTCCTACAGCTTTCTTGTCCCGCCCTCTGGTCTTTGTGTCACAGGCTGGCTAGCCTTGTTTAACTGAGTGTAGGTGGTTGTTTGATGCATTTTGGTCTTGTGAACCTTGCTGTAACCAGTAGTTGTGCCTCTCATAAGTACACTGTCTTGGTTGGCTGTCTGCAAGTACACTTAGGGCCCTGGGTTGGCCTGCCTTCCTGATCAGGTGAGGTGTCCAGGGAAGGGACTACACAGCTCTGGGAGGAGGGCAGCTCCTAGGGGAGGGTTCCCCAAACCCCTCAGGAGCTGAGGAGGCTAATCCCTGCTCCTCCTCCTCTATGCTCTTCATTGTCATTACTTCTTCCACAGAGTCACACCAGGCAGTCCATCTCTTGGAAGAGATTTATTAGAGGGACGGATCCAGGAGCAGCTGCTTCTGCTCCTAGGAGGAGACAGCAGAGAACTGGGCAGACACAACCTTTATATAGGGTTTCTTAGGAGGCGGAGCTTTCAACGGCAGAGATTTCCAGAATGAGGATTGGTGGGGTTTTGTTCAGCCTTTCCACCTAACTTTAGCATAAATCTGGGAGGGGTGGTCTTGTGACAGAGGCTGGAATTGCCAGTTGGACAGTTAGAAAGGTGGGGGAGGGGCCTCTTAACTCATGCCCTCAGGAGTTTACACAGATTTGAACTCTAAACTAAACAAAACAGTTTTCCTTAACTCAACATGAACTTATATTATACTAAAGGGTCAGATTTCTAGTTCTGGTCCTTGGCTTGCAGCAGTGTCAGGCCATGTAAGTTCCCTGTCTGGGAGGAATGGTTAGTTTCCACAAAGATAGTTGCTCATAGACTAGCTCCAGTTGGCCATGCCCCCCTCCCCTGAGTTCCCTGTCAGCAGTAGCCATAACTGAGGCCTCAGATACTGCTGCTTTCTCTGTGGTTTTAGTTTGTTTTTCCAGGTATCTGATCTGAGGTCCCAGGGCTGTGGAGATTTAACTTTAGCGACTCTGGAGTTCTGATGTGTTGCTGTCTGGAAGTGTAGAGGGGCCAGCAGCTGCACAACCTGAAGATCCAACACTCCTTTTAGGGACCACAGCACAGGCTGTGGCACCCCGGGGAGCTGAAGAGCTGAAAAGAGGTGCCCAGGGAAAGATGTAGGGGGAGCCCAGAGGTTGACTGGAAGCTGCCCAGCCTGGCTGCTGAGCTCCTCAGCCAGGGAGGCTTTCCTGCAAAGTTTACAAAGTAAGCGAAGGGAGTTTGGTGGCTGGGCTTCCTTGCCAGGAAGAGGCAACACCCTGAGGTTCTGCTAGGACGCACTGGCACACTCATGTAGCTGGTCGGCTTCTGTGTGGCATCGTCTTTTTCTCACCCGTTATCTCCCCTCCCTTTTTCACCTGGACCAAGGGGGGAGAGAGCGCTAGAGACCCTGAGTCTAATTTCTTTCTTCTTTGAGTAGACTATGACTACTAACAAACCGAAAACAATCCCCCAAACGACCATCCACCATGGACCCCGCCTCTCGGGGCGCTAGCGTTTATATACCCTCTGAAAGGTTCCCAGAATTCCAAACATCACACAATTGCAGACACTATCTGCTGCTGGCAAAGCTGTGCTTCTGCTAGAGCACAAGGCAAGTCGCGGCCAGCTGCGTCAGGCAGTCCGAAGCAGCCTCACATCCCTACACCTGGGATTAAAATGAAGCACCTTGGTATAATATTTCTGTGGTTTTAAAAATTCTTTATTTATTATTATGTATATAGTGCTCCGCCTGCACACACACCTGCAAGACAGAAGAAGGCATCAGATAGCATTATAGATGGTTGTGAGTCACCAAGTAGTTGCTGGGAATTGAACTCAGGACCTCTGGAGGAACAGGCAGTGCCCTTAACCTCTGAGCCATTTCTCCAGACACACACACACACACACACACACACACACACACACACACACACACTCACTCACTCACATTCCTGTCCTGCTGTCTTGAGCCTGCCTTGTTCTGTTCCTTCTGGTCACCCATTCTGGCTCTTTGTGCAGTGCTAATCTTTCCTGAACGTTGTCATTTTGTATGTTGACGTCTCCTGGCCAGTCCCCCAGCCCCTGCCTTTCTACCTGTGGGGACCCAGCTGCTCTATCAGACGTGCCTTCTGAGTATAATGTTCAGATTGGGGTTAGTTCATTGTGGGGCTTTTGTTTGTTTGTTTGTTTGTTTTGTTTTTGTTTTTGTTTTAAGTGAGCCAGGGTTTCATATAACCCAGGCTGCCCTTGAAGTCACTGTGTAGCAGAGGCTGGCCTTTAACTGGTCCTCGGGCTTCCATTTCCCAGGGCTGGGGTCAGCACACCTGGCTAATTGTCAGGTCCTCCGCTCATCCTCGCTTGCAGTCAGGTGAGATGAGACGTGCGCCTGAGAGTAAACACCCACCATGTGCTGCACCCCTGAACTATTTTAATTTTTTTGTTTGTTTTTTGAGACAGAGTTCCTCTGTGTAGACTTGTTTCTCACCAATATTGCACGATTTCATTTCTGATTTCTAAAAACTAACCAAAGGATGCACTAGGCATGAATGCCCCAGAGTGTTTAAAAAGACGTTTGGCCTTTGCAGCTTACTATTTGAGACTACAAAACCTTCTCAACAATGGTATTTCAGAGGGGACTTTAAAAAAAAAAACCATATGTGTATATGCATATATATATAAAATCTCCAGCTGGGTGTGGTGGCATGCACCTTTAAACCCAGCACTCAGAAGGCAGAGGCAGATGGATCTCTGAGTTTGAGGCCAGTCTGGTCTACAAAGTGAAGCCAGAACTACAAGAGAAAAACCCTGTCCCTCCCCCCCCCCCCCAAAAAAGAAGGTATATCAAAACGGCATTTTCCCCTATTTACAAAGGCTGTTGTTGAAGAAGTCTGGCTGCAGAACACCACGAGTTGAACTGGAAGAGATGGGCCCATCGCTGGACCTGGTCATGAGGAGGACACACTTAGCATCAGACGACCTTTACAAACTGTCCATGAAACTACCCAAAGCTCTCAAGGTACATGACCTGTGATGTGGGGCTGTGCTTCTTTCTGTATTCCACTCTTGCCAGGAAGGGTCTGTGACACATTCCGTCAGAAAGATAGCTGAGGAGATGACTAGATTAGAAGGTTAGGCTCAGAGCCAGGAAAGGAGAGTGACCTAGATGGTAGTTAGAGTTTAAAAGCCAGGAGTCCAGTTTGCCTCACGTTTTTCTCCTAACCAAGACTGCCATTTCCAGGCAAACCCAGGACAGTGTAGGTATCATGAAGACTGGGGTAAGAGCTGTTTATAGAATCATGTATGCAAGCCGGGCGGTGGCGCACGCCTTTAATCCCAGCACTCGGGAGGCAGAAGCAGGCGGATCGCTGTGAGTTCGAGGCCAGCCTGGTCTACAGAGCGAGTTCCAGGACAGCCAGAGCTGTTAAACAGAGAAACCCTGTCTTGAAATCCAAAAAAAAAGAAAGAAAAAAAGTGCACATTGTTTATTGACTTGTAGCCTAGGCTGGCCTTGAACTTCTGCTTTAGACCCTCAAGTGCTGGATTATAGGCATGCTGTACCAGGCCCAGCTTTGTTTGACTTTTTTTGTTTTGTTTTTCGAGACAGGCTGTCCTGGAACTATAGATCAGGCTCACAGATCTGCTGCCTCCTCTGAGCCCGGCGCCTTTGGGAACTATTACTAGTTGTAGGCTAAATTTTTACCACTTTATATAGTAAAAAGCTATGTGAAAAGTTATACTTTTGACCTCTTGTTTTATAGCCAAAGAAGAGAAAGAATATCTCTCAGGACACTTTTGGTACAACATTTGGAAGGATTCACATGCAGAAGCAAGACCTAAGCAAACTACAAACCAGGAAGATGAAGGCGCTGAAGAAGAGACCTGCAGAGAACGGGACAGAAGACCAGGGGAAAAAATCAAAGAGAATTAGGAAAAATTAGTGGAACTGACAAGCGCTTTATTTGTGGTTGTTTCTTAAAGAGAATAGTTCTACTTGAGTCTGTTCAGTTTTCTCATAGGAATTTGTTTATTTGAAGGTTTTTGGAGGGGGTAAGGGATGACAAGATTTCACACTGTAGCCCAGGCTGGCCTAAACCCCCCAAGTGTTACAATTACAGGCATGTACCACCATACCCAGCATATTGTATATTTCTGTAACATAGTTTATTACTTAAAATTTTTTTAAAAATTGAAATTTATATGTGTTTGGATCATTGTGTGTGTGTGTTTGTTTGTTTGTTTGTATCATACTGTGGGTATGGTCAGAAGACAGCTGTGGAATTGGGTATATCTATGGGGATTGTGGATTGTACCTCAGTTTCTCTGACTCATACCCTAGGTAAGCACCTTTATCCCCTGAGCCATCCCACCGGCCCAGTTTATTACTTATTTTTATGAACAATAACATACTACAAGTTTAAAACAGTTTTTTTTTTTTTTTTTTTTTTTTACCTGTGCCATTGGATCCCAATGTACTGCTTTATACCTGGTGTGATATTGTTTTCCCCAAATTTTCCTCTCTGACTGAGAGTGAGGGGGACCACCATGCTAGTGGACCCAGTGGGGCTGGACCCAGTGACTTGGGTTATAAGAGAAGTGAGATGGAGTTGGAGTGTGAACACATGGGCAGATGGTTACTGGGGGAGGGGATCTTCCTGAGAGAGGGCTTACCACACTGATAAGTGATCAGGCTGCCCCTGAACAGAGAAGAAAACTGCGGAGTGTTGACTGCTAATTCTCTACCGTATGGTTGTTACGTGTACCTTATGTTTAGGAAGCTACTGCCTTGGGTAAGATGCCAATCAGTGGCCACTGGGGTCCTTACAGTATACATCTGGTCTTCGTGGTTGACCTGGTCCTTAGAAGGTTGGGGTTGAAGAAAGTAGGGAACAGTAGCATACCTTGTGGAGTGGAGCTAGGGAAAGACAAGTGTACTTTTTCTTTAACTTATGTGCTGGTCCCTGTGTCGTGTCAGGTAACTGGGCAAAAGCCCTGGAAAGTGGAAGTGACTCGGGAGCTATGCACACCATGTGATGATCTCCCTGGGAATGCGTGCTGTACCCCAGCCCAGCACACATCTACTAGAAGTCCTATTAATTACAAGATCTCCTTGAGTTGGATCAGTTGCACGCTGATTTGATTGCAGCACTTGGGAGGCAGAGACAGGCTGATACCTGTGAACTAGAGGCCAGCTATGGCTACACAGTGAGATCCCATCTCAAGAGACAAGCTAGAATCATGGTTTTGAAGACAGGTCTCTAGGGGTTGGAGAGATAGCTCAGCAGTTAACAGTGTCTGTTCTCGAGGTCCTGAGTTTGATTCCCAACCACCACCCAGTGGCTCACAACCATCTATACTGGGATCTGATGCCCTCTTCTGGCCTGCAGGTGTACATGCAGATAGCGCACTCGTACATAAAATAAGTTTAAAAACAAACAAACAAAATAGTTCTTTGAAGGTGATTGTGTGGTCATTGATGCAGTTCTGTGCTGTGTATTATTTTAACCAAGGGCTTTGTACGCTCTGTGTAGGGCCTTATCATTGAGCTATATTCCCAGCCCACAAAGGAATCCCTGCTGCAGTCAGGGTTTTTCTGTATGTCCCTGGTTGACCAGGAACTCCCTCTGTGGACAGATCTCACAGAGATCCACCTGCCACTTCCTGAGTGCTGCGATTAAAAGTGTGTGCCACCGCTCGACTTAGCCCACAAAGCAATTTAACGGTAGCTGTTAGAAGAGTCGAGCTCAGAACTGCTGGGCTAAGGTGGAAGGCACTACAGGCACTGGGTAGCCCTTGTGAGCTAAGGGTTGCATGGACAACCTGCGTATTTGTAGACAGAAGAGTCTATCAGTCTCTTGGACACCAGCTCCATCTGTCTGAGAAGATGGAAGCTACTCGACTCCTGCCTGGTATTAGACACCTGGTTCCAAAGCAGCAAAAAGGAGCTGCTCTGCCCCCTCCGACTTTAAAAGAGATTTGCTTAGTTTGAGATCCGTTTGCCTCAGGAGTGCTGTGATCACCGGTGTGCACCACCACACCTGGGTATTTTTTTAATTGTTATTATGTGTATCTGTGAGGGTGTGCCCACAAGTGCAGGTGCCCGTGGAGGCCAAAAGGGAATGCCAGGTCTCCTAGATTTGTGGGTGTTTGTGAGCTGCTGGATGTGGGTACCCGAGTGAAGTCGGTTTCTCTGGAAGAGCAGTTTTTGTTCTAAGCCACCGCCTCTCCAGCCCAAGAGGGTCCTCAGCGGCACAGGCTGATTCTGTTGTGAGTCACAAAGCTGAGCAGTCTTCAGTGCCACAAAAGAAAAACAGAAAAGCAGCCAGGCATGGGAGCTATACACCAAGCCAGGAGCATTGCAGAAGCAGGCGCTGATTACTGCAAGTTTGAGGCCAGCCTGGTCTACACAGCAAGTTCCAGGTCAGCTGGAGTTTCAGAACTAGACCCTGTCTTCAAAACATGGGCAAAAAAAGTATAAGTGTACACACACACACACACACACACACATGTTTATATGTTCACGTGACTCGGAAGTGCTTGTTTCCAATCCAATGCCAAGCAATTTCTGCTCCCCCCCCCCCCCCCCACTTGTGTGTTTGCGCTTGCTCAGCAACAGGGCAGCAGTGCTGACAAAGCAAATGCTGGCGGCGCTGTTGCCTGCTGTGTACTTTCTCCTGGGAACCAGAGTCAGAGCCAAGCCAAGGCTGAGGCATGTGCTGACCTTGAGAGTCCCTCTACCTGCCAAATACTGAAGATGAACATAGAAACAGGATCCTGTGTAACTGATATGATCAAAATAGTCTGAAGAATCTCCTGCACCAACTTGAGTTTATTTTCCCATTCCAATATCTGGTTTCCCCATGGTCACAGCACACCCTTTCAGTCTCTGAGAGCAAAGCTAAGGTTGAAAAGGACACAATGGGAGGCAGAGGCAGGCGGAGCTCTGTGAGTTCGAGGCCAGCCTGGTCTAGTAAGTGAGTCCAAGATAGCCAAATCTACACAGAGAAATCCTGTCTCAGGGGAAAAAATAAGACAAACAAAGCAAAAAGCAAAATATAAAAAGACAAAACCTTTGGCAACAACCAATTGGTGTTGAGACCATAGCGCTATAGTCAACAGCCATTTTCAAGATGTTTGGGAGACTAAGGCATGAGGATTGTCGAGAGCTCAAGGCCAGCCTGAGCTACAGAATTAAGTAAGACTGTTGGCTCTGTTTCTTAACAATTAAACTTTATTATACAACCCAACTAGCTTACACAAGAAGGAAAAAAGGTTAAAGGGACAAAAGAGTGAACCTTCCGGTATCCGTTCCATGGGAAGAGTCCTTAGGTGTCTCTCTGGCCCGCGTGATAGTCCAGCCTGTTCGCTTTCTCCACATGCGCTCCCAAACCCCCGGCTGAATCTGTTGTTTTTCTCTTCCCCACCTGCCTGAGTCACATGGGAAGGGTGGTCTCCTTCTCCCGTTGAGGGTCCATTAGGAAAACAATAGTCCAGGTGGGGTTCCCAGGTCTGCTTCCTGAATTCCAGGCCCAGGATGGCTCCACTCAGTCTATCACAAGGTATCCATGGGGTGCCCCAGGGGTAAAGCCCACCAAGATTGCTTCCACCTGTGACAAAGCTTAATCTTTCCCACATAAGACTCTATCTAAAGGGAGCTGGAGAGCTGGCTCAGCGGCACTGGCTGCTCTTTCAGAGGTCCTGAGTTGAATTCCTAGCTACCACATGGTGTCTCATACCATCTATAATGAGATCTGGTGCCCTCTTCTGGCACGCAGGTGTACATGTAGGAAAACATTATATACATAATAAGTAAATAAAATAAAATAAAAATTGAGGCCTGGTGTAGTGGTGCACATCTTTAATCCCAGCACTTAGGAGGCAGAGGTAGGTGGATCTCTGTGAGTTTGAGGCCAGCCTGGTCTAAAGAGTGAATTCTAGGACAGCCAGGACTACACAGGGAAATGCTATCATAAAAAGGCCAAAACCAAAAACCCCTCACCGAAACCAATAAAAGTGGGGCCAGTCTAATGACCTTGAACAGAAACTTGTGAATAAATTCCTCCTTGTGAGTTATTTATCCTCGATGTTCTGTCATAGCAACAAGTTGAGTAACAGGTTACGCTGGCACCTCCTGGCTTCTCTGTCCTAGCCATTCACCAGTCTACTACATTAAAAGCATAATTGTGAACTGCTTTTTTTGGGGAGGGGGAGGTGTCAGGCTCTCTGTAGAGCTAGTGCTATGGTAGCAAGGGTGGCACCCCAAACTGGCAGTAGAGAATTTTGCTAACCAAGCAGATAAATTTTCCAAAAAATAAGAGAGGACCATTCCTGCCCCTGCTTTGGGCTGCTTGTTTTCACTTGTCCTGTTAGAGACAGGTCCTACTATGTGCCCAACCAGGGGAGGGCAGGGTCAGTAGCAGCTGAGAGAACAGCACCTGCTGGATAGTCCTTACATAGTGTGCTGGCTTCCTTTATCTCCATGGTAACGGCTTCTGAGAGTTTCCATGGAAGGTCATTGGCTCTCACACATCGAGGTACCAGGGAGTTCTGAGCTGCTTTCTGGACTAGGCTGCTGGGGTTTTGGCTCTGGTAACTCAATATCACTTTAATGCCAGATCTTCTCCAAGGTTGTTCTTAGCTTCATAAAGTCAGTCCTTAGTTCCTTCAGGTAGTCTGGTCTGATCTTGTTAGTTCTGGGTAACGTAGTCACCATTGCTAATTGTATCTTTTCCAAGCTTCCATGAGCTATAGAAAGTTTGACAAATAAAGTTTCTTGAATGTGCCTGTTTAGCCAGGGTCCAGGGTCCCTAGCCATAGCCAGTGACGTGAACACTAAACTTATTTGTCCCATCTAACTGCCAAAACTATAGAAACGTTTTAAATTTACAAACACTTCCAGGTAGAATGACAGACCAGAAGCTGTCTCTGAGAGACCCTCTGAAGATGAGCGACAACAAGAAAGCAAAAATGAGCCGGGCAGTGGTGGCTCAAGTCTTTAATCAGAGCCCTTGGGAGGCGGAGGCAGGTGAATCTCTGTGAGTTCTAGGCCAGCCTCGTCTACAGAGCTAGTTCTAGGACAGGGCTACCCCGGGCATGGTGGAGCATGCCTTTAATCCCAGCACTCGGGAGGCAGAGGCAGGTGGATCGCTGTGAGTTCGAAGCCAGCCTGGTATGCAAAGCGAGTCCAGGATAGTTAAGACTACACAGAGAAACCCTGTCTCAAAAACAAAAACAAAAACAAAAAACACCAAACCAAACCAAAACAACAACAACAAAAACCCCGAAAAACAAAAAACCAGGACAGGGCTACACAGAGAAACCCTACCTGGAAAAACCAAACCAAACCAAACCAAACCAAACCAAACCAAACCAAACCAAACAAAACAAAACCAAAACTGAACAAAACTAAAGGGGATGTGGAGAGATGGTTCAGTTAAGAGCACTGGCTGCTCTCCCAGAGGACCTGGGGTCCAGTCCCCAGCACACAAATGTCTGTAATTCTAGTTCCAGGAGATCAAATGCCCTCTTCTGGTTTCCAAGAGCTCTGGCCACGTGTGGCACACAACCAAACATACAAAATAATAACAATAAAATAAAAGAACGAGAAAGGGACCTGGAAAGGTGTTGAGTGGTTAAGATAACTTGCTGCCCCTCGGGAGGACTTCGGTTTGATTGTCAGCATCCACACGATGTCAGGCGATCTGACATCCTTCTGTCCTCCGCAGGAATCGGGCACTCACAAAGCACAGATGCTTATACTCAGGAGAACACTCACTCACTTGAGTTCAAAGTAAATAATTCTAAAAAGAAAGAAAAGGCAAGCTTCAGAAATCCATGAAGGTATTGGTAGGATACCTGAAAGATCTGAGAAAAAAAAAAAAAAAAAGAAAGAAAGAAAGAAAAAAAGACAGGTGCTGTGTGGAAAAGAAAGCAAGTCCCGCTGGGTGTAGCTCTAAGTGGGCGTGGCTTCCAAACTTTGTAAACACTCCAGAAAGTAAGCCAGGTGATCCTGGCCAAAAGAGACTAGCAGGCCACAGCCCCCTCACAAGCCCCACATCCAGCTGTAGGTTTGGATAAATAGTGACTCAGAGGCCCAGGACAGCGGTGGAGAGGCATCCCATGTTGTCATTCTGTATGGCTTTTATACAAGGTTTTACCGTCTTGGGGAGATGAATCGCTGTTTGCATCCGAGCTACCTTGTGAGCCTGAGAACAAGAAACAAGTTTAAAAAAAAAAAAAAAAAAAAAAAAAAAAAGCCAGCGACCCTGAGTTTATTCCGCTGAGGCTACAGGACTAGAAACCGTCCTGGGGAAGCAGTTGTAGAAGGCGCGGGTGAAGTAACCCGCTGAAAAGTGGGCGGAGTTCCAGGGAAGGCATCCGGAACCTCCGTGACTGAATTCGGTGGCGGCAGGCCTCATCTGCTGAGGCCAGCCTGGGGTGTGAGAGCCGGCGGTCAGCAGGTGGATAACTGTAGCGGCCATCTGAGGGACTGTCTGCAAACTGACGGCCCAGAGGTCTGCGGCCACCCCAGCCGCACCCCTCCAGCAGGGTGGTGAACACACAGGAGATTTGAAAGAGGGAAGACAGCAGCCAACAAAGCTGGAGGATTTCAAGACGGTGAGAAAAGCTGCAGACTGCAAAACTAGGTATGGCCAGCAGAGGGCCCTTGTATCCAAGAAATGACAGCCCTGGTGGCAGTGGACTCTTAATATACGCTCAGCACCAGCCTGAACCATGGGAAAGCCAAGAACCTTTAAGTACAACTGACCTTCCCACTTACACAGATAGATAGTAGCCTCTAATTTTTGAGGACTGGGGTGTGGTGTGGTGGGGAAGCTGTTTCAACACCTCGTCTACGCCCCTTGTGCGCTCCACCTTTAAATATTGCTGCTATTTTAACCGGGTGTGGTGGCGCACACTTTTAATCACAGCACTCGGTCAGCAGAGGCAGGTGGATCTCTGTGAGTTGGAGGCCAGGGTGTTACACAGAGAAACCCTGTCTCAGAATAACAAACAAAACAAAACAAGCAAGCAAGCAAGCAAACAAAACACAACACACCTCAACCAACCAACAACAAAACCTCCTGCAGTTTTAGTAATATTTTTGCTTTGTTGCATTTAAGAAAATATTTAAAATTTTTACTTCTTCTTATACATTAATCTAATTTAAAATTTTAAATTTAAATTTATTTTTGTGTGCATTGGGGTGAAGATGTCAGATGTCCTGGAACTGGAGATAAGAGACAGTTGTGAACTGCCATGTGAGTGTTGGGAACTGAACCCCAGTCCTCTGGAAGAGCAGCCAGTCCTTTTTCTGTTTTCTTTTTTTTTCTTTTTTTTTTCCCTCGCGACAGGCTTCTCTGTGTAACCTTGATTATCCTGGACTTGCTTTGTAGACCAGGTTGGCCTCGAACTCACAGCGATCCACCTGCCTCTGCCTCCCGAGTGCTGGGATTAAAGGCGTGCGCCACCATGCCTGGCATTTCTTTTTTTTTAATGATTAGATTTGTTTGTTTTATTTTGTGTGTGAATGCTTTGCCTGCATGTATGTATGTGCACCACATGTGCACATGGTGCCCAAAAAGGGTGTCACATCCCTTGGGACTGGAGTTACAGATGGTTGTGAACTGCCACGTGGATGCTGGGAACAGAATGCTGGTCCTCTGCAGGAACAGCAAGTGCTCTTAACCTCCGAGCCATCTCTCCAGCTGCTTTTTGTTTTTGTTTGTTTGTTGGGTTTGTATTTGTTTTTGGAGGCAGGGTCTTATGTAGACCAGGTGGGGTTCAAACTCACTAAGTAACTGAGGATGACCTTTATCTTCTGATCTTCTGGCCTCATCGCCCAAGAGCTGGCATTACAGGTGTGTAATCCCATGCCCTGTTTATGTGATGCAGGGCTTTGAAAACACTAGATGGGTAAGCAGTTGTGGTGGTTTGAGTAGGTTTGGCCCCTGTTGATTCATGTGGCACTGTTAGAAGGTGTGGCCTTGCTTGAGGAGGTGTGGCCTTGCTGGAGGGGTGTGGCCTTGTTGGAGTGGGTGTGGCCTTGCTGGAGGGGTGTGGCCTTGTTGGAGTGGGTGTGGCCTTGCTGGAGTGGGTGTGGCCTTGCTGGAGGAGGTATGCCACTGCGGAGGCGGGCTTTGAGGTCCCCTATGCTCAAGCTCCGCCCAGTGTGGAACACAGTCCCCTTCTGCTGCCTGCAGATCAAGTTGTAGGACTCTCAGCTTCTCCAGCACCATGTCTGCCTGCACTCTGCCATGCTTCCCGCCATGATGATAATGGACTAAACCTCTGAACTGTAAGCGAGCCCCAGTTAAATGTTTTCCTTTGTAAAAGTTGCCTGGGTTGGGCCGGGTATTGGTGGTACATGCCTTTAATCCCAGCACTTGGGAGGCAGAGGCAGAAGGATTGCGGTGAGTTTGAGGCCAGCCTGGTCTACAAAGTGAGTCCAGGACAGTCAAGGCTACACAGAGAAACCCTGTCTCAAAAAACAATAACAAAAACAACAACAACAACAAAACAGAACAAAAAGCAAGCAAACAAAAAAGAGTTGCCTTGGTGGTGTGTCTCTGCACAGCAATGAAACCCAAACTAAGAGAGGAGTCTACCAGTTGAGCTCTGTCCCCAGTCCTGCTCATTTTAAAGATGTATTTTTACTTATGTGTATGTGTGTGCACCCCACATGTGTGAGGGTGTCCGCAGAGGCCAGAACTGGGCCTCAGATGCCCTGGAGCTGGCGTTACAGACAGTTGTGCATCACCCGATGTGCATACTGGGAACCAAATGCAAGTCCTTTAGAAAACCAGCAAGTGTTTACAAGTGTGGGGCCACTGCTGGTTTGTTTCTGGTTTTCTGTATTTATTTATTTATTTATTTATTTATTTATTTATTTATTTATTTAT
>OU015750.1:69938504-69952022 GCA_907169655.1 Acomys percivali
TTCTTCTTCTTCTTCTTCTTCTTCTTCTTCTTCTTCTTCTTCTTCTTTTCTTTTTGAGACAGGGTTTCTCTGTGTAGCCCTAGCTGTCCTGGAACTCACTCTGTAGACCATATTGAACTCAAACTCAGAGATTTGTCTGCCTCTGCCTCTCCAGTGCTGGGATTAAAGACGTGGGCCACCAGCACCTGGCTTATTTATTTTTTAATTGTCACATCTGACTTACAAGATGCTATGTAAGGGCAGCAGACGTTCATTTGGCTCACAGTTTGAGTGTGTCTCGGTCATTATGGAAAGGCAGAGTTCTCGCGGAGGGAGTGTGCGGTACTCCTTGTTCCTTGACCAGCCTGGAAGCAAAGTGCAGTCAGATTGCTTTCTCTTCTAACACTGTTTATTCAGTCAGATTCCAGGCCATGAGATGGTGCTGCCCACAGCCAGGGGATATCGGCCCTCCTCAGTTAAACCGTTCTGGAGACACCCATGAAGTCGCCCCCAGACGTGCATCCTGATTGGCTCTGAGCTCCGTCACGCGGACAGTGAAAAGTAGTCATCATGAATGTGTACTAGGTTCCCGGAGCTGCTGTTACAAAGAACCACGGATCGAGTGCCTCAAATAATGGAACCGTATTTTTTCACAATTCTGGAGACTGAAAGGCCAAGATGGAGGCTTATAGGTAGGTGTCTACCAGCTTCCTGTGCTCTCATATGGCACTTCCTGGTCTCTCTCTATCTGTCCTAACTGCTTTTATATACACAGACATCCGTCTTATTGTATTATGGCCTACCACAAGAACCTCATTTTAACTTACCTCTTCAAAGGACTTCCCTTCAAACACTTTCACAATCTAAGGTACTAGGGAATTGACTTCCAACATACGAATTTGTGGTGTGCGGGCACAAAATCAAGTCTGTAAGAGTAGGATCCTGCTTTTGTTTTTTTTTTTTGTTTTTTGTTTTGAAATGCACAGAAAGCTAGGCATGGCAGTGCAGAATTACAGTCTCAACACTTGGCAGGCAGAAAGCCCAGGAAGATATTCAGGGTTATTAACAACATCTTGAGTGAGGCCTCTTGAGCTCATGAAACCCTGTTTGGGAGAAAAAAAAAAAAAAAGTAAATATCTACAGAAAAGGAGACTGGGAGGAAACACAGTAAGTAGCCTTGTGGGTTTATGGTACCCCTCAGGGTTCACATTATGTGGTAATTGGTAGACAGGTGTGTTCGCTGATTACAGATTTGAGAACAAGGACCTTTGAAGATGGCCTGCAGCAGAGTTCCTACTTAATAAGTGGTTCGAGCTACCCTTGGCCACCCTCATCTTTTGTTTTGGGAGATGGTCTTCCAATGTAGCGCAGGCTGCTCTCCCTCTCCTGATCCTCCGACCTCAGCCTTCACCTGCTGAGATCACAGGTGTTCAACCACCATGTTCAGATAGAGCACCCTTAACTTTGCAGTTCCCAACTCCAACTCCTGTATCCTATGCTGACCTTCACCTCTACATCCCAAGTGATGGGATTACAGGCATGCACCATTACATCCTCTTTGCAGTGCTGGGGGTTAAGGCAGGGCTTTGTGGTTGATACAAAGCTATTTACCAACTGAGCTATGGTCTCAACTCATTAGGCGTCTTTATGTTTCTCTCATTAATTTGAACACATAATTTTAATTTGGAGGGGGTGGAGATATGGCTCAGCAGTTAAGAGCACTGTCTGCTCTTCCAGAGGTCTTGAGTTCAATTCCCAGCAACCATATGGTAGCTCATAACCATCTATACTGGGATCTGATGCCCTCTTCTGGCCTGCAGGTGTACATGCAGCTAGAGCACTCACACACACACACACACACACACACACACACACACACACACACACACTGTCGAGAGCTGCGATGTAGCCACACCTAAAGATGGCGCTGGCTTCCGCTAGTCACCCTCCTGGCGGTGAGCGCTCTCTCCGGTAAACAAGTCCTTATATGGCTAACAAGCTTGGGCGTTTAGCTCCGCCGTCTCTTTGACCTACGAGGAGTCACACGTGGCGCCTCCTGATTGGCTCTTGCCGGGATATAAGCCTCTGCCCCGCCTAGGGAGGGGGCCATTCTCTGCTTTGCTAAACTGCTGTAAATTCATTCCTGAGTAAACTGCCTTGAGAAGGAACCTAGTTGTCTTGAGTCTTATTCCTGCTGGCCAGGAAGGGCACGGACAACACACTAAATCTTCTTAAAAAGAATCTTTTTGGCGCAGAGATTTCTGGGGGCTGAGGGTCGCAATGTTTCGTGGGTGAGCTTCCAAAGGTTCTGCGTTGGACCCACTGAAGAATAAAAGATGACAACAGCAGCCAGGCCAACGTTTGAACCCACAAGGGGTGGAAGACGAAAAGGAGAAGGGGATTTGAGGCCGGCTCTCAAAGCAGGATTCGAGCAGAGACCTTCCCTTACACACTAAGATAAAATACAAACTACACAGGATGCCCCCCGAAAAGTTCGCAACCGTGACTTGAGAAGAGTTAGGGGAGAGAGAGAGAGAGAGAGAGAGAGAGAGAGAGAGAGAGAGAGAGAGATGCTGCTGCAAGGGTGAAAAAAAAGGCAACCCAAGAACATACAACTTCCTCTTCAGTGTCAACGAAGCCTCACTTAGAGCAGATTCCTGCTGCCAACCTTGGTGCCGATGATCTTCTCACAGAGGAAGAAGATGAGGACTTTAAAGAGGAGAGTGGTGATGGTGAGACTGTGGCTCTTCTTGCAGAGCGGAAGAGATCATGAAGGAGAGAGCTGAAGAGCAGGCCAGGAAGGAACAGGAACAGAAAACAGAGGAAGAGAGAATTCACATGGAAAACATTCTGAATGGGGACCCTCTCCTTAATCTCACCGGTCCATCCCAGCCTCAGGCCAACTTCAAGGTTAAAAGAAGGTGGACGATTATGTTGTGTTTTAAGGACTGCAAGGACCAGAAGAAAGACAAGACTTGTAAAAGATACTTGTAAACTTCGATCTGAATTTCACAAAAAGTTCATGGAAAAACATAGTAAGTAGTGTAGTTTCATGTACTTGATTAAAGACTGAAATGCTAAGAAGAAAAAAAGAAACCTTTAGGAAAAAATTTTTAATTTGGGATCAAAAGTCAATTTTTGTAGTGATACTATAAACTGTTTTAAAGGAGACATACATTATTAAGTTAACAACATGGCTGCTGTATTTCTCATGAATATATAATAATTTAAAAGGCTAAATGAGGAAACATGAGTGGTTCTGTAACAAACACTTTACCTCTATTGCTTTTTATGTTCTCTGGTATAACAAGATTGGGTCACTCCTGTAACTATAAAATAAACACATCTGCACCACTAATTACAGAGACTGGCAACTTGACATCATCGTGCACCACATAGTGAGTTCCAAGCCATCCAGGACTACATAATGTGACCTTGTCTCAAAACAAAAACAAAAACAAAACAAAAACCACATGTTGAGAACTATTTAGAATATTTCATCTGAAAATGTGGATTTTTTTCAGTATTATATAAATATGTATATATTATCTTTGTATTTCTCTCTCTCTCTCTCTCTCTCTCTCTCTTCTCTCCCTTATTTTGTTTGAGATAGGGTCTCTCTATGTATGTAGCCCTGGCAGTCCTGTAACTTACTAAGTAGATCAGGCTGGCCTCGAACTCACAGAGATCTGCCTGCCTCTGCCTCCCGAGTGCTGGGCTTAAAGGTCTGCGCCACCACGCCTGGTGTTAAGTTCTTTTTTCAATCCTGGGGATAGGGTCCTGAGCCTGGCGCAGGCTAGACTTTGTACACCACCATTGAACTACATTTCCAGCTCAGTCCTGAGCTTCTTCAACTTATTCTTGAATTCCATTCAGTTTGTTTGAGAAGGTAATTGCTGTGGACTTACACTTGTAAAGTTTTCAAGATGCTATCTGCCCTATCTGATAATTCCTGCTCTTGTTATAGGGGCTGGAGCACCGCTCTGCCCACAGAAGGTTTCCATGAACAGAGTCTGCATGCCTAGCAGAAAGGATCCATGAAGCCTTCAGAGTGATGAATCCCTTTGTAAAGTTCAGCTTCCAAGATGAAGAACTCATGATTTTGTTGTTGTTGTTTTGTTTTTCGAGACAGGGTTTCTCTGTGTTGCCCTAGCTGTCCTAGACTTATTTTGTAGACCAGGCTGGCCTCGAACTCACAGCAATCTGCCTGTCTCTGCCTCCCAAGTGCTGGGATTAAAGGTGCCTGCCACCACGCCCGGTGTAAGAGCTCATGATTTAAGTCAGGTTTGATTGGACAGGCCATCTCAACTACTTGGGTGTCTGAGTCCCCACAGGGACATAGATTTTGATATTTGTCACCAGGGACTGGCACTATGATGACCTAGTATGACCTAGTTGGAGTAAGTGTGGCCTTGTTGGGATGGTCATGGGACTGGGGTTGGAGTGGGGGTTGGTCATGGGGTTGGAGTGGGGGGTTGGTCACGGGGTTGGGGTTAGGGTGGGGGTTGATCTTTGGGGTTTCAAATGCTCAAGCCAGGCCCAGTGTCTCTCTCTTCCTGCTGCCTGCAGATCCAGATGTAGAACTCTCAGCTATTTCTCCAGCATGCCTCCATGATCCCATGATGACAATGGACTAAACCTCTGAAACTATAAGCCAGCCCAAATTAAATGCTTTCTTTTTTATTTAACTTTTTTTTTTCCGAGACAGGGTTTCTCTGTGTAGTATTGGCTGTCCTAGCCTCACTTTGTAGACCAGGCTGGCTTTGAACTCACAGTGATCCACCTGCCTATGCCTCCTGAGTGCTGGGATTAAAGGCATGGTCTATTTAACTTTTTAAAAGATTTTATTTATTTATTTCATGTATGAGTGCTCTAACCTGCATGCAAGAAGAGAGCATAGATGGTTGTGAGCCACCATGTGGGTTCTAGGAATTGAACTCAGTACCTCTGGAAGAGCAGACAATGTTCTTATCTGATAAGCCATCTCTCCAGCCCAATGCTTTCCTTTTAAAGAGTTGCCATGGTCACGGTGTCTCTTAACAGCAATAAAATAGTGACTAAGACATGAATCAAGACTTTTCTTCAAAATAAAAAGGCCTTTAAAAATGCTGAGGATATAGTGTAGTACTTGCCTAGAATGTGTGAGGCCGTAGGTTCAAGCCTCACATTGGAAAAAAAAAGTTTTATCATTCAGAAATGGAGAAAAGGAGGCATACAGAGGAATTTTAATCCAACAACATGGCTACTCTAGCTGGAATACAAAGATACTCTTAGCACATACTCTTAATCCCTCTGGCTGAAAAGAAACACACCCTTAGTATCCACCTTTAATCCCAAATAAAGGTAAAGTTAGTTTGTAGAAGGAAGCACCCATATTTGAAAGTAACATCTAATTGAGAGGCAGACAAAGTGATGAATCAGAGAAAGATTTGACAGGATATAGGAAATGCCCAACTCTCATGGGAACACACATGCGCGCCTACACACATACACACATACACACACACACACATACACACACACACACAGACAGAGGCAGAGAGACAGATAGAGAGGCATAGTTTTACCAGGATAGTTGTACAGAGAGAGAATGAACTAGACACAAGTGAAGATAGAACAAGTCAGAGAATGAGAAGGAGCCAGAAGACTAGAACAGATTGCTAGAGTAAGTTTGAGGCCAAGGAGAGCAAAAAATCAGAAGCTCAGAGAGCCAGATTGAATGAGTCAGCTTGAATAGGAGTTTGAGCCAGAACAGCTGATTTGAACCAGCCAGCCAGAGTTCAGAAAGAACTAGAAAGAGTAAGTTTATTCCGCAGTGAGTCCAAGAGGCTGAAAACATTGTAGGCCTAGATTAGATTGTACAGAGGCTAGAAGCTTCCAGGACTAGGCCTAGGTTAGCAGGCAGAGGCAGTAAACTTCTGAGACAACAGTTACTTCAGACCAATAAAAGATAGTTTAACAGAGGCAACTTGATGCTTTTATACTGCCATTAAAGCATATTTAGTTGTAAAGAACAGAAATTGATTAATAGATCTGGCAGTCAGGAAAACTGAGACTGAGGAGCCAACATTTAATGTGACTGTTCTTCTTGTTTCATCCCATGGCAGAGGACAGAAGCGCAAGCTAGCACAGGTCCATCCTTGCATCACCTAAGAGATGGAGACGGGAGGGGCATGAGTCATCCTGTTATCAGGAATCCTCCCCCACAATAGACATGAGCCCACTGGTAAAGGCTGAGCCGTCACAGTCTAATCATTTCTTGAAGGACCCACATCTCTGCACTCTTGAACAAAGAAAGGATGATGCTGATAACATATAAACTTTGGGAGACACCTCCAAACCATAGCATGCGGTTATTTTGGAAACAGGGTCTCCAGAAAGCCCTGGACATGTTTATGCAGGGCCTGAAGTGAGGAGCAAGCCTTCAGGCTGCAGGGTACGATTTGAGGAGGCACAGGATAGAGGACCGATTGATGGGGGCACTCGGCTGGCAGCAAGGCTCGTTAGGAGAACATGACAGTCCATAACAATAGGACTGACCAGAGAACCCGCTTCTAGAATGAAGGAGGAGGGCTTAGCTGAATGGTCTTCTAGAGCTGGGGTTGACAGGGTTGTATTTGGGGAGGCAGCAAAGAGGTATATGAAGGAGGAGCCTCATGGGTTTAGTTTGGACTTTAAGAAGTTGATAGGGGTTTGCTAGAAGATGAGCAGGTTGAGGGGACTTTGGAAAGACACCAAAGAAGTAGAAACCGGTCTTGTTTCTGAAGAATAATTTTTTTTGTTGCACAAAATACTACATTTATCATTTATACAAACCAATGTTCAAGCACTCTGAGCATTTTTTTGTTTTGCTTGAACCCAGGGCTCCACACAAGCTAAGCACATACTCTGCATTTCTAACCCATTCTGTGTACTTGTTTTGTTTTTTCAAGATTTTTTCCAGTTTTATTTATTTACTTTTATTAATTTATTTTATTGGAAATATATTCTTTTTATTTTTTACATATGCATTTATATTATTTTTTAAATTTTTTATTAATTTATTCTTGTTACATCTCAATGGTTATCCCATCTCTTGTATCCTCCCATTCTTCCCTCCCTCCCATTTTCCCCTTATTCCCCTCCCCTATGACTGTTCTTGAGGGGGATTTCCTCCCCATGTATATGCTCATAGGGTATCAAGTCTCTTCTTGGTAACCTGCTATCCTTCCTCTGAGTGCCACCAGGTCTCCCCCTCCAGGGGACATGGTCAAATATGAGGCACCAGAGTTCGTGTGAAAGTCATACCCCACTCTCCACTCAACTGTGGAGAATGTTCTATCCATTGGTGAGATCTGGGGAGGGGTAAGATTTTTTTTTTTTGTCTTTGTGGAGTTAGATATTGAACGTGGGACTTGACAGGTGCTAGGCAAGTGCTCTCCAACTAATTAATTAAGTAATTTGATTAATTTTAAGACAGGATCTTTCTTTTTTTAAAAAATAAGTTATTTATTTTTATTTTATGTGCATTGGCATTTTGCCTGCATGTATGTCTGTGGGTGTCAGATCTTGGAGCTACAGACAGTCATGAGCTGCCCTGTGGGTACTGGGAATCGAACTTGGGTGCTCTGGAAGAGCAGTCAGTGTTCTTAACCGTTGAGCCATCTCTCCAGCCCAAAGCAGGATCTTTCCACATAGCTCTGGTTGTCCTGGAACTCTTTTTTTTTTTTTTAAATATATTTATTTATTATTTATACATATTCTGCTTGCGTGTGTGCCTGCCCGCCAGAAGAGGGCACCAGATCTCATTAGTAGATGGTTGTGAGCCACCATGTGGTTGCTGGGAATTGAACTCAGGGCCTTTGGAAGAACAGACAGTGCTCTTAACCCCTGAGCCATCTCTCCAGCCCTGTCCTGGAACTCTTGACCAGGCTGGCCTCAAAGTTACAAAGATCTGTCTGCCTCTTCTTTCAAAGTACTGGGATCAAAGGTATGCACCAGCACACATGGCCCCTTATGCATGTGTTTTCAATCCAGGGAGTGTGTTTGTGTGTAAATTATGTTAAATCACAGAACTTCAGGAGCATTCCTACCAAATAATCATGATTACAGTGCTATTCTGAGTTTTATGACTCATAGAGTGCATCACAGAAAGATTATCTTTTAGAACCTTTTCATTGGGCTGTGGTGGTGCACGCATTTAATTCCAACACTTGGGAGGCAGAGGCAAGTGGATCTCTGTGAGTTCAAGGCCTTATGGTCCTGAATGAGGCAGAGAAGAGGCCAGGGCCACACAGTGTTCTCAGAGGCAAGTCTCCAACGCTATGTCACAAGTCCCATTCTAGTTTATTCTATGTTATGTGATAAACACTGTGACCAAAAGCAACTTGAAATAAGAGTTTATTTCATCTTACAGCTTACAGTTCCTCATGAAGGTAAGTCAGGACAGGATCTCAAGGCAGGAACCCAGAGGCAGGAACTGAAACAGGAGCCATTGAGGAGTGTGGCTCACTGGCTTGCTCAGCCTGCTTTCTTATATCCAGCACCACTTGCCCAGAGGTGGCCCTACCCACAGTGGCTTGGGACCTTCCACATCAATTATTAATGAAGAAAATGCAACAAGTAATTGCCTACAGGCTAAAATGGTGGAAGTATTTTTCTCTATTGAAATTTCCTTTTTCAGATGACCCCTGGCTTGTGACAAGTTGACAAAATAACCAGTACAAGGCTATAAAAGTATTCCTTAATGTTTGCTCTACTTCCCAACAGCATCACTAATTCTTAGAGTGAGAGTTAGACTTTTACTACATGTAGTGATTTGAATAAGAATGGCACTTATAGGCTCATGTATTTGAATCCTTGGTTCAGGGAATAGAACTGTTTGAAAGGATTAGAAAGATTAGGAGGTGTGGCTTTGTTGGAGGAAGTATGTCACTGGAGGGCGGACTTTCAGGTTTTAACAACCTATGCCAGGCCCAGGCTCAGTTTCTGGGCCTGCTGATTAAGAAGTAGCTTTCAGCTACTGCCTCAGCACCATGTCTGCTTATGAGCCTCTGATGATACTAGGACTAAGCTTTTTGAAACTATAAGAAAGCCCTCAATTAAACACATTCTTTTATAAGAGCTTCCTTGGTCATAGTGTCTCTTCTCAGGAATAGAATAGTGACCAAGACAGAAGTTGGCACCAAGAGTAGGGCACAGCTGTGACAGGCCTGACATCGTTGAAGGAATATAGACTTTGTGACTTTGTATTAGAAAAGTGGTTGAATGCTTTAAGCAGGGTTTACTGGGCTATCTTTGGTAGGAGCATGGGACACCCTGCCGAGGGTGATATAAACTGTTGGGGTCCAGCTGAAGAAATTTAAGACAGGAAAAATATTAGTAAATGGCTTACAGACAATTCATGTGATATTTTGACAAAGACTGTGGCTGCTTTTAGCCTTTGTTGTATAAATCTGTCTGAGGCTAAATTAAAGGGTTTTGGATGGGCAGCAATGGCAGAGGTGAGCTTGAGAAGCCTAGCATTGAGTCTGTTGTGTGGTCATGAGCAGTCACTCTCATGCAGGAGCAGGCTGGACAAAAAAAAAAAAAAAAAAATGTAAAATGTAGAGTTTAAAGAGAAAGGGAGCACCAGGAAGTATGCTGGAGCTAAGTCCTGTGCTCCAGGAGAGAGAAAGTGGAAAGAAAAAGCTAATGCTAAGTGGAATAGCGGGAGTGGTGGGTGACCTAAGGGCCAGACCCCATCCAGTTTTGCTTCCAGTTTGTGAAAAGAAATGAAAGGAAAGGAAAGCTTAAGCGGTGAAGGAAGCCATCCATAACAGGAAGCTGGTGAAAATGTAAGTGAAGGAGGGGGCCAGGTTCCAGCCCCAACAAGCAGCAGAATTTGGCAGCTTTGGCCACATGGTTCTGGCTTTAGAGTCAGGGATATATGAAAGGAGGTTGTAGAATCTCATTCTGGGGCGAAGGAAAGCCACCGAGGCCAGGCATGTGTCAGGGGTGTTCCTGCATGGAGGCCCAGAGAGGCCATTGTGTGTTGGAGACCCTAGATGTTGGAGATGACAGAATCATGGGTTATCTCCCAAAGAGAGCTGAGCAGCATGGAGCCAGAGAGAGAGAGAGAGAGAGAGAGAGAGAGAGAGAGAGAGAGAGAGAGAGAGAGGTTGCAGTCAACAAAGATGAAAGGAGTTGGAGCTCTGAAGAGCACTTTGACATCAGATATGGAGGTGCAGAATTTGGGGTGTCCCCTGCTGGCTTTCAGTGTTTCCTCACCGTGCCCCCTTCCTTCCCCTTTGAAATGGTATGTACATTTTGTGCCATTGTACGTTGGAAGTATTGTGATCTGCTCTTTGAGTTTGATTTGACAGGGCTTCCAGTGAAGAGACTGCCATGGGTCTCAGAAGAGACTTTGGACTATTAAGCAGTGCTGAGACTGTGGTAGACTATGGGGCCTTTTACAGTTGGATGGGATGCGTGCATTGTGGTATGGTTACAAGCCTGTGGGGGCTGGCAAGTGGAATGTGGTGGTTTGAACAAGAATGGCCGCCGTAGGATCATGTATTTGAAAGGATTAGGAAGTGTGGTCTCTTTGGAGGAAGTGTGTTACTGGGGTGGGCTTTGAGGTTTCTAAAGCCAGTGCCAGCCCCAGTCTCTTTTTCTGGGCCTGCGGATTAAGATGTGCTCTTAGCTAGGGCTCCAGCCTTATGTCTGCTTACGTGTCACTGTGCTTTCTACTTTGAAGATGATGGACTAAATCTTTGATACTGTAAGGAAGCCCCCAATTAAATGCTTTCTTTTTTAAGTTGCTCTGGTCAAGATGTCTCTTCACAACACTAGAATAGTGACTAGGACACCAAAGGCAGCCTTTTGAGGCTAGTGTGCTATCTTAACTTTATCTCTAAAGCACCCCACATTTCAGCTATATTCCCAGATTCCTCAGGAATTCCCAGCTTCCCTTGATTTTATTTATTTATTTATTTATTTGTTCTTTTTCACTGACTAGAATGCTTTTTCCTTGTACTTGTCCACTGAAATCATGTGGCTGATCCAGAGTTCAGCTCAGACTTATTTTCTGTAGACAGTATATATATATATATTTTTTTTCTTTTGTTTTTTTGAGACAGGGCTTCTCTGTGTAGCCTTGATTGTCCTGGAATTCACTCTGTAGACCAGGCTGGCCTCAAACTCAGAAAGATCCTCCTGCCTCTGCCTCCTGAGTGCTGGGATTAAGGGTGTGTGCCATCACTGTCTGACTATATAGACACTATTCTTTTGTGTTTTTCAAGAACAGCTACTGGCCCTATTCCACTTGTGGTGTGCACTTATTTTAACACCATGGCACCTCACTTTGTATTTCCCGACTGTTTTACTTACTAGTTTAGGACTGAGAGAAGCACAAATGTCATTATTGCAGTTACTGTGTAATCCACCACACTGGTAGGTATCTAAGTAACTAGCATACTTTGATTGTAGTTGGAGTGAGTAATTTAAATATCTGATAAATTAAGAGGATACATAAGCGCGCCATGATTCAGGGGACCAGAGGAACTGTATATAAGTGCTGGTTCTTTGTTTAGTGTGAGAACAGCTTGTGTAGTTGAAAAGTATTGCTTTCTAGCTGCCCGTCAAAAATGTTTGTTAGTTGAAAAATTTATAATCACAGTCTGTCTTCCAAAAGTGAGCATCTTCAGTGTGCCAACTATTCAAAACAAACGGTATATTCATGGAAGAGAACATAATCGAAGTAATTAAACAAGGCCTCTAGTTCTTGAGTGGCCTTTTAAGTAGGTATGCGGCATAAGGAATCTTCTATATTAAAATTAGCACCAAAAAGACAACACACATGAAATCTAAAGAGTGTCAACTGTGACTCTTTGTTCCAGTGAGGCTAACTGACCCAGGGCGGTCGGCCGACTGGATCGATCACCCTCGCAGGTCACCCGTAGGAGGAGACACTCCCCAGAACTTGTAAGGTTAATACCGAGAGGAGGTGACCTACCCTGGTGATAGACACCGGGTAGCTAATTTGGCCTTGCGCCTTAAGCGCGCGCGCAGTCACTCTCCGCGGGTTGGTCCGCGGGGCGGAGCCCCCCTCGCTGAGACCCAATCATCTGTGGGCTCGGGGGGGGGGGTGTCTGGCCCTCCTCCGGCCACGCCCCTAGCCCGCGCGGGAGGGCGGGAGGGGCGCTTTTAAGAAGCGCCCGCTGGGTGCCGACTCAGTCGAGCGCGAGGGGCCGCTGGTGTGTTGAGCCCTCCCGGCGCCTTCGGCAGGCAGGCAGACACCGCCGTGTGCGCCGCTTGCTCGCCGGCGGCTCCGGAGCCTTCACCTCGGCCTCCCTCCTCCGCCCGCGCGGTTCTCCCAGTCTCCACGAGCCACCCCGCACCTTGCGCCCGCGAGCTCTCCCGGCGCCCGACGGGGCCGCCTCGGGCCATGGTGCCGTCCCAGGAGGAGCCCGTCGCCGAGCAGGAGGCGAGCGAGGCGCAGCCGCCGGGGTCCGCGCCCTCGGATGACGCCCCGCTGCCCGGCCCGGGACCCTCGGACGGCCCCGACGTGTCCGCGGAGAAAGTGGAGGTGGAGCTGGTGAGGTCAACGGGCGAAGAACCCCCCGTGCCCCCCGATGGCGGCTGGGGCTGGTTGGTGATGCTGGCGGCCATGTGGTGCAACGGGTCGGTGTTTGGCATCCAGAACGCTTACGGGTTGCTCTTCGTGTCCATGCTGGAAACCTTCGGGGCCAAGGGCGATGAGAACATGGCCTTCAAGACAGGTGGGGCGTTGCGGCGGGCCGGGGGAGGGGGGGCGGCGACATGCGGGGTGGGACCATATACCTTGGGAGCTCGGTGCGTTCTCCCGTGCGGGGAGGGTGTGTGCGTTGGGTCTGACCCGTTGCACTTGCAGCCTGCCCCTTGGGGCTTCCCTCTTCCGCCGCTCTTTGTGCGGATCCAGAGGCAGGGACCGTGCGGGTGGAAGTTAAGTTGCAGAGCTGTACCTGCCGGAGGCTTCGGACTCCTCTCTTCTGCAGAGTGGGTGCCAAGAATCCACAGTAGTTTCCTCTTAATGTTGGAAAGCAAACGGAACGTTCCAGCACCAACAGCATTGCATTACCATTTTTTACAGTCTGTTTTGTGAGGTGGCGTGGTTATGTGCTTGCTGTGCCTCAGAAGTGTGTGTGTGTGTGTGTGTGTGTGTGTATTTGGGTAGGTGCGGTGTGGCCCAGCGCGGGAGACTGTCACGATGAAAAAGTATATCCCAAGGTCACAGGGAGTCCCAAAGGCAACCCATCAAAAGTAGTAGTCTGATGTCTCTCTGCACTCTGTACTAAATATAGGAAGCATAGGAGAAAGTTACCTGGCATGGTAAGAGGAAGATTAGGGGTTGCGCCTCCTGTTGACATTTTTCCCCTCTACGTTGTGGAAATAAATTGCAAAAGATGCAGACTCCGCGTTTTTGTCAAATGCTTTTGCGGGACTTCTTGACTGATTACGCAAAAGCCAAATCTAGGAGCCTCTGCATAACATCTCTTTCTTTCTTTCTTTCTTTCTTTCTTTCTTTCTTTCTTTCTTTCT
>OU015750.1:69952032-69973636 GCA_907169655.1 Acomys percivali
TCTTTCTTTCTTTCTTTCTTTCTTTCTTTCTTTCTTTCTTTCTTTCTTTTTTATTATTTCATCTCATGCTGCAAGGCAGATGTTAATCAGCTCTGTTTCGGTGAGAAAACTGAAAGTCAGTGAAGTGTCTTAGTGAGGAACAGAATAGATAGAGCACATCACCTGAGTTCCAGACTGATTCCTGTTGCTGAATCAGGCTTCCACTGTCTTTTGGGAAACTTCATAAGATCAATAATTTCTGTGCTTCTCTCTGCTCAGCCTAGCCTTGAACTCAAGGTCCTCTTGGCTCAGTTGGGATTAGAAGAACATTCTTCACCATACGGGGCAATAATAGTCTTTTAAAACAACAACAGGGGCTTGATATGTAGTTCCTGGCTGGCCTAGAACTCAATATGCAGACCAGGCTGTCCTCAAACTCACCACAAAGGTCCATTTGCCTCTGCCTCCTGAGTGATGGAATAAAGACATGTGCTTACCATAGCCTCACACAATAAATAGTCTTTCCTTTTTAGTCTTTAGTTTTTGGTTTTAGAGTTTGTATTGCCTCCGCTTTTTTTTTTGGTGTGCACACAAAGAAAATAAACAGGATTGTAATTACAAATTGTAAAGTAAAGATGGTGTGGAAGATTTTTAAATTGCTTTTTTCTTTCATTCCTTTCTTTCTTTAGTGCTAGGGATGGAACCCAGGACTTTGGGCATCCTACTTGAGGTCTTTGGATGTGCTCGCTTGCCAGAGCAGCTATGTTCTGAATTAAAATTCCTGTCTCAAAAAACAAACAAATTCCAGTACAACACTAAAGCAGGGCAGATAGGAGGACACTGCAATAGCAAACAAAAATTATTTTGCACAGTTCTTGCTACTTCTGTGTCTAAGAACTTCATGCGGCCTATTTACATCTCTGTTTACAACTCCGTGAGACAGGCTTCTTTTTCAGATATAGACGTTTGGGCTCATGTGAATTTCAGCTGTGAGCAAGATTTCAACCTCAGGTTCGTCTGACTTTAGGAGTTAGGTTTTTGTTTTTGTTTTTTGTTTTTGTTTTTTCAAGACAAGGTCTCTCTGTGTAACAGCCTTGGCTGTGTTGGACTCATTTTGTAGATCAGGCTGGCCTTGAGCTCACAGAGACCCACCTGTCTCTGCTTCTTTGAGTGCTAGAATTAAAGGCCGGCTGAAATCTACTTTGAAAATGACATTCACACAAAATTCTGGTTAGACTGAACCATGTAGGGCAGCTCTTCCTGGCAGTGCCAAGGAAGATGACCCCTGGCCTTGGGGTCATTTTCCTGAAGTGTATCTTGGTTTGTTCACTTTTTTTTTGTTTTTTGTTTTTGTTTTTGAGAGAGGGTATCACTGTGTAGCTTTGGATGGTCTCTGCCTCTGCCTCCAGAATGCCCCAGCTCTTCAAGACCAGACTTCTTGTGAGAGGGCTAGGTTCACTAGTGATAAAGGGCGAGATTTAACAGTAAACGCTGAGCTTTACTCCCACTAAGTGTGCGTGAGTTCCACACCTCTTTGGATCTGCCTCACCATCTATCCCCCTCCCCCTATGCTCCCTCTCTTTCTGTCAAGACAAGGTCTCACTGTGAAGTCTTGGTTGGCCTAAAATCACTCTGCAGACCAGGATGGCCTTAGTTAAACTCATTGAGATCTCTGTCTCAGAGTTCTGGGACTAAAGGTCCGTACTACTCGCCCATATATACTCTTTTTTTCTTTTTTCTATTTTTTTCTTTTTGTTTTTTTGAGACAGGACTTCTCTGTGTATCCTTGACTGTCCTGGACTCGCTTTGTAGACCTGGCTGGCTTCGAACTCACAGCGATCTGCCTGCCTCTGCCTTTCTCTCTGGTTACCGTGAAGTTAGCTGAACCCCAAATTGGCCAGTCATTCAGTAAGACACGCAGCACGCCAGCCCCCACCGTGGTGTCAGATGCTGATGACATGACAGTGTCTCACACATCCTGGCCTGTCAGAAGTTGTCTTGGTAGGCTAGAAGGAGTAACAGCTTGGCTGTGTTTTTCATTTCAGCTTTACCTGCTACCACGCAGAGGCTTTTGGCTGAGAGGAAGGGAATCAGACACTTTGGAAAAGACAATGGGTCCCACAAGTAACTGGAGCATTGCTTTCTGTTAGAATGTAACTTTGTTTTAATTCCCACACCATGGAAAAGCACCGAACTAGGTTTAGAGTTCTAGAGTTCTGTCTTCTCATGCAGTGCCATGGACAGTCTTTGGGACCATTCCTGGGGAGTGACAAATATTTTAATGATGTGTTTGGTTGTCTTTTAAAAAGATCTATTAAAAACAGGTATGTTTTTAGAATTCTTTTCTAGAATCCTGAAGTTTTTAGAATGCGAACCTTTTGAAGAAATTACTGCCCTTTTGAGCTGAAGGCTTGGTTTCTTTCAATAATATCCCCAATATGTTTTTAAAAACATATTAAAAATATTTTTTGTATGTGTGTTTGTGTGTGTGTACATGTTTGTATGAGGGTGTGCTCGTGCCATGGTGTGTCTGTGGAGGTTGGAGGACAAATTTAGGTGTTGGTTCTCACTATCAGCTTTACACAGGTCCCAGTGACCCGAGCTCAGGTGTTCAGACTTGAGCAGCAAGTCATTTTACCCATCATGCCATTTCCCTAGCCTCCAGATATGCTCTCTAACTAACGGCCTTTCTTGGAAGTGGAGATCTGTGTTTAAGACTGAGAACCACCACATACTATGTTTCTCTCTAGGGTATTTAAAAAATGCAAGTCAACATTAATTAAAAAAAAAATTGACTGTCAAAAAGGTGTGGAAAGAGAGGCGTTTTGTCCACAGCCTTTAGTGTTACACCACTTTCCCAATATGGTAAAAGTACATTCTTTAGACGGTTATGCCACAGAGTAGGAATTGGGTAGCATTTAGCAGTGGAAGCATGTTGCGTCACCTCACCCCCCTCAGTAGCCTCTGAAACTACAAGTCCGTCAGTGTCAAACCCCAGGTTTTCACACTTATATTTCCATTGATAACCTGTCAAACTTCACTGACTTGAACTGGCAGTGCACAGATTAACCAGAGAAAAGCACATTCGGCTATAGCTTTATTGTGGCCTGGAAGCCTTCAGATGGCCATCCAGAGTTAACTGCCCCATTTTCAGTCAGTTGTAGGATTGATGAAGCTTGGTCAACTGTGTACAAACGCTAATGAACAAGGAGGGTGCAAGAGCGGCCTAATAGCAAGGACTGTCTGGCCAGAGGCTGCTCCATTCTTCAGCTGCCGCGTTAGGAACCAAACAAAACAGGTCCAAGCGGTTCCTTCCAGGTAGCTCTTATTCAGGTCCTGTGTGTGTGTGTGTGGGGGGGGGGGGGGGGGGGGGGGGGGGGGGGCGGGGGGGGGGTGGGGGGTCTTAGAGGGTTTTTTTTTAGCTTTCATGGCTGGCTTTGAGGAAAGGGGCCTTAATTATTACCATCTGCCTGGGGATAGGAGGGAGGGAGTTGAAGTTGAAATAGTTTGCCTTAGGGGAAAGTGAGTGAGAGACAGGAAGGCAGGAGAGGGTCTGAGAGAAAGTGCTTTTCGGCTGGCTGGCTGCTTGGAGCTAGTGTTCTAAGCCCTAGGGCTACCGGGTAGGTTTGTGTTACATCTAAATTGCTGGGGATTTAGTCAGTCAAAGCCTTTGACTCTGGAAGTCAGGGTTAATCCTGTTGCTGTGATTTGCCTTTATCCTCCTCAAGAGGCTTGGTTGTCAGGAAAGCTGCAGATACAACCCGACGATGTTCCTCTCTTAAGGAAGTAAATGCTAACTTGCTCTGCTGAGATGGTTACAGTAGATGAGTGGCCTAGACTGTGCCCCATGCGTCTGTTACTGTAACAGCAGTACACGACTTATACTTTCATCCGAGGCAGAAAAGCTATGAAGGCTAACTCATGCCTATAGCTCATCTGGGCTACTAGCTAATAAGTCAGGAGAGCACTAAAGTGATTCATGAAACTGGAAAATGGGCCTGACAGTGTACACCTATAATCCTGGTGCTTGGAAGGTAAAAGCAGAAGGCAAGTTCAAGGTCGGCCAGGGCCATGTAGTGAGATCCTACCTTAAAAGAAAAAAAAAAAGGTACAGTCACGGTTATTTCATTTCATTTCCTGCCATTTTAACTGCCATGTCAGTTAAAACTAAAAGCATGTCAGATTTTTTTTTTTGAGAAGTTTTGAGATATCCTTTATGATAAATTGTGTTCTGGGCTTTTGTGTTCATAGCTTCGGTGCTGGAGATGAGGTCCAGGGCTGTATACACGCTGGGCAAAGGCTCTTCCTCCGCTTACATCTCTAGCTCTGAGCTCTTGACATGACTTGCTGTATCTTTACATTTACCCATCATGCTGCAGTTCCTCAAGGCCGAGTCTGTGGCTATGTACTTGGCTTTTTCTGCCTATTCAGATGTTTCACAAACTCTGTGGCTCCAATTACTTTCTTGGGGATGGCCTCAAACTCATAGAGATCCGCCTGCCTCTGCCTCCTGAGTGCTGGGATTAAAGGCCACCACTCCTGGCCTGGGGCCTTTATTTCTAAAGTTCAGATGAATATTTATAATTTCTGGACAGTTCCATTTGGGTTCAAGTGAACATTATACTCAGCTAGAGTGAATTTGCCTTTTAGCCAGCCCAGGCAGACTCCTCCCACCCCCATCACCAGAAACATCATATCCCCCCCCCCCCTACCCCCACTCCCCATCCCCCCCACTGCAGACACAGTCTTTACTGACCCTCTACCCTTGTCTCCCTCCCTCCTTCCCTCCCTCCCCATTTCTTTCTTCTTGATCTTCTTGACGCTGGGTCTCACTGTGTAGCCCTGGCTGGGTTATTATACACTGCGTAGAGTAGGCTTGTCCCACCTTCCTCTGCCTCCGTGCCTGGCCCACCTCTGCTCTCTTGTTGTTGGTGTTCCAGCTAAGCTGGAAGGCAGGTGCTTGTCCACATTACCTTTGTTCCTGTCCCTTCCTGTATACCACCCCTGTCCTCAGTTTGGTTGTCAGTCCTTGTAAGATGCCGGTGAAATGGTCGCTCCTTTCATTCTTTAGGCCCCAACACGGGAACTTTATGCAACAGTGGATCCATGTTAAGCACTTGGGATGATGGGGGCTATTGCATTTTGGCAATTTGAGACTAAACTCAAGTGAGTTATGAATTAAGCTTGAAGTGGAAGACAAAACTCGATTTTGCCAGGTGTGGTGGCACATGCCTGTAATCCCAGCAGAGGCAGGTTGATTGCTTGCTGTGAGTTCGAGGCCAGCCTGGTCTATAAATCAAGTCCAGGACAACAGCCAAGGCTACACAGAAAAACCCCAATTCGAAAAACCAAAAAACCAAAAACCCTAAAACAAACAACAACAACAAAACTTGATTTCAACCTATTCTAAGTTAATCTGCAATCTGTGAAAGGATTAAATTAATTATTCAAATTTTCTTTTTCGAGACAAGGTCTTGCTGTGTTCTACCTCTGACTTCTGAGTGGTGGGATTGCAGGCATGCACCAAGTATAAAAGTCACTATGCTTCGAGTATAAAAGGCACTTTAGAAATATCCATATTTATTTAAGTGGTAATTTGTATAGTCTTTTTGCCATAAAGAGAAGGCTTTCATGTGTTGCCTTATTTTACATTTTCATTTATTTGGAGACAGGATCGTTTGGTGATGCCCAGGCTGATCTCAAACTCCTGGCCAAACGATCCTTCTGCCTCCATTTCTTTCATATCTTAACTGTACACACGTGTCACGTCATCTGGCTTATTTTTTGGAATGGCCCTGTCATGTGTCAATACATAGATAAGGAAACTGCAGCTTGCAGAGGTTAGGGTTGGACAGCATGAGAGCAAGGGTTCACATCTGCTAAGCTGAACTTAGCAGTGTCTTTTTACTTAGGGGCATTTTTTATACTTATTTAACATTTGTTCTAAAGGTAAAACACCCTCCCCCCTTTTCCCCCTCAATACTGTTTTCTACATATTTACTTATATTTTATCTAGACCCTCAGCCATGTCTTCTGCTTAAGTATCAGAAGTGAAGTCATTTTTGGAAGAGAATTCCACTTCGAGTAATGATAGCTCAACCAGAAAACCGACCTCATATTCAAGTTAAACAAATCTCAGCAAAAACAAACTAAACCCCAAACATAACTGGAAAAGTCAGCTCACCAGAGCTCCAGGCACCTGCCTTGCCTGGCACCACCCACGCAGGAACTCTGGGTGGTGTTTTGTTTGGCAGGAATTCAGAATGGGCAACTCCAGTACACCCAAGAGTCGCACAGACCTACCTCACATAGGAGACTGCCTGCCAGAGCCTGCAGTGACGGAGAGAGAGAGCGGTGTCCTGGACGCTACTGAATGTCCATGGTCACACTGTGTCTTCATTAACAGCCAAGCTAATTCCTCACCTTGCATAGGGAAACCGAGGCAGAGGGCTAAGGAACCGAGGTAGAGACTGCCTTTTTTTCCAAGTCAGAATTCTTTTTCATTTCACCGGTCTTTGATTACAGAGATATTTGTGAGCTACTGATTTGAAATAATGTATATGGACCATAGCAGTGTTTCCACCCAACTTCCTTATTCCTTTTACTAAACGGAACAATCTCATGATCTTGACAGTGTCTGTACGCACCCTCAAAGGGCGTTCACTTTTCTCATGGGCGAGCATCTCTAGTACTCAGAAGTCAAAGCAGTGGCTCTGTGTCACTCACCAGGCAAAGCTTTGTCAGGCTTTATTTTTACTTGTGTTATGGAAACAACTAGAATTCTTTAGTTTTTCTGTAGTTACAACGTTTTAATATTGAATATACTTTTTATGCATCTCTGGAATTAAAAAAAAATTTTTTTTTGAGATAGGGTTTCTCTGTGTTATCTTGGTTGTCCTGGACGTGCTTTGTAGACCAGGCTGGCCTGGAACTCACAGTGATTCTCCTGCCTCTGCCTTCTGAATGCTGGGATTACAGGTGTGCACCACCACACCCCACGCGCATATCTGGTATTTTGATCTATTCATCCTACAGTCTGACTTGAGAATCATAGAGTGGACTCAACATTAATTGACAGGGCTGGGTATGAAGTTCAGAAATATCCTATACTGTTTGCCCAGCACGTGGGAAGCCCTGGCACTCTGGCTTCCACCTCCAGCACTTTAGCAACAACAACTTAGTAAAACTGTCAAGGTATGCCTTAGATAGTTAAAGGTAAGTGAATGATAATTGGTTAAATTAATGTAAAAAGTCAGGGAAATGAATCAAGCCTGGTAGTTCACGCCATTAATCCCAGCACTCAAGAGACAGAAACAGGTTAGTTTGAGTTTGAGGCCAGCCTGTCTATGTAGGCAGTTCAGGCTAGCCTCTGCTACATTGCAAACTCAGGGCTGCATTACGAGACCTGCCTTCTTCCCTCAAAGCCCAGGGAAATGTTCTAATATGGGTCGCGTTTCCTCTGGTGCCCCCCCCCCCCTTTCCCCACAAGAGTAAATTGCTTCAACATTGTTCTGTAACAGTTCCAAAAGCTGAAAATTTATTTCGGTGCACACAGCAATGGCATTTAAACTCCAGTTCTCTTACATCTTATAAAAATAGTCAACCAGGGCCTGGAGTGATGTGATGGCTCAGAGGTTAAGAGCACTCTTTGCTCTCCGCAGAGGGACAGAGTTGCTTTGCTAGCCCCTGCATGGCTGTTCACAACCATCATGATTCTGGTCCCAGGGCATCCCACGCTCTCTTCTGGCTTCTGTAGGCACTACATTCACTTGGTGCACAGACATACAGACGGACAAAACACTCATATACTTAAAATCAAAATAAAGATTGAAAAAAAATTAAAAACAGAAAACTATGGCAGAAGTGGTGGCTTGAGCCCAAATTCCCAGCACTCCAGGGGCTGAGGCAGAAGTACCATAGGTTCGAGACCAACCTGGTCTACGTAGTGAGTTTCAGGCCAGCCAGGGCTATTTTAAGAAACTTCTTCTCAAAAAAAGAAAAGGTAAAGGAAACAAAATAGAAAACAAAAATAGAAAACCACTAGTTCAATAATGAGTTTTCACTGGGCATGGTGGCACTCAGAGAGGCAGGCAGATCTCTGTGAGTGAATCCAGGACAGCCAAGGCTACACAAGGAAACCCTATCTTGAAAAACCAAACCAACCAACCAAACCAAAAACCAACTGAGTTTTCTGCATAGATAAGTATTAATGCCTAGTCAAGTGAGGCTCTTCTTTTCTTTTCTTTTCCTCCTCCTGGAGGTTGAGCTTCTTGCCTAGAGCACGCCTCTGGCACCTGTCTCCACCACCGAGCCTGCCGCTGAGCCATAAGCCCTCAGTCTCAGGCAATGGCTTTTTCATTGTAGAAATTTCTTATCTGGTATATTATTTCTTATTTTTATTTATTGCGTTTTGACTTTTACTTAACTTCACGAGGGATTTCTAATGACAGCGCTTGGACAGCTTCACATTTGTCAGGGATTGCCTAAGAAGGGTGGTCCACAAAGTTAATGGCTGTACAAGCGGTTCAGAGAGTTACTGTTGTCCCTAGGTAGATCTGTAACACCAGAAGTTTGGCAGTGGGTCTCCCAGCTCTGTGGTTATTAGTGACAGTAATAGTAAACTCACTATAAAATGTAGGAATGAATAAATGACAGTTCCTAGAGCTTTAGTCATGTAAGTATTATGTTTTCTTTCTTTCTAGAGAACTGTTCATTATGGAATAGGTTGGAACTGTAATTTTATAGTTTTGGACTTTTGCTTGTTTGTTTTTGAAACAGGGTCTTTCTATTTAGTCCTTGCAATCTTGAAATTCACTATGTACACCAGGCTGGCCTCAAACTCTCAGAAATCTTCCCGCCTCTACTTACTGAGCTCTGGGATTAAAGGTGTGTGTCACCATACCCAGCCTTAGGGACTAATTTTAAATTTGTCAATATCTTGATTTTGGATTAGAAGTGGGTATTTAATGTCATATACATAATCATTTTCTTGTATGTTTTTTAAACCAGAATTTCATGTAGCCCAGGCTGGCCTCCAACTCCTTGTAGCTGTGGGTGCTAGGACCTGAACCCAGGTCTTCTGCAAGAGCAGTAAGCTCTCAACCGCTGAGGTATCTTTCCAGCACCAGCCATCTTTAGAAACTTTGAGTTTAGGATCTTAAAACTGTAAATAGGGCTGGAGAGATGGCTCAGCCGTTAAGAGTACTGGCTGCTCTTCCAAAGGTCCTGAGTTCAATTCCCAGCAGCCACATGATGGCTCACAACCATCTATACTGAGATCTGGTGCCCTCTTCTGGCCTGCAGGTGTCATGCAGGTGAAACGCTGTATACATAATAAATAAATAAATCTTAAAAAAAAACCCTGTAAATAATAAGTTATAGACTGAGTTCCCTTGTGGGTTTATTTTTATTATTTATTTATTTGTGTGAGTGATCCCCAACTTTGGTGCTAGGGTCCAAATCCACTGTGTTTGCTACACAGTGCTTTGAGCTAAATTCCCAATCCCAGAAATATAGATTTAAAAAGAAGAACAAGCACACAAGAAGGAAGCTGTCGGTTTCTGTGCGTATTTATTTATTTTTTTGTTGATCAGCACATTCTATTTAAGTAGCTATCTCTCTGTCTCAGAGGCCACCTACTTAATAGTTTCATCATTCAGTGTGGCACCACACTGGCCTACTCCGGGTTATCAAACCAGGCGCTGTGTGGTTGAGTTGCAGGCTGTGTTGTATAGTTTCCCTTGTTCTCTTTCCTCAGCTCTGTCAGCCTACGTGTGCTGACAGGATCTTCCCTGGAGTTGAGGGTAGGGGTGGACGTTAACCATGCGGAGACTTGGCCCTGAAGGTTTCATGGTTCTTCCAGAAGCGGAAGTCAGCAAGAGCCCTTGTGTCACTGCCCTCAATATCACCTTTCTTCAGCCTCCTCTGGTCCCAGGCTGATGCTGTTGAAACATCTTTAATCAACTGCTTTGGGTGTGTGTATAATATGTGTCTCAATTGATTTTTTTTTTTCTCCTCTTGAGAGATTATAAGGGGCATGAGGATAACTATGCTGTTCATGCTATGACAATACAGCTACAGGGTTTTCTGAGCTGATGGAAGGCTTCATGAAAGTGTACCTTTTTGGGCTGGAGAGATGGCTCAGTGGTTAAGAGCGCTGTCTGCTCTTCCAGAGGTCCTGAGTTCAATTTCCAGCAACCACATGGTGGTTCACAACCATCTATAATGTAATCTGATACCCCCTTCTGCAGATAAAGCACTCATATGCAATAAATGAAATAAATAAATCTTAAAAAAAGAAAGTGTACCTTTTTTTAAAAAAGTGGCTAAAGATTTGGGTGATGTGAATGTATAAAATAGGCAGTAAGGGTTGGTAGACTTTCTTCAGGAGAGTTAATAGATGAGGGCTCAGAGGCTAGTCTAGGGTGAATGTTTTCACTGAACTTTTCTATCAAGCCTTTGAGCCTCTGGATCCTGGGTCTTTCCTTTCCTTTCCTTTCCTTTCCTTTCCTTCCTTCCTTCTTTCCTTCCTTCCTTTCCTTCTTTCTTTCCTTTTTTCTTTTTTGAGACAGGGTCTCACTATGTAGTTCTATGGCTAGCCTAGAACTTGCTATTTAGATAAGGCATGCCTCAAACTCACAAAGATCTGCCTGTTTTTGCCTCCGAGTGCTGGGATTGAAGTCATGCACCACCATGCCTGACTAGGATCCCTAACTCCACACATGAGTTTTTATAAAGTTTGTATCATTGGATTTGGTTGAGATACAAAGCAAGGTACCTAGTGGAGTCATAGAAGATGAAGCTGGTAAGAACAAGAATGTTGTAGCTGGAGAGTGGAAGATGAGGATGCTAACTTAGGGAGTTTGAATAGTGATAGGCAGGCAGAGAGAGATATTGAGGGCTTCTGGAAAGAGTTTCTGAAGTGCTTTGGAAAGGTAACGGAATGCCAGAGATATAACTCAGCAAATAAAGGTGCTTGCCACTGTTTAGTGGGAATTTTGGTTTCTTTAAAAGCACAGAAATATTATAAGAATATGTTTTCGTTTTAACCCAGGTGTGGGATATGGGGCTGCTTCAGATTGTTCACAGCGGCCGACTGTGATTTGCCTCATGCTCTAGAAGCGGCATGATTTTTGCCAGTGGCAGATAGTTTCCCATGATTGTGTGGCATTTGGAATTGTGGGGACTTTTCAGAGGGTATATAAATGCCAGGGCCCCGAGAGGCAGGGTGGATCGTGGGTTGGTTGGTGGTTGCTGTTGGTTGTGGTTTGTTAAGTAGTCATGCTCAAGAAAGAAACAAGAGGAAGAAATTGGATGTCCTGACAGTGAAAATCAAACTTGTCTCAAGGAGGTCAGTGACCCTAGTCAGCAGGAAGCTCTCCAACAATAATGTTGCCTCCTTTCCCCTCTAGTCTGTTTTTTCTCCCTATCTAGTGTCAGGGGGTTGAAAGGGTGGAAGAAAAGGGGTGGAGAAGGGTAGAAGAAAGAAGAACCCACAGAGTAGCCAAAGTCTGGCTACCCCGCCCAAACTGACAACCTGAGTTTGATCCAGGTAACTTCACATGGTGAAAAAAGAGACCTAGCTACCGCAAGCCCCTCTCCCCCACCATACACACACACACACACACACACACGCACGCACGCACGCACGCACGCACGCACGCACGCGCGCACACACACAAAGATACATTTTTTAAAAGATGGTTTGCGGCTCAGAGGAAGGAAATGGGAGGGGTCCTATCTTTACAAAATCCATGACTAAAGAAAACTGGGTGAGATTTTGGGGGAGCAGCAGAAATGGGAACGGTAGGAGAGTTAGATGTTTCCGAGATTCAACCGAGGGGAGTCTAGGAAATGATGGGTGCTGACGTGAAGAGGCGTTAGACAAGTGTGGAGCTAGCGAGGTGACTCATCAGCTAAAGGTGCTTGCTGTACAAGCTTGACCCGAGGTAAAGTCCCAGAACTGGCATAAAAAAGCTGAGCGCAGTGGCATGCATGTGCAATCCCAGCACTTCTGTGGCAAGATACACGGACACAGGAGACGTGACCAGAAGCTTGTCCACCAGCTGGGCTGGAGGAGAGCGTGGCAGAAACACAAGAGACCATGTTGCAACAAGCAGGAGAGAGTGACCCTTGGAAAGCCATCCCCTGACCTCTGCATGTATGCTCAGGCACACGTATACCTGCATATACACTCAGTCACACACATGCAGAGTGAAAGCCTTAATACATTGTGTACATGTAGGAACTAATCAAAGAATAAAAATCTTTTTTTCTAAAGATTTATTTATCTATTTGTTATGTATACAGTGTTTTACCTGCAGGTACACCTTCAGGCCAGAAGAAGGCATCACATCACATTACATTACATTATAGATGGCTGTGAGCCACCATGTGGTTGCTGGGGATTGAACTCGGGACTTTTGGAAGAGCAGGCGGCGCTCTTACCCACTGAGCCATCTCTCCAGCCCAAAGAATAAAAATCTTATTAAAAAACCCAAATACTTAACTTACTCAGCTAGAGTGTTGGGCCGAGATGTAGCTTCTGGGTAGAATGCTTGCCAATGTGTATGAGGTCCTGGGATTAAATTTCTGGTACCTTAAACAGAAAAATGCCTCCTACCTACTCCAAACCAACTCAGAACTAAAGCCAAACCAGATAAAGAGTTTAGGCCATAGTTTGGTTTCCTCTAGAGTAGGCAGTAGCCATGGTCTCTTGAAAAAGGTATAGTGCTATAAAATCTACATTTCTTTGTATGTAACTTTCTTTTTGAGATTTAATTTGTGTGTGTGTGTGTGTGTGTGTGTGTGTGTGTGTGTGTGTGAGAGTCCAGACCCATTCATGTCCACGTTGGAGGCCAAAGGCTTAGGATCCTCTTGGAGCTAAAGCTTTGGGCAGTTGTAAGCCACCCAGCATGAGTGCTGGGAACTGAGCTCAGGTCCCCTACTACAGTAGTAATTCATGTGAATCACTGAACCATCTCTCTAGCCCCATATGTACGTGTCTTAAAAAATGTTGATGAATATTCATAATTCCAGCACTTGGTAGATAGAGCCAGTTTGAGCTCTGTGAATTCAAGACCAGCTTGATCTACATAGTGAGTTCAGGCTATATAGTGGAGACCCTGTTTCAAAAAAACATTTTTTTTTAGAAGAGAAATATAAATGTTATGTGTAGAACTGTGTTTTGGTAATTTTTGAGCAGGGCCCCACAGTTTTATTCTGTACTGGAATCTCTAGATTCCAGCAGGACCAGGGGCACAGGAACAGAGGAGCAGGACCATGAGGAGGAACAGTTGTTTCTATGGAAAGACTTGCTTGAATTTTTTTTTTGTCCAGTTTTTTGTTGTTGTTGTTGTTTGTTTGTTTGTTTGAGACATAGTTTCTCTGTGTAACACCCTTGGCTGCCTAGACCAGGCTGCACTTGAACTCATAGAGATCTGCCTCTGCCTCCCTTTTCTGGGCCACCACACCTGGTCCTTACCTGAATTATTGCCATGTGGTATATTATTAAAGGGCCGAGGGCTTTAAGGAGGTGACGTCATAGATAACTGTGAATGAGGCTGGGCATGATGGCTTAAGCCTATAGCCCTAAAGCCCGAGGCTGAGACAGGAGAACGAAGCAAGGGAGTCATGAGTCAGCAGTGTCTCAGCTGTGTTCAAGCTGGAGCTAAGCTGAGACCAGCAGGAGAGCTTCGGGAGGAGCACGCGTCTTCCAGGGAGCACTGCACAACAGGAATCAGGGGATTGTGTCTTAGGCAGACAAAGGAGTGCCCCTGTCTTAAGAAACCAAAACAAAAAAGATCAAACAGATAAACAAGCAAACAAACCCAAGCCAAACCAAAACCCCAAAACAAAAAAAAAACCCAAACACGATTTGTTTGTGCACATGCAGATGCTGAAATTTGACCAGGAGAAGGGTGTAGTTTTGTGGCACTCATTGGCTGAGAATGGAGCAGTCCTAACTAAAGTTGCTTGGCTACATACAAGTACACTTGACTTAGTTTCCTGTCAGGCAGCGGGCTGGAAGGCAAAGCAGATACAGACTCAGCTCTTGGAGACACTGGAAGAAGATGTGTCCACCACTTCTGTTCCTGAGCACATTGGCCCAGCGCCTGTCACTGGGTGGAGTGTGTTGACTCATGCTGTGTTGTAATCTCTTGGACTCAGGTCCTGGGTTGCTCTGTTGTGACTGACACTGAACTGAAGGTGCTGGAAGTACAGTGACCCCGGAGGAAGAGCCACTCAAAGCAGGGGGTGGATGGAAGGGAACTGGGAGTTATGCAACCAGAGCAAATGCTTTTTTATTTTCTCAGTTTTTTTAAAAATTAAATTTATATGCTCATAGGGTATCAAGTCTCTTCTTGGTAACCTGCTATCCTTTCTCTGAGTGCCACCAGGTCTCCCCCTCTAGGGGACGTGATCAAATATGGGGCACCAGCGTATGTGTAAAAGTCATACCCCACTCTCCACTCAAGTGTGGAGACTATCCTGTCTATTGGCTAGATCTGGGTAGGGGTTTGAAGTTTACCTGTATTGTCCTTGGCTGGTGCCATAGTTTGAGCGGGACCCCTGGGCCCAAATCTGCCTATCATAATGTTCTTCTAGTAGATTTCTAGGACCCTCTGGATCCTTGTACTACAGAGGGAGGAAGTCCCCCTCAGGCACAGGCATAGGGGAGGGGAGTAAGGGGAAAATGGGAGGGAGGGAAGAATGGGAGGATACAAGGGATGGAATAACCATTGAGATGGAACAAGGATCAATTAATAATAAAAACACCAAAAAAGTATAAATTAAATTTATTCTTTCTACGTATATGTGTCGGTGTGCACATGCCATCGTGTGCATGTGGGGGACGGTGGACAACCCGTGGGAATTCTCTCCTTCCACCATGACGATTCCAGGGACTAAGCTCAGGTTTGGCCATTACTCACAAAGCCATTGTAGCACTTACCCCTGTCCTCAGTTTGTAAGCGATAACACCTCTTTCCCTTCAGTAACTGTTTTATCTTTTACTTTTGGTTGTGAGCCTAGCCCTGGCTGAGCCATCTCTCCAGCCCCTGTTTTATCTTTTAATATCATTTCACATTAGTTACAAATTCTGTATGAAGGCAAATAGTGGCTTATGTCAGCATTTGTAACCCTCTGCTATTGCGCTTGCTGGGAGGAAGTCAATATAAAGTCAGTGTTCACGGGAAGGACAGTTAAGCATTTTTCTTCCCTTGAAGAGTTTGAGAAACAGAGGGCTGTGGGCTTCCTTTTTCACAATATATATTACATCTTTGGTTGGGAAATAAATACTGAGTTGTTTAAAACACACTAATTTTGGAAAAAAAATTTGGTAAAAATGTAATCTTTAATCAAATTAATCTGTCCTTTTCCTCCTAATTCATCATGATGGTGTTGGGTGTCTGGTGGCAACTGAGACTGGATAATGCAAAATTGTCAAAGCAATGTAATCCTCATTATTTACAGTCACTTAAAAGGATAAATTAATCACCAGGCACTAATCTTGGATGCTTACTCCATTGGCCTGGAAATATCTGCCCCTCTCCCCCTTTTCTTTTGGAAAGCAAGTTGGTGCGTTAGTAGAGCTGTCAGAACTGATCAGCTTTTCTAAACCCAATAGTAAGTGACCAGAAGCCTTTCCCTTCCTGCCTCATAGCACGGCCATCCCTTTACTCTGGAAACTGGAGTGCTAGAACGCCTTTAATATCCAGCCTGTGGAGTAGCCAGAGCTCAGAGACTTACCTCTAGTTTAGGGATAACAAAGCTGCCTTCATGGTACAGACTGTAAAATGTACTTCTTGTTCTGTTTTTGTTTTTAAGAGAAAGCATCTCACTCTGTGGCTTTCACTGACCAAAAACTCAGCATGTAATCTAGACTGGGTTCAAATTCTTGGCAATCATCCTGTCTCAGCTTCCCAAGTGCTGGGATTATAGACCTCTGCCACCCCTGCCATTTTGATACTAATTCATCTGCCTATGTGTGCTTTGATAGAATGCTGGGAGTAAGGCAGGATTTAGGGGGGCTCATTTACTGCTCACGCAGACGACCAGAGCTTGGGTCTCAGCACCTATATCAGGTGGCTCACCCACCACTGCCTAACGGAGGATCAAGCACCCCTTTCTCGACTTTCAGACTACCCACCAGCATTCACACATGCACATACAGCCCCCCCATATACTCATAATTAAAACCAAATCTAAAAAAAAAAAAAAAAAAACTAAACAAACCCAGGATTAGTAATTGTGTCCTGTTTCTAGTGAATTATTTGCATTGTGATAAATCTAATACTACTTATTACCAGAAATGTAAATTAAGATTTGAAAAGAAATGTAGATAAAAGTCTTAACTAGGAATCATTTTAGAAGTCTTAGGTTTTTTTTTGTTTTTGTTTTTGTTTTTTCGAGACAGGGTTTCTCTTGTAGTCCTGGCTGTCCGGGACTCAATCTGTAGTCCAGGCTGGCCTCGAATGCACAGCGATCCACCTGCCTCTGCCTCCCGAGTGCTGGGATTAAAGGCGTGCGCCAACCTGCCCAGCTTAGAAGTCTTAAGTTTTAAAGGTCAGCTTCATTGAGGTAGAATTTATGTTAAATAAGAGCCACTGATGTTAAGTGTTCAATTTGACTGACGGCTATAATTTTGCATCATAATCTAGAATGTTCCCTGTCCCCCTTTGCACTCCTCTTCCTTTGTCCTTTGGTTGTAGAAACCACTAATATCCTTCCTGTCAGTGTAGTGTTTACCTTCCCTGGACTTCCATATGTACATACATATGTAAGTGTAGCATCCAGTGTCTTCCTTTCTGTTTGGTTTTTCCCTCAATGTAAAGCTTTTGAGATTCTCCTGAGTTTTGCAGCTATTAGCAGGTCTTACTTATGAGTATGCTACATCGAGTGACTGCATACGTTGCCTACACATGTTGAGTTATTTTGATTGTTTCTAGTTTTTGCCTCATGAGCAGCGCTGCTGCAAACATCAGTCTTTAAGTCTCTGAGTGGATATGTTTTTATTTTATTCTGTATTTATCAATTTTAAATTTTCTAAGAGGATAATACTGTATTTTTTAAAAAAATGTATTAAATAAGACTGTGGGCCGTAGGGATGTAGCTTGGTGGTAGAACATTGGCCTCACGTGTGCAGGGCCATGGCTGGGTTCAATCTCTGGCAAACAAGAATTTTTGGCTAAATAAGGAAGTGAAAAAGTGGTCATAGATGAACTCGGAAAAGACTTTAAAAGTGTTTGTGGATCCGGTAGTGGTAGTATCACTTTAGAGTTAACTATGGTTAATATTTCAAATCTTTAATTAAAAATGTTTTTTTTTTTTTTTTTTTTGGTTTTTTGAGACAAGGTCTCTCTGTGTTAGCCTTGGCTGTCCTGGACTCACTTTGTAGACCAGGCTGGCCTTGAACTCACAGCGATCCACCTGCCTCTGCCTCCCGAGTGCTGGGATTACAGGCGTGCGCCACCACGCCCGGCTCTAAAAATGTTTTTACTGTTTGGGAATTTAATACATGCAGATAATGTTTCGATCGAGTCCACGTCCCTCCTTTCTTCTCCTCAAATTCCTTCTTCTCTTCTCTTTCCCAACACTTTTCTCTTCCAGATTCTTCTTTTTTTTTTTTTTTTAAATCCAGCGAGTCCACCTCATGCTGCGCGTATGTGCATGTATGTGGGGCCATCTTGTGGGACATGGGTTTCCTGGCTGCCAGGAGTGGCATCCCTGAAGCCAGTAGACTCTTCCTCCTCTAGCAGCCACTGATGGCCAATGTTGTCTGTCCCCTGTGGTGCTGGGACTTGGGCTGACTTGATCTTTGCATGTAGTCACTGTGAGTTCATGCGTGCAATGGCCTGCTCTGTCCAGTAAGTTCTGGTTTGCTGCAGATGTCCACTACCTCTGGCTCTTATAGTTGTAAAAATAAGGGCTTTCTACTCTCATCCTTGCTCCCAAGTAATGACACGGAGACCTTTATATTCAGTAATAATAGCTTTAGGCCTGTCACTGAGCAGATTCTTAGTTAGCTCAATCTAAACCAACCCGACTAACCCTGGCACTGGCCTACTTCCCAGCCATGTGGCCCGTTATCTGTCATCGTGGTCTCTCCCTGGCTGCTCCTGGTCTAACCATGTCCTCATGGCGACTTCCTGTTTCCCACCTGGGACCCTTTCTGTCTCTCTGGGCTCTGGAAATCCTACCTTATCCTCTCCTGCCCAGCTATTGGCTGTTCAGCTCTTTATTAACCAACCAGAAGTGATGGAAAACAATTTTTTTCTTTTTTTTTTACACAACATTGAGACCAGAGACGCTTCATAGAAATGAGGAGGCGGGGGAGGAGGGGTAACAATGCCAATGTCAGGACTGTAACCATATCTCTGGGTACAGAAGAAGTCAGCACTTGAGTACACAGTGCACAGAAACATCCCCCAACATACAGTCTTTCCACATTTTCTTCTGCAATGATTCCTGCCTCTTGTGGGTAAGGAGTATGATTTAGGTGTCCCATTGAGAGCTGAGTACTCTACAGCCTCTTATTCTCTACGTGCTGACCAGTTGTGGGTCTCTGTATTAACTGCCATCTACTGTAAAAAGAAGCTTCTCTGATGGTGGTCGAGCGTACACTAATGTATGGCTATAAAGATAAGAGCATAGGGGGTAGCTTATTACTATTATTACTATAATCGTGTTAGGTTCTCCCCTAGGACCTATGATCGAGCTAGCCACAATTCCCCCTCCACCCCCACCCCCCCAGTTAACTATACCAGGCATGAGTTCCATTGTGTGAAATGGGACTTAAATCCAACCAGAAAGTGCTTAGTTACTTCCGTTCATATCGCTATTACTCCAGTGGCCATGCCTTACCAGCTCGGTCAATACTTAGCTTGCAGTGTTCAGAGCTGAGTAAGACTATTCAGGAAAGATGCAACTTTCAGGTCTGTGCCATTTTGATTTCTCCATGTTCTGTCACCCACTATGTGGTGTCTTCAGCAATAGGGTCTTATCATCAAGTTCTGGAAGGCAAGAACAGTGCTGTGTTAACTTTTCTGTTACTGTGATTAAACACTATGACCAAAGCAAGTTCATGATGACAGAGTGAAGGTGTGGTGACAAGCTGAGAACCCACACGTTGATCTGCAAGTAGGAAAAGAGAGACACACTGGGAATGGTGTGAGTCTTCAAAACCTCAAAGCCCACCCCCAGTAACAGCCTCCTCCATCAAGGGCACAGCCCCCAGTTCTTCCCAGTTTCCCCATCTGAGGACCAAGTATTTAAACGTGCGCCCCTGGGAACCGCTCTTATGTAGTGGCTTGCAGTGTTTGGAGTGGTCAACCATACCTAGCCACAGGCTTTTTATTTGTCAGCCTGTGTTCAGGACGGAAGCATTGTTTCTCCTGTTATAGGGTAACTCCATTTAATCCTTTTTTCATATGTGTATTTATGTTTCGGGAAGCGTCTACATTAGTAGGTTTCCAGATGGCATTTTCAGAGGTCTTTAGTGTTTATCCTTCCCCACGCGCGTCTGCTCTATCCCACCCTCCTCTTCCCACCCTGTTAGCCCTTTCTGTTCCGTTACTCCCCTTCCCCTCCAGGCCCTCTTCCCTTGAAATCCACCCTGGGGCCCCTTCCCGGAATCGCCACTTTCACATAAGCATCTAAAGAGTCAAAGATAAAATTTAAAGTCACATTTATTTATTTATTTATTTATTTATTTATTTATTTATTGTATGTGTATGCATGCTTGAGTGTAAACACATGGCTGCCCAGGCTCACACATGCGTATGGCGGCCACAGAACAATTTGCAGGAGTCAGTTCCTTCCGTTAGGTGGCCTGGGCATTGGATTCGGGTTGCCAGGCTTTGTAGCTTTGCCCCGTGAGCTTTCTCACTGGCCCCAGAGTTAATGTTTTCCATGTCTTGATTTTTGAGACAGGGTCTCTCTGCATAGCTCTGGCTGTCCTGGAACTCACTATGTAAGCTAGACTGGCCTTGAACTCATAGAGACCCACCTGCTTTTGTCTCCTGAGTGCTGGGATTAGAGATTTGTGCTACCGCACCTGGCATAGACTTCATATTTAAAAAAAAGACCCAAGGTCTGGAATTGGTGACGCAGGCCTATAATCCAAGCTGCTTGGGAAGTTGAGGCAGGAGGATTGGAAGTTCAAGGCTACATAGCAAGACTGTCTAACAAAACAAAACAGGAAACAAGCAGAAACAGCAGGAGCCTGTAGGGAGGAAGAAGGTAGCGTTGTCATGGGAATGCGGTTTGTGAGGCTAGTGCAGTAAGGCTGGAGGTGCGGGAGTCTGGAATGCGTCTGTCTGGGTGGGTGTTTGCAGGACCTGGAGAGGGGGAAAGACCTTGAGCATATGCATTAGGCTTCCTGTGGCCACGATGCCACTGGAGGAGCCTTTACTTCTGGTTATAGAGCTGAGTTGAAGAGAACAGCAAAGCATTGGCAGCTAAGCAGTGCTAGAAGCAGGGTTGGGAATCCAGGCAACTGGATGCACGCACGTGCAGGAGGACCAGTCTCTACTTCCTGCCTTCCCCTAAGCTGTGCTCAGCAAGCCCACCAGACAGTGTGCCGCGTGCCGCTGACAGAAGGTTCAAGAGACAAAGGCAAGCGACTTCATGTCTCTGTTTTCATCTCTAGGGTGGCTTCTTTTCTCTGCCTATACATTGTCACTGGAGACTTGGAAACACCTGTGTATTTTAAGTTTTGGGCGATTAGACATGTAAAACCTTACATTTTTATCTTGATAAAAACATGTCACAAAACCTGACATTTCAGTCATTTTAAGTGGCATTCGGTACATTTGCATTGTGTGCACCTATCATCATCACCCTGAGCATTAATGAGGAGTGTCACTGTGGCATCTCTCTTCTGCCCTTTGTGTCACTACAAATGCAATATGTTCTTTTACCCAGTAGAGCACTCATGAGTAGCGTTGAAACTGAGGCGTTGGTGACGGTGCTCATTAAGTTTAAGTTCAGCAGGGCACAGAATTATGCTGTGGCCGTGGGTTTATGGCTATTAAATTGTGGCACTGACTTTACAGCTGTGTATTGTGATTTTTGCCACTGCCTTTTCTGTAGCTGTTGAAGGTCTACAAATGTGGAAGCCCTTATGTACAGCGTTTATGATGACGTCTGACATAGAGCATGGCGGGTGGTAGGCATTCACTGATGGTGTGTGTGTGTGTATACAACCTTGTTGCCTTTCCTCAGAAGCCATCCACCTTGTTTTATGTGTCTTTTTGTTTTTGTTTTGTCTTTTTAGCCTTTGGTTTTCGGTTTTTAGAGGCAGGGTTTCTCTGTGTAGCCTTCGCTATCCTAGACTTGTTTTGTAGACCAGGCTGGCCTCTAACTCAAAGAGATCCACCTGCCTCCATCTCCCTGAATGCTGGGATTACAAACATGCACTACTGTGCCTGGCTTTGTTGTATGTGTTTTAAAAATATATTATTTTAAATTTAATTTCTGAGAATTTTATTCAAGTGTACAATAGTTTTATCATGTTTAACCCCATTCCCCACTTTCCAACTTCTCTGGATCTCCCCCATATCTCATTCCTACTTCTTTCTCTCTCTCTCTCTCTCTCTCTCTCTCTCTCTCTCTCTCTCTCTCT
>OU015750.1:70008559-70019351 GCA_907169655.1 Acomys percivali
GATGAGTGTTGGAAAAGGGAGAACACTGAGGCAATTTAGCAGAACATTCTTGGAGTAATCTGGTTCTGGTGTATTCCTTCACAGAAGGTGCTGTAAGCAGCTTTGTTGGGTCCTAACTAGCTACTTGAAAGCATTACTAAGTTGGTCTTCCACATTTAAGGGGAGTAATTTTCTCTTTTAAAAAATTATTTACACCGGGCTGTGGTGGCGCACACCTTTAATCCCAGCACTCAGGAGGCAGAGGCAGGTGGATTGCTGTGAGTTCAAGGCCAGCCTGGTCTACAAAGTGAGTCCAGGACAGCCAGGGCTACAGTGAGAAACCCTGTCTTGAAAAAACAAAAAAAAATTATTTACATATTCATTTGTTTACTGTTTTGTGTACATGTATGCACAAGAGCCATGGTGTTCATGTGGAGGTCAAAGCACAATCTCTTTCCTTCTACCACACAGGACTCGGGGATTGAACTCAGGTTGTTAGGTCTGGCAACAGGCTCCTTTTACCCACTGAGCCATTTTCCTGGCCCAGAAGCTATTTTTCTTGATGTTTGAGAATTTGCTGTATAAAGAAATTAACATTTAGGTGAAGAACAATGGAATATTTTTTCACTGTTTTGGAGAATGTTTTTCAATACATTTTAGAAAAACTTAACCTGTTAACCACTTTCCTTCTATTGGTCATCAATCCTGTTATAATTTCAAAGATTAAAGAGATATAGTAAGAGGATTATGTACGTATTTATTTGTACCGCTTTATAGTTGTCAGCTTAGGTGTGCTAACCAGAAGTTATAAAAGCTGCGCGGTTGTTTATAAGGAGAGGGAATGCACAGAGCTGGGCTTTGGGCCAGGCAGTCTCTGTGGCAAATCTAGAGTTCTCCACTTGCGTTGTTGCGCACACTTTGGCGCATTGCTTAATCACCAAGCAGGGGCTACTTCACTTGCAGCTGGTTAAGACTGAATAGAGTGCTTGCACAGCGTCTGCCGCGTGGCAGGAGCTCACTAAATGTTAGTTTTCATCCTCCTTACAAAATCAGAGGGGTGTGTGTGTGTGTGCTCTGAGTATCTTTTCAGAGTTCTGGTTGCTGTTAGTGACTGCTTTCATTCTTCATTTGGACCCTGTCCCATGGCAGCGGTTCCTGTACCTAAGAGGGAAACGTTTACCACAGGAAGAGAAGAAGGAGCGCAGCAGAGTAGGGCTTTTGAGAGTCTTCTGAAGAAACGATGTTCAGGCAAAGAACAATTTGTTGTTTCCTGTTTTGGAGAATAGTATCAATGCTTTACAAGAACCTAGTGATATTTTTATATTTACTGCTTTCCCACTCACTATAAGGTCATCAATCTTAGTTACTTTCTCAAAAATTAAAGAACTATAGTAAGAAGACTGTGTATTAATCTGTGTTACCTCATTCCACAGGGATCTGATGTGGTTTTTAGCATCAGAAAACACAACACAAAACAAAACAAAACAAAAAAGATGTGGAATGTGATGTTCACATAGGTGGAAATAACCCTTAGTATAAGCCATCCTAGCCATGTGGTTATTATAAGGCAGTGACACAGAAATGGAATAAGAAGTAGAGCGGATGTGGCCACAGTGAAAGTCAGTGGAAGTCCAGTGCCCTCTCCTTAGCTTATAGGAAGTGCTGAGGACTGAGCGGACTTGGTGTTGTCCTTGTGCTAGAGGCAGCCGTAGAGTTAGCATCAGGCTGCTGCTCCAGTCCCTGTCAATGAAAGCAGAGACAGCAGCACCAAGGCGCTGGGTAATCGTACCTGAGGGCTTGGGCACTCGGTACCCAGAGTACCTGCACAGCTGAAAAATGTTGTTTTGTTTTTTTTCAGTTTTTATATTGGGTTTATATGTTTTAGTTTATGTGAAAGTGTTAAGTCTGCATGTATGTATCATATAGTGTGCGTGCTTGGTTCCCCGGAAAGTCAGAAGAGGGCACTGGGTTCCCTGAAACTGGAGTTACAGATGGTTGTGAGCCACTCACCATGTGAGTGCAGGGAATCAAATTCAGGTCCTCCGCAAGAGCAACAAAGATGGTTCGTAACTGCCGAACCATCTTTTTATCACAGTTTTTCTTTCTAAAAAAATCATCTTGGCTGGCCGTTGTGGCACACGCCTTTAATCCCAGCACTTGGGAGGCAGAGGCGGGAGGCTCGCTGTGAGTTCGAGGCCAGCCTGGGTCTACAAAGTGAGTCCAGGACAGCCAAGGCTACACAGAGAAGTCCTGTCTCGAAAAACCAAAGCCAAAATCAAAATTAAAAAATCATCTTAAAAATTTAAAAATCATTTTTATTTATGCGTACATATGTGTACCTGTTTTCCTGGATTACATGTCAAGTGTGCAATGACTGAAGAGGCCAGAGGGCATTGGATGACCTGGCGATGGAGTTACAGGTGACTGTCGGGTGCCCAGTGTGGCTGCTGGGAACTGAACCGAGGCACTCAGTGAGTGCAGCAAGTGCGCTTAACTGCTGAGCCATCTTCCTAGCCCCTTAAAATTCACCTTTAAATATCACTGTATCCAGTGGGACTTTTAAAAAAAAGAAGCAAATACATAAAATTATTGCTATGCCTGAGGAGGAGGCTACAGCACAGAAGAGACACAAAGTACGAGCCTCTCAATAGGGTTGTTGACAGCGCTGTCCCGCGTGATGAGCATCCTGTTTTAGAACTGCACTGTCTCCATCTCAATTAGAATGAACTGGGCCTATTGTGAGGTTGGTGTCCTGTACTGGGCAGCGAATCATGACTGAACAACTGCCGAGTAGAAGCAGGCTGAAGGAGTTTGCCTTCTACTGTAAATGGTTGTAAGGTTACAGCATTTGTTACCCTTAGAGGAAGAAATCTTATTAATGAGGTTTGCAGAAGACTGAACTGTATAGATCTAAGTGAAAAATTTCCCCGAAGACCAGCCTTTGTTTTTTGTAATGTTGTTATTTATTTATTTATTTATTTATTTTTCGGGACAGGGTTTCTCTGTGTAGCCTTGGCTGTCTTGGACTAGCTTTATAGACTAGGCTGTTCTTGAACTCACGGCAGTCCACCTGCCTGTGTCTCTGGAGTGCTGGGATTACAGGTGTGCGCCACCATGCTCCATTAATGCTGCTAATTTCTAACAGATATAGAGATGAACTGTAAAGGCTCAAGTAGATAGAGGTTTGGTATAGTGTGATTTATCTCTCTTTAAAACCCCAGACCTTAAGTCAGGTATGGTGGCGCACGCCTTTAATCCCAGAACTCGGCAGGCAGAGGCAGGTGGATATCTGTGAGTTCGAGGCCAGCCTAGTCTACAAAGTGAGTCCAGGGCAGCCAGGGCTACACAGAGAAACCCTGTCTCGAAACGACGACGATGACAACAACAAAACCCAAATCTTGTCACTTTTCATATTTTAGGGTAATATATGAAATATAAGTTCAGAAATCTATACTTAGAGCAATGTTGCTCTGGGCAAGACTTTCCAGCGGTGTGAATGGTTTTAAGTTAGTAGATGCTAACCCTTTAGCACTCCTCTCTCTGCCCTCGTCAGCCAAGGCTGTGAGCCATCGTGCCCAACCATGAGCAATCTTGTCCATTTTACCTCAGTGAACTCTATAAATGTTATTTTTGTGTGTGTGTAAGCCATGACCAAACACTATTGCATTTACAGCTTCAGTTCACTTTAAAGCAGACTGGTACACATCCCTGCGATCCCAGCTACTCCAGAGGGATTGTACATTTGAAGCCTTTTTGGTCTATTTTGCAAGTTTAGGGCCAGGGTGGGTAAGTTAGCAAGAGCCTATGTTAAAATGCAAAAGCCCTGAGAATGTAGCTTAGCGAAACAGCACTCGCCCAAGCCCACACAAGGCCCCAGGTTCCATCTCCAACACTGCAACACGGCCATTGAGATTTGAACGCGGTCAGGATTACTTTGAAGTTCACTATTTCAGAGTCTTGATATTATGGACAAAATAGTTTAGTTATTTATCTCAACACACAAATCACTTCTTTTACTTTTATATTCCTTCCCATCCTCCCTCCCTCCCTCTTTCATCTTTCACTTTTCTTCTCTTCCTCCTCCTCCCCTCCTCCTCTTTTTCCTCCTTCTGCTCCCCTTCCTCTTTGTCCCCCATCCTCTTCCCCCTCCTCCCCATCTTCCTCCTCCCCATCTTCCTCCTCCCCCTCCTTCATCTTCCTCCTCCTCCTTCTAGACAAGGTCTTGCTGTAAAGGTCTGGATTGGCATCAAATTTGCTATATGGCCCAGGCTGGCCCTTAACCTTACACGCTTCTCTCTTAGCTGCCTGATTGCTGGGATTACAGGCATGTGCCATCACACCTTCCTAACTTTCTGAGATGAAAAGTATATTTCATCCAACAGTTTTCGCTGTTGGAATGAATGGTTCCAGTCAACACAGGATGAAGGTTAGAGCAAGTCCTGTGATAATGGGATTGGAAACACTGATGCTAATTCAAGGCTTACTTAATGTAGCTCTGATGGTTACATATAGATGCATCGACATTTGATATAGTGCTACATGCCTGTCATTCCAGCTACTTGGGATGAGGTAGGAGGATTCTGAGTGTGAGGCCAGTCTAGGCTACATAGAAAAACCTTGCCTTTACAATGTAAATAAGTAATTAAAACCCAGACTTATAAAAGTGAGGACTATGTCAAAGAGTGACAGGGCCAAATGTAAGAGCCCTCAAAGAGCTTCTAGTAGTTAACAAGATTTAAATATAACCAAAACCGTATCACTGTCTCGAGCCTGTTACCAGTGTGAATATATGTCTGAAGAAATGAATGTGGGTGAACACATTGATCTCCCACACGGAAGAATTCCAAAGTTTATGTAGCAGGTACTTTGCTCCCAAGGAGAGCTTAATTTTCACTCCTGCAGTGTGAGCTGTACTTAGTGATTTCTTTCTAAAAGTCCAATATAACAAGGGGAAAGGAAGGCAACTTCACATTAGGGAACCCTGAAAACACTACTCACAGAGCTGTTCAAGGTGGTAAGTCATGGTGACTATGTGTGGCTTCACGACTGTGCTGTTCCTTCGGAGCACTTGCTTCTCCACAACAGCCACATCTAGGGGCGTTCTACACACACCTGATACTCCCCAGAACCACCAAGGTCCCAAGCACAGGGGAAGCCAGGCAGACTGGCAGAGTCAGAAGGAGCCCAAGCACACATGTGCTCTAATATAATGTGCTGTCCTAGACTGCATCCCAGAACAAAAAAAGACATTAGGTAAGCCTAAAGAAATCTGAACAAGCCAGGCATGGTGGCACACACTTAATCCTAGCACCTGGGAGGCAGAAGCAGGCAGATCTCTTGTGAGTTTAAGAGCAGCATGGTCTATAGGGTGAGTTCTAGGACAGCCAAGGCTGCACAGAGAAACCCTGTCTCAAAAAGCCAAATAAATAAATAAATAAATAAAGAAGGAAAGAAAGAAAGAAGGAGAGAGAGAGAGAGAGAGAGAGAGAGAGAGAGAGAGAGAGAGAGAGAGAAGGAAGAAACAAAAAAAGAAACCAAAGGACACAATATCAATATTGGTTCCTTAATGACTTGAAAATATCATACTAATGGAAGATGTTTTTTAAAAAAGAATCCAGATGTAGGATAGGACATGTGATTACAATCCGTACCTTCATTTTTATGTAAATATGAAACTTTTAAAAAAAGACAGACTCTATATAGTCCTGGCTGGCCTGGACCTTGCTATGTAGACTGGGCAGGCCTTGAATTCACAGAGATCCACCTCCCTCTGTAAAAGTAACATCTTTAAAATGTACAGGTTGGTCTAATGCAGCAACTTTTTCTACAATCCAGTGTCTCTCAGCTAATCTTACTCCTCCTTTCTGTTTATCACAGTACAATTGGATCTTTATGAATCCACACATAAACTAGATACTCAGATTCCATACAAAATTAACAAAATGGCAGAACTCTCTCTTTTGAGACAGGGCCTCTCTACTATGTAGCTGTGGCTGTCCCAGCACTAGCTATGTAGACCAGGCTGGTCTCTGTAATGCTGGCATGGCTTGTAGCACCTGCTCTGCAGCCCCTGACCCTAGAGCGCTATCTTTATTTTGTTGAGACAGAGCCTGTTTTATGTTGCTCGGGTGGGTGCCAAACTAGCTGTGTAGCCCAGGATGATCTTGAAATAATGCTATCTTGTCTCTATCCACTGAGCACTAGAGTTAGAAGTGAGTGTCACGAGGCCTGGTTTACGCAGTGCCGGGGATCGAATCCAGGGCCTGGTGCCTGACAGGCAAGCATTTTACCAGCTGAGTCCCAGTGCTTGAATTCTTTAGTTAGTATGTTGAAACTTTATAGAAAATGTGAGTTTCCAATAGCAAATAATTAACTCATCTGAAACTGTGATTTTTCTTAAATTTGATTAGATTACCCTAACTTCATCAATTGCTAATTATCGTCTTAACAGTTACAGAATAGTCCATTGAAACTGCAGCAGAGGCACTAAGGTCCAGTAGTGTGGTTTCAGAAGTGACTGTTGGATTTGATAGGTGCTCAGGAGTTGGAGTGAGCACTGGGACCTCTAAAACCCCTAGAAGGATTCCTGTTAGAAGGAACATTTTGTGAACTTCCTTCAGAAGTTTATGATGTAGCCACTTCCCCTTACACATGGCAGAAACGCTAGAGTAGATGCTCTTGAACTTGTTATCTAGCGAGTCTCCAGGGCACTTACATCCACTGGGGGCACTGGGTCCCAAGACAGCCCCTGGAAACTCTCCCAAGGGGAGGCCTGGAGCGATGGCTCCGTGGTTAAGAGGATGCGAGTTTTTGATTCTTGGTACCCACACAGCAGCTCCCTGTTTGTAACTTCAGTCCCAGGGTACCCTTCCTCTGGCCCCCTCCAGCACTGCGTGCAAAGAGTGTACAAATATACACGCAGACAAAATGCCCACACACATTAAATAAATAAATAAATAAATAAATAAATAAATAAATAAATAAATATCCAGCAAGGAGAGAGCTATTGCTGGCCAGCAGCTCCCCACAGCAAGAGCTGTACAGGAGGTGGCCGGGTTGGGATTTGAAAGGATTTGTGTGTGCTTCCTACAGATCAGAGGAGGAGGTGAGAGGCAGCCCCACAGCTGTTCTGACTCCTGCCAAAATAGACTTCCTAGAAGGGTGGTCCAGCTCCAATAGTCCTGTGAATGACTGCCCAAAAAGCTGCTGGTAGAGCTATAGCTAAAAGGAGCTCACAGGCAGGATTTGGAAGGCATGCATCTGTGAGAAAGGCAGCTCTGTTCACCGTCATCTCTCTGTTGCCACTGATGGGTGATGTCCTTGCTCTCCGTACCCAGCCTTGGCTCTCCCACACCCACCTTGGAGAGAACAAACAGCTAGGGATGGGAGAAATGGGGTGCAGCTGATCCCAAGTCTTTCCTGGGTCTAGAAAATGTTCAGTTCCAAAGAAAGACTGGCTTGTTGGCTGGAGTGGAGTGGCTGCAAGCTTTCTGTTTTTTAACATAGACAAAAAGACCACACAATCTGTTAGTGCTCATCCAGTGACAGAGGAAACTGTTTCCTCCACAGATAAATTTTAAGGGGATGATCAGGAAACTGTACATGATCATATCTTGCTCTTGGTGCTGTTTAATAAGCGTGCAAGCCTGTAAGTTTTCATGTTTGGCATAGATCTTGTGAGATCACTCATTTCTTTAGCACAAAATTATTATTTAATGACTATTATGCCTACTTAATACTTCATTTTCAATTTTTGGCTTTCTTTGTATGTCTTCTTACAGAACCAGCAGGAAGGTATGATTTCTAATTTTCAAGATTTTTTTTTCCCTTGGGAGAAATAATATATTTTTAGAAAAATAAGACCATGTATGGTTTTACCAAAATCTATAGTAGTCAGGCTTTTGCAAGGGTTTTGTTGTGTTTGTGTTGTCTTTATTTTGTCTTTTGGGGGCCAGAGTATACGTTGATTCATGAACATTACATGTAATGTATGCTCTTAGATTTCTTGACGTGGTTTACTATTTGATGTTAGTACCTTGATTGTAAAAGTGACTTTATCTAAGAATGGATGGCAGTGTTCTGTCCCGCTGCCTTTTAATGGTGTATTGTTTTTTTCATCTTACTTATTTATTTATTTTTGAGACATTGTCTCACTTTGTAGCCCTGGCTGGCCTGGAACTTACTGTGTAGATCAGGCTAGCCTCAAACTCTAGTGACCCTCCTGCTTCTGTCTTCTGAGTGCTGGGATTAAAGGTGAGCAGCACCATACCTATCCCAGTAGGTTGTTTTTCTTTCTTTCTTTTTTAAAAATCACCTGTAATCATTTTTTTTTAAAGATTTATTTATTATTATGTATGCAACACTCTGCCTGCAAGTGCAGGCCGGAAGAGGGCATCAGATCATATTATAGATGGTTGTGAGCCACCATGTGGTTGCTGGGAATTGAACTCAGGACCTCTGGAAGAGCAGTCAGTGCTCTTAACCTCTGAGCCATCTCTCCAGCCCGTAAATTGTTTTTCAAGCATTGTATGTTAAGTTTTTTTGAGTGGGATTACATTAGTACTATGAGTGTTTTATTTATTTATTTTGAAGGACAGCGTCTTTGTAGCTCAGGCTGGACTTGAACTCGCAGTAGTCCTCCTGCTTCAGCCACCCAAGTGTTGGCATCACAGGTGAGCCATCACACCTAGCAAAAACCTTTTGTTCTAAACCACAAGTAATTAGCAGATGGCCATGACTGTCCATGTTTCATTAAAATCACCTAAAACCTAGATAAAATCACAGATATTTCCTCGAGAAAAACTATAAAAATTCAACCACAGTGTGCGCAAATGTATAAAATGCTGAATCAACTTTATATATGGCTTCCAATATTAAATCAATATTTACTTTACTTGAAGATGATGAAAATTTCTAAAAAAGCATGAGTCGGGGTGTGTGTATGTGTGTGTGTCTGTGTGTCTGTGTGTGTGTGTAATCCAACTAGTAGAGTCCTAAAAATTAGCATTCCCAAACTGCTAAGTAAAAATAGCTTTGAGAAGTTGTCCCAAGAAGTACATAAAATCAACCCAAAACTTACACAGCTCACTCTCCCCTGCTGCCTGCAGACTGAGTTTCCAGCCTCTTCAGTTTCATCACTCTCGCCCTTCGCAGATGATGCCAGTGCCTTCTTCCCACTTGCTCCTCCCTCAGAGCCTCCACTGACAGTTGCTTTAGGTTGGCTTAGCAGATAGGTGTTTTTCTTGGTACAGGCGCAGGCTGGGTGGAGCAGGTTTCCTTGACCAACCATCTTGTGGTCCCCTGCTTAGTTACTTTGGATCCACATTGCTCTTTGTCGTCTCTGCAGATGTGTTCTTCAGCATGCTGAAGTTGGTGCAGCAACAATAAAGCAACAAGATGGAGGGATTGCCGCGTGCCTAAGAGATCTTGTGCTCTGGTGGGGACTGAGTGTGATCCCACCACCCAAAACATGTTTTGGGATAACAGTCTTTTTTTTTTTTTTTTTTAAATAAAGGAAGAAAATTAGAACTGTGGCTATTTAAATATGTAATATATGTAATTTTAGAACAACTTAGCCAAGTGGTGGTGGTGGTAGTGCACGCCTTTAGTCCCAGTACATGGGAGGCAAAGGCAGGTGGATCTTTGAGTTCAAGGCCAACCTGGTCTACAGAGGGCGTTCTATAACTGCCAGGGCTACAAAGAGAAACCCTGTGTCAGACCAAAAACAAAAACAAAAAACAAAACAAAACAAAAAAACCCGGTAAAGTTATCAATTTGGTCATCTTCATTTAGACCTAGTATTAAGAAAAGGTCTTTGCACAGGAGTTGGCCTCTGTGCCTCTGCTGAGGAGATGTAGACACATGCCAGGAGACTTGTGGAACTGAGTGGAGTAGAGATTACCTGTGTTCTTAACATTACCAAGGCTTTAAATTAGGAACTATGGAGCCAGGCACCGAGGTTCAGTGACGCCTAGTCCATTTCCAAGATACTTAAGCCAGCTCAGAAGGGACGTGGCCACTCAGAGACAGCCTTGTTACAGGGTTTGCTGTACAGCCACACACTTTTTGGGAAGACTTTCCGGGCTTGATGACAGATCACCCAGTTCTTAGACACACTGTTATGATTATTTGTACCTAATGATTTCTGCTCTTGTTTTGATTTTTATAGAGTCAGAACCAGAATCTATGACTTCTGATTCCTTCCACCGCCCCCCCCCCTTTTTTTTTAAGTTGTGGAAAACAACATACTTGCAGAGAAGAAAATAGAGCAGTATAGTTTTATAAATAATGATAAAGTAAATACCCTGATGTTATCATCCGGGTCAGAAATGATCTATTATGTGTAAGTGATTTTCTCTAGGACAAAACCAAAAACCCCAAGAACCTGAGCCCAGGTGTTACACAGGTGGTCACTTCTGAGCCCAGGTGTTACACAGGTGGCCACTTCTGAGTCCAGGTGTTACACAGGTGGTCACTTCTGAACTAGTTGTTCCAAAATGACAGCGATCTTTCTCCAGTCAAGTTAATCACAGCCAGACACAGTGGCTCACATCTGTAATTCTAGGAGACAGGAGAATGTAGGTAAGTGTGAGGCCAGTATTGCAGTATAATGGGTTGTAGGCTGGGGGGGCTACAGAATGAGATCCTATCTTAAAATAAGAAACATCCTAAAATAAAGTTATTATCACTATCCTGATTTCAGAGGTCATTTCTTTGCATTTTGACCTCCCCGGTATAAATTCTGTGTGTGTATGTGTGTGTGTATGTGTGTGTGTGTGTGTGTGTGTGTGTGTGTGTGTGTGTGTGTGTGTGT
>OU015750.1:70019361-70040060 GCA_907169655.1 Acomys percivali
GTCTTATTGTGCCACACAAGCTGACTCAAACTCACTTTTCTTCTTCTATAGTTCTATAGTGCTGGGACCATAGGTGTGCTTCCCCATGCCCAACTTGCTTTTTAGTTTTAGTTTAGTTTTTTTTCCTTTGTTTGTTTTTTTCAAGACAAGGTTTCTCTGTGTAGCCTTGGCTATCTTGGACTCACTTTGTATACCAGGCTGGCCTCGAATTCACAGTGATCCACCTGCCTCTGTCTCCTGAGTGTTGGGATTAAAGGCAGGGTTTCTCTGTGTAGCCTTGGCTCTTCTGGACTTTGTAGATCAAGCTGGATTTGAATATGGAGATCTGCCTGCCTCTGCACTCAGAGGGAATACAGGCCTGTGCTACTGTGCCTTGCTTTTTAATTTAATGAATTTTGTTTCATAGATTAGAAATTGATTAAAACTACAGATATCAGTTAGCCAGAATGTTTAATTAATTTATAAGCACAGGCTTTTCAAGAATTCAGTTGACTACAGTTGCTCTATAAATCACTACTGGCCAAGCAGTTGTGCTGACCTTCAGGCTTGCTGCCAACTTACTGCAGTGTCCCTTGGTTTTCTGTGTGCACGGCTGCTCTTCCTCACTGTGTGTTAGCCACTCCCTAAACACAGTCGGCGCTCATCACGCTCTTCGCTCTTCTTTCACAGCATGGGTCGGCTCGCTGTCCATGGGCATGATCTTCTTCTGCTGCCCCATTGTGAGCGTCTTCACAGACATGTTTGGCTGCTGGAAAACAGCTGTCGTGGGCGCTGCCGTGGGATTCATTGGGCTCATGTCCAGTTCTTTCGTAAGGTAAGGACGTAGCCGATTCACGTTGCTTGGAAGACCTGTTAAACACCTTCCAGAGACTTCACTGTTTACAAGGAAAACCCCCTTAAAATCTTCACATTCCATAGATCAGAATTGTCATTCACAGCATGTAAAAGGCTGACCATTTGAATACATTTGCTTACAGTGTCCAATTTTAGAGGTCAGGATATATGTGTTCACTGGAGCCAAGAAAAATGTGTCTCCTTTTATTTCAATCTTTTCAGTAAAACCCCTAAAGGAATCAAGTTGTGTCTGTGAGTTATCTTAAGCTATGGCTTCAGTTTAAAGTCACTGCCATCTTAGATCTAATGAGTTCAGTAAGTGATTTTGTTTGGTTGGTTTTTTTGAGACAGAGTTTCTCTGTGTGGCCTTGGCTGTCCTTGACTTACTTTGTAGACCAGGCTGGCCTTGAACTCACAGAGATCCACCTGCCTGTGCCTCCCCAAGTGCTGGGATTACAGGCGTGAGCCACCGCACCCAGCTTAGTAAGTGATATTTTTAAAGTAGCAAGCTTGATAAGAAAATTATTTTATTGATGAGAATAAGGTCTTTTCATTCAGTGCCAACCCAGGTAGAGAATTTCTGTCTGTGCTTTAAAAATAAATAAAAAAGAACATATTAAAATACTTTAATATGACAAAATGAATTGGCTAAATACACGTGAAAACTCAATGTCATATATACATCTATTAGAAGAAGAGATGCAGGCCTCCAAAGATGCTGACGCTGGTGCACATGCTGTGATACGAAGCAGCTGCTGTTCTCAGCCCTTCTGTAGGTCTGAGACCTTTCAGTTAGAGGAATGCTGCCATTGCCGAGGGGCAGCCTGAAGACCTTCCTCCAGCCAGGCGCTCGGCCTCACTTCCCACATGGTTATCTATCTTTCCTGCCTCCCCTCAGGTTTCCTTAGTCAAAAAACATCATCTTGTCCTGGGCAGATAAGAAGAGAGAGCTTTCAATACTGGCCCTGTGTTTTATTACTAAGTTTTTATTAATATTACTAGTATTATTAGTATTGGCCCTGTTTACTTTAAGTTTTTCATATTCACTCAGCAGAATCCTTAGCTTTTCTTATTTCACTCTCCTCTACACACACACACACACACAGACACACACACACAAACACACACACACACCCTTTCCTCAATCTAAAGTAAGCACTTAGCTTTTGTACTTTTCCACTTATATTTTTATTCAGGTTCTTTAAAATTATACTTCTCAGTAGACAACTGGTTTTTATCTTTAAAGACCCTTTCTGATTGCTTCTAACCTTTTATTTAAAAAGAAAAGAAGCTTGTTTGGAGTTTTTGAGCTACTGATTTTCTGAGCCTGTGGCTCTACCACTCCGAGGCCACAGAGAGGGAGGGAGAGAGAGGCCTATGAGGTAGAGAGCCTGTGGAGCCTGGTGCCCAGCTTAGGAGGAAACCACACAGACAAACACCAAGCGTTTGCATTTCAAACCCTTTGACTTGTAACCCAATTTGTCCCTCTTCCCCCATCTCTGTACCTCAGTCCAGGAGAAGCAATTCTTGAGACCACATTGACCTTTATATACATAATATCCTCACATGACCCAATTTCATTGTTGAACCTGCTAGTCAGAGGCTGTTAGCCCATCGCAGAGTATCATGGAGAGAGCTGGTATAAGTTACCAGTGAGAGGTCCGCTTTTCCTGTGAGTCCGTGTCTGCTTTTTTAGGAAGCCTTCTAGCACACTGGTCACACCAGTGTCATGGCTCTGAAGCCTTTGTGCATGATTAGAATCCTGTGTCTTACTGACTTACACTTCAGTTAGATGTCAAAGCTCAGCTGTGGCTGGTCTTTGCTACTTTGTGGGTTCTTCTTTTTCCCACCCGTTGTCCCTGCAGTTTCACCCCTTAATGCTAGATAAGAGAGATACAAGGATAGAGGGAAGAGAGGAATTAGGAAAATCCCTGAATCTACTTTCTTTCCTTTTGTTTCTTCTTTGACCACAGCTACTAACAAACCACAACCAACCTCCCTAAGCAACCAACAACCACTGACCTATGGGTGTTCTAGCATTTATATACCCTCTGAAAAGTTCCCAGAATTCCAAATGGGACACAATTGCAGAAACTATCTGCAGTTGCCAAAACCACACCTCTCCTAGAGAATGAGGCAAATCATAGTTAGTTGCTGGGGACAGTCCGAAGCAGCCCCATAGCCCCACACCTGGGATTAAAATGAAAATGCATTTTTAAAATATTTGTGTGTTTTTAAGGAAATCAAATTCCAAAATTGTCACTTCTCAACCACTGAAACCAGCTGTTTGTCATGAGGACAGACATACGGTGACAGAAGTTCTGTGGGGACAGTGGCACAGAGGCCCAAGGAAAGATATGAAGCCAGTCTCATTAAGTGTATGAGATTTCCAATCATGCTCAAAAGAATGCTTCTGATTTACATACATGGCTATCTTGTTTTATCATCTCCATGGTGTGGAGTAACTACAGCATGTGATGTTTGTGATAATGATGTTATCAATACTGTTTCTAATGTCTGCATATTGTGGGAGGCAGAGAAATGTATAATTGATTTTTATATTTTTTCTTTAAAATTCTTTAACATTTTTGAGTTTTCAAGAATTTGCAAGTGTTTGGAAAGCTGCTTATGTGGAAAATTTGGCAGAGTGAAGCATCGTGGATGCGAGGCTAATCTCTGCCACAGTGAGAGACTTTGTCTAAAAAAACAAAGCGGGCAGCTCCCATCTCCAAGCAAGAAGAATGACGCAGGGGCTGGAGAGATGCCTCAGTGATTAAGAGCATTGGCTGTTCTTGTAGGAGACCTGGGTTCGATTCCAGCATCCACAGGGTGGCCTATAACTGTCTATAGCTCCAGTCCCAGGGAATCCAATGATTCTAGCATCCACATTGTGGTCCATAACTGTCTGTAGCTCCAGTCCTAGGGAACCCAGTGATTCTAGTGATTCCAGCATCCACATGGTAGCTCACACCTGTCTGTAGCTCCAGTCCCAGGGAACCCAGTGATTCTAGCATCCACATGGTGGCTCACAACTGTCTGTAGCTCTGGTCCCAGGGAACCCAATGCCCGCTTCTAGCTCCATAAGCATCAGGCACACACATGGGACACAGATTCAGGCAAAGCATCTATACACATAAAATAAAATAATAGTTAAAATATAATTTTAAATGAATTATATCTGTACAATTCTTGCTGGGAATAGAGATAGAAATATTCCTTTAAGCAGACTGAGTAACTTGAACACACACACTTTCCCACCTGATTAATTGTCTATTGAATCAAGAGTAGAGATTTGGTAAATAGTGGTCAGAGTGAAGTGAGATTGATCTGGGAAGGCCTAGACGTAACTCTAGAAGGTGGTGCTGGTGCGAATTAGTCAAGGGTTAGGGCATCCCAGAGGCTTGCCAACATGCCTTCATTTGACAAGATCTGAGTCCCTTCTGATTACCTCAGTATATTGGTAGGTGAGCATTACTGTCCAAGATTTAATTATTAACCAGCTTTATCTATCTACTGATAAATAGCCTTTTGAATTGGACTTTGAAAGAAAGAAAGAGAGAGAAAGAAATGTGACTTCTAACTTTTCTTTTAGTTCTTACCTCAATTCAAAGCACGCAGCCCTTCCTAAGAGATGTAGTTATCTGATAAAAATAAAAGTTCTTACATTCTTTATCTTTCTTTTGAGACTTAAATAACAGGTTACTTTAAAAGCTTGCAGACTGAAATTACTGCTGAACACACTTAATTCAGTTTTAATGCAATCTGAATATGATTTCTTCTTCTCTTGCACAATGCTGGGAACAACGCAATACAGGGCAAAGGTCGGTCGACAGCCCTAGGACCGTGGCGGGTGGGAGGGGAGCACAACTCTCCATGCAAAGGTTCCTGACATAACACTGAGGAGGCAGCACCAGGCAGCCTTTCCTTAGACTACATTGCTTAGTAAGCATCTGGGAAAATGCCATAAAAATGAGTGTGCATAGTTAAGTTGTAATTTGACAGTACTATTGAACAAGATTTTATTGTCCCTTCCTGGCAGCTGCTTTCTTTATTTCTGAGCTGTGGAGAGCCTGGCTCTTACCCAGTGCTGTGTGTAGTTCACCAGAAACCCTTGGCAGGGAGAAGGGAACTATGTCACCGATGACCTTAATGGCCATTTTTCGCACATTCAGATTAAACTAAAGTCTTTTACTGCTATATTCTTGATTTAGTAAGCCCCCTCCTTTTTTTTATTTTCTGAAAAAAAAAATATTGACAAGGTCTGATTTTGGCTAAGGGAGTCTCTTTTAAGATTTATTTATTTATTTTTTTTACTTTATGTGTATGAGTGTTTAACTGCATGTATGTATGTGCACCAAGTGCATGCCTAGTGCCCACAGAGGCAAGAAGAGGCCATCAGATGCCCTGGGACTGGAGTTATGGTGGTTGTGAGCTGCCACCTGGGTACTGGGAACCCAGTCCAGGGCCTCTGTGGGAGCAGCAGATGCTCCTCACTGCTGAGCTGTCTCTCCAGACCCCCAATACAATTTATTCTACCAAGCACCATAAAAAAGATTAAAGCTCTCTTCTGTCCTTTTCTTTTCTCTTTACGCAGCTCCATCGAACCTCTGTACCTCACCTATGGGATCATATTTGCCTGCGGCTGTTCCTTTGCCTACCAGCCTTCTCTGGTCATTTTGGGACACTACTTCAAGAAGCGCCTTGGACTAGTTAACGGCATCGTCACGGCTGGCAGCAGCGTCTTCACAATCTTGCTACCTTTGCTCTTAGGAAATCTGATCCACAGTGTGGGCTTCTTTTACACGCTGCGAATCCTCTGCATCTTCATGTTTGTGCTCTTTCTGGCTAGCTTTACTTACCGACCTCTTGTTCCCAGCGCCAAAGAGAAAGAGAGCGAGGGCAACAGGCTCTCCTTCTTTTCCAGGAGAAAATTTAGTCCTCCAAAAAAGATTTTCAATTTTGCCATCTTCAAGGTGACAGCCTATGCAGTGTGGGCTGCTGGGATACCGCTTGCTCTTTTTGGATACTTTGTGCCTTACGTCCACTTGGTGAGTGTGCATCTTTGGCTCCATTTGTAATAAGGATCATCAGGTCACACAGGGAGATGTAGATGAGCAAGACAGGTCAGGCTGAAGCCAGACAGTGAGTGCCCTGTTGTGACCCCAGACCGGGAATTAAAGGTCTTCCAAACAGGAATAGTTCCCCCACCAGACGATTAAACGACGGATCTGATGGTATGCTTCAGCATTTTAAAAATCCCAATTTACAAAAGCAGTTTTTATTTTATTTTATTTACTTATTTATTTGTTTGTTTGTTTGTTTGTTTATTGAGACAGTATTTCTCTGTGTAGCCTTGGCTGTCCTGGGAATTGCTTTGTAGACCAGGCTTGCCTTGAGCTCACACCAATCTTCCTGCCTCTGCCTCCCGAGTGCTGGGATTAAGGGCATGTGCCACCTCGCCCAACTCAAAAGCAGTTTTTAAAAGGGCGACTTAAATCTTGGAAGGAATTATATCAAGGTAAGATATTTGGGATGAGTAAGATGGCCTCGTGGGGAAAGGCCCTTGCTGAGAAGCCTGAAGGCCTGAGTGTGATGCCTGAAACCCCCACGGTGGGAGGAGCCCACCGACTCCTGAGGGCTGGCCTCTCACCTCCACTGCAGCGCCTGTGAACCCCCCTCCCCACCCCTACCCCTATGAATGTTAATACTAATAAATGTGAACAAATGAATGCAGAAATTAAATGGTTAACTAAATGACAGTGATTGACACAAAGAAATGTGGGGTACTTCTGGGTGAACAGGAGTCCTCTTCAGAGATGTATTTGAGAAATGATAGGGCTATCTTAAAGGAGAGAAGAGCCTTAAAGTTTTATGGGAAATTAGAATTTTTAAGTGCTCAAGCAGTTTATATTGTTTTCTTCGAAGTCAAAATTCAGCCTAGCTGGGAGCAGTGGCGCACGCCTTTAATCCCAGCACTAGGGAAGCAGAGGCAGGCGGATCTTTGTGAGTTTGAGGCCAGCCTGGTCTACAAAGGGAGTCTAGAATAGCCAGGGATATACAGAGAAACCTTGTCTCAAAAAACCAAAAATAAAAATACACAAGCAAACATAAATAAATGAAAAATATAAAAACTCCCAAATTCTGCCTATTTATAATGAAACACTAATAAGCAGTGTCAAGGTATTTGCTCTTGGCAAAATGTATTCAAAGGTGCTCTCTCTTCTTTCCTTCCTCTTCCTCCGTTTATTTTTCTTCTTTGCTGTTTGTGGTAGAAAATAAATACAGTTCAATGGTAAACAAACAAACAAACAAACAAAAAAAGGCATTTGCTCTCCAGTTTTTCTTTTGTGTATGTATTAACTACATGGGTGGACTTAGGCCTTCTTTTTCTTTTCTTTCCTTTCTTCCTTTCTTTCTTCCTTTCTTTCTTTCTTTCTTTCTTTCTTTCTTTCTTTCTTTCTTTCTTTCTTTTCTTTCTTTTCCCTTATAGTTTATTTGGGATATCTGCAATTTTTCTTTAGTTAAAAGTTTTGCTGAAAGTATCAGTGGCTCATACAATTAGTGAGCCTAGAGGGTCAGCTAATAACGGCCCCACAAGTCCTTCATGGCCTCCTGTGCACACAGTTCAGAAAGTAACTGAGCCGAGGAAACTGTGATGTACTGTCCTCTTGCCAGGGCAGTGGAGGAAGCAGCTGGGCCGGAGATGAAAAGGTCTGGGCAGGACTAGGGTGGTCGCCTGAGCAGTGTGCCATTCATAGTAAGTAAACCTGCTCTGATGGGCCTTCCTCATCCTTTCATGTGTCTCTACAACCACTCAGTTTGTTTCTGTTGGAATATGGGTCTGTTGAGAAAGAGCCAGCTTTACCAACTTACCTGTTGATAACATTCCTAATTACTTCCTAATCATCCCCATCACTTCCCGTCTTGACAGTTCCGAGTTGGGCTTTGTCTGTTTGTCTGCTGTTTTGCTGGGCTTCTCCTTACTCTACCCCTTACTTGAGCATGCCCAAGTCTTACTCTTTGATCCTTTTGATCAGTGTCCACTGGGAGTGTCATCCAGTCTCCTGAGTTCAAGTAGTACACTTGTCAGCGACTCCAGCATCTCTAGGCCAGCCCCTTCATTGAATTATCCCCAGAGCTATATGCCAAATGCTCGCTTTAGTGTCTCCATCTGCGTGACTCCTGCTGTTTCAGACGTAACACGAGCAGCCACCAAGCCCTGATCTCAGCCCTCCAAATGCGCTCTGTCCCTTGCTGTCCTCATCTTAGGAGATAGCAGTTCTGTCTTTCTAGAGAGTCACGCCTCAAACCTTGAGTGTTCTTATCTCCCCCTCCTTGTATATTACACCCCCGACAGAGTCAGGAAATCCTGCCGGCTTGCCTTTCAGTGGATATCTGGAATCTGACCACTTCTCACTATCATCAGTACCAGCCCCTAGTCCTGGTCACCTCTGTGTGGAGGTCAAAGGGCAACTTGGAGGAATTAGTCCTTCTGTCATGTGGGTTCCTCACATTGGACATGGCCTGTCACCCTTGGCTGCAAGCACCTTTCTGACTGAGCCGTGGGGAATTATGGCCCCTGATTCTGCTTGTTTCATCAGTGTTTTCATTCACTTGTTGAGTTGATATGTGATGCACAGATCGATCTTGCACTTTTATTGTTTTTAAACTGTACGGTCTGTTACGTAGGCCCTACAATGTCTCAGTTCCTCTGTCATGGTTGCCCGGGTAATTAAGTTTGTAGAAGGCAATAAGCTGCTGCCAGTTCTATTTTTGTTTTATAGGTCCTGGATTATATTTGTGTGCTGACATTAGCATGGCTGTGCTTTTCATAAGAGAATGCTAGCAGGAGCTTTGCGATTGGATCTTGGATGTTTATTACAGGAGAATTAAGTGCCTTTAATGTCCATGAAGGCGGCAGTTGCAGGATTAACATTCTTGTCCACTGTTTACTACCGAAGGGTTCCTGTTAATATGTTGTACTTCCTACTTTCCACAGCTAACTTTAGAGAGAGTTTATAAAAAGTTAATTCTGATGCAGAAGTTTAAATGAGGGATTTTTGATCAAAATTCTTTTAGCATTTTTGCCTACAGGGGATAGTTTTAGTATGCCTACAATTTATTCACATATTTTTCCTTTTTTTTTTTTTTTAAATTAGAAATATACATCATGTGCAATCCTAAAAGGAAAAAAAAATCTAATGACCTTAAAGTGGCTTACAAGATTCTCCATGATCTGGCTTCTCCTGCCTCTAGAGACTCTCCTGACTTGCCTGCCTTGCTCACTAAGCCCCTGTGTCCACCTTCTCGCTACTTACATGTACACAAGGCAATAAACCACCCAGAGTTCCATGGTAACCTGGCTACAAGTGAAGATTTCCCCCCCACCCAGCATTCCCAAAGTCCTCACACCTGCTCTTCTTCTTTTTTCTTTTCTTTTTTTTTAATAGCACTTCATAGTTTCTAACCTATTTTAATAATTGCGCATTTATATAATTTGCTGGGATATAAATCCCATGGAATTAGGCTCTTCTTCTGTTTTGTTTGATACAAAGCAAATAGCACAGTGTCAGGCATACAAAAGGTGCTCAAATATTGGCTGGATGATGAGATATTTTATACATAAGTCTAAAGGGACACACCATTTTACTCTTTAATCTCCTCTATGTTCCTGCCATAGTGATATTCATTCAGTACTTAACTCATAAGCTCAAACTCAGAAAACCTCAGAATAACAAGAAAACTACCAGTGTTGTCAGTTCACAGGAGGGGAAGAAGTGATGCCCAGTGCTTGGACGCTCACTTTATACATCTATACTGAAACTACCAGATGAGTTAAGGCACTGCTGTCTCTATAGGAGCTGTGTCTTCATGACAGCTGGAAGGCCCAGAGTCTGTAAGAACTGTAGCATGGCCACAGATCAACATAGCTTGGGACATGTCAGTCTGGTGACTGATGACATGTCTAAAATGACAGTGATTTTGTAACTTTTCTTACTGCTGTGAACCAGTCCATCCTGAGTATGAAGATGACAATTTAGTTTCAGTTGCTGTCATTGTCTGTCATCACACCACACTTTGAAGCTCAGCAGTCCAGTGCCTGTTTTCTTTGACTCAACACTGGTCATTGGGTTGTTTTTAGACTTGAAATCACAAAAATCTTTATCAAGATGATTGCTTGCCTTGTACATTGAAAACCTGTACTATATTGTTCATTATTTATATTATAAAATGTTATGAGACAAGATCTTTCTATGTAGCCCTGGGCTGGTTTCAGATTATTTGTTGTTTGAGACAGGATCTTTCTATACAGTCCTGACTCTCCTGGAACTCACTCTGTAGATCAGGCTAACTTTGAACTCACAGAGATCTGCCTGCCTTTGCCTCCCAAGTACTGGGATTAAAGTTCTGTGCCATCACCCCTGACTTGGTTTAAAATTTTTAATCTTTCTAGTTCATCCTCCCAGATATGGAAGTTATAGGCACTAGTTGTTGTTTTGTAAAGAAAATCATGTGTTAATATAGATATGGCTTGGTTTTGTGGCAGATAGTTCCAAAAGAAACTCTGACCTGGTAGAGATATCCCGTTTATGTGCTGTGAGATTAATGATAGATCATTTGCCTGCTAACGTGGCAATTAAGTGGATTCCTAAGTCCACTTGTAATTGGGAATAAACAAGTTGTACTTTTAAACTAGAATCACCTTCCAGGGCAAAGAAGCCCATAAATGGGGAATGTAGTTCCTCAAGAGCTACTTTTTCGATTTGGACAATGCCAGATGGCATCAGGGTGTCTCTCTCATGCGCATGGCATGCCTGGGCCCAGCCCAGCAGCCCTTTTCACTCAGCTCCAGCAAGATCATATGATGCAGAGCCATGCAAGCAGGGAAAGCAAACAGTCTTTCGTTCTTTTTTTCTTGGCTTCCCTAAAAGGAGGCTCAGGTCAACTTCACGAAGAGTGGCTTGTGTCGGACATTTTCATGAAACACATAGCAAGCCCAGTGAATGCAGCAGGAACACAGAGCTGAGGAAGTGCATCCGGAAAGCTGTGCTTTTTTTTTTTTTTTCCGTGGACATTCACTGAGTATGCTCAGAACTGAGATTTGAGCTGGGTATCAAACGTGGTAAAGCCCACGTTCATTCTGTGAGACAGTCTGGAGCTGCTCTTTCCAGACACACTCGGATGACACCCGTTTTCTTTGTCTTGCAGATTTCTTTTCACTCAAAACAGAACACTGGCAGTGGCCACCTAGCTACCCTAGTGCCCAGGGCTTTGTTTGCAAGGAGAGAGAGGACTCTGAGGGGAACAGCTCTTGTCCTAAAGCAACAGGAACAAGAGGACCCATGTGACCTTATCCCTAACCCGTAGATCTTCTGGTGGATAGTTCATTTTAATATGGGAAAATTAAGTCATAATAAAGTTACCTTTCCTAGCTGTCCCAAGCAGGATACGAACTACATAGTAATGTATGTTCAGTTTTGTTTTCTCCAATAAATATTAACCGTAACAAAACAAAAATAGGCACACACACAAATTTATAGTAAGATACATAGCCTAAATTTGATTAACAGATAAGTATTGTAAGAAAGTAAATGGCCTCAGTTTAGAGCCACATACATGTATCTGAGGCCATTGGCCTGTAGCAAAGGGCCCCACAGAGTTAGTGTGCTGGGAAGACAGCTGGCGTTCTCTCTTGCTAGTAAGTGATTTCATTAGTCTTTGGGCGGTGGAGAAGATTGTTTAAGCCAAGAATACGTTTATGCCCGTTTATCCTTATCTCCCAAGTTACAGGATTTTTTTTTTTTTTTTTAACAAGTTCTTATGGTCAGCAATCACTAACTCCAAGCAGCACAGAACAGAAGGAAAGGAGCCTTCCTAGAAATTAGAGCTGTGGCCAGTCTTTGACACCCAAAGAAAGTTTAAAAGCCTTTAACTACTCCCCCCCCCCCATCTATTTTCCACTGTATCTCTCTCTTCTGTCCCTATTATACCTTGCTATGCTGTCGCACTTGGCAGCTCACTTAAAAGCAAGAATTCACATTCCATCATAACACATTGGAAAAATGCTCAACTTGGAGGCATAAGTTGAAACATGGACAGTTACTCACTCCAGCTGTCTGCAGCCAGGTCAGTTGAACAGATTCTTGGCATGACGCGGCAGGAACAGCTGCAGGACCTATAGGCTTCAGAGTACAGCTTAGTTAATTCTGCACGTCTGTTCTCAGAGTCAGGCAAGGATTTGCTTTAAGCCAGTGGTTTCTTTAAACAGATGTAACATTGATTGATACTGTTTTTCCACGTTTCTTTTTTAAGCCCCTGTTCTTATTAACATTTTGGTTTCCACCCTGCTGAAATGTATGCTCGGCATCAGGGCAAACTGGGTTAGTTAGACAACGCGCTCAGGATTGCCACCGCCGAGAGCTAGGCTGGGTATTCTGAAGAGTGTGGTTTTTAAATGAAATACTTAAATACTTGCCAGAAATACATAGCAGTGATGTAGGAGGAACAGGAATCGTACAGGCCATAGAACTGCACACTGCTGCTGCTGTGTAAGGCAGGAAAAGGAATGAAGGGCAGAAAGGTAAACTACTTGCCAAAAGTCTCATAGAAGTAATGGGACCAAGTGTAATGTTTGTTCGTTTTTTTAATCTATGGGGGGATGGGGGAATAGCCTTATCATAGCCTAAACTGTAAATGTGCACATGTGGAAATGGGGCTGTCCTGGGTGAAGTTATGTTTTCATCTTGCCTTGGCTAGCTCAGCCAGAAGGTCCATCTCTTCAGTGTTGTTGGTAGCAGTGGCCTTGTTTTTCTTTCCTGGGTATACACAGAGCTCAGGCTGTTGTGTGGTAGATCTTCCCAGAGAACACAAAGCTCACAGTAAGACCTTTCAGTTGCTGCTTTGTTTGTTGTTCACTCATCTGTGTGTATATGCGTGCGTGCGTGCGTGTGTGTGTGTGTGTGTGTGTGTGTGTGTGTGTGTATGCATGTGTGTATGCATGTGTGTGTGCATGTGTGTATGTGTGTATGTGTGTGTATGTGTGTGTGTATGCATGTGTGTGTGCATGTGTGTGTATGCATGTGTGTGTGCATGTGTGTGTGTATGCATGTGTGTATGCATGTGTGTGTATGTGTGTGTATGCATGGGTGTGCATGGGTGTATGTGTGTGTATGCATGTGTGTATGCATGTGTGTGTGTGTGTTGCATGCTCGTGCATGTGCAGATCAGAGGATAGCTTTTGAGAGTTGTTTTTCTTTTCCACTGTAGCTTCTGGAGATCAAACTATGGTCATCAGGCAAGTACTTATAGCCACTGAGTCATTTTGCTGGCCAGGAGTGATTATAGTGAGGCTTCCCTTGTCCTTTTTCGTCTTCTTTTTTTCCCTCCTTTCCTTCCTCCTCCCCCTTCCCTTTCTTTCTTGTTTGTTTGTTTTGAGACAGAGTTTCTCTATGTATTCCTGGCTGTCCTGCAGCTTACTGTGTAGCTGAGCCTGGCCTCGAACTCATGGAGATCCCCATGCCTCCCTTCAAATACTGGGATTAGGGTCGTGCACCGCCATGCTTGGCTAGGCTTAAGTTTTCTGCCTTCGCCCAGGTAGTAACCGTTTGTGAGGGAAGCGCGCGACCACCGCTTCTCTCACTGATGGACTTTGAGGACATAGAAGCTTCACTTTGCTCACAGGTTGCAAGATTATATTTACAGTGGAATGGATTTAAAATAGACTTAGGGTAGATCTTTCATTCTGTCAGTGTCATTTGTCCTTGCCTAGGTGACTTGTTTTAATTACAGCTTAGTTAAACAGATTCGGGCACTCATGCATTGAGCAGAAGCAGAGTTCCTGTTGTGTGCCCCCAGCACTGCAGGTGTGTGGCTGTCAGGCATGATGGATCCAATGTCTCTCATGGAGGTAGCTTTATGATGGAACATTCTGTGTGTTGGTATTAGTGTCTGAAGCACTTGGGAAGCCTAGGACATAGAATTTCTCGAGGCTGTTTGTTTGTTTGTTTGTTTTTTTTTTTTTTTTGGTTTTTTGAGACAAGGTCTCTCTGTGTTAGCCTTGGCTGTCCTGGAGTCACTTTGTAGACCAGGCTGGCCTCGAACTCACAGCGATCCACCTGCCTCTGCCTCCCAAGTGCTGGGATTACAGGCGTGTGCCACCACGCCCGGCTGGTGCCACCACGCCCGGCTTCGAGGCTGTCTTTAAAGTCAGTGGTCAGAATTTTTATTCAACTTAATTTTTCCTGGTGTATGATATTAAAAACCTGAATGTTGAAATTTCGAACTCTTACCCATTTTAGCTCTAGGATCTAAGCACTGTGCTCTTCTTCATATATGTGAACTCTTCCAAAAATACCCTTGTATTGCTCATTTCTTGTTGGTTACTACATGACCGGCTTCTTGCTTCGTCCCTGCATTTTTCAGTGGTGTCTGTGCCATCTTTGCTTTTTTAGCTTCCCTGACCCTGCGCTTATTTCCCTTCAGATAGCAACATCTGCTGCATTTGGCTTTTCAGGTCAGTGCCCGTTTGCCTCTCCCTCCCCCTGCCAGCATGTTCTCCCGCTTGAGAAGAATAAGACTCACGACTCCTTTGACTACCGTGGCTTATTAGTAGAGAAGTTATGAATTCACAGAGCATTCATCAAAACAAGATAGGCTTGTGGCTTTTTAAAAAAGAGTATTTAAAAAAAAATAAAATAATGCACAGTGTAGGAACTTGGTAGGAAGGGGAGGTGTGATTAATAAGTGTGGAATCTAGAAGTAAATGCAAAAATTAAAACAAACTTGCTGCATTTAGCAGGGCAGAACAAGTGTGTCATGTGCCCCAAATTCTGGTTGACCAAAATAAATATTTACAGCAATTTCTGCAGTAGTTTTTAGACATAATGCATGGCTACTCTGCCATGAAGTTACCCTAGGAAGTAGGTCCCAACCTCTAAATGACTTAAGATTGGTCGAGGGTGGGGTGGGAAAAAGGAATCTACAAGTGATTTAAAGTATCTAATTTTAACTTAAATCAAGACACTGCAGTAGTGTAGTAGTTTTGTTCAGTCCTTGAATTGTCTAGTCTATTTAATGTAAACATGAGAAAGGCTGGTGTAACTGATTTGTCTGCATAAGTATACTGGGACTTTTGTGGGTAAGCGTCCTCAGGAATTGGGAAAGAAGAGACAGGGAAGGAGCATGGCTGTCCCTGCCATTGGGTCAGTCTTCTGGTGGTGGCTGCAGACCTCTGCCTAGCATACGTCTGGCACCGATTTTTTTAAAAAATAGATTTTAGGTTGAGCTTACACACAGGCTTGTTGCACTGCTGTAATACAAGGCCTATGCCTGTCCCTACTTAGGATGCTTCTACATTTAATAATACTTTATTTTCAGGAGTTTTTCTTTACCCTTTGGTATGTAACCCATGTCCTCTCCCAGGGTTATTTTCTCTCCATTTTATAGAGAAAGAAATTAGTAAGATTTAGATTAGTTCCAAATTTAGAGCATTTTAAAGCTTTACAAGCGGGACCAGTGGGATGGTTCAATGAGTAAAGGTACTTGTCCCACAAGGTAATGACCTGAGTTTGATTCCCAGACCACACATACAGGGGAACAGAGAGAAGTGACTTCAAAGTAGCACTGTCACCTCCACGTGTGTGCTGTAGTGCGTGCACCTACCCACACACAATGCACACAGCAACCATAATGAGTACATCTCTTTTTAAAAGGGTATACACATGCATGGCGAGAGACATATAGTCTTGCTCAAGTGAAGTACATGCCCTGGACCTCGCGCCTTCTCCCAGCTGCTTCCAGACGATCCAGGGTGACCACAGCCCAGCAAGGAGGCTAAGATGCCTTCGCTTCCTTCCCCTTCTCTTACATGTTAATCTGCTTTACACATACTGGACGTTTCCCCATGATATTGTTGATCAAGATCTCGTGTATCTCAGCCTGCTCTGGGACTGTGTGGCAGGGGATGACCTTGAACTCCCAATCTTCCTGCCTCTCTTACTCCTAGGCACTGAGATTACAGGTGCTGGGAATGGAACCCAAGGCCTCCTGCGCTACTAAGAGAGTTGCATTCCCAGGCCTTAGACAAGGTTAAAAAATAAATAAAAAGTTGAACCTCTAACAATAGAGAAAAGATTTTTAAAAAGCAATATTTGGCTATATGCTACAATGTACATGAACCTTGATGACATGATGCTCAGTGAAATAAGACAGACACAAAGAGACAAATGCTTTCCATCCAGACGAAGTAGTCAGGCCATAATGAGAGACGTAGAATGGAAGTGTCCGGAGAACTAATGTCTAATTTTACTGAAAGTAGGAAAGCCTTAACTAAATAAGACTTTAATAAACTAACAGTATTTATGAATCTTCTCATTCAAGGAGAAATAGAACTAATTTGGAGGGTTTATGTGATAATCTGGCATATTGATGTCACTGCCATGAGTAGAGTTAATGGTTCCCTGAATCCTAGAAACTTGGTAATGAGCTGATTTCATCCTTTCCAATTTTCACACGAAGCCTGTCCTAGCTTCTAAACGCTAATTTCATCTGACCAGTTTTTTTGTTGTGTTTATTCACTTTGGACCATTTTTCCAAGTTTGTATGAATCTGCCATTGATTAAAGGTCCCATAACCATACCTGTTGTTTTATTTAGCCAGTAGACAACTTTATCACCAGATAATAAAAATAAATTGAATAAAAATAATAAATTGAAAGAGCATATTCCTTTCCTCTCACCTCTCTTAATAAATGTGAAATGTAGAAACTTGTGATACCCCCAAAGAGCCTGGGTCATCCCAGATCCCTCTCTGCAAAGTCTTCATGGCTATTTTGTATTCTTCCTTAGAGCCTGGCTGTCCTCTGTGGCTGGGCCGGGTGCTATCTTGATAGTCATCATAGAGGCAGGCCCCTTCTTTCACAGACTAACTGTTGAAATTCACAGCCCATTGTGTTGTGTACACTAGCTAGGCACCAGGAAGGCAGGAGTGTGAATCTGATGGGCTGAAAATGGACATCAAGAAAGAAACTTTGCAGAATCAGAACCAGAGGTGGGTAGGATCAATGACTCTATAGATCAATAGATTACACACCTTCCATTATTCACAAGGACCTAGAAATTGTGGTCATGTCTCCCCTGAGATGGGCATGCTGCATAGCCCAGGCTGCCTAGATCCTACTGCCTGAGCCTCTGAGTGCAGGGACCGCGGTATGAGCGACCATACTCAGCCCAGAGTACTTGTCTCTTTGTCTTTGATAACTTCCAAAATATCTGGCATAAATGTTGACAGAGTAAACAATATCAGAGTACATAAAAACCCTAGTCTGTTTTCCGTTTTAAGGTGAAGTCTTTAAAAAAAAGGAAAAAAAAAAGGTAAGCATGATCCACAGTCTGCCTTTTGAAAGAACTTGTTTATAACAATAAAATTACAGGTTGGGGCGATGTTTTAAAAAAAAGATGCAGTCTTCTTTAAAATTGTAAAATTCAAGATGACTTAAAATCCCAGGTTTTTTATCATTTACCTTCCTGCTTCTGGGTATTTCAAATGCTAAGCAAGTAGTTGCCACCAAGCTACAGTTAAAGGCTATTTAACTAGCAACCTAAATCCCAATTGGTTTTGGTTAATAACTCAACCAGAGACATTTTACTAAATCTTGATAATATCTAAGTTATGCTGTAAATATATTTAGTTTTTTTTTTTTTTAACCTACAGGGAAAAAAATTTAAAGACTAGCAGGGGTGAACTAGCAAGTGCTTTTAGAAGAATTTTTAGTTAGAAAGTGTTTTTCAGAATTAGACTTGAAAAACAACCAATTTTTCTTTCCACCCATTGGTGCCTATTAAGTAATGTTTATTCCAAAAAGGTGGCGCTTTTTTTTTTTTTGTCCCCAGTTGTTTTTCCTGTCTTAATGGTGCTCTGTCATCAATACCATGGAAACCCATTTTAATGAAATGGAAAGAGTGGTTGTTCAAAAAACAAACAGCATCAGCAGTGATGCCTTCTGGAGTCCAGCAGGCCAAAGGTCAGCTTCCATCCCAGTGAGCTGCTGAGGAGGCAGAAAACAACTCCCCGGCAACCTGAAGATGTTAGTCCCTAATGTGCTAGCAGGCAGACAGCGTCCCCTCTCAGCACATCTGTGTGCTAAATCTCAAAGTACAGCTGGTCTGACGTAACAGACCAAAATGACATTTGGTGGCTTATCAGATCCTTGGCTGTCTGTTCTGTCCATAAAGTTCTAGTTCAGTGATTGCTATAAAAGGCTTAATTTTATCAGCATAGGTTTCTGCACTTACTTAAACTCCCACCGTAGTAACCACTACAGGTGCCTAGCTAGTATGTAGTGCTCTTGTCAAACTTCCTTTTAAATCTCCCCTTTTTAAAAAAGCGAAAACAAGTTTGTAAAAAGAAATGCTAAGCTTGTTCCACTCAGGTTTCTGACAAGCCTGGAGTCAAAGGGTAGCGTGAAGTCTTGTGTTGTGACTGATCCCCGAGATTAACTATTAACAACTGCAGCAGGCTGTCTATTCCCTTTCAAAGGTACAAGTTCTGTTTTAAAGGGTCCAGGCTTTTCCCTTGACTATAGCTGTTAAAGAAGTAGTGCAGGCTATAATCCCAGAACTCAAGAGGCAGAAGAATGAGGATAGCTTGGATCATACAGTAGAACCGTGCTTGCCACCCATGCCAAATTCATTTAAAAAAGAAACTATATTTAAACCAAAATGTCTTCTAGAGTTAGAAGATGTGTTTTTAACATTTTAGGTGTCAATGCACATACTTATGATTCTTTTTTTTTTTTTTTTTTAGTTTAAAATTTATTTATCTGTTAGGTTCATTTATTTTTTGTGTACATGTGTTTTTCTTCCAAGTATGTCTATGCACCACTTGTATACCTGGTGGGGGAGAAGGCAGAAGAAGGCATCAAAAGATCCCCTGGGACTGGAATTATTGATGGTTGTCAGCCACCATATGGGTGCTGGGAGTGGAACCCGGGTCCTCCGCAAGAGCATCTCTTCAGCACCTCGTTCTAGGTTTGAAGACCAGGACTTTATCCATGACCGGCCTGAAACTAAGTAGACAGTACTGGCCTTGAAGTGGTAGCAATTGTCCTGCTTCTGTCTCTCCCAAGTACTGAGATACAGGCGTGTGCCACCTGGCCCAGCAGGATGAGTGTATTTTTAGAAATTCCTCTCAACCACATGCAAACAAGAAGCAGCAGGCGCATGCTGCTGGTCTCTGGTATGGATAGCAGTGAGGAAAAAGGGGATCCCTCCAGGAAGTAGGGAGCTGAAGTCCGTGTGAGTTCCAGAATCACCCAGACATTTGGCGTTTGTTAGCCCAGTTTTGGATGTGCCATGCATACTAGAGCTAAGAGTCCTCCCCCTACAAAGAATTTATTTTAGAAGTTAAGCCAATGTGCGTGCTGACCCCGCTCTTTCCAGTTTGATGATGTGTATCTCAGGAGTGAGGACAGATACTGATAAAGGAACCAATTGCCACAGACGTGGCAAACAGTGACAGGTGACCAAAATATTTTTATTCTTCCAGAGAACACAGTGAGCAGCTGGCGTGTTTGGAAGGTTCTGTCCTTTGTTGTGTTTTTCAAGGATTATTTTTTTCCTCTCACGCAGCCTGCAGTGTCCACCGGTGCTTTTCTTGTCATGTTTTCCTACCTCCCCATCCTGCCCTTTTAACACTCCTTGGTGAGTCAGTCCACTTCAAGTCTACTGTCCAAATTGTTTTTGGTTTTCCTTGTTTATTCTTCCAACAATGTGTGGTCTAACTTATATACACTAAAATTCTTTTATCACATTCTTTGTGTGGCATATTATATAAACATTATATGGAAATTTGTAGGCAAAAGGCAACTAAGCCCTTGTGTGTGTGTGTGGGGGGGGAGGGGTCAGTGATAGCTAGTGATCTTGTTTCATAGCCAAATAACACAAATGAGGAAACAGTAGGTAATTGTTTGAACCTTCTTGACCTGTGGCATTTGTGCTGTGCAGGTTTGGGCAGCTAATGGATTTTGCTATAGTACCGCTGGGTTGTACAATGGCTATCCATTTAGTCTTCTTTCGTGACCGAGTGTCTGAGAACCAAAGCATTCTGCTGTGTTTTCTTAGCGCAAGATGCCTCTGTCCCGCGTGTCTTGCATTGTGACTTCCCTGCAGGAGAGGTGAAGGGAGGGAGCCACAGCAGAGGCTGTGCTCGTGAGATGACTGATTTTCATGGGCTGCTTCCCTTGACCCCTTCAGGAAAAAAGGGGGTCTATTTTGCCTTCAGTTGTCAATCAGAAAAATGTTTTCAGTTCCGAGAAGGAGCCACCATTTAGTCAAGTTGAAGATGGTTAGAGGAAGAGTAAAGTGAAGTGCTTGGCCTTGATGTCTCATGGCTATAGAAGGAGCACACATTCTAGGATGGGAGCTCTTGGTTTCTCTGAGTAGTAAGACAATAAATTTCATGCCACATAAAAGCAGCATCTGTGGTCAGCAAAAGCGCTGTTGCATGAATGGCGGAAAAATATTTTTACGAGCAGATGATGTAAAACGCTTCCAGAGGTATCCAGTTCTACGTTATGCTTGAGAGCTCAATAAAAGATATGTCTCTCCCCTACTTATGTATCCAGATAAAGTCTAAAGCTGAAGCCCAGCGTGGAGTGCAGCAGACGGCTCAGCGGGTCAAGGCACTTGCCACCTAGCCTGAGGACCTCAGTCTCACCCCCAGAACCCATATGGCAGAAGGAGAAAACTCACTAGTGAAACTTGTCCTGTGACCTCCACACACATACTGTGTGACGCCTGCCATACATACATACAATTAAATTTATTATTATTATTATTATTATTATTATTATTATTATTATTATTATT
>OU015750.1:70045909-70087370 GCA_907169655.1 Acomys percivali
GGGACAGGATAGTACAGTATTACAGCACAGTGAGATAACAGTGCCTGGGGGGGAAATCTAACTCACTAGTGAAGGGCTGAAGAGTATAAAGAGACAAGAGCTAGTTAAAGACTTAGAATGTAACAGTAGTAGAGAGCTTGCCTTACTCCCACAAGGCCTTGGCCTTCCCCCCCACCCCACCCCCAGCATCACTAGAAAGTAGTTTTCTATAAGTGAGTAGATAGACGGATAGGCAGAAAGAGGCCGGTAGAAGGAAGAAAGAGAAGAATGTCCTGTGCAGGGAGAACACACGGACCACAGATGTGTATACATGTATGCCTGTGAAGCTGGATATTTGGGTGGCATAAAGGAAGAGCAGTCGAGGCTATAGCTGGAGGAAGGCCAGTTTAGAAAACCCTTATGGGCATGAAACATGGTGAACTTCCATCAACGTAAGTCAAGGCTACAGCCTGCTCTACATAGCCTGCTCCAAGCCAGCTGGGGCTACCCAGCAAGACCCTACTTTAAAAAGCCGAGCCAAACAAACATAAAAACGAAAGGGGAGCCAGGCGTGGTGGCGTACACCTTTAATCCCAGCACTCGGGAGGCAGAGGCAGGTGGATCGCTGTGAGTTTGAGGCCAGCCTGGTCCAGCCTGGTCCCAGGACAGCCAGGACTGTTACACAGAGAAACCCTGTCTCGAACTACCCCCCAAAAGGGGGGATGAATTTTATTCTTTAGCTTATCTCAAGCCATTGAAGGGTTTTAGACAAGGGACTGACTGACATGACTAGTGTTTGGTGAAGATCAGTCTGGTAGCCGGAAAGGAAAGAATGGAGCAGAGGATGGCGCAAGAGCTGAGATAGTTACAAAAGGCCACACACTGAATGCTCCTCATATTTCACTGAGCTAAAATTTCTAGAATAGGCAGATCATTAAAAAGGTAAATTAATGGTCGTTGGGGGTTGGGAAAAGGTGATGGTAAAAATATTCTAAGCTAAGATATGAGCGGTTGTTTAACAATACACATAAGGTAGATTTTAAAGCATTAGTTAGAGGCAGTGATGCTGGCTGGTGTTGCTCTTCACCTGCCAGAGGCTTAGGTTCCATATCTGGCAGGTCAGTCCAGGTTGTTTGTTTTCAGATGGGAACACGGGGAACCTCAAGGTCAAAGGTCCCATTTCTCTAAGGAGCAGCTTAGCGTGCTCAGGGCAAGGCCCATGAGCTAGGTGGGGGGCTCCCGGTCTCACTGGGGGAGGTGGAAATGAGTTTTTCACAGGTGCTACAGTTAGCTCTTTTAAAGTGAGATTGCTGGTATCAGGGGGCAGTGGAAACTCGGGAGTTCCAAACGCCTGTGATGATAGCAAAAGTGTCACTGCCCTTTGTTAAGGTGCCATATGCCCAAAACTGGTTAGAAGGCCGGTCGGGTGACACACAGGCCCTGGGGTGGGGGTTGCTTTGCCGGAGGTCAGCACCAATCTCAAGGCGATGGAGCAGGCTTCAGTGGCTGCCAAGGCAGCTCTGCCATCACTGGCAGCCAAGCCCCAGCATCCAGCAGTGACTCTTCCCCAGAATAAATAGTGAATTTCAGATGGTCCTGGTGGAGGAGTGAGAGAGCAAGCCAGCTTTTATTTGTGAATTTATAAACCTTGGGCAGTGGGGAGGGGTTTGAGGGTGACTGTCTGATTCCATGGGGCTGAAGGAGGTGCCAGGGATACTTGATCTACATGTAACGAAACAGCCCTATTGTAAGAGGGGAAAGCAGGACTTAATTATCCTATGGGTGGGGGAGAATCTCCAGGCACAGCTAAAAGGTCATTGGTTGAAAGCCAAGACTCCAAGGCATCTTCTTAGTGTAGGGTGGGTGTCTCCAGGGATCCCTAGGTGCTTGCTGAACAGGTTACTTATCAGGAAATGGTTGGGCCTGTAATCTTTCCTGAGGGCTGAGTGATGTTCCTTAGGAGATCTAGGGTCCCCCAGATCAGGCCAAAAGGGGACCGCTCTGAGAAAGGGAGTCTATCATTTCTATTTATTTATTTATTATATATAGAGTTTTGCCTGCATATATGTCTGTACACCAGAAGAGGGCACCAGATCTCATTATAAATGGTTGTGAGCCACCATGTGGATGCTGGGAATTGAACTCAGGACCTTTGGAAGAGCAGCCGGTGCTCTTAACTTCTGAGCCATCTCTCCAGGCCTGAGTCTATCATTTTTATACCGAGCTCAGAAGCAATCCAGGAACTCTAGACTTCACCTTTAAAAAGCAGGGTTCCACAGGCTGGAAACAGCCGTTGTAGTCTGGGTAGGAAAACCCAAAGCAGAGACATTGGGATCCAACAGTAAATCAGAGGCGCAGAGGACAGGTGCCCAATGGAGCCGTCATGCTGTCTGAGATCTGCTGCCTGCCTAGTGGTGGGGGTGGTTTTACCAGCTTGTGAGATGAGTAATTCAGTAAGTCCAAGCAAGACAAGCTTTGCTTTTGCCACATTCATGTATGGTACTTACAAAGTAGACAAGTTGAGCTTGGAGCTCGTGGGTGGGTAAGAGCATTGTGGGACTACTTGGGCCTCCTTTGCTGCAAGGAGACTGAAAAGACGTGACCAGGTTGGCAGAAAACACCTGGGGATGGAGTGCTCCTGGGACGCGAGTGGCCAGCAGTATCAGGAACTAGTGAAGTGACTGCAGAAAGCGGCCTTTGGGGACCGCACAGATGAGTCCATGGGAATGTAGACAGCTATACCCAAAGGACAGGAGAGGAGAGCCAGAAAGATTTGGACATTAATTGTGAGACATAGCGTGAGCAGTCACATTCCAGAGGTGAAGCTGGGAACGGGAAACTGCGTGGAATAGCTGCTTATTGCAGCTAAGCCAGCTTCCGTCAGTTGGCTGTACGTAACGGCAGGCACCCACACACTGAGCGCATTGAAAGCTAGGTGACGAACCGAGCACTCCTCATGCACCACCTCCAGTCCTTACCCCAGCCCTTCAAGGAAGATACACTTCTTTGCTTCCGTTTACAGACGTGAACACTTAGGAACAGAGTCGGCCTTGCTGTGGGGTCCAAGCAGTCAGTCACAGGCCAGAGCCTGTTACCCAGCTAGAAGGAGGTGGAGACAGTTACTGGTCTTCTTCTCCTCCCAGCAGTGCTGGGAGTACAATGGAGCCCCTCACTCATATGCATGTACTCTTTTATAATATAAAATGTAGAACCAAGCTGGGGATAGTGGTGCACATGTAAATCCCAGCACCCGGGAGGCAGAGGCAGACAGATCTCTGAGTTCAAGGCCAGCTTGGTCTACAGAGTGAGTCCCAGGACAGCCGTGGCTATGCAAGACCCTGTGTTCCATGCATGTACCACCCCCTCCCAACCATCCCCACCCCCCACTACGCACACACACTAGTGATCACTGCTGGGCATGAGAGCTCACACCTGTGATCCAGAACTCATGAGGGAGGGGTGCCCCAGGCATGACGTCAGCCCAGGCTTCAAAGCGAGACCCTGCCGCAAACACAACAATGGGAGTATTTATGTATTTTATGATAATCATCCCGCCCTCCATAATACCTCATGGTAGGCACACTTATCTAGCAATTTGCTGACCTATTGGTTTTGCTTTCTAATGTCAAGGGGCCCTCTTCTGGACATCTGTTGTACTGAAGACTTGCATTTTGTAAAAATAATTCTTAATGCTTCCCATGCCCTTAGATATTGGCACAGGTAGACTGATACAAACAGGACAGGGTCCCTAGATTCCTAGAGTGTGTGTGTGTGTGTGTGTGTGTGTGTGTGTGTGTGTGTGTAGGATGAGTTATAGGGAGGGAAGTAAAAGTAGGAGAGAAAGAACACCTGCTGGGGGCTTTTTTTTTTCCCTTGTTCTGCTCAATTTTCATTGGTTGAGGTAGTATCTTGTTAAATGAGGAAGGCCTTGCTATGTGGCCTTCTATTTACTGTGCAGCTTAGGCTAGCCCCATTTGCTTCAGACATCACAGTGCTTGGATTACAGATGTGTACCAGCCTGACTGTGTGTGATGTCATCCTGATGACGAGGTATCTATGATCCAGTAGGTGACAGGTGGATGATTATTTCAAAGGAGACAGGGAGTGTCCTGTGGCTGTTAGGAGCCACTAACTATACTGTATCCAGGTTTTTGTTTTTTTTTTTAAGTCTGTGAAGGGTTTCTTTCCCCCCTAATTTAGGTAGGGTTAGTGGCTGATTGGCACACAACTGTTGTGTAAACATGTTCAGATCTGCCTTGAACTTGTCTCGGCCCTGGAGAGTGAGGTAGAAGCCATCTTGGAAGTTCACCACCTTTATTACCTAGATAGGTTCCTCGCCCATCTGCCTGCCTACCAGGGAATTTCTCTAACACCTTTCCCTTGTGTGGACGTCATGTCCATATGTGTGGACACAAATGCCCTGGGACTGTCGAGGGCACATTCTGGATGGAGTGCAGGGTAGGCTGAGGGTGGATTGAAGAGCGCCGTGAACTACTGTGAATTGTTAGGAGAGTATATTCATGGGCCTCATCTGTAATTAGAAAACTTAAAACAGTGTTCTCTTCTGTTGAAACAGACCTAACTAACTGGTCAGTGCTGCTTACGCTGCTTTTCATTTTACTTATTACCAACATATTACATCAAGGTATGGACTTTACCAAATATTTTAAGATAGTATTCAAATAATTAACTTTCCCCAGACCAAATAAAGGACCAGAGGCCCCACAGTCTCCTCTAGACTGGCACTGCTGTGAATGTGGCCTGTTCTGTGGAGAAAGACATGCTCCCCACACTCTCCCTCTAGTGTGAAACCCTTTAAAAGGACTGCAGGCTCTGATGGGTCAGCAAAACCCAGCCATTTGGTCATGCAGCCTCAGCAACTCCATCTAGTTAGCCAGGCTGGCCAAGATACAGCTGCTTTCTCCCTTGGTGCCTGGCTGGAGGCTGTGTTAAATAAGTATACGAAGGGCAGCATTTGAATCCAACTGTGCCCGCTTACGTGTCTGCGCCCCAGAACGCCTTATGCTTATGCAGATGTCACAGAGCTTCCTCCTGAGTCCAGTACCCAAGCAGGATGGCCAGGGTTGTCCCTCCACCACTGTGCTTAGGAGAGCAGAAAAGGCTCGTGCAATGACCCAAATTATTTATCTTTCAAACTGGGTTCCGATATTGACAGATCAATATTTGATCTTTTATTTGTACTTGGTATTTATTTGAAAGTGGTGAGGAAGTACCGACACTCCTCTGTGGACCATCTGTCAAAGCTTGACATGTGCTTCCTGTGGCCCAGGTGTCCGAGCACATTAGGGGCAAATATTTATTCCTCACGGCAGTTACATGCTGACCAACTTGAACGTGCAATCTGGCAAGGGGCGTTGTTTCTCATCACTGTAGTTACTGGTGACGCCTCAGAGAGAGTAAGGGTGTATTCTGGAGCCAAACATGAGCCACCCTGGTTCTGGAACATAGATTGGGTTACTCCAAATCCTGTGCTCCAAAGTGGCTGTGTTTGGTGAGGTTTTTACGGTAACAGAACTGTCTGAAATCCAGGTACTTTTCGGATGCATTGGAAACATTAGGCAGTTGAACTAAAGCAAAGTGAAAGAATGGAAGCTCCAGGCCTCAGGGGCTGCCTGACGGTATTCTTAGCATTTGGTCAGTGGTACTGGTACCCAGAGAAGCATTTACCCAACGGCCACAAAGATGTTAGGTCACATACAGAAGAGGGCAGAACGTAGCTACTAAAGGGCTAACAGCGGCCTAATGTCATCTGCCTCTGACTTGTAACATCCTAAATTCTCCAACATTGTTAAAGTTCTAATAAGTTAGTCGGCCTTGAATGTTTTGAGGTATGGGGAGACGGCTTTTTTGCAAGAACTTTCCTGCAATACAAATAAGGTGAAAGAAACTAGGTATTTTTCTGAAATGCTTAAGGAATATCTGTGTGAATTGTATTAAGGACTTTAATCCTCAAAGGAAAGTTTAAAAAATTATTTCATTAAATTAATAAATCTTATCTTTTTTCATTCTATATGCATGAGTATTTTTTTTTCTACATGTATATCTGTGCATCACATACATGCCTGGTGCCTACAGAGGCCGGAGAGGGCATCAGAGTCCCTGAAACTGGAGTTACATGTTATTGTGAGTTGTCATGTAGGCACTGGGACAGAACCCAGGTCCTTTGGAAGAGCAGCCAGTGTTCTTAACCACTGTGTGGTCTCTAAGTCAGTTTCAAGTTAATAAGGTAGGCGTATGAGGGCATGTCTGTATTCCTGTACTCAGAATTCTGGGGCAAGGGGATTTCGTGTCTGAAGTCAGCCTGGGACACATTGCTACACACTGCCTGAGGAGAGCAACAATAGTAATAAATCCTGTCAAATAACTGAGAAAAAAAGAACATAAGTTAGTACAATTTAACTTAGGTAAAGGTTAAGAAATGTCCCAGATATATAGAGATTTAAAAATCAGACAAACAAGCCGATCAAAGACAAAAACATTTAAGAGGCAAAAAATAGAGAAATCGGGGAAAGCACCAAAATTAAAGTGCCTGGATCTCATTATGTTACATTAATTTTTCCATGAAAACATTTCTTATTAAGCAAAATTGAGCATGCCAGACACTGTACAGGATTGTCACGTGTCAACTACTTATTAGCTGCCAATGTACTAAGTTTAAATTCCAGAGCTGGTTTTCTTGACAGAAATTAGTATTGAACAGAATAGGAAGAGAAATAAGGTGTGTATGTCTGTCCTTTCTATTGTAACTATGGTGAGGTGGCTGGAAGTTTGGTCTGTGATTTTACCAGTGAAAAGCATTGAGTTTGAAGCAGGCGTGGTAGTTCCTACCTGTAACCCCAGCACTCAGGAGATGGAGGGGAACATGGTGAGGGCAGGACCAGTGTGGCCTGTGGCTTGACCTGCTTCAACCAAGCAAGCGAGACAGAGCAAAATTAATTAGGATAGTTTAACTTTCCTGGAGTTTGTTTGATTGCGACTGTTTCTAAGACTGTTCATGTTTAGGCCGGGTGGTGATGGCGCACGCCTTTAATCCCAGCCCTCGGGAGGCAGAGGCAGGTGGATCGCTGTGAGTTCGAGGCCAGCCTGGTCTACAAAGTGAGTCCAGGACAGTCAAGGCTACACAGAGAGACCCTGTCTCAAAAACCCAAAAGAAAAAAAAAAAAAGACACTGCTCATGTTTATATTCTTTCACAGTTATGGACAGAGAAAAATATATCTGTGGCTAAGAATAGTAAGCGTTGTCCCTGCGTCTGCTTCGTCTCCCAGTGCCTGCTGCTGCTGCGTCTTCTTGGTAGAGATGAGAGGTTTTATTTAGCTCACCGTTCTGGAGACGGTGAAGTCCGGGAGTGTAATGTCAGCTCCTGGTGTCACTTCTCGTTACATCTTAATATAGCAGAGGCATCACATGGTGACAGAGCCTGGTTAATTTTTTTGATTAAAAAAAAATCTTTACGTCTTCACCGGCTTGTTACCTCTTAAGCATTTTGATTGCATTTAGGCCTTTCTGTCTGAAGCACGAGAAGGCCTTTTGCTTGCTCTGGATCGTGGAGCTAGAGCCTGGCTGTGTTGGTTGGTTTTAAGTCAACTTGCTACTCTCAGTTGAGAAACTGCCCCTGTGGCTAGGCACACCTGACAGGAGGTGTCTTGACAGGTGATGTGGGCACTGCCCCCGTGGGCGGGTGCTCATGGGTCGTATAACCTGAGCAGGCCAGTGAGCAGTGCTCCTCTGTGGCTTTTGCTTCAGCTTCTGCTCTGCTTGCTTTGAAGGGCACTGTGATAGGGAACTGTAAGCTGACATAAGTCCTCTCTTTCCAAGATGCAGTGGTCCATGACATAAGAGAAAGCACAACTAAGACAGACTGAGACAGACCTCCTCGGCCTGATTCCTTCGAGTCCAGTAATTACTCACTACTGTGAAGTTACACGCATGTTTTCCTTGAGAAAAAAGATATTCTTCTTCTTCTTCTTCTTCTTCTTCTTCTTCTTATTATTATTATTATTATTATTATTATTATTATTAGTTTTTCGAGACAGGGTTTCTCTGTGTAGCTTTGGCTGTCCTGGACTTGCTTTGTAGACCAGGCTGGCCTCGAACTCACAGAGATCCACCTGCCTCTGCCTCCCAAGTGCTGGGATTAAAGGCGTGCACCACCACTCCCAGCTGATATTTCAATTTTTTAAAAACAGGAGAATAGAAGATTGTTTTCTTTCAGAAAGTTAGTATGGAGGTGGGTTTGGTGGTACACACTGTGCTCTCAGCCCTTTGGAGGTGAAGGCAGGTAGACTGTGTTCAAGGCCAGCGTATGTATTCTCACTTGTCCTGGTACCTACCCTACCTTAGGTATACAACATGAAGACTGTACCGTGGGATCTGCCACCATTCCCCTCCAAAGAGAAAATGTCAGCATGAAGTGCCAGATTTATTTTCCAACAGCAAGCTCGGAGTCTTAAGCCAATCATAATGTTACTGTAAAGCCATATTTTAGTGCTGAAGAAACATATACTCAGCTATATGATACGACAGTGTCAGAGAAGTAACTAAGCTGGACTATAACTGTCTTTAAGTGCGTTTCTCACTGCTATGTTTTTGGGTAACTTACGGTAAAGGTGTGAAAGCTGCCCTTCCAAAGGTCACTTTCAGTCATCGTTCTTCAGGGGACAGCTAGCCCCCGAGATTCTGTTCCTGCCTTCTCACCACACACCGCCAACCGCCACACCAGCTCCTCTCTTGTGGCTGCATACTGTCCAAGTCAGGTCACTTACCAGATGAACTCTCTGTGTCTCTGTGTCTCTGTGTCTCTGTGTCTGTCTGTCTGTCTGTCTGTCTGTCTGTCTGTCTGTCTGTCTGTCTGTCTGTCTGTCTGTCTCTCTCTCTCTCTCTCTCTCTCTCTCTCTCTCTCTCTCTCTCTCCTGAAACTGCCCTTCATGGATCCTGCTCCATTCTCAGGATGAGCATCCTTGGTGCCTTAAGGCTATGAGCAGCTTCCCTGATATGCATAACCAAGTTTGGTGTGGTGACAATTTTTGTCAATTTGACACAGCCTAGAGTGGCCTGGGAAGAGGGAGCCTCAGGTGAGGGATTTTCTTTGTCAGATTGGTCTGTGAACAATGTCTGTGGGCATTTTCTTGATTAATGGTTGACGTGAGAGGCACTCTGGTGCTCCATATTTGACTACCTCCCCTTGGTGGGGAGCCCTGGTGGCACTCAAAGAAAGAATAAGCAGGCTACCAAGATGAGACTTCATAGCCTATGACCACATAGTGGAGGAGGAGGTCCCCCTTGGTCATAGACCTAGGGGAGGGGAATAGGATGAAAGCGGGCTGGAGGGAGGAATGGGAGGATACAAGTGATGGGATAACAATTGAGTTGTAATCTGAATAAATTAATAAAATTAAATTTAAAAAAAAAGAAAAGAAAAGTAGCTAAGCAAGCCAGAGGGGAGCAAGCCAGGAAGCAGCATTCAGCCGTCCTCATCCTCAGCTTTAGTTCCTGCCTCAGGCTTCCCGCTGGAGTTCTTGCTTGGCTTCCCTTAATATAAGAAGCCAGGCCCTCACTTTATAATAACAAATTTAAGAGGAGTCTAGTGAACATAAAGCCTAGTGTACCATTCTGCAGAAAGGGACATTATAAAGGAAAGGCAAAGTGGCTGGTGTGCCGATGGGTGCAAGACAGTGGTTCTTAGAGTTCCTGGTCTCTAGAACTCCCTGTTCTCCTTTTCCCATCAGCTGCCGGTTCAGGACAAAAGCCTTAACTAGTGAATCTTCTGGGGCTCCGTCCCATCACACACTGCCTTCAGCTTCCCAACTCTGAGAATTCCGAGACAAGCATGTAGGTGCTGGACTGAGAAGGCAGCGTCTCTTGCTTTTCTGTGACTCTTTGATGAGCTCTAAATGCACTCATACTGAAAATAGACCAGAATGATCTGCTCCTCACACTGCTGATTGTTTCCTGGAGTACAAGCCAAATGAAGCCTCTGCTCCCCTGGGTTGCTTTGGTCCTGCTGTTCATCACAGCAACAGAGAATCGAAGTTGGACAGCTGTCTCCTCTAAGTGTGCCAGTGGGGCCTACAGGAATCAGAAGTGACGACACAGTGGTGGCCACGGCTTCTGTTTGCCTCTCATCTCTGTGTTGCCCCATTGTCACTGGAGGGTACCCCACAGGAACCTCTGTCCACTCTCGGCTGCTGTGCGTGGGGCGTGGGCCGCAAGTTCTAGTCTAGTTCTGTTTGTGTGCCTCGAGTGTGTTGACCTTTCCCGGCACTGCTGTCTTTGCATGTAAGACAAGGTAACGTTCTCACAGAGTGATGTAATGTAAAGTGGTTAGGGTGGTGCCTGGAGCTTGGCAACGTACAGTGTGTGCATAAACTTGTGATTGTTCACTCTCTGCTATGTGCAGGTGCCTTCTTCTGACCGTCCACTTGCTGCTATGCACATGTCCCTTCTTCTGTTTGGTTGTTCAGGATTTCCCAAGACTGAAGACAACTTCCAAGAATTGTTTCTTTCCTTTTCTCATGTGGTCCTGGGCCTGGAGCTCAGGTTATCAGCCTTGGTGGCAAGAGCTCATACTGGCAGAGCCTTCTCACTGGCTCTTCGTTTTATCTCTGAGACAGGCCCTCAGCATATAGCTCAGGCTGGCCTTAATCCATTGATTCTCCTGCCTCCATTTCCTGGAAATATGAGTATAGACGGCACACGCAGCCAGCTGGCCAGCTTTAGCTATTTCTTTACAGGTCACTAGTGTCAGCTCTCCCTATTTTCTGTGCCCACTGCACTTTACATATATGACTATGGCATCATCTAAATATTTCATTTGTACTTATTTATTTAATTGTCCTTTCCAGAACCTAAGAGAAAGAATTAAGCTTATTCGCTGCGTAAACCTCTATATAGCGTAACGCTTACCAAGTGGCAGGCAAAATCAGGAGTTTGACTGAATTAATTACCTTAACCCTAAGATGTTTGGTGGCTGAAAATAAATATTCTGAACCTTAGTGCTGAAGTGCCCAGGTATAATATGTAGTATTTACCTATAAAGCATAATGGTGTCATGGGTTAAAAAATAATCAAGGACTTGAAGAATAAATGTGGGCCAACAGCACTGACCTCTAAAAGCTTTACAATATCTAGTCTAAACATTATATATATGCATATATAATATATTTATAAACTCTGACTAAAGAATGTGCAGGCTGGGAAGGAAAATTACTATATAAAATGGTTACATTCTTGTTCCCTTGTGAAAACAGTAAGGCACAACGAGAGGCGCTCAGAGAAGTTGATTCTGTGTGGGTGGACTCAGGAGGAAGCAGAGTTAACGTGAAGTCTTCTGCCCTAGGTACTCTCCTTTTTCTTCATTGGCCTGATGTCCATGATGATTCCGCTGTGCAGTGTCTTCGCAGCCCTCATTGCTGTCTGCCTCATCATGGGTCTCTTCGATGGATGCTTCATTTCCATCATGGCCCCCATTGCCTTTGAGTTAGTTGGTCCGCAGGATGCTTCCCAAGCGATTGGATTTCTACTTGGATTCATGTCTATACCCATGACTGTAGGTCCTCCTGTTGCAGGTAAATACAACAGTTCTATAGTAATTGTACTTATTCATAGCATTTTCTACTTTGGATCCTAAGCCTCATTTATTTTTGTAATATATTTAAACCTCATTCATTTATGTAACATTTAAAATGTTATATATTAACAGCCCATTGTATGCTTCTCCTCATTGTTTGTTTGTTTTTGTGTTGTTGTTTGTTTGTTTGTTTGTTTTTTAAGACAAGAGCTTTTCTGTGTAGCCCTGGCTGCCCTAGAACTCATTCTGTATATTAGGCTGACCTCGAACTCAGAGATCCACCTGCCTCAGCTTCCTGAGTGCTGGGATTAAAGCCACACACCACCATCTTCTGGCTCCTTCTCAATTTTAATAAGACTATCTATTGACAGTGCATTGAAAAAGTTTGGTGGGGAGTATTCTTGGAGTTATAGCCTTTCATGTTTTGGTAGTTTCTTTCTTTTCTTTTTTTTTTAAAGTCCAAATTATTTATTTAATTTTGTCTGTACTTTTTTTTCCCCTGATTTTTATTAGTGCATTTAACATGTACTCATTAAAACAAATGGTGTTGAATAAATATTTTGTAACTTTATGAAGTTTCTTGTTAAAGCTGAATAAGATCAACTTGAGGTGTGGATAGTTTAGAGAGCTTGGCTCTGCGTGCTCCGCCCACCTTCAGCTGAGACAAGAGCTGTTATACCGTGTGTTTGAATCTCCCGGGTGGCCTCTGATAGACTTGGGAATGCCAAAGCCTATTTTCTACAAGTGGTATTTTGCTACAACCTATATTGTGTGGTAAAATTCAAAATAAGAGGTTTTCTTCTTCTTCTTCATCATTGTATCGGAAAAAGTTTGCATTTCAAATCTATTATCTGAGCTGGGCCTGCTGTCACTGTGACTGATCTGAGAGCCAGACTTTCCTCTCTTTGTGACAGCTGCTGTCTCCATTTCCAGGGTTCCTTCATGACAAACTGGGCTCCTACAACGAGGCCTTTTACGTCGCCGGAATCCCTCCCTTTCTTGGAGGTGTTGTGCTGTGTTTAATCCCGTGGATCCACAGTAAGAAGCAAAAAGAGATGAGGAAAGCCACCGGAGGGGAGAAGATGGAGAAAATGTTGGAGAACCAGAACTCTCTACTGTCAGGCTCAACCGGGATCTTCAAAAAGGAATCTGACTCTATTATTTAATGCCATATATACCTCCACCTGGCTGGATTTACTTTTGGATTTTAAGCCAGTTTTCCTTTTATATGAATTTCAAATTTCTTATTTTTTTAATCATCCTTGAAATAGCACAAATGGGAAATATAACCTTTATGACTACAAGAACTATTTTCTCTCCCCAAATAGCTTTGATATTTTCAGGAATCTGACAGAAGAGACTCTTACAGGCAAACATGTCTGAAAGTCAAACATGAGCATTCAAAGCTCTCTTAGTAAGGAGCAACCTTGGAAGCCTCAGATGCTGTCAGCTGCAGCATCCTAGGAGCTGCGCAGGGTGGGGGCAGCAGTTTGGTGCACACCAGAAGCATTTTGTTGGTTGCTTCAGTCTTTAGTTCCAGTGTTTTACTTCCTTCTGCATTTTGGAACTTTTTGCAAAATTTAAGCCTGGATCCTACATAAGGAGAGGCCAACCTAAACCTCAAGTCTGTTAAATGATTTCAGCTATGAAATTCGGAGATCCTGACATGCTGCGGTGTCGAGGGACCTGCTGGGAGCAGATGCTACTGCATGCGCACAGAGGACGCGGGAGATGGCAAGTGTCCTCTCACAGGCAGCAGCCAGGCGTTTCTTCCACTGACCCGCATTCCCTTTGGTTTGTAGTATGTTTTACTCCCACAGCCGGAGACACCCCACATTTCTGATTTTGTGTAAACAATAAAGTAAAGCAGAATGTATGGAAGAGATCCTGACAATTTGAACGCAGAGTTTTTCTGACTTCTGGATTTATTAGCACTGTATCTAGGTGTCTTATTGAGCATGTTATCAGCTGGTGGGATGGATATAGCTTGTAGGTAATGAAGAACTGTTCTGTCCATTAGAAAAACGTCTGATAGAAATAATTGCTTAAACTGACTTATGGAATGAATGATTTTAAAATGTTAAATATACTCATAAAAACCAACCCCTAAATTTTCAAAAAAAAAAATGCTTAGCAAAAATTTACATTTGTGTGTACGATGTTGTGCCAATGACAGGGTTATATTGAGGGGCCTGATGGCAGGTGCTTTCACTCTCCGGATGTCGTGGAGTTTACTTCACAAACTGAGAAGAAACTCCAATGTTACCAAGCAATAGAATCTCTCGATACATATTGTGTATGCACCTCTTCTTTGACTGGAAAATTAATGTATTTATTTGCTATGTGCTCTGTATTAATTCCCACCATTTCCCCCATTTGTGTCCAGACTGTAGAAAGCAAGCTATTAGCTTTGAGGACCAAAAATTAAAAACCAAAGTTGGCCTGTGACCATTAGTCACTTATTAAAACAGGAACACATTCTTAAAGGTTTGAAATTATATTTTCGACCTTTAAAAGTTCAAGTTTAAAGTATATTTAAATCATTAACCTAGATAGATATTAAGTCATAGCTGAATGTAGCTTGCTGGTTCATATGAAAAGAACATTATTTTTCCCTCGACATTTCCAGGACCTGTCTATTTCTTAGTTATCTGGAAGATGAAACTAATCTTATTATCTCACTGCCTGGTTTTCCACCTTCTATTGCTGTTAAAATGGCGGTCCTTCCTCTCTGCCCCTGTGGACAGATGAGGCTGCCTGGAGAGACTGTACACTTGTTCTTGTTGGGAGGGAGGGCAGAGGGTGGGGCAAGCAGGGCTGACAGTCGAAAGCCAGAAGCCCTTCTTCCTGGTAACAGCTCTCTTACCTATCATCTTGGGAGAATTCACAGCCTACATGCTAAGTGTACAATTTATTTTAATGGTTTTAGGGTAATTGTAATTTATTTATTATTTATTTACTGTGAGATGGAGTCTAAGTACATCAGACTGGCCTTCAACTCTGCCCCGCGGCTTCAGGCTTGTGTCGGGATTGCAGAGGTAGGCTGCCATGAGTGGCTATAATTTTGATTTTTGAAGGCATAAGCTTCCTGTGCTATACACACAGGTGTTTTCTTTGTTAAGGCAGGGTCTCACTAAGTAGCCCAAGCTGGCCTGTTACTCACTATGTAGCCCAGGCTGGCTTCAAACTCACAGAGCTCTTTTAGGGTTGTTGTTGTTGTTGTTTGAGACAGTCATGTTGTGTGGCCCAGGAGAAGCTGAGATGTCAGAACCTCTGACTTCAGCTTCCTAAGCGGAGGGACCACAGGTGTGTGCCAGCGTGCCCAGCTGAAGCCTGCTAGTCCCAGTTGTTTTTCTGTCTTAAACTGAAGGGTCGACGGGCGTGGTGGCCCACGCCTTTAATTCCAGCCCTCGAGAGGCAGAGGCAGGTGGATCGCTGTGAGTTCGAGGCCAGCCCCGTCTACAAAGTGAGTCCAGGACAGCCAAGGCTACACAGAGAAACCCTGTCTGAAAAACAAAAAACAAAACAAAAACAAAAACAAAATCCCAAAAACTGAAGGGTCTTTGGCAGTTTGTTTGCAAAAGGTTCTTTTTCAGGAGGAAAGATTTAATTTTAACCGTATTATCCTTTCTTGTTCTTTTCTTTCTTATTTTAGACAAGGTTTTACTCTACAGCCCCTGCTGGCCTGGAGCTCACTGTGTAGACCCCGCTGACCTTGAGCTCACAAAGACCTGCCAGCCTTGGCTGGGATTTAACCATTTAGAGAACAATTTGAGCATGCTGACATAGTACATTAGCAAGCCTTTCACTTATTCCTCCTCAGTTGCCTGACGTCATTGTTGTTAGTGCCTTAAAAAGCGAAGGCCCTGGAGAGTTGGCTCTGCAGCTAAGAGCGTTTTCCTGCTCTTAGAGAAGACCAGAGTTCAGTGTCCAGCAGTTACACGGTGGCTCACAACTGCCTATAACTCCAGTTCCAGGAGCCCTAACACCCTCTTCTGAGCTCCTGCATACACATGGCTCACATCCTTACACTCAGGCATATACATGTGTACGTAAAAAGAAATATTTAAAAGTCAACAGAAACATACAATTGAGATCATTGAAGCTGTCATTATAAAACATTAGGGGTGAGGTTTATTGGTTTTGGATTTTTAAAAAAACAATTTAGGGTTTCGTTCAAGGGTGGCATTCTATTTAGCTGAGCTGTACCCTCACCATAGGGGTTAATATAGACATTGCTCTGCCTCTAATTTTACAGAAGGAGTAGCTCTAAAATGGAAATCTTACATTGTAAAGATTTTTAAAATGTTTGCCTTTCAAACTTGTTTTGTTTTTTGAAACAGGGTCCCAGTGTGTCTACCAGGCTGGCCCAGGGCTTACAACCCTCTTGTCTCTGTCTCCTTCGGTGGTTTCTGTTTTGCCTGTTTGCTTTTGTTTTGTTTTGCTTGTGAGACAGGGTCACCATGTAGCCCTGGCTGTCCTAGAACTCACAATGTACACCGGGCTGGCCTCGAACTTACAAAGATCACCTGCCTCCACCTCCTGACTGCTGGGATTGATGCTGTGCCCTACCACTCCTGGCCTCTGTCTCCCTGAGTGTTGAGAGGTTTAGGCTGAAAAACAGTTAAATAGCTCAAATGATCAAACTATCTCCTCGGCCAAATCCAATTAAAAGCTATTACTTGCTTTTTTTTTTTTTTTTTTTACTTTTACTTCTTGAAGTGAGTCTGGGGCTTTGAGCATGCGGGGCCTAAAGTCCGGTCTCTGGAGTCATTGGTCTTAAAATTTGAGTGAGTTACTTGCCTAGTGTTTTTTTGTTTTGTAATTTGAAAAAAAAAATTATTGTAACTATGATTGCTCATCTTTTAGATTTAACATAGACCAAAGCTGTCCACAAACCTCAGCACCATGCTTGTGATGGCGTCAGACTCGCCGAGGAATACACGCAGGTCCCAGTCCACATGCTCTGTAAGCAAGATTCAGACAACGGGATGTCATGGGGTTTAGTTTAGCCCTCCTTTCTTTCACAGACTTTGCCTCAACTATTTTTATAAGAATGATAAAAATAACTCATTACCACTGTTGCCTTTATACCTAGAAAGGCCATGTACTCTCAGCTGACTCTGCTGGGCTCAGGCTGGTTATCATGAGTTCTGTGCGCTGGGGTCTTACTGGTCATATTTCGTAGTTCCTCCTGCAGCAGCCATGAAGGCACTGTACCATGCTAGATACCTTTGCATCGTGTCAGCTTCTTCCACCGGTTCATTTTAACTTGAAAGTTATAGCTACAACAGATTGAACTTTGCAGTATTAAGAAAAGGCCTGGGCGTTTTAAGTAAATCTTGGCATCTTGCATTCTTGTCTACCTATTTTATCTTATGCTTATCTGAAAAAAAATTTTTAATTATTTTGTATGTTTTGAAAGTTCAAACTCTCTTGGTGAAACCTAATATTCCAAATACACCTATTGCTTCATGTGTGAGCCTTTTCCCTCCCTTCCGCCCCACTCCTCTCTCTCTCCCTCCTACAGAGGGTGCCAGCCTACCCAATAGCTGTATAAATATAGCTGACTGTGTGAAAGGGTCCTGCTGGGTTTGACCAGCATGGGTATTTTCCTGGTTTTGAGAAACTGTTTCTTTTAGAATAATATAATTTATAATTGATTTTTTAAAAATGTGATTTATATATTTAATATATAGATAACCAAAACCTTTTAAATGAAGAGTGCTTTGTAATTCGGAGAATACAGTCCTTTTACTATGGGGAAATGTGATATTCTCAGTAAATGCAATAAAATTTTTAGCAAATTTCTGTAAGACCTTGTGATTGTATTTATGGAATTCTGGGGCAGGGGAATTACTGAAGTGAGCAGTTGCATTGAAGAAAGGTAAAGTGTGTGTGTGTTTTATGCTGTGTCTCCCCAGTATGTTTTGCTATTGTTATTTTTCAGGGGAGGAAGGGATTGTCTTGACGTGGTCTAACAGTGCTAAGGGTACTCCCAGGGCCTCGCCTCCCACTGCCTACACCCAGCCCCGGCAGTTACTTTGAATGTCTCGTTTTATTTCAGTGACTAGCATATGGGCATGTGGATCAGTTCTGCACCTCTGAATTAGGCTTCCAGAACACCAAACCTACCTGTTTCTTCTGGTTTCTGACCACTCCTTTCCTGTACCCTATCCATCCTCTGAATATTGGAGTTGCATCAGGACCTAACCTTGGACACACAGACTCCTTTGAGACAGTGTTGCTATTTTGAGACAGATGCTCCCTGAAGCTCATGCTGGGGTCCTGCCTCAGTCCCCCAATCAGCCAGATCACAACATGTGCCACCACGCCCAGCCAGACACCTCCTTTTTGAACACCTTCATACCCTCTTGGTCTCAGTTTCTGTTTGCTGGCATAGCCTCTCTTCCTTGACTTCCCCAGCTTTGTGTTTTTCACATTAATGACTCAATAACAGGACTATCAAGAATAGTATAATCTATGGCCACCAGACTGAGCATTTATGGTTGTGTCTTTCACTTTGTGGTGACTTTATAATTGTGTGGACTGAAAGCACCCACCTCGGCTGCCATATTTCTCTCACATCCACTAAAGGTGCACCAGCAAGCCCTGTTGGCTCTGTCCCAAACATATCCAGAATTTCTCCCCTCCCCACGTGGAGACAAGTCATAATGGATGTGCTTTCCTTCCCTGTGGTCTGTTTGCTGCCTGGCAGCCGGAACGATCCAATCAAAATGTCAGATAAAGTCATCTTGGCCCAAAATCATTCTCTGGTCCCTGTTTCCCCTCAGAGACCAAAGTCCTTGCAACACCTTCCCAGCTTGTCTCCTGCCCTTTTCTCCTGCTCTCCCCTCCTGTTTCACGCTGGCCTCCTGTCTGGGAGGGGAGGGAGGGCTCTCCCACCAGGGAGCCTCCTGGATTCGCCCTCATTCTTAGGATCTTTCCTCAAAAGTCTCCTCTGTGAAATTCTCAGTGAGCAACTCCTGACAAGTCACATTCCTTCCCGACTGAGCTTGTCTTTAGCAGTTGCCCCCAGCATATTTTTATCTCTTTACCTTTCTCACTAGACTGTTCAGCTCTATAAGCCTAAAGCTTTTTGTCAGTTTTATCATTTTTATCTGCAGTACTTTGAAAAGTACCTGGCACGAAATACGTACTTAACCGTTTGCTGGTATATGTTCCTCATCTTCTCCACAGGGGTTTGTTGGTTTTGTCTTGGTGTTTTTAAACATTTCCTGAGAAATAGCCATATTGTGAGGGTCAGGACCACAGAGAAGGTGGATGGCATGCCATGTCAGGGCCAAGACAGGATTGCTTCTACCTACACAGGTTAGGGACAGGAAGGATACTGTGCTAAGGAAAGTCGGAGCTAGGTCTCTCACTGTTGGAGAAGGGAGGTTCATAAGAAAGGTGGAAGGCTAGAACCAACACGGTTGATGAGAATAGAGTCGTGTGCCTTTATTACCTGCATTTCTGTGTCTGCGCCAAGAGCCTGGAAACAGTGGCACTCGGTAATACAGAAGCAAAACATATCCCTCCGTATTGAACCTAGTAACAGCAAGACTCAGGCTAGACTCTCATTAAATGGAAGGCCCTCCCTGAATGTGGATAGGATCTTTCCTTTGTTGCTCCTCTCTGGAGATGGCCTCGCAGATGCACCAAGAAGTGGGCTTTCCAAGCCTCATTGCCTGCTTAGTCTAATCAAGTAGGCAGTCAAGACTGACACAAGGCTGTCTACCTTAGCTGACTATGTTGTGGGTGGTTGTCCTCTAGGCCTGCCTACCCATAGACGTGTGCAAAATTGGGCCCATCAACTTTCTAGCATGATGCAGGGGTGGGGAGCATAGTCTCAGAAGACCCCTGTACCCCCCTCCCCCAGGAGTCATACAAAGTTAGTAGTTCCTTGGACGCGATCTTCTTCAGTGGTATAGCTGTTCGTAAGTGCTCCCGTAAGCCACCCATGTTCCTGTCACCATAAGCAGGCTAAAGTTGGGTGGATTCATTGTTTTTGGTTTGTTGTTGGTGCCCTATCTTGGGTAGGTAGATGTTTGTGCATCTAAGGGGCACAACAATGAATTTGAGAGGAGTGTTTGCAAGGCCTCTGCTGTGGGTGAGACCACCTGCACCTGAAGTTAGGCTGTCTGACTAAAGGTGCAGCTCCTACAAGGGAGACCCCTGTATGGCTGTTACTCCCCAGGTCGTGTTGTTGCTGCAAAGGCAGTTGCAATTGCCCCTGCTATGGATGAAAGACGTGGGTGCCTGTCTTCTATGTGGTAAGACATAGCCAGCCTCTTTGATGAATGCGGCTAAAGAACATATCAGTTTGTGAAAGTGTCACATACAGGATGGGATTGTGAGTGAGCTGTGTGACATCAGTCTCGTGATTGGTTTGTTTTGCTTTGTTTGTTTGTTTGGTTTTTTTTCAGGCTGAAGTTCTCTGTGTAGCCCTGGTTGTCCTGGAACTCAGTCTTTAGACTAGACTGGCCTGGAACCTGGAGATCCGCCTGCCTCTGCCTCCCGAGTGCTGGGATTAAAGGCGGCAGTCACACAGTTCTTGCTCTGGGCAGTAAGCCTTGGAACTGAGGCTGAGCTGCTTGCCCAGAAGGAATTTGTTTGGACTCATAAGGGAAGAGTTGCCTCTGAACCGACAGGAAAACTAGAAAGGGAGATGGGAGAGCTCTGGCGTGCTGTTTCTTATGGCTTGGGGGGGCGTTAGAAAAAGAGTACAAATTAGATCTGCACTACACAGCCCTTCCTGGCATGCCAAGCCTTAGAAGCCATAGGAAGAACTGGACAGTGGAGAGGGAGGCTGCAGAGTCACAGTAACAGGGACATTCCTCAGGACTGGCCTTTAACAGGAGGGGAAACCCATGGTACTGCATGCTGCTGTAAGAATAGATCCAGACAGGAAACGATGGTAACCAGGGAGTTTTCTACCAGCAAACTGCTTGAATTAGGAAATACTTGGGAGCAAGGAATAATAGCCACTCACAGCCTGGCTAATAAAGCTGACACAGGAGACAGACAGAACCAGTCTGAGTGCTGTGGACACAGACAATCAATATAACGACTTGCGACAAAGGCTACGTGTTAGAGGTAATATGAGGAAAACCAGGCAGATGCACTGGCTCATCTGAGCCATTAGAGGGCGTTATTGACAGCTGAGATTCCCATGAACATGAGGAGGCTGGAGGACATAGAGGGAAGAAAGTGTTAGAAACAGCGTTTTTTTGGTTGTTGTTGTTGTTGTTGTTTTTTTTTTTTTTTTTAACCAAAGGGGCCTAGGCTGCCAAGGACCTATCCCCAACCTCATAAGATTTTCATACAAATGAGATCAAACTTTTTACTCTCCCGCACCTGGTGAGACTCTTGTTTATGCAAAGTCCTGTGCTGTGGTCCTAAACTTGATCATAGCAGCCAGTCTCTTCCCATTTTCCTTCGGAGCTGTTTTCCAAACTAGCCAATTGGGAATAGACCGGGATTGGGGGTGGGGGGCAGAATGAACCTGAGCCAATAAGAAACCCCTAAGCTCCCTAAAGCAATTCTTTTAAACAGAGGCCATCTTGGCTGTGGGTATTTCCTGCTTGCCCAGTTTCCCTTTTTACAAGAAATTACCTTGCTATTGTTTTTCGTTGTTGCTTGTTTTCCAAGTGTTTCTTTGTGCAACCCCAATATTCTTTTTGTTTGTTTGTTTTTGTTTTTGTTTCTTGAGACAGGGTTTCTGTATGTAGCCTTGGTTGTCCTGGGCTCACTTTGTAGACCAGGCTGGCCCCGAACTCACATCGATCCACCTGCCTCTGCCTCCCAGGTGCTGGGATTAAAGGCGTGCACCACCACGCCCAGCTTTTCCCAGTATTCTTTTCTAATAACAGGAATTCTGGGAAGAAGCAGGCATGCGTAAGCAGTGTTCATTGCTCGGTTTACTGCAAATGAGACTGCTTAAGGGTGGGGGGGGGGTCAGGGGGGCAGGTAGTTAAGAAAGAAGTTGGCTCAGCAGAGACCTAGGGGCTGGCACCAGCTTTGGTGGCAGCGCTGAGCCCCATGGTGGGATCTGATCTTTATGGGGCGGGAGAGGCTCTAGCGGATTTAGATGATTTAGATTGGTGTGGAAATTGGGTTCATAATGTGCTAAAGAAAAAGGGAAAGGGAAAAAGTAAAAACAGGCAAAGGGCTTAAGTTACTATGGAGGAAAAAAAATGAGATAAGATTTTTTTTTTTTTTTTGAGATAAGATTTGTAATGACCTGGAGTCTCTGAAGAAAAAGGTATTTAGGTGAATTCAGAGCTTCGGAGCCTGAGGGACTGGTTAAAGCCAGCACGAAAGTTCAATGTAGAAGTAAAGGGTAGAGCTGTACAGTGGAGACACTAAGCACATCCCAGGGGCAGGCAGTGGAAATCGTTGGTGAGTCCAGGGTCCTCGCTGCAGCCATGTAGGCAGCGGCAGCAGCTGGCCACAGCTTGGGCCAAAGACTGCCAAACTCTGTATGGCATAGCAGGTGAAAGCATAGCCATGCTCCCTTTGGGCCCAGGGTGATCAGAACAGAACAAGCCCAGCTCGCTCGAGCTTGCTGGAGATGGGAACACTTATGGAAGTCCTGTGGCAACCACCCAGATTGAAGAGGCAAGGTGGATTGTGGAGAATGTGGGTTGTGGAGAGCTTTCTAAAATAGTGCTTCTAATTTGTGCTGCTGTAGCCAGCATTAGTCTTTATGTAATTTTTAATTTTCACCTATGTGACTCTGTTTACATCATTTCTACCCCTGTCCCGCTCCAGCTCTTCCCATGCCCACCCTTGGCCCCCCCCCATTCATGACCTCTTCGTCTATAATTATTATTATTGCATCCCAACGTTAACTCTCTGAGGAAGCAATTGATACAAGTAATGGAATCTGCCGTGTCGTGTTGGACCTTGCTGACATTTTTCTTATCTTTTTAGCTCCTGGCTCCTGAGAGCAAGTGGAATGGTGGTGGGTCTTCCACAGTCTTGTTCACCATTTTCATAAAGTTTTTAGTTCCTAGGTGATACACTGATAACCCCTGAGTACTTTGTTGACTTAGCAAACCACTGGAAAGACATGCATAGATGGGAAACCAGCTCACAGTGTATGCACAAACCAAGCACAGCTGTGAACTCCTTGACAACTGCATGGTTAGCTAAGGCACAGATGATACCCAACATGTGGGTGAGAATCCTCCAATAGCCAATGCCTGTTAATATAGAAACAACAGTATTTGTAAGATGGTGTCCTGCAGGGCAGTGGTGGCACATACCTTTAATCCCAACACTTGAGAGGCAGAGGCAGGTGGATCTCTGTGAGTTCCAGGCTAGCCTGGTCTACAAAGTGAGTCCAAGGCAGCCAAGGCTACACAGAGAAACCCTGTGTTGAAAACCAAAAAGAAAGAAAGAAAGAAAGAAAGAAAGAAAGAAAGAAAGAAAGAAAGAAAGAAAGGATGGTATCCTAAACCAGGCATGATGGTGCACACCTTCATCCCAGAATTCAAGGAGGCAGAGGCAAGTAGATCTCTGAGTTTGAGGCCATCCTGGTCTACAAATCGAGTCCACGACAGCCAAGGCTACACAGAGAAGCCTGTCTCAGAAGAGAGAGGAGAGAGAAGGGGAGAGAGGGAGAGAGAGAGGAGAGAGAGATAGGGGGCAGTGGGGGGTGAGGGTGAGGGTGGGCCTTGTGAGGGCAGAAAAAGATGCTCCCAGAAGCTATAAGATTATTAAATGAAAATCCCAGTGCTGTGGGATGGGGGGTGGGCTACCTCCCTACAAGCTTTTGGCCAGAGGCTGCTGCTCCTGCTGCTGGTTGCCCACCAGAACTGCAACTTTACAGAGCTGCTAAATTCTGCTATAGTCCATATAAGTCTATTAGACCTTTAAATTTGATGTCTTTTGATGAGGAGGGCAGATTTAGAGATAGCTATAGAAATAAACTTGGCAGGACTTGGTGATACATTGAGGAGACGGACAGAGGGAAGCATCATGGTGGGGACAGCATGTGGTACCCACCTCAGGTGGGAAAAAGTTGGCGGAAGATGGGATGAGCTTAGTTTGAAGCACACAAGGTGAGTTACTGTAAAGCTTGATGTTCCTACAAAATAGTGTGCCTGTGTTAGACCTTCATACACAGGAGTGTGTTGCTTAGTTCCAGCAATCAAAGCTACTGCGGTGTAGACCTAGCCAACTTCTCCCACATCAGCTCCCGTTCTGTTTTATACGCCCTTTATTTCACTGTTTTCTGAATGGCACCTTTCCAAAGACCAATTAAAGTAGCTGCCCTTACGTCATAGCTTCTGTCTTTCTCTCTAATGCAATGGTTACTAAGCTGTATAACTGATCACTTAGGGCCAGCCTTCTCTATCGTCTGTGATGTCTATGAAGGCAGCAGCCCTGTACCTCGTCCTGGCCTGGCCTGGCCTGCAGACAGCGTCCTCACGGCTCTCTGTATATTTGCACTAGTCTTTGCTTTCTCTCACCATACTCTTATGTATGAGCCACTTAACCTTCAAAAGTCCATTTAAAACATCACCTTCTCTAGAACATTCTTAAACTCTCCCAAGTGGAATTAGTCCCATCCTTACAGTTGTCCTGGTGGCTCTTTACGTTGACCTCAGCTCTACCTTAGCACATAACCCTGTAACCAATGATTAGATTGCACGAAGTGCTTATCCAGCCTCTGGGAGACCCTGGATTTGATCTGCAGTACTGCCAAAAAAAAAAAGAAAACAACAACAACAAAAAAACCAACTGACATATATGCTTCAATTAAAATAAGTCCCAGGCTACTCTCTCTCCAGAATGCCAGAATCTGGTTTTTTACTTTTGCTTTTCGAGAAGCTTTTCTTCTGTAGCCAGCACCGGCCTCAAATTCATGACTCTTTTGCCTCAGCCCCCCAAATCCTGGGATTTGGCACAGGTCACTGAAGCCAAGCAGTTTTGAAGGCCTTGTTGTCAGTCATCACCTTGGTGTTCCAGAGACTTCCACTAAAGTTTTAAGGTGTGCTTTAGACACCGAGAGCTGGAAGATTTGTTGTGACAGACTAATCGAGATCTGTGGAGGATGAGGACTAAGAAAGTGGAGGGTTGGGAACTGATGAGAAAAACTGGGAAGAAAGGAACACCAAGTAGCTGAAGCTGGAAAAGCGACATGTGCCAAATGCGGAGAGGCTAACATTCTCACGCTGGGAACCTACAGGGGGAGGAGAACAGGAGGATGGAATTGAGTGGTTACAATTTTATTTAAAAAAAAAAAAAGTTGTTTGGTAGTTTTTGTGTTTTTTTTGTTTGTTTTTGTTTTTGTTTTCCATGACAAGGTTTCTCTGTGTAGCCTTGGCTGTCCTGGGCTCACTTTGTAGACCAGGCTGGCCTCGAACTCACAAAGATCTGCCTCCCAAAGTGCTAGGATTATAGGCGTGTGCCACCATGCCTGGCTTGGAAGTTTCTCTTTTGTAAAATGGAAAGAGATGAACCAAAGCATTATGTGTTTTTTATTTAATTAATTTATTCAGATTACAACTCAATTATTATCCCACCACTGTCTCCTCTCATTCCTCCCTCCCTCCTTCACACTATTCTCCTCTCCTAGGTCTATGACCGAGGGGGACCTCCTCCCCCACTATATGGTCATAGGCTATCAAGTCTCATCTTGATATCCTGCAAAGCATTATGTTTTATGTTTATTTTCCCCAATTTGTGAGAAATTTATATAAAGTTCATATTGTGTGTTTTTGGAAATGAGTCACTTGGGAGAAGAAAACTGACAATTAGTACCCAATTGTGAGCCCGCCATGCTCCAAATGATAGTTCCAACCCTTATGGCCACAGGGAGTCCTGGTTAAAATCAGTGGGTCAGTTTCCTTAGGCCCTACTGGGTTATTCTGCCTCTTCCTGTGCTCTTCGCCTGCCCCCATCCTACCACCCTCAGAGCTGCAACCTACAGCTTCCTTAGGTCCTACTGGGCTGTTGTGTCCCTCCTGGTCTCTTCCACCACTCTCACCTTGGAGCTGCCTGTAAATCCCACAGCTCCTCTGGGCTCTCTCGGCTTTTGTGACTCTGTCCCTCAACCCATTCCTGCAGATGAGACCCTACTAATAGAGCTCAGTTTTCATCCTCACCTTCCAGCCTCTGTGAAAGAAAGCCCTAGTGCCTTCAGCTTAGTCAGGCTAAGCTCCTGAGCCCCACTGAGTGTGGTGACCACTCACTGAACGGCTTAGTCCTCATTTGGTCCTCCCTGAGTCCTGGGGATGCCTGGGGATGCCTGAGGATGCCTGGGGATGCCTGGGGATGATTATAGGCTACAGTGACATTTCCCTTTCCCCTTTCCCATCCATGATAACGGTGTCTTCCAGACCCTCTCATTTCCCCCTTGGGATGTCTCTTAGAAACCCTCCAGGCTCTACACCCAGAACCTGACCTGAAGGGCCCACATTTCTTTGAACAGGCTCTAGCCTCTGACTTCCTGTCTCTTCCTAAATCCAAGCTTATACAATACATAGGTGACCTTCTCCTTCATAGTCCATGCCTGCAAATTAGCCAGGCAGACACTGCTACCTTATTAAACTTCCTGTCCAGCTGGGGATATAAGGCCTCACTCTCCAAGGTCCAGCTGTTGATTTGAGTTAAAATTGGACCATACTTTGCAAGGATGGGCTCCTTGTCGGCAGGCTCTGGCTGCAGCTGAACTCCCCGGATGCAAATCAAAAAGGCTTATGCCACCTACTACAGTTTTCTGCTCTCACCACCTACCTGTGCCATCTCCTAACACACAAGGGTCTCCAACACCACCCATCCAGAGTTCTCTCTCTCTTCAGGTAGCATAAATTTTTGTTTTGTTTTTGTTTTTGAGACAGGGTCTCTCTGTGTAGCCTTGGCTGTCCTGGACTTGTTTTGTAGAGTGGGCTGGCCTTGAACTCACAATAATCCACCTGCCTCTGCCTCCCGAGTGCTGGGATTAAAGGCGTGTGCCGCTTTGCCCGGCTCTAATCAGACTGTTAATCAGTTGTTACTACAGGATCACTGGCCCCTAGCTATGGAGCCAGAGGCCTGCAACACCCATTTATACCCTGACAGCCAAGATCAAACTTGCCTCAAATACCAGGAAGTAGTTTGCGATAATTCTGCCCCCCTTTCCCAGTCCCCCTTTCTACTTCCCCCATTGCTTATTAATAATAAACAAAGATGGGAAACGTAGTCCCTGAGCAGCACACCTCCTTACTGTCCTGCCCTGCACCTACTGTAAGGTACAGCCACAGGAGCTGTCAAAATGGTGTCACCTGTCAAAACTGCAGCCCCCTCCTTAGCCTACAGCTGTCAAGAGGTACTGCCAAAGGAGTGGCCCCTCTTCTCTGGCCTCCCTGAGCAGCTCTGAAGCAATGGTGCCTCAGCCAAAGTCACCTGTGGCTGGGAAGGCCTTCCCATCCTAACCCATGGGCCTGATGAAGGGGAAAGGTGGTAAAAAACAAAACAAAACAAAACAAAAACAAAAACAAAAACAAAAACAAAAAAAGCCAAGAGCTCCCCAAGGTCAGGACTTGAAATCCCATCAATCCTTACTCTGGAAATCTCTGCCCTGGAAATCTCCTAAGACATCCCATAGAAGCTCTGTCCTTTGTTCAACTCCCTGCTGTCCTCTTCAGGAAGCAGGGGCAACCAACCGTGGGTTTGTCCCTCCACACCCAGGACCCTCCGAAGAAATCTCTTTTATGAAATGTGCTGCCTGGTGCAACTCTCTCGTGGGAAGAATCCAAGAAGCAAACGAAGAGAAGAAGCAAAGAAATGGAGGCGGGTTGAGGCTCCTGAGCTCCTCAGCTCAGCTGGGGGACACCCTCCCCTGGGAGCTGCAGTGCCTCTGCCGTGAGGGGGCTCCCATTTCTCAGGATGTCCTTCCATTGGGACACTGTCCCACCTCAGAGCTGTGTGGTTCCTGGGCTTCCGAGTCTCAGGACACCTTTCCATCAGAGTAGGAAGGCCAACAGTCTTTTCTTTCTACGCCTGGATCCTCTCGGGATACTCAGGCGGAGGTGAGAGAAGAGTATGGGCAGGATTGAGAATGCTCCAGGAGCCTGGTATAAGGGCATCAGCAAGTGTCCGTCACTCAACCCAAGCGACTCTGCAAGATGGAGAATGAGCATTCTCAGCGGCCCCCTGTGGCCAAGGTCGAAGTCCAGCCGCCTGAGACCTTGATTCAGGACGGTCCCCGGAGACAGGTGATACAGCCAAGAAAGCTGAGGTGTGGACGCAGGACAGAGGTGGGCGCGCGTGTAAGGACGACCTTTCAGCCAGTGCTTGCCTGTTCCCTCGAGCATTAGCAGAACACCCTTTCTAGAGGCGGTTGCCAGGCTGCAGGAGCACTCGTTGAGCTCGGTTTCCTAGGCAACCACCGTGACTTCCGGTTTGGCTCTCGCTCTTGGTTGGCCAGAGGCCTGATTCCGTCACTCGAGCCAAGCGACTCCGCAAGATGGAGAGTGAGCATTCTCAGCGGCCCGCTGTGGCCAAGGTCGAAGTCCAGCCTCCTGAGGCCTTGATTCAGGACGGTCCCCGGAGACAGGTGATACCAGCACAGACCTCGGAGCCTGGAGGAGCTGAAGCTCAGAGCCCCAGAGGGTCCATCCTCACCAAGAGCTCTCTGCAGCCGCCAAGCTGGAGTTGGACGTGAAGATCGGGGGTACCGAGCCGGTGGCTGCTGCACAGCGGCTCCACCAGGCGAAGACCCCGGCGGAGAGCGAGCCGGCCACGGTGGCCTCCCAGCGGAGCGGCCCGGCCGGGAACAGGCTACGCTGGTTCTCCACCGCTGTCCTGTACGCCGCCTTCCTAGGGCTGGTGAGAGCTGAGGCTGCACCCCTCCCAAGCTGGGCGCGAGCCTCCGGCAGGGGACCTAACCCTTTTCCAGCTGGACCGTCACCTTCGCTTCGCTGCCCGCATGTTCTGTGTGATCTTGGGCACTTTAGTTAGTCCGCCGCCTGGGCTTCGGTTTCATCAGCTAACACATTGGCACAATTCTAATCATGGAGGTTCACTGTCAAGAACACGGTTGATTTTTGCCTAACATGTTTCCCCCCTTCAGCCTGACATTGTAGGATCCCTCTTAGAGCTAGGGAGACAGTTTAGAGCCCTCTGCATCTTAACTATTACACAGAGAAATCTACTTGGGGGAAGGGGGACTTTCTCTTTCTGGTGGCTTGACTAAATTATGTCAACTGCTTGATTTTACAGGTAGGGAAATAATGACAAGAGAGGGAGAGGGAGAGAGAGAGAGAGAGGGTTTTTTCTGGACCATACAGCAGGTTAAGCGGTGGAGCCAAGAACAATGCTTACTCTGCCCACAACCCTCTTCAAATCAACTCCTCCGTTGCATAAGTCATTTTCATGGAGGAAAGCGCAAGGCTATTAAGTGCTTTTTGCAAAACCTTGAGCTTTCCCGCAATTCAGTATCTGTGGCAAACCACCCCATCCGCCATCACTTCGTGGCTGTGATCCAGAGGAGTTGGGAGCGGGGGTGGGGGGAGTGGGGGGGGGTGGGGGGGTGGGGGGGTCCCCTGGGGAGTCATTCACTCTGTGTTAGACTCTGAGCCACAATCATTTCTTATGCTGTACTGATGGAGTCGGATAAAGAAATCACTGCAGATGCTTACTGAGCACTCACTGGGCTGGCATGGGAGGCCTTTGAAGACGGGAAGTGTTTTTACTCTGCTCCTGGGAGCTACTTGCTGTGCACCTGTGTTGACTCCGGTATTTAGTCCTGGGCCAATGCCGCCCGGTGCACACTTGCCTTTGAAGCAGAGTGGTGCGGTTACAATCAGTAGTTCTTGAAATGTAAGGGAGTTGAAAACTTTTATTTACGGGTCCAAGGAATTTACTCTAAAAGCCGGCTTTTCAGCCTTTAGGTCTTATTGCACCTATTAAAAAGACAAAGCTGGAAAGGTTCATTTGTGCTCTTTACACAAAGTAATGTGTCAGGAACATCTGCGTCAGTATCTATAGGCAGAACAAGGAAGGCAAGGCAGGAGGAGCATTTTTATTGTAGGTCATTCACCACCGTTGCCCATTCCTGGGCCGTGGCAGTCCGGTGAACCGAGTGCTTGGTCCCTTTTTTCCACAATCTTCTCTCAGTTTGCAGTTTGTTGACATGTTCTGGTAGGTTACAGTGTCCCACCCCAAGAGGCAGCGTTAGGCGCTTTTTATTCCCATTTGAACGGCTGCTTCGGTCCATTTGTGGAATTAAATATGTCAAGGACAGGTTGGTTTCCATAGTTCCTTAGGTTTGCTTCATGTTTTTGTTATACAAGTTTCTACGGGTATATAAAAATATCCATGGCTCTGAGGTGATACAGTGTACCAGGGAGTCAGTTATGATGGCCAGTAGGAGGACAGTGACAGTTATGATGGCCACTAGGAGGACAGTGACAGAAAACTGAAATGGATCAAGATGGAATGATAGATAAAGATAAAAAAAAAAAAATAGAATCCCTGTTGGTCTTTGTTGGTATGGTGGTGACTAAGGCCCACTGTTGGCTGTAACGACTGCCTGATGTAAAGCAGCATCCGAATTTGGCGTGGTGGCACACACCTATAGGGTGTGAGGCAGAGGGTTAGGGATCCAGGGTCATCCTCAGCAACATAGGGAGTTCTGGGCCAGCCTGGGCTACATGGGGCTTTACCTCAAAAATAAAACAAGAAAGGCATCCTTTGTTTTCCTGAAGAAACTTACTAATGTAGTAAGGTCCGCAGACAGCACAGCCTCACCAAGATTGCTTTTAGTCTGAAGTCCTGTGCACACTGGTGTTAAGAACAGTAAGAACCAGCCTGCAGCATGGCCAAGGAGAGTGCAGTGCATCTGTAAGTCCACAGTAAGACATGGAATTAAACTAGGGTGTAAATACCTCATAAAAGAAACTGGGGAGGGGAGAGTGTTGAGACAGGGTTTCCTCTGTGTAGCCTTGGCTGTCCTGGACTCGCTTTGTAGACCAGGCTGGCCTTGAACTCACAGAGATCTGACTGCCTCTGCCTCCCTGAGTGCTAGGATTAATGGCATGTGCCACTAGGAGTGGCTATAAAAGAAACTTTTAAAACTATTCATGGCAAGCTAAAAAGTAACACTTAAGTTTTAACAAATTTCAATACTACTGTGGTATTTTTTATCAGACTAGACTTTCAAATACTGTGCATTAATTGCAAATAACTTCACTGTTCCCACCACCCTTGACCCCCACTCCCTGACCCCTCCCTCCATACCCCTACACCCATATCAAGGTTGCCCAACACTTTTATGTGGCTACAGAATTAAACCTTTAAGAGGTCAGAATGTACTCTACATATTACACTTTTTTTTTTTTTTTTTTTTTTTTTGCTTTTTGAGACAGAGTTTCTCTGTGTAGCCTTGGCTATCTTAGACTCACTTTGTAGACCAGGCTGGCCTTGAACTCACAGTAATCTGCCTGCCTCTGCCCCTGAGTGCTGGGATCGCAAGTGTGTGCACTGTACCCAACTCATATTACACTTTCCTTATGGGCCATGCTACTATCTTCCATGGCAAGATGCCAAAACTACTGGGTAATTCATTTTAAAGTCATTGACTAGTTGCTGGAGAGACAGCATGGTGCCCAGCTCCTGCAGAGGACCTCAGTTCATTTCCTAGTAACCAGGTCAGACTGTTTATAACCACAATAACTCTAGCTATGGAGTGATCTGATGGGCACATCCCACCTTCACAGCACATACATACACATAATTAAGGAATAAAAAAAAAAATCTTAAAAAAAAATCAACAGGCACTTGATTTCCTGGAATTAGCAGTTAGAAAATCTTCCAAGATTTTGTAAAGTTTAATTCCTTAGTTTTGAGTTTATCTTCAAGAGGGAGAAAAACGTATTACAAATTGACTGCTTATGTGCCTTTGTGGTCTCTTGATAACTAAGAAAAGTCTAAACAAATTATGATTCATGTTTCCTGCATTTAATAAAAAGCTAAAAGAAAAATTCTTTTCTTTCTTTCTTTCTTTCTTTCTTTCCTTCCTTCCTTCTTTCTTTCCTCCTCCCCCCTTCTCTTCCTCTTCCCCAGGCTGGTCTGTCCTCAATCTGTAGCTGATAATGACCTTAACCCCTGATCCTCCCGACCTCGGCTCCCAGTGTTGTGATGCCAGGTGTGTGCCGCATGCCCTGTTTGTGAAGTGCTGTGGACGAACCCAGGCTTCAATGAAAACTAGGCAAGCACTACCCATTGAACCACACACCCAGCCCCAAAGCTAAAAACCTCCAAACCGAGAACTAACACGCGAGCCAAACACTATTAACTTTGATGCATCCGGATGCCTGTAGCTCTTCAGAACCTCCCCAGAAGCATGGCGAGTGAGCTGTGCCTGGGCGCTCTGCTGAACTCTGTCCAGTGCTTTGTTTCCAACTGGTCCTCCCTATACCACCCTTTGGATCATTTTTTAAAAAATGGCTGTGACGTTCTGACCTCCATTCGTATGCCCTTTTCTTGGTCTTGGCTTCAGCACCACTGTTTTAAAGCCCCGTGTGTTTCTAAAATCCCCGCAGCTCCCAGCCGGCTGCTCATCCCCCACAGCTCCAGGAGGCTCATCGGAGCACTGTCCAGCACCTTGCTGCTGAACCGCGGGCTGTATAGAAGCTAAGCAGTCAGGAATGGAGAACACTGTAGGCAAAGACCCGCCCCGCAGTATGGGTCCACATGTGCCTGAGCAAAGCTCTAAAGATGCTACGCTAACAAGCCAGTCAGTCCATTGCTTCTAAGAGACAGGATCCAATTCCCTATGTCACTATTCCTGCAGGGAAATCCTCTGGAAAGGCATCTGAAATTCTAGCTTTTAGAATACTGTCTTTCAGTTTAGTTTGTGTGGGCGTGTTTGCAGCATGGCGTGTAGTCGGAGGACAGCTTGAGGGAGTCCATTAACTTCTTCCCAGAGACTGAATTCAGGCTGTCAGTTTTAGCAGCAGGTGCCTTTACCGGCTGAGCCGTCTAGAAATAGCATCAGAAATTTCTTACATGAGGTCATTGCACATTCCTTTAATTTACATGGCAAAAACATACGATTAAGAGCCATTAGCTACCGGGGTTGGGGGCGCACACTTTTAATCACAGCACTCGGGAGGCAGAGGCAGGCGGATTGCTGTGAGTTCGAGGCCAGCCTGGTCTACAAAGTGAATCCAGGACAGCCAAGGCTACACAGAGAAACCCTGTCTCAAAAAAAAAAAAAAAAAAAAAAAAGCCATTAGCACAGGACCGATGCTTTTCTGTATTATGCCATAGAGTCAGACTGTCACAGCGGCTGTAACTTATCTTGAAACTTCAATGCTTTAATAGCATGTGTGGGAAAATGTAACTTCTGTTCTTCTTGCACAAACTTTACATTTTACAACCAGAATTTAGTTTTGTTGTGCCTTCAACAACTCCTTTATTTCAAATTCATCACAAGCAGTGTGAGCTGTAGGCAGTTCACAGCAACGATGGAACACAATTTACCAGGATGAAAAAGCCTCAGTAGTAGAGTGGGCAGAGAATGGACCATAGGCTCAGCAGTCAGTCAGGGGAGTCTTTTTTTTTTTTTTTAAGACAGGGTTTCTCTGGGTAGGCTTGGCTGTCCTAGACTCGCTTTGTAGGCCAGGTTGGCCTCGAACTCACAGAGATCCACCTGCTTCTGCCTCCCGAGTGCTGGGATTAAAGGCGTGCACCACCACACCTGGCTGGGAGTCACTCTTATGAATCTGATTAGTTCCTTGCTGCTCTCCACTGGTGACCCAGAGGTCTCCCATGTTTTTTTTTTCCAGTTTGTCTGGTAACTGGAGCCACATGATCTAAGACAACCAATTAATATAAGTACTTGAAACCTTGAAAAGGCAAGCTTGACATCCACCATGCCAGCTGCTTGCAGACCAACGGAGGGCTCCCATGAAAACATCACGTGGCCCTTTCCCTGCGAAGTTTCCTTAACATTTGCAGGAGCATGTCTAGAGAAACAGCAGGGTCATCATGGGGGTGCTGGGGTTGAGAACTGGACCTCCTGCGTCTTCACCCCCCACCCCCTCAGGGCGTCTTTTCAGTTAGAGCCACACTTCGTGCAGCAGTGAAAGCAAGGGAAAGGAGTTAGACAGACCGTCCTGGTTTCCTTTGTCACCATACCCCAGCCCCCAACACAGAGGGAGGAAGTCTGTAACACTGAATTTGTTCCCTTGGTTGTGTGTGAAACACTAATGTTTTCACTCATTCTTCAGAGGGGCTTCTCCTTCCTCTCAACCCCTGGAGCATCTAATTAACTGTAAGGCTCATCTTTCCCCCAGTTTAAGTGTTTGTCACAATTGTCATATAACCAGGACTGCAGAGACCAGACACCAAGAACCCTGTTAGAAACAACTTCACTGGAAACTAACCTATTCTTACTACTTCAGGGCAGGTGCTAATTTTACATACTTTGGCCTCTGATTAGCGGAAGGTTTGGGAACTGTCAAGGAAACCTACTCAGAAGACAGGAAATAATCAGGCTAAACTACAAGATCCCGCCAAGCGAGCGGCTGAAGGTGGTAGCAAAGCTCTCCACAGACTCAGGAGATGAGTCCATGGTAGTGGAAGAGTTTGAGCAGAAGCCTGTTGGGCTTGGTCAGCCATCTGCAAGTTTATAGGCCTAATCAAGGTCTGGTGACAAACACCTGTGATCCTTTCGGCACACTGTGGGGTACAGCCTTCTAGTGGAATGAACCTTACTGTGCTGCATTGACATGAGTGGGCTTTTGCTTGAGCATGCAGAGGGAATTCTCAGCTCCTAGGAGTGTGCACACAGGTGCCATCTGCAAATATCACTTGTTTTCTAATTTTTTATTTAATTTTCATTTTGTGTGTTTGCTTGCATGTATATATGTGCACTGCATTCATACCAGATGCCCATAGAGACCAGAAAAACTGGGCTTACAGAATATTGTGATCTACCATGTGGAATCCAGGTCCACATCAGGCTCAGCAAGTGCTCTTAACTGCTGAGCCCTCTCTCCAGCCCCTTGTTTTCAACCTCCCCTGGTGACCAGGTTATTAGTTGAAAAGGTCATGTTATTGTTTCCAGGGAGCATAGGAAGCAAGGAGCAGAGCTGTCTAGCCTGTCCTTCGGCATGTGACAATGACTCACTGTTAACATGGAACAGCATTGGCAACAGTAATGTTTCCTGGTTTGGGAGCCCCTTGCTCACAACCCCAGCATTGCTCTGGTGGGTTTGTGACAGCATTAGCTTTTTCTGTAAAAATACATCATGGTCCCAGATATTTCCCTCAAAGGAAAGGGAAGGGACTGGGATGCCAAGTATTAGAGGGAAAGGGGGAAAAAAGAATAGGTTTTAGCAATGACAGAGAAGATCTCACAGATGATCTTAGGGAAGTCAGCTACAATTTATAATGTTGTCTGATGTCTGAAGAGAAATGTCTCTGACCAGCTTTTCCTTAAGGTCTCCAGCGCAGGCCCAATTTGAGCAGACAGGGACAGTCCCTTCCACTCAGGAGACATAGAGCCAAAACTGAAGGCCCGGAAGTTTTGCTGCAGAGAGAAGCTTGCAATGGCTCTCTCCAACAAAGTGAAGAGTGGTGACTTCCGGTCTAAAAGATCCATTCTCCAGGTTCTAGATCATGGAAATTCTGGCTAGCGCCCCTTGGTGGGTGTGGTGGGCTTTTATCGTGGTATAGTTTGTGAGAGTGTAAGATCTGTGAGTCTCTATCACCAGGGGTGCAGCCCTTTTAAAAACAATTATTATCTATGTTATGTGGGCATCCCTGTGTGTGTTTGTGTGCACCACGGTGTGTGCAGGTGCCCATGGAGTCCAGAAGAGGGCGCCAGAGATCCAGGAACTCGAGTTACAGATGATAATGAGCCATCTGATATGGGTGCTGGGAACTGAACCTAGGTCTTCTGCACAGGCAGCAAGCACTTAACCACTAAATCCTTGCAGTCCCTAGGGTGCAGCCTCGAAGTGATTGTTTCACAAGGGCTTGGTTGTTGTTGCTCTGGTAAGACCCATGCCTGAGGCCATTTAGCTGGTTCAGGAGCTTGCCCTAAAGCCACAGTGCGGTGAAAGGAGCCCTGCTGTTGCTGGAGAGCTGTCTGTGAATGTTCCACAAGGAAAGCTTTTTTGGTTTGGCGCGGATTTGGGTTTTGGTTTTGGCTCTTTTCAAGACAGAGTTTTTCTGTGTAGCCTTTGCTGCCCTGGACTTGAACTCACAGAGATTCACCTGCTTCTGCCTCCCCAAGTGCTGGGATTACAGGGTGCTCATCCATTCCATGCCCTGCCCCCGTATCCCCCGCCCCCACATCCCCCCCTTGTCCCCAGCACCTTTTTTGGGGGGACTGGTTTTCATGTAGCCCAGGCTGGCCTCAAACTCACTCTGTAGCAAAGAAGGATATTGAATTTTTGATCCTCCTATCTCCACCTCTCAAACCCTAAGATTCTAGGCCTGTACCACCATGACTAGGTTATGAAAAGTAAAGTTTCTATCACAGATACATATATGTGTGTGTGTGTGTGTGTGTGTGTGTGTGTATGTATGTATGTATATGTGTATGTATGTATATGTGTATGTATATATATGTATATGTATATATGTATGTATGTATGTGTGTATGTATGTGTGTATGTATATGTATATGTATGTATTGTGTGTGTATGTGTGTATGTATGTATGTGTGTATGTATATGTGTATGTATGTATATGTGTATGTATATATATGTATATATGTATGTATGTATGTGTGTATGTGTGTGTATGTATGTATGTATGTATGTGTGTATGTATGTATGTGTGTATGTATGTGTGTATGTATGTATGTATGTGTGTGTGTATGTATGTATATGTGTATGTATATATGTATGTATGTATGTGTGTGTATGTGTGTATGTATGTATGTGTGTATGTGTGTGTATGTATGTATGCATGGCACCTAATTATCACCGCTGTATAGCACCAGACGTTCTGTTTGGCAAAAGCTTCCGCACTGGAGAGTAAGCACTCCAGGTGTCAAGGGAACACATCGTCCACAAGTGTCTAAAGCATGCTGCTTCTGGGATCATTTCACTTAAAGGCCTTTATTGTCTCAACCAAAGTTAAGGGTTTGACAAACCAAGCACTGGGTAGAAGCCTTTTTTTCCCCATAACCATCTACGGATGCGTGCTTATGTTTTGGGTCTTCTCAGCTCCTCCACGCCAAGCCTTGGAGCCCAGAGCTTTTGTTGCAAGCTTTAAAGACTCAGCGAGCCCCAGGCAGCCATCCAAGTCCCCCTCTGGGCCCGCAGTTGGCAATGGATTTCCATCCCCTTAAACACCAGCTTTGCTTTTCCACTTCAGGTGCCTAAAACTGTTCATTAAATAGATTATGGTGGGTAATTAGACTTGGATCAATCTTGTGGAGCTCATTCAGACAGCACAGCTTAATAATTTCACCACTGGCTACTTAGCATGAAAATCTGCCAAGTCATTTCCTTGGTCCTTAATTCTCACTGCGCTTGATGCTGGGTTAAACATCTGCTTGATGTTTACGAGCCGCTGGGTTCTTCATTAGAAGCCTGAGAATTCCTACCCAGTCCAGTGAACGATCTTAAAGTCACAGAGACCCGTACTTGACAGAGCCATGAATGTCCTTGAGTGCCAGCCTGGTAGTGGCTTCATAAAGCACCACCCTAAACAACCATAGCAACAAGACCGGCCTCAGTCAAAAACCTGATGAGAGTTAAAATAGTGATGCCCTCAGCAAGTTGGTCATGTCTGTCATGTGCAGCTTTTATGTGGTGGATCTTGTTGTGTTGCCCAAGTTGATCAAAACCCATGGTCTGCCTTGAGCCTCCTGCCAACCTCTCCTGGTCAGCTAGGACTACAGGCCACTGTGCCCGACTCGTGTATATAACAATTAAAGACACCAATTAGGATTAAGATTGATGATGTTCTACCAGAACTGGTGTTTTTATGACTTACACAATTGCTGAGGCAATAATACACCCCTATAAAAATAACTTAAAAATTATAGCATTACTTACTTTTTAAAGCAGCGTTTCCCATGTAATTTAACATAGTAAAGAAACCCAATTAATTTAATATATCTATTTTTGTAAAGAGAATTATCTCTTTGAGATATTCTAACAACCTATCTGGAAAACCTGTAAATTAATTAATTTGTGGTCGAGAAAAGTATTTGGGGACTGGAGAGATGGTTCAGCAGCACTGGCTGCTCTTCCAGAGGGCCGCGATTTGATTTTCACTATCCGCATGGCCCCCTCATCTATGATCCATGTTACATGTCATAGTTACATGTATGTAACTCCAGTTCCAGGGGACCTAACACCCTCTTCTGGCCTCGAGAGCACCAGACATGCAAGTGGTGTACAGACATACAAGCAAGTAAAACACCCATGCACTTCAAATTTAACAGAAAAAATATATATTTAATTAGCAAATCTTCAAAGGTTTAAAGCACTTATTCAAGATCAGATCAGGGGTCATAGTAAAAACAGTCCCCCTTTAATAAAAAGTGACATTAGCATTACAAAGCCAAATGCAAGAAAAAAAAAAGAAGTAATTTAGGGTTAATTTAGCTCTTTTACAGAGGCCTTGGTTTCTTCTTGTGAAGAAAATGTTAGTAGGTAAAGCAGGGGGAAATGGAAATCTTTTATTTTTTTTAGCCCAACTTCTTCAAATTCAAAATAAAATCTTCCACATATCTTTTTAAATTATTTTTTCTTCTATATTTTTATTTATTATACATACCTAATATATTTTTATTTATTATGTATACAGCGCTCTGCCTACATATATGCCTGTGTGACAGCAGAGGGCACCAGATCTCAGTATGGATGGTTGTGAGCCACCATGTGGTTGCTGGGAATTGAACTCAGGACCTTTGGAAGAGCAGACAATGGTCTTAACCTCTGAGCTGTCTCTCTAGCCCCCTTCCACAATAGCATATTAAGACTGAGCCGTGCTGCCTGGAGAAGGAGGTTGTAATGCATAAGGTTAATACACTAGTATTAAAAGGAGAAGGGGGGGGCGACAGGTTAAGAAAACTGTATTTACTGTTTTAACAGAAAAGACAAAATTGTGGTTTTGCAGTGTACTTCAGACACTGATGCTCATGGCCGCATGTCTGCAACCTCCCACAGAGTTCTTATCTGTTCGGTTTTGCCCCATTTCCTCTTCTTATTTTTGAACCAATCATCCTGCTTTAGTAGAACAAATATCTCCTTTTTCCCTTAAAAAAAGGCACCAGCGTGCTTTGTAGGTTATCCTGACCAAAGCATGGCTGTATCCTTCTTGTACGCTTCTTGTTTTGACTAGTTTAAATGTCATGCATTAATTAAACTTTAATTTTTAAATTACTTTTAATTGTGCCTATGTGTGTGCACATGTGGGCATGTGCAAGGGAGCCCAGGTGCAATCCCTCCAGAGCTGGAGTTTTAGGCAGCTGTGAGCTGGCCTCCGTGGGTGCTGGGACCAAACATGGGTCCTTTGCAAATCTTAGACTCTGAGCCGTCTCTCCAACCTGCTCATGAATTAATCAGAATTTTTAACCTTTCCTTCTCACGTACTGTCCACCCCATATTTTGAGGCGAGATCTCTCACCTGGCTTGGAAATCAACAATGAAGCTGGCTGGCCCGCAAGCCCAGATCTGGAATTACAAACTGGAGTTATTAGACCCAGCTTTTTCTTTTCTTTATCATTTATTTATTTATTTATTTATTTATTTATTTATTTATTTATTTTATTGAGACAAGGTTTCTCCTTGTAGCCTTGGCTGTCCTGGAGCTCACTTTGTAGACCAGGCTGGCCTGGAACTCACAGCGATCCACCTGCCTCTGCCTCCCGAGTGCTGGGATTAAAGGCGTGGGCCAGCACGCCCAGCCAGGCCCAGCTTTTTAACATGCGGATTCTGGAGCTCTAACTCCGACCCTCATGATTGCGAGGCAAGCCCTCTACCCCCTGAGCCCGGTTGTCCTAATTTTGAGGCATTGTCTCTCTGAATTAACGCTAGTCCAGGCAGGTCCTGAATTCTCTCCTGCCTTGTTTCAGCCTGCGGAGTTGCTAGGCTTGTAGACCTGCGCCTTTAGGCCAGCGTGAGGAAATACTTTCATTCTTAACATCTGCATAAAGTACATTTGAGAACATACAAAACTATTTCATGACTACGACATACAGAATAACACTTTAAGGAAAAATCTGTTAAAAAAAAAAAAAGGAATTACGTAATTTTTATATTAGGAATGGAGGGCCGTACCTGTAAACCCAGAACGAACAAGAGTCAGGAGTTCAAGGTCATGCTTGGCTACACACCGTCTGAGGCCAGCTGGGGCTGCACAAAACTCTACCTCAAAATAACTTTAATCATGTTTTAAAAATCGAAGGCTGCTCATAGACAAAGCCCTAGCACTAATTGTATTGCCATTGTAGATCTGTCTGAATTGCGGGGTTAAAAACAACCACTGTCCTTTCATCTCTTTCTAAACACGATTTTGAATCATTATAACTAAAAAAGCTCCCGTGTTTTTAAAATTTTAGGGGATGAGCGTTGCTATCCTGGGACCCACGTTTCAAGATCTGGCAGCGAACGTGAACAGAAACATCAGCAGCTTGTCGCTGATATTTGTGGGCCGCGCCACCGGCTTCTTGTGCGGCACCATGATCGGCGGGGTTCTCTTTGACCACATGAATCAATTCTTTCTCTTGGGTGAGCAAACACCATCCTTTGCTGCTCTGCACCTCACCTGACTTTACACCTTGGCTCTGTGTGGAAATCACGGCCCGCAGAATGCTTGACAACAGAAGTGGGTGGTTTCTCCTGGCATCTTACCTCGGCAGATGGAGGGAGTCTGTACTGACCCACCCCCCTCCAGGAAATCTGGGCAACCCTTGGGGATGAGTGTTGGCAACCGCGCCCACAGCAACGCTGCCCTTGACTGTGACTTAGGCGCCACGCCATGCACATGCGCACTGATTGCCCGCGAATCTCTGCTCTTCTGTGGTGAGACAGGGCTTCTGGGGCCACCGGGTCAGAATGAGTTGCTGCAACCCGGCCAGACTCTGTGGATTCCGGACTGAACATGAAGGGGCAGGAGCTTGTAAGAGAAATGATGTAGACTATGTTTTTGTCCCTGTTGTCCGGTGTCACAGATGACACCCGGACTGTCCCTTCCACACCCTGAAAAGATGGCAAAGGTCTTAGCATAATTTTTCCAAGAAATTGACACAACTAAGAAACACTTAGATGAATAAGACACAAAGCAAGGAAATGATATTGTTGATGAATAAATAACTGGCTCTTCTTATATTTCCCTCCTTATTACCCAATACTAATTAAAGAATATTTAACCAGAAACTATTACAATAAAGCATTATTGGTCCACATCTAAAAATTCTCTTAGATTCTTACATGTGATGAATAAGTAAATAATTTCTGGCCTGTCTCCTTTGCTGTTCAACTTTTCTTTGCTATATAATTATGATTATTAATAATAGTATAATGCTGTTTAGTAATTTATATCTTACAAAAGCCTTACAGAATTCACATGATATTACATAACCACTGTGCAATTGTGTTAATTCAGTCTTATTTTTATATTCTCTTAGGTTTTTATTATCTTAAGGGATACAGTTTTTTATAGCTTATTCTCCTTTTTTTTTATGAAAGTTTTAATATGAAAGTTTATTTTTTGCAGTGGGGCTCACACTTGCTAGACAAGCCTTCTGCTCCCATATCCCCAGCTCCTACATCTGAGTCTCTCCCCTCTCTTCCCAGGCGTGTCTATGGTGGCGACAACAGTGGGCCTTTTTCTCATCCCTTTCTGCAAGACGGTCGTCTTACTGATCGTCACCATGTCTGTCTTTGGGGCTTCCGTTGGCGTCGTGGACACAGGTGTGT
>OU015750.1:70092370-70112819 GCA_907169655.1 Acomys percivali
GCAGTGATCGGAATTCTCCAGGGACACTACCCAGACCGGCCAGTAGTTCTGTACACATGTCTGGGGTCAGCCATCTTCACTGCTGTTTTATTTCCTGTGATGTATAAGTTGGCCACCTTACCCCTGAAAGGCCAGCGCAAAGGAAAGAAAGAGAGAGAGGACCAGAAAGCTTTATCCACTAGTTCTAGGCTCTGAGGAAAAGACTAAACGTGAGCTTTAAAAAAAAAGGAATGAAATAAAATTTGAAGTGGTTGGGGTGAGTGGTCCATGAGGCCATCTGTAAGGGATATGTCTAGAGATATTGTGATGGAGCCCACCGATGTGCCTTTCTCTTCAGCTCCTCTGCAGTAAATAAAGGCAACCCTCCCCCTCCCCCCCAGACACACCTGGACAGAAGGAACGTATACTTAGAGAGGACAAATTACACAGCAAATTCACTGAATAAAATATTCAATCAACTGGAGAGTGAAGATTTTTTCAATACCCATTAACATCCAAGCTCTTCTGGGTCTACCTGGAGAGAAAGCTAGAAAGTTTAGAGGCTTCCTGTGGTTCTAAGTCATCCATCAACTACCAAGTGCTCCCATACAGTAAGATCTTGTTGACAGATGAGTGATCAGGTGATGTTTATGGTCACCATCTTGCAGAGCCTATGAATCCGGGAAGCTGTGGGCATTCCAACATATCAGATGGGCTTTCTCGGCAGTGACCACCCACTCACGTTCTACCAAGTGTTCAGGGAGTATTTTTTTTGTGAAATCATCTTTGCAAGAATCAGATGTTAAACTGGGTGTGGTGGCACATGCCTTTAATCCCAGCACTTCAGAGGCAGAGGCAGATGCATCGCTGTGAGTTCAAGGCCAGCCTGATCTACAAAGTGAGTCCAGGACAGCCAAGGCTACACAGAGAAACCCTGTCTCAAAAAAAAAAAAAAAAAAGGAATCAGATGCTGCTATAGAGCTGGGTCACAGCATGCCAGTGACAATAACTGATTTCAGCTTTTTTTCTGTTTTTTTGAGACAGGGTTTCTCTGTGTAGCCTTGGCTGTCATGGACTCACTTTGTAGACTAGGCTGGCCTTGAACTCACAGAGATCTGCCTGCTTCTGCCTCACAAGTCTGGGATTAAAGGCATGCGCCACCATGCCTGGCTCTGATTTCAGCTTTTTATTGCTCCAAAGGAAACACAGAGCAAGATTTAAGTCATGTGTAGCTTCTCAACATGACTGCCTTGCAAGTCTTCCCCGGGGCTCTCAGCACAGCCTCGATGTCTTCTCCAGACCCTGGATTTCTAAAAATGAAGATGAGATGATTCCCAAATTGAAAACCTATGAGTTACAAAATTTTCACAAGATGTCTCGTAGAAATCAAATGTAACCTCTAGCCCAGTTTTCATTGCAAATGTTAAAGAAGCAAAGATGATACAAATCTTATTAAGAGTGTGATGCTGATTGCACGTGTCATTTATTGTGCTTACTGCTTAATACTCTGAAGAAAAATACTACTTTCAGTGAAGAATAAATCCATCCTAAGGTGGATGGATCCATACTTTTAACATGTCTGAAACCAGGATATATCTTACAATAAATGGTCATTTAAAATTGGGACAAAGTTACTTGACAGTGTTTTCTCGGATACATATATGAAATAATGATCCATCCACTATTCCATCCAGTAAAATAGAATCCAGTGCAAAACTTTCTGTCGTACTTCAGAAGCCTCAAATATCTGAAAAGTTTCTCAGAAGTCTGAGCTCAGTGTCTGAGACTCAAGGCAAACCTGTGGCCATAAGCTCTCCTCAAAACTGAAAGATAGGCATGGCAGTTCATGGTAGCATGAGCTTCAGGTCAGCCTGAAATACAGCAAGATCCATCTTTTTTTAAAAAATCAATTTACTCACTTATATCAGCATACTAGCCCAAGGGGCATGTCCCATGAAAGTCTTCACTTACCAGGAATCTGGGACAGAGGGGAGGACATCCTATTGGGACTCTAGATCAGAGAAGCATGGGAGAATAGCAAAGTAGAAGGATCCAGAGGGTCCTAGAAACCTACAAGAACATTATAATAGGCAGATTTGGGCCCAGGGGTCCCGCTCAAACTATGGCACCAGCCAAGGACAATACAGGCCATAAACTTCAAACCCCTACCCAGATCTAGCCAATGGACAGGACATTCTCCACAGTTCAGGGGAGAGTGGGGTCTGACTTTCACACAAACTCTGGTGCCTCATATTTGATCATGTCCCCTGGAGGGGGAGACCTGGTGACACTCAGCGGAAAGATAGCAGGCTACCAAGAAGAGACTTGATACCCTATGAGCATATAAAGGGGGAGGAGGTCCCCCTCAGGCACAGTCATAGGGGAGGGGAGTAAGGGGAAAATGGGAGGGAGGGAGGAATGGGAGGATACAAGGGATGGGATAACCATTGAGATGTAACAAGAATAAATTAATAAAATAAAAAAAAATCAAAGACCCAGCACTCTGGAAGGCAGAGGCAGAAGGATCTCTGTGAGTTCGAGGCCAGTCTGGTGTACAAAGCAAGTCCAGGGCAGCCGAGGCTACACAGAGAAACCCTGTCTAAGGAGGACAAAAAGAAAGAAGCTTCCAAATTACAATGGCAGGGAAGTCACATTAACATCTTCTCCAACGGAGCAAAACCAAAACAAGACAAATCCATGAGGGAAGCCACAAAATCCTATAGCCCCGTGCTAAGCCTATGAGGCAAGCCGTGGGCCCCCGTATCTTGGATTTACTGTTTGTAAGACACACAGGTACACCCTCCGGCTGGATCTGTTCACTTCCTATGGCTTCGTATGAATTTCATGCTACGCGTCCCTGTGGAATCTTTGATAGCTTTGCCTTCCCTCCCACATCTTAGTGGCACTGTCCTGTAAGATACTACCTGCCAGCATTCTGATCCTTCTACGCATGCCCTGGACTCCCAGGCTTCCCTTTGAAATGTTGCTGGAAGCCCCAGTTGACCCATAATTCTGTCATTCTGTGTGCTTGCGAAGTCAGCATCGCAGAACTGATGCTGAGGCCTCCTGACACCATGAACGATACCCGCGAGTCCGCATGGACCCAAGCTATGCCAGCCTCTCGTGGCCAAACGTGGGAGTTTTAGTTACTTTGCGTGTTGTGATAAAATGCCCCGACAAAAGCAACTTCCTTACAGACGACGCTGTCTGTCTCTTTTGGCTCACAGTTTTGCCGTGGTTGAAGTCTGGAGTTCGAGGCGGCTGCTTACATTGCACCTGTAGCCGGGAATCGGGGTCCTGGGTGCTGGTTCTTTGCTGTGTTTTCTCCTTGTTTAATCAGTCCAGGACCCCGGGCATGGAATGCCACCCAGATAAAGTGGACTGTCCTACCTCAGCCTAACCTGGGTAATCCGCACCGTCATGCCTAGCTCCTTCTAGACTGACAATCAAATCAACCATCACACTCGGTTAATCTGTAAGCCCCTTTGAGTGTAGGGCTGTTAAAAGAAAGACTTGAGCTCTGTGACCTGCAGCTTTGCCCAGCGAGCGGTTGGGTGTTCACCATCTTAGGCAAGAGGATGTACTCGGCTGTGGCTCACCTGGCACGGCCGAACCCTTCAACGCGCCACACCTGCAGCTGTCGGGTCCCCGCAGCGCCCCATCACCACCACCACCCGGGGCTCTGCCCCGGCGTTCTCGCCACCTGGCCGCCCGGCGGTGGAAGAATACAGTTGAGAATTTGGCTCCATGAAGTATTGTGCACTGTGTGGCTTTGGTGGGGTCTTAAGTTGTGGGCTGACACACACTGCTGTTGTTCCCCTGGACTTAGGAAAATGCCGCATGCAGGTGGATCCTCAGAAGTACAAGGGAATATTTAATGGCTTCTCCATCATACTGAAAGAAGATGATGTTCATGGTTTGGCTAAAGGATGGACCCCAGCTTTGATTGGCTCTTCCATGCAAGGGCTCTGCAAATTCGGCTTTTATGAAGTCCTCAAAGCTTTATGTAGCAACATACTTGGTGAGGAAAACACCTATCCGTGGCACACATCACTATAGTTAGCTGCTTCTGCCAGTGCTGAATTCTTTGCTGATGTTGCCGTGGCTCCTGTGGAAGTTGCTAAAGTCCGAATTCAAACCCAGCCTGGCTATGCTGACACACTGAGGGGAGCCATTCCCAAAATACATAAAAAAGAAGGCTTAAATGTGTTCTACAAGGGTGTGGCTCCTCTGTGCATGAGACAGGTCCTGTACACCATGTAGTTCGCCTGCTTTGAACGCACTGGTGAAGCCTTGTACAAGTTTGTGGTTCCTAAGCCTCAGAGTGAATGCACAAAGGCAGAGCGGCTGATTGTGACGTTTGCGGCAGGTTACATAGCTGGCACTCTGACTACACTGCAGTGGTTCATCGCTGACTCTGTGATGATCTACTTCAGGCTCCCTCGCCCTCCCCCACCTGAGATGCCAGAGTCTCTGAAGAAGAAGAAGAAGCTGTGGGTAGCTGAGCATCAGAGTAACATGGACTGAATCTGCCTGTTGATCAGTGTTGAAGAAAGTGCAAAGAAACGTTTATATATTTTGACAGTGCAGAAAATGGCCTGTTCCTGATATAATTACTGTAGTACCCTTGCTTAAAGCAAGAGGTTCAAACTTACTGCTAAATAAACCCATTCATTCATGAAAAAAAGAAAGAAGAAAAGAAAAGAAAGTCTTGGAAACAAAACTGCACTTCCGCACCTTTAAGCCTGTTATTGGGTGGCTTCTGGAGATTCCTGAGGTGGCCTCAAGACAGCCCCACCAGGGCCACCAGAGGCAGACCAGAATGCCAGCAGGGCTCCTTTTTCCTTCTGGGCCCTAAGGGGACTAACCCCATTTAACCTTGCCAGAGGGAGAGATGGCACTGATTCCAAGGCCTACTTATGCAAGGTGGTCCAGCAGAGCAGGCAGGGGCCAGAAATGAGCTCCACTTCACTCTTCTCTTGGCGTCTGGGTCCTATACAGCATCTTTCTGCCCCTTCTTTCATCCCTCCTCCTTACCCAGTGATTACATTTCTAATGCAGGGGGGTCTCAACCTGTGGGTGGCAACTCCTTTGGGGGGGAGCGAATGACTTTTTCCCAGGGGTCACCATTGGAAAACACAAGGAAAACATTAGGATTCATAACAGTAGCAAAATTCTAGTTATGAAGTAGCAATGAAAATACTTTTATGATTCAAGCGACACCACATGCTGGCAAGGATGTGGAGAAAGAGGAACACTCCTTCATTGATGGTGGGAGTGCAAACTAGTGCAGCCACTTTGGAAATCTGTCTGGTGCTATCTCAGAAAACTGGGAATAGGGCTTCCTCGAGACCCAGCTATTCCACTCCTTGGAATATACCCAGAAGATGATCCAGCATACAACAGGGACATATGCTCAACCATGTTCATAGCAGCCTTATTCATAATAGCCAGAACATGGAAACAGCCTAAGTGTCCCTCAGTAGAAGAATGGATAAGGAAACTGTGGTATATTTACACTATGGAATACTACTCAGCTATTAAAAACAAGGAATTTCCAAAATTTGTGGACAAATGGATTTAACTAGAAATGATCATAATGAGTGAGCTAACTCAGGAGCAGAGAGACTCAAATGGTATATACTCACTTATAACTGGACACTAGCCAAAGGGGCATGCCTCATGAAAGTCCTCATTTACCAGGAAAGTGGGATAGAGGTGAGGACATCCTAAGGTGAAAGAAATATAGGAGATAGGGAAATAGATGGATCCAGAGGGTCCTAGAAACCTACAAGAAGAACACTATGATGGGTGGATCTGGGCCCAGGGGTCCTGCTCGATCTATGGCACCAACCAAGGACAATACGTGCAGTCACTATCAAACCCCTACCCGGATCTAGCCAAGGGACAGGACATTCTCCACAGTTAAGTGGAGACTGGGGATTGACTTTCACACGAACTCTGGTGCCACATATTTGGCCATGTCCCCTTGATGGGGAGGCCTGATGACACTAGGAGGAAGGATAGCAGACTACCAAGAAGAAACTTGATACTCTAGCATCATATTCAAGGGGAGGAGGTCCCCCTCAGTCACAGTCATAGGGAAGGGGAATGGGGTGAAGGCGGGAGGGAGGGAGGAATGGGAGGATGCGCGGGATGGGATAGCAATTGAGATGTAATATGAATGATTTCATTTTTCAATTAAAAAAAGAAATAAAAAGAAAATACTTTTATGGCTGCCGGGCAGCACAACGTGAAGAGCTGCATTAAAGGGTCCCAGCTTTAGAAAGGTTGAGGGCCACTGCTCTGGTGCCTGGCAGAGGAAGGCACTGTGGGCCAGGGCTCCCCGCCTGCCTAGGCGCATGCCACCCTCTCTGGCACTCTTCCCTCTCCTTGCTGGGCCTGCAGCTGTTTCCCAGCAGAGCCCTGAGGCATGCTTCTGGATACGAAGGAATGCCACCGGGTACTGGCAGAGTCCCAGCTTCCTTCAGGCGCTGTCTGTGGAGATCCTTCCACAAAAGAGAAGACTCCTAGGCACAAGGCATGGCCGTGAGCTTGTGCCCTGGGCTGTATCCTGGATGTTCTCAGCTGTTCCACTGTGGCAGAGAAATATACAGAGCACAATGTTGTTGTTGTTGTTTGTATTGTTTCACTTGTTTGAGTCTCCAGGCCAGAAGCCCATCTCTAGTGTCACGAGTCGTTACAAGGTCAATGGCGTACATCATCTTACACTGTGCTCGTTAGAGAGCAAGTTTCCAGACTTCCCGGGCTCTCAAGGATTAAATGCCAGAGATGCTAGGAAAGTTCTGGCTGGGAATGTGGAGAGGAGGGCGAGCCAGGTCAGAATTCCCCTCCCCACCTCATTAAAGGGTAGCACAGTTCTCACCTCAGAGGGAATAAGAGGTTGGGTTGGGGTCAGGCAGTGAGACTGAGTTTTCACGTGCACCACTGGCTAGCCTGACACCATATAGCTCAGATTAGTGTTTAGCCCTCAGTGATCCTCCTGCCTCAGCTTTTCCAGTGATAGGATCACAGGTGTATGCCTCAACATGTGACCTACAGATAATCTCTTCTTGGGCAAAATATGGGTGACAATGGCCCCAGAATACCAATTCACATTTCCTAAACAACTTGTTTTGAATGAAAATAGCTTTATGAAGATTTCACACAACAAAAGAAGGTCATAAACCGAAACTTCTTGGGGCTGGAGAGATGGCTCAGTAGGTAAGAACACTGACTGCTCTTCCAAAGGACCAGGGTTCAATTCCCAGCACCCACATGGCAGCTCACCAACTGTCTGTAACTCCAAAATCTGATACACTCACACAGACATACATACAGGCAAAACACAAATGCACATAAGGGAAAAATAAAATTATATATATATAAAAAAATCAAGACATCTTTTAAAATACATCCCTGAAAACATCAGGCAGGCAGTGAGGATCTCTCTTCTTGGGGTTTCATATGCTAGCAGTAACCACGTTAGCTCTGAGATTGTGGTAAACAAACTATCTACTGACTTAAGGCATTCCAAGAGGTCTCACCTGACTGTCCCAAGGGCCTTAGGTCAGACACAGGTGAGGGCAATGAGTGTGTAGGAAGGAGCTCTGAGGTTGCAACCTTCCATTCCCACCATCTTTCCAAGCAATCAGCCTAGTAGCACCTTTAACATGGGTGTGGCTTTCATTGCCTTTCTGAGAACTTGCGTTCACATAGGCCACTCTGGGAGGTCCCTCCTTGGAGAGCTCCAGAACATGGGGCTATTTCAATTCAAGCCTACATGGTATCTCACCGTGGAACTTGGAGTATTAAACTCCAGAAGATCCAGATTTCCAACCAACTGAGAGAAACTTGATCTCTGTCTTTTTCCCAGTAATGGGAAATTCCATTGGGATTTGTTTAAGTTAGGTGCTAAAGAGGCCAGGGCAACAGCCGGCAGCCTTTACACCATCCTCCAGATAGATCTTTTTTTTTTTTTTTTTTTTTTTTTTATGAAAGATGAGTAAAGAAAATGGTCAGAGGTGCCCTGCAGGCTTTTAAGGCTTTAAATAAAAAAGTTGCCGGGCAGTGGTGGTGCATGCCTTTATTTATTTATTTATTATTATTTAATTTTAATTTATTTTTTATTTTTATTTTATTTTATTATTAATTTGGTGCACACCTTTAATCCCAGCACTCAGGAGGCAGAGGCAGGTGGATCGCTGTGAGTTCGAGGCCAGCCTGCTCTACAAAGTGAGTCCAGGACAGCCAAGGCTACACAGAGAAATCCTGTCTCAAAAAACAAAAACAAAAACAAAAACAAAAACAAAAACAAAAAAACAAAAAAGTCCAGATGATATCAGGACTATCAAAACACCCCTGTCATCATAGCCTTCATAGGATAGAGTGTCTGCTGCTGAGACCTCAAGGAAACCCTAAAAACAGCTGAGCACAGGGGGCAAGGACCAGCAAGGTCCCCCTCCCGTATGCTTCAAATTCAGTTTTCTGGGTTGCTTTTATTATTAGTATTTTTTTTTTGTTTTAAGAAAAAGAAAGCAGAAGAGACTATAAAGTAGAGAAAATATTTTTGATTAAAAAATAATAATAAAGAAACTTCGAACCCCTACCCAGATCTACCCAATGGACAGGACATTCTTCACAGTGAGTGGAGAGTGGGGTCTGACTTTCACATGAACTCTGGTGCCTCATATTTGACCATGTCCCCTGGATGGGGAGACCTGCTGACACTCAGAGGAAGGATAGCAGGCTACCAAGAAGAGACTTGATATCCTATGAGCATATACAGGGGGAGGAGGTCTCCCTCAGTCACAGTCATAGGGAAAGGGAGTAAGGGGAAAATGGGAGGGAGGGAGGAATGGGAGGATACAAGGGATGGGATAACAATTGAGATGTAATATGAATAAATCAATAAGATATATTTTTATAAAGAGAGAAAAGGAAATGCTTTTTGATGAGAAAGGATCTTATATCATCAAATAAGATTTTATTCCAAACTAAAGATGATTGCACAAGGGCAAAAACAGAAGAAACAAAAATGTCCATGATAAATGAGAATTTTGTTTTGTTTTGTTTTGTTTTTGTTTTTGAGACAGCTTCTCTGTGTAGCCTTGACTGCCCTGGCCTCGCTTTGTAAACCAGGCTGGCCTCGAACTCACAGCAATCTGCCTGCCTCTGCCCCCCAAGTGCTGGGATTAAAGGCATGTGCCACCACCACCCGACCGATAAATGAAATTTAAGAAAGATGGTAGGATTATGATTAAGCTTGTTATATTTTTTCACATAGGGTCAAAACTTAGTGGGTTTTTGTTGTTTGTTTTTTTCAAGACAAGGTTTCTCGGTGTAGCCTCGGCTGTTCTGGAGTTGCTTTGTAGACCAGGCTACCCTGGAACTCACAGCGATCTGCCTGCCTCTGCCTCCCTGAGTTCTGGGATTACAGGCGTGTGCCACCACGCCCAGCAAAATTTAGTGTTATAATGTAAATTTGAAATCTATTTCTGTTTCAAATGTTTTATTTACTTATTATTTATTTAATTATTGAGGCCTGTTCTCGTCATGTAGCCATGGCTAGCCTGAAACTTCAGAATAGTCTTGGTGTCACAGAAATCTGCTGGCCTCTGTCTCCCAAGTGCTGAAATCAAAAGCACATGCTATCACACCTGGCCAGGTTTATATTATCTTTAAGTATGTGCATGCCCATGTTATCTGTGTGGAGTATGGGCACCTGAGTGACTGTTGGGTGCCAGAAGAGGGCATTGATTGATGCCCTAGAGCTAAAGTTACATGTGGTTGTGAGTTAGCTCCCTGCCTGCACTAGGAAAAAAAAAAAACCAAAACCTCAGGTCCTCTGAAAGAATAGCAAGTGCTCTTAACCAACCAGCCATCTCCCCAGCTCATAAAGTCTTTCAAATAATCACTTTAAACTCTTGTTAGAGCCTGGCCATGGTGGCACGTGCCTTTAATCCTATCATTTGGGAGGCAGGTGAATCTCTGAGTTGAAGGCCAGCTTGGTCTATAGAGCAAGTTCCAAGACAGGGCTACACAGAAAGACTGTGTCTCAAAAAACCAAAAACAGAACCCAAAACCTTAGTTAGATACGTAACTTACTTCAGGTGGTCGTGGCATGTTTAGTGCTATACGCATCCTTAAAACCATGTGCACATCTAAAAGCTAAAAGTGCCATGTGTCTAAGCGTCATCTAGATGTTATTCAAAAGTAGAAACCAGAACCACTAGCTCCTATTCAAGATTGCGGACACTGACCTAGATATTCAACAACAGAACTTTCAGGGCAAAGGCAAGAGGGAAATGTGCTCACTCTGCCCACTCTTTCTTTCCTACACTCAATGGGTACTCTCTAGGCATTTCTAGGGAGCCATTGGCACTCCACTCTCCCGAAGGGTACCATCTTGTCTGTGGACACAGGCCCACTCTGTTTTCACACATTCCGACCTGACTCCCAATTCCCAGTGCATAGACAGTATCACCAAAGAGCCTCCGTCTTGGGGTGTATGAATCTACCAAGAGTTTCTATTCACAACATCACTCACGCCTATAACAAGTGAGGGACTGCATCAGTTTTGAATGGCATGGGTCTTGCCTGTGGGCCTGGCAGGACTCTAGGATGGACTTACCTACTGTGGACAAACACCCCCACGACTCTTTAAAAACATAGCCACGATTGAACATGTGGCACACTTCTAGAATCCCAGTTCTAGAAAAAAGGACCAGGAGTTCAAGGTCATCCTCAATGAAATGGTGAGTTATGGCCAGCCTGTGCCACAGGACACTGCCTTGAGGAAACACGACAGAACACAAGTGCCTTAGCCTCCTTCCTGCAAGCCTGAATTGCCTTCCTTTGGTGTACCAACCAGTGTTGCGTTAGACATTGACCTTTTAGCACAGCAAGGCGGAGTCTTGCTGTTAGCAAAGTTGGGGGGAAGGGGAGCTACACCAACACTCCAGGGATAGAGACTGGTATTCATGAGGTTTACAGTCAGGCTCCCTGGTTCCATGAGCTCAGCCAGGGCTCTGAGCCTGACTACCTTTGCTTTCAGATCAAGAGTTTTAAACTGGGGATGGGGCCTGGGGTGGGGGGCGGAGTCTGCAAAGCTAGCTCAGTGAATGGAGTGCTTGCAGTGCAGACCTGTGCTCCTGACTCTCTAGTGGCCTTGTAAGAAGTTGGGAGAGGCAGGGTGGATTCCCCGCTGCTGACAGGTAGAGGCAGGAAGATTCCTGAGAGTCCAGAGGGGGAATCTCAAAAAGCAGACAAAAACAAAAACAAAACAAAACAACAACAAAACTGGACTGGGCAGCTTCTGAGGAGCCACACCAAAAAGGGCTTCCGACTTCTACACACACACACACACACACACACACACACGCACACGCACACGCACACGCACACGCACACACACACACACACACTTGCACATGTGCTCCCCTCAAGCCCCACACAAAAACATATATGAAGTTGACAATGAGGCTCCTTGAGGCAAGGCCCCGAGTTCATCACCAGAAAAGGAAAAGGAAAGAGCACAGAGTTTTCTCCTTACTTTGCTCCCATCTGTTCTTGGTTTCTGGTCATTGGGGGGTTGGGGGGAGGAATGGGGTGTTTGCTTAACATAATAGTTTGTTTCTTCTGCAATCTAGAACGGAAGACAATGCAGTAGGGATACCGGCCACTGCTATCAGACCAAGGGCGCCAGCTGCTGAGACCTTCGTCCTGTTCATCCCCCACCACAGCGACTGCTCTTAATTATCGAGGAATGATGGGCCTTTATGATTAATTCATTTACTCTGAAGGCCTCAGGGCAAAAGTAGCCACTGCTGAAATTTATGAGGCATGGAGAAAGAAAATTACAAATAAAGGGATTGGGGATTTAGCTCAGTGGTAGAGCACTTGCCTAGAAAGCACAAGGCTCTGGGTTCGGGGGAAAAAAGAAAGAAAGAAAGAAAGAAAGAAAGAAAGAAAGAAAGAAAGAAAGAAAGAAAGAAAGAAAATTACAAATAAGGCAGATTTTTAAAAATTTTATTATTATTATTATTATTAATTTTACGATTTTTAAAAGATCTTGTCTCACTTGTCTATGTGTGGTGTGTGCATGTGAGTGCAGATGGCAGAGGATGCCCAGTGAAGCTGCAGTTACAGGCCATTATGAGGCACCCAGTGTGGGGTTTGGACCTCGGCAAGAGCTGCTGATCCAGTCTCTCCCTCCCAGGAAACAGATTTCCAGCACTAGAAAGGAAAATCTCTAAGCTGCCTGCTGGCTGACCTTCCCTTGTGGGTTAAAAAAAGGCACCAGCCTGTGAGGGAATGATAAGGTCTTAGAAGCTGCTTGGGACTCGCTGCAGGTTGAAGATAAACCAGCGAGGAGGTGCCACTGGCCACAGGACCAGTTATCCAGCCAAAACAGTAAAACAGCCAGCAGTTCCTTCTTAGTCCATCGCTAAGGAGACTAGCCGGGGGCCCGAAGATAATAAACACAGTTTGTTTACTCTTTCCTGCCTTCAGAACTGAAAGGTAAACCCTTGACCCAAAATACTGGCAGCCAGCTTTGACTCCTTTCTGTCTTCAACTGAGCCTGAGTTCTCTCTCAGCCACACAGAGCAATTCTTAGTTGATTACAAGGCTAGACCCAAAAATACTTAAGCAAACTAGTTCCTCTCTGCTTGGCCCACAAGTATGGAGCATTGCCTCTGTGCCGTGTCAGGAGACAACGTTCAACAGTTGATTGACTCCTTTTCCCACAGATCCTGGGAACTAAACCGGGGTTATCAGGCTTGCAGGGTAAATGCTTTCACACACTCCTGAGACAGGGTTTCATGTAGCCTAGGCTGCCCTCAAATTCCCTATGTGGCTAACAATGATGACCTTGCATTTCTGATCTCTCTCCTTCTACCTCCGAGTGCTGAGGTTACAGGCCTGTGCTACCAAGGCTAAGAAGAAATAGTTGGCTTGAGGAAAGACCCAATAAAATGCAGCCTTAAGTTGGGTCTGGAGGCCGTAACACCAGCATCAGGAGGCTGATGAAGGATTGCCAGGAGTTTGACACCAGCTGGGCTGCAGAGTAAATTCCATGCTATCCTGGGCTACAGGATGAGACCTTTTTTTTTTTTTTTAAGATCTGCTTTTCCTCAGGTGGTATAACTCAGCAAAGGTTCACACCAATGTCCCTTTCCAGTTCCTCACAACCCTGGGATTTTCTGCAGGAACTGGGGCTAGTGTGTGTAGCTGAGACCCTAGCTAATGAATTAAGCGTTTTTTCAGTCCTAGGTACATAAGCCAGGGTCTTGATCATGTTGGGTAAGGAACCCAATGCTGGCCCCAGCCAAGATTTTCCTCATGAGCTGCTAGTTCACCATCCATCCACAGCCGGGGATTTGCTGGCCACAATCCTCCTCCTGGCTGTACAGGGCTAAAGTGGACGCTGGGTTGGGAGGGTTGATATGGTACACTTGAAAGCTGACCAACGAGGTTCACCAGTACTTGTAGCAGATTTAGAAGCCCAGATCTTGATGGACAGGACCAGGAAGTTGGGGAGGGTCCTGTACAGCGGGACATTACTATAGCTTCTCTGCTCCCAGATGTCCTGAATCCAAGAGGTGAGTCCTCCTCCCCATCCCACCCCCGACACACACACACCCTGCCATACAGCCCTCATTTTGGCATTTTACCTCTTTTTAAAAACATCACAAATCCTTCATAATTCTAGTTATTGAGACATTAGTTTTGAGAGCTGAGGTTAAGTCTCGTGGCTAAACCTAGCCCACTAAGCATGACTGACACTAAGCATAATGACTCCACGGTCCTCCTCTGCCACGCCCTTTGTCCTCCTCTGGACCGCCATTCCTGTGATTACCCACTGCCTTAGTGAAGCCATGCTTACCAAGGCACACGGGCAACTAGCGATTTTGTTGTTGTTTTCACACACGTTTTCAGCAAGAATTACTTCATTTTCAGGCCTTTCTAAATCTGGAAAACAGGATAGTCCCAAGTACACAGAAGCTTAAAAGAGTTTGACAGAATAAGGTCAAGAAATAAAAGAAATAAGGTCTGGGAAAGAAAATGTCTTATTATTTCCTGACATAGGGGTCCTCTCCGGGACACTAGCATTTGGAGTTCCTAGAGCACCTGTTCAGAGCTTGCTGGTGCTGTTACTAGAACAGTTGAGCTGAGACTGCGCCCTGGCGGCCTGACAACCCTAGGCTCAGCCACTGGCCCTCACCACCCAGTTAAAAAGAGTAATGGTGAACTGCAGAGAACAGAGATTTGTTTCCTCAGGGAGGCCACATTAGGAAGAGGAACAAATAGTGTTTCCATGCCTTTCTGGTCCATTTTTGGGGTCCTGACAAAAGGCTGAGGCTTAAATGGAAGGCAGACAGAACGCATAAGTAAGCAGTGATGGCCAAGTGATGACCGTCTGTCATTGCATCATCCATCTCTCAGCTCCAGTCTCTCCTGCAAGTGGTCTGGAAGTTGCCAGAACTATGTGAAGTGAGACTCCTCTGCATGGCTCTAGGCCTCTTCTCCCAGCTCACGATTCCTGAAGGACAGTCCAATTCCTTAGAGAGAGACCTTTGTTTCAATAGTCTGAGAGCCAAAGGGAGGGATGCAATGAATGTTTCTTCACTCCTGGGCTTAGGTAGGTACAGCGCTTGCCTGGGACACTCGGGGCCCTCAGTCTGCAGTACCAACAAGGGATCTAAAACATGGCTGCTTGAAATTGTTCTGGAACCTAACGATGCATGCCATTCCATACTGAACTCATCCATCTCAGCCACAGGAAATGGTGTCTGGCTAACTGCACAAAACAGCTCCTCAGGCCTAGCAAAAACGGCTCAGTGAGTAAAAGCGGTGCAAGAGTTTGGTCCTTGGGACTCACACACTGGAAGGAGAGACCCAACTCCCTCAGGGTGTCCTCGGACCTCTGCTTGCTGAGGCATGTGCCTTCCCTCATAAATAAGTAAATGTAATAAAAAAAATATGTTATAGCTACTGCTTCTTATTTGGCACTGTTTCTGTGTTCCGCATTTATGCCTTTAGCTCAGTCCATGTGCTCCTGGATTTAGAGCCACTTTTGTCTCACTAGCCTCACTGTTGCTTCCAGATGCTTTGGGGGCCTTGCTTAAAAGTCCTCTGGTGGAGCACATGGAGGTGCCCAGACCAAGCACCATTAGCGATTGTTGTCTGCTGCCTGGAGAGAAGTTGGGACCATTAGGGACACAAAAGAGCTGAGAACGTATCCCAGAAGGCAGTGTTAGATCCCCTGGAGCCGGAGTTACAGGTAGGTTGTGAACTGCCCAGTGTGGGTACCAGGAATCAAACTCAAGTCCTCTGAAAAAGATCAGCAAGCACTATCAATGTCTGTGCCAATTCTCAGGGCCCAAAGCCTCCTGACTGGACTGTTCTAAGGCTGCACCTCCAGCTGTATCCACCTCAGGGTACTGGTGTGTCCATTAGCATGCGCTTAGATAAGAGTGAGAAAATCCAGGAGAACATGGATTTTCCAGGCAACTATGTTTATTTTCCTCCAAGAAGCTGGGTCCCCGGTTGCTGAGAAAGGCCTATTTCTGCCAAGTTATCTTCTTAGGAGCTCTGCAAGATGATGAGTTCAAGTGTCGGCTGCTCTTAACCACGTGCCTAACAGTCCAAAGTGTAAATTCCCAAGGCCCTGACTCAGGACTGTCCTTGTTGGGGTGAGGAGGCACTAGAAGGGATCCTCTGGTCAGAAGGAACAGGGACTCAGAGCTCCAGGGACCCTGCCAAAAAGCTGGGCCGCAGCAAAAACCCCTTGTCTGGAGCTGGAGTTGGAAATGACAGAGTCCCCCGGGTCCGGGGCCACAGCTGTTGGACAGCGCCTCCTCCAGGCTGAGACCCCTGGAAAGAATGGGCTCCAGGCAGTGTCGAGTGGGCAAGTGGGAAGAGCGCTGCGCTGGTTCACCACTGTGGTGCTGAACGCTGCCTTCCTGGGCATGGTGAGAGCTGCAGTGTGAGCTTCCTGCAGGGGACCTGCCCTTCCAGGGAGACCTGCACATGGTGTGGCCTTTGTGCAACATTATTGCAACTGCAGGGGGTGGGTGGGGGGTGGCTGCGGTTTCGTCATAAGGAAAATGGGTGCAGTTTTAACCAAATATGAGATTGACTCTCCTAGTGTCCTTACGTGGCATCTGAATGAGGGGGAGAGAGAGAGAGAGAGAGGGAGGGAGGGAGGGAGAGAGAGAGGGAGAGAGGGAGAGAGGGAGAGAGGGAGAGAGGGAGAGAGGGAGAGAGAGAGAGAACTGTGCAACTGTGCTGCTGTGTACTAACGGCCTTCACCTTCCCAGGCAGAAACGTGCCATCCTGAGAGTCCTTTGTGCCCTAACCAAATCCAGCTAACAACTTAATTTCACAGCTAAAACTTAGGCTCCGAGTGGGAAGTGACTTTTCCCAGGTCGCAGAATTGGCTAGGTGGTAAAGCCATTCTATAAAAATCCTACTTAAACTGAGCCTTCGGGTACCTAAGTGGTTTTGTTTGTTTGTTTGTTTGTTTTGTTTTTTCTTGGAGCAAAGTCCAAAGCAAGAAGTGACTTTTAGTAGTCTTGTAGACTCCTTTTCAATCCGCTCTTCTCGATGACCTCCATTTTGTCCGTGGGTAATTGTGACCTTGGAGAGATGAAAGTGAGTTCCTGTGGAGTAAGTTCCGGTAGCTAAGAATCTCAGGGATGGAATCAGAGTTGGGTTTTGGTGAATGGGGAGGTGGAAGAAATCACTGCAGATGCCGGGCAGCCCCTCCGTGGGCCAGGTCCTACTGTAAGTCCTTCTTGACACACAAAGCATTTGGGTAGAGGTATTGCTTTGAGCCTCGTACTCACGTCTTGCCCTGCACTTGTGCTCACCCAAGTCCTGGGTCCTGGGCGGCTTCTGCCTGGGTAAGGGGCACACCTTGTCTTGGAGCAGAGAGTGGGGCAATTAGAGTCTGCCATTCTCCAAATGTAGATGAATTAGAAACTATTTCTTAAGTGTCCCAAGGAAGTCACTCGAAAGCCAGCTGCTAACGTTTTTGGTCTCGATACCCCTGTTGAAAAGCATAGGGTTACTCTTGTTGATTTTTAACAGTTTCTTTGCACAAAGAAGTGAATCGGGAACTGGCCAGGGCCTGAGTCAGAGAAGGCGGAGAAAACTCTATTCTGAAATATGGGCAGGTAGAGCCTGTAGGCCGAGAGGGTGTGGGGAGATAACGTGATTGCGTCCAACTCACTCCCCTTCTTTGGACGTTTTGGGCAGTATGCGTCTGTCTAAGAATATTCTTATTTATGCTGTGGTTGTTGGAACCCTCAGGTGCGTCACAGGAGCCCATACACAGAAGTAGCTGTCGGCTGATTTAGAGCAGTGTCTCAGTTTGAAATGGGTACCAACAGTACTTTCTGTATCCATAGTCATGCCCAGTGTAAGTCCAGTTGTAGCATTCATAGTGGACAGTAACAGACTGGTCAGGTAATCCTTTATGCCTTGGAAGGCTGAGTGCATAAAAACAGCTACGACTCAAGGGAAGCTAACAGGTACAAGAGACCTCATTAGACTATCTCTTCAGTGGAGAATAACTTTTATTTTGCTTTATTTTGGGGGTTTTGTTTTGTTTTGTTTTGAGTCAGGGTTTCTCTGTGTAGCCTTGGCTGGCCTTGAACTTGATTTGTAGACCAGGTTGGCCTTGAACTCACAGTCATCCACCTGCCTCGGCCTCCTGAGTGCCGAGGCTACAAGCATGTACCGCCATGCCCGGCTGAGACTAACATTTTTATCAATGTCAAAGGTGGGCACTTATTTTAAATACTAGCTGCTTTGATTGTGAAAGGTATAGAAATGTCCAGAAAAGCAATTCAGAAAGCAGAGTGTGCTATGCCAAACAGATTTACACAGACAAAGACACCGAGTTAAGTCTTCAATGTCAATAAAGGCCCTTGAGGTGGAAAATATCGCCACCTGGTGGCAATTGATTAAATTCACCTGGATTAAATCCACTCACCTCTCAGCTTCCCACCAAGCAAGGTCTGGTGGGAAGCTGCCTAGCTTAGGTACAGCATCTCACTGAATGGCATTAAGTTAATGTGACACCATTCAAGCGTTTGTTTTTACCCATAGTAATCCCTAGGTCTTGTGGGTACAATGCCTGGGTGCACAGTACACTTTTCATAGGCACATATTTGGCTGTGATTCGTCAGCAATTGGACAGGTCATTCCAGTGAGTGTATCACAAGCTGCTGCGATGACCAGAACATCAAGCAGAGCTTTCCACTCTGCAGTTCTAGTCAGCTCGCTAAGGACACGGAGACGCTTTGACAATAGTTCCGGTTTACAGCTTATCCAAAAATGACAGCATTTCCTTGTGTTTTCCTGCAAGCAGAGGGAATGACAGACTCTCTCTCCATCTCTCTCTGTCTCTCTCTGTCTCTGCCTCTCTCTCTCTCTCTCTCTCTCTCTGTGTGTGTGTGTGTGTGTGAGAGAGAGAGAGAGAGAGACAGACAGACAGACAGACAGACAGAGACAGAGAGAGACAGAGAGACAGAGAGAGACAGAGAGACAGAGAGACAGAGATAGAGACAGAGACAGAGACAGAGACAGAGAGACAGAGAGAAGCTAATACCTTCAAAATGACAAGGGAATCATAGCCTATGATCTTGGGAGATTTCTGTTTGTAGGATGGTCCTAGTGAAAGTATACTTGGATTAGTGCATAAACGCCTTGCCTACTGGATCATGTCACATTTCACGTGGGCAGGGGGACTCGGGTGGATGCTGTCACTATGGGTGCAGCCTTGAGGTGACCATTCACAAGGGCTCAGTCTATGCTCTGCAGTGGGAGCGGATGCGATTGCCTTCCCTCGGAAGTGCTTGTGACTGAGGTCACCTGGGTAATTCAGGAGCTGCTTTTGTGTCTGTGGTTTCTTACTTAGCTGTTAGACAACTTGTGTGATGATCCGAGAGGCATCGTGACCAGAGATTTCTCCAGGAATCCTGCTAGAAAAACACAACTTGTAATTTAACTGTAGCGGCTGTTATAGTGTCAGCCTTTCGCCATGGGACACACTCTGAACACCTAGAATGTGAGCACTTCAGGGTGGCCAGTGGAAAGAAATCTGTGTCTGACTCATCAAGTTGCTAAAATCACAGAACTCAGAGCTTTTGTTGTCTTAAAATAAAATGATGGGATGGTGAAGCAAATACAGGTTAAAAACCCTTTGCAGTGATGTTTCGTAATGGTTTGGCTCATTCCTTCCCTGCTACTGTGTATCTTAGAGTGCACAGGTTTTAATGCTAGAAGCTTTGAGGACTGAGCGAGCACTAGGAGGCCATCCAAGCTCTCCATGGGTCCACGCTTAGCAATGGATTTACATCCATTCTCTGAAGTTCAGGTCCAGTTCTGCCTGCTAAATAGGTTCTGATAGGTAACTGGACTTGGGCCAGTCTGTGGCATTCGCTCAAATCACACGGTTTAGTAATCTCACCACTGCCTAATTTAGCATAAGAATCTGCCAAGTCATTTCCCTCGGTCCTTAATTCTCACTGTGCTTGATGCTGGGTTAAACATCAGCTTGATGTACGAGCCGCTGGGTCTGGGAATTCCTGCCCAGGCCAGTGGGACTTAATAGTCCTCTCTGTGATTGACCTTTCGGACTAAACAATTAACTGCAAATGGCTAGACTTAAGATGGCCGAGGCCAGCAATCAGATGAGAGGCCAGTGCAACAGGAGTGCATTTAGCAAGAAACTTTGGTTGTGTCTGTTGCAGACAGGTTTTATGAGGTGCGACTTGCTATGCTGCCATGCTGCTATGCTGTCCTCACTGCCCGTAACTCCAGGCCTCAACTGATTGTCCTGCCTTGGTTAGCTAGGACTATGGGGAGGGCCGCCAGGCCTGACTCTTGCATATAACACTTAAGATGACAAGTAGAGGGCTGGGTGCGGCTCAGTTGGCGGAGGACTTGCCTGGTACATATGTGCACACACCGCATCCTGAGGTAGATTTCCAGCCTATAAGCGTACTGCACTCAGGAGGTAGGGGCGGTAGAATCTGAGCTCAGCTGCATATGGAGTTCATAGCTGCCTCAGGATACAGGGGACCCTGCTGCAGAAGAGCAAAGGTAACCATGGGAATTGTGAGTGCTGCTCTTATACTTAAGACCACTGTATTTCTAAGAATTTCACACAATTTCTGAAGCACATTTTAGGGACACACCCATTGTATAAAACTCAGTCATTTTGCATTTCTTATTATGTCATCACGGTTCCTGCATACTTTCATGTATCCTTTACATACATTTTGCATTTATTATTATTTCATCACACTTTTAATATACATTACTGTGTCAAATAATAGATATGAGTTTAATGTTTCTATTTTTATAATATACTTTGGAGATATTCCAAGGGCCCATCTGGAAAGTTGCTTAATTAACTCAATTAAATTTTTGTTTGTTTGTTTGTTTTCGAAAC
>OU015750.1:70124658-70147658 GCA_907169655.1 Acomys percivali
TGTGTGTGTGTGCACATATAATGATGCTTGGGATGGAGCCAACAGCTTGACCATGTACTTTACTGTTGAGCTACAGCCCCAGGCTTAGGTCGAGCTATATTAAATTGTTAATGTCTAGCCAGTGACTTGCTAGCTGGCACCAGGAAAGTTGTTATATGATTTATGCTTTGATTTGTCTTCCTTTTTTTATGCTTTAATTTTTCTATCTGTAAACAGGGCTAAGGCAGAGTTAGGGTGTCTGTTGTGAGGGCTACCTGAGATGATACATATGAAAACTTCCACATCACATTCAACAAATAATTCGTGGAGCGAATAGCATGCCAGACCAAGAAATATCAGCTATGGACAATGTGAGAAAACGGGACTCTTGGAACACCACATAAGGGCAGTGCCTGGCCTCCTCCTGTTCCCCAGGCAGCCTGGGCAGCAGCGGGCATGCGTGTCTAACCTGAAATTTGTTCTGAGTAGCTTTTTTCCCCCACTTGACACCAACTAGGAAGAGGGGGCCTGCTAGAGCCAAGCTGCCTCTATCAGGGTGGCTGTGGGCATGTTTGTGGGCACATTTTCAGGATGACTGTGGGCAGTGCCACCCCTGGGAAGGTGGTCATAGTGTGTTTAAAAAAAAAGAAGAAGAAGGATGCCTAAGCTACAAGGAGCAAGACAGTAAGACCATTCTGTGGTCTCAGCTTCAGTTTCTGCTCCAGGTGCCTGACTCAGTTTCCTTCTGGGAAGAACTGTGAAGTATAAATGAAATAGCCACCTCCCAGGTTGCTTTTGGTCATGGTGTTTACCATGGCAACAGAGAAGCACACTAGGGCACAGTTCTTGGCCCATATTTTTTCATAAGAATGTATCTATATCTCATCTCTTTCTGAAGTCGGCAATAGTTGCAGTTGTTGAGACATTGAGAGCAGAGGTTCCCCTAGCAACGCGCTATTCTTATTCAACTCTTATTAACACACTATCATTCAACTAGTATTAGCACACTATTAAGCAGTAAGAAGGATAACTGAATGAATACGTGATCACTCCACTTTGCCCAACCCACTGTTCTCCTTTTTCAGAGTTGAATTCCTGTTACTCGCTTAATAAAGTTGCCTCACAACAGTCATGTCCTCGGGTGTTGGTCAATGGTTGGATCCATATTTGAAATGCCACAGCTGATGTCGTGTGGATTACAAGCAGCAACAGCTGATTACGACACCGCACAGGGAACGGGATTTTCGCTCCCTCTTTTCAGACCACTAACTACAAGAATCACTTAATTTTGAGGTCCTTATAAATCCAGAAATTCAAGAGGCCTTTCACTTGGCCCAGTATACAAGGAGCTGGTTTTAGAACTAGAGGTTTTAAAAGGAGCTGATCTTGAAAGCCAGATGTCTTGGGGCAGAGGAGCTCAGTAGTAGAGTTTCTTGTTTCACGGTCCGCTCTTGCACTGTTACTAGCATTTGAAACGTGGAATTTTTGTTCCTGACCAGAATTTCCAAAATTTGTTGATAGCACTTTTTACTTTTTCTAGGGCGCTCATTTGCACTCAGGTGCACTCCATCTCGTACCTCAGTGTAAGATAGATGTGCTCTCCTGTAATGACTCCCGCTTGCTATCTGCACTAATTTAGTTCACTGTGCATATCCGTATTCTGGGTTCGGAGTCTTCTTTTCTTCCCCAGAACCTGCTGGAGAGTTCCAGGGCAGGAAAGGGGGTGGGAAGCCGCAGCGGGCTGGGAGTAGTTGGGGGCGGGGAGGGGGCGAGGCCTGGATAGATAGCTCCCAAGTGGCTCTGATTGGCGCTTTTTACAGCCCCTTAGCAGAAGGCGCTAGTGGGCTTGGCTAGTAGGCGCAGGCAGCTACAAGCTTCCCACCTTTCTGCTTTATTTTTGAGACAGGGTCTTTCTATGAAATCCATGTCGGTCTCCAGCTAGTCAGTCATTCCGCTGAAATTTAAGAGCTGCCTGCCACATCTTTTAGCGTGCTCCGTTTCGAAGCTGTACTTCCAAATTCCTCCGCCACGCGGCACCCGTCAGTCCGCTGTTGTCTGCGGTTCCGAGAGGTGAGATACTGCCGCCCGAGAGCGACCTGCGATCACCTCGGTCGCCACGTTTGCTTCCAACGACCGCCCAAGCTGGCTGGAGCCTTCTTTTTCATCACGTGATAGCACAGGCTTGTGTAAGATGAGGCCTGAGTGTCTCCGGCTTGCAACACCAGCATGTTTGAAGTCCAACTTTTTCTTGGCCTGATTCAGAAAGGTTACTGGGGGAAGGTGGAACCAGGCGGAACCTCCAGGGCTTGGAAGGACGCGAGCTCAGAGCTCCAGAGGGATCCACCTAAAAGCTGGGCAGCGGCAGGTCCAGTAGCTGGAGTTGCCAAGCTGGAGTTGCAAGTGGAGTTCCGTGGGTTCGGGCCCCCAGCTGCTGGGCAACACCTCCTCCAGACCGAGTTCCCAACGCAGAATGAACAGGAGGCGGTGGCCTCCCCGCGGAGTGGCCGGATCCGGGGCAAGCTGCGCTGGTTCTCCACCGCGGTCCTGTACGCCGCCTTCCTGGGGCTGGTGAGAGCTGAGGCTGCACCCCTCCCAGGTTGGGGCGCGAGCCTCCTGCAGGGGGACCTGCCCTTTCCAGGTGGACTCTCACCTTCGCTGCCTCCACGTTCTGTGACTCTGGGCACTTCAGGCTCATCAGCTATCTCACGGGAGCTTTTTAATCACTGAGGGTTGCTGTCGAGTTCGAAATTGATTGCACTGTTTTCTAACTGTTGCACACCTTCCTAACATTGCCTGGGTCTGTAGCCACTGCAATCCGAACTGTAACTTAACTACACGATAAACCCACTTTTTCCAGCTCTTCCACTTTCGGGTGGCCCTCCACTTGGTTTAGCGCATAGGAAATAGGCCCAAGAGGAAAACGGCTTTTCCTGGGTCACACAGGTGCTTTAGTGGCAGAGCCTGAACGTGTCTTACTCTGCCCACGAATCTACGCACTTGAAACGCTTTCTTAGAGCAAAATGTCCCATTGGAAGAGCCTTTTGCCAATCCCTGTGTAAACTGTGGAAATTTCCATGTTACTTGGTAAATGTGATCTGGGAAAATTTGGTTCCCCAAGATCGATCTATCTATCTATCTATCTATCTATCTATCTATCTATCTATCTATATCTATATATACTTTTCCCCCCTGTCAATTGACCGATTGATTGATCCAAACAGAACCTCTATTCATGGCACGGTTATGCTTTCTTCGTGTTCTTATTTACTGTTTAAACTACAAAAGATGGAGGAACAGGAACATGTATGACCCTCCCCACGGGGGTGGGTGGGTAGAGTCTTGCTATATAGTCCAGCGTGGCTTCAAACTCTGCATTCTCCTGCCTCAGTCTCCTGAGTGCTAGTATATATCACCATGCCCGGCCCAGTTTATATCTCTTGAGGAAACTACACGATGCTGTCAGTAATACCATGAAACTCAGTTCAGTCCTTATTTGTCTCTGGGAAGCAAACTGAACATAACGAAACAACCTAAACATTACATTAAAAGGGAGGTCTAAGTTTTCTATTTCCTGCTATTGGTCAGGATTTTCTGTTTGGGTTCTGATGATGACTAAGGACCACAGCGGGCTGTGAAATCTGCTGACTTAAAGTATCTCTGTGGTTAGCCTGGTCACACATCACAGGGACCTAGAGACACACTTAGCTACTGTGACAAGAACGTCTTAGCATGGCCAGGCTTGCCACCGCCATTCTGGATGTCTGCAAACCTGGAGCGGCTCCTGTTCCCACAGGCACCATGCCGAGATGAGTCCTTAAGGCATTCCTTCAGCAACAGCACCATCAGCTCTTCTGTTGTTGTTGTTGTTGTTGCTGCTGCTGCTGCATGTGTCCGTTTGACATGATGCTCCCCAGACGAGCTATACACCCAGCTACACTTTCATGACTTGTTTGTTTGTTTTTAAACGATAGGGTCTCACTATGTGGCCCTGGCTGACCTAGAACTTGCTACATAGACCAGGCTGGCCTCGAACCCATAGAGATCCACCCACCTCTGCCTTCTGAGTGCTGGGATTACAGGTGCATGCCACCACACTCAGATTCACTGCTCTTTGCCTAGTAGTAAAAATCAAGGGAAAGTTAGGTCCAGCAATCTATTTTATTCAGCACCACACACAAGCTCACAGCACAGGCAAGAAGCTAAATGTCTTTTCCCCACTAATTGATGAGCACACGTGTTCTCACCCACCTTTTTACCCTTCTGAACAAGGGGATCTGATTTACCACGACACACACAAGATTTTTCCCAAGTTTAAATCTTAGCATCAAGTGCCATACGAAGGCACCGCCTTTGCCCAGAGTGAAGTCAGTCCAGGAATCCTGTTAAGACTTTTCTCCAGCGGAAGCTCACTGCATGGCTGGAACTAACTTTGGATATTGGCCACTTTGGTATGATCATGGGAAATATGGAAACTTTCAGGAAAACTATTCAGAAGACAAGAGGGAGCCAGGTCAAATAGCAAGTCCTAAATGAGCAAAGAAGCTGAGTAGAGTGGAGAAATTCTCTGTAGATCAATCTCGGGCCTTGGGGCCTGGAAAACCTAGCTACCTAGGGGCATTTGAGAAGAACTCAGTGAAATTTGTTCACTCCTAAGTTTGTGCAGTTCTTGAACACGGTCCAGTGGAAAATATTTTTTGTTAATCATTTAGCATGAAATAATGGTGCGTAGGGTCATTTAGTGAGGAAACCTTCCTGAATCTAGTGGTCATGTAAATCAGATGACTTGTGTACTCAAAATTAACCCATTGCAGACATCACTCAAACCAGTTTCCTTTATTTATCAGTGTCTAAGTTTTTTTTTTTCAAGAAGTGTGGCAGAGGTGTAGAGACAGGCCCCAGCACAAATGGAAACGGCCTGGTTGGATTTCCTTTGCTCTCTTCTAGCACCTTCTGTCCCCAGGCCGGCATGTGTCTAAGTTATTAACTAGAGAATCAGGGCCATATTCCCAGTGAGTGTAGCAGGCACAGAGCAGTGATGTCCGGTGTGGGCAAGAAAGCTCTCCCTTCTCCCTCTAGGTTTCATGGTGATGGGTTAGAAATATGGAGCAGCGTTGGCCGTGGTGGTAGTGTTTTCTTATTTGGAGACATTGATCAGTCCATAAACCCAACAGCTGCTGGGTTTTGTTGTCAGTGGTGGTGGTGTTGCATGGCATTAGCCTTGAGGTAGCCTCCATGGTGCTGTGTATCTCCCTGTAAGGAAATGGAAGGAATCAAGGTGGTTGCTGATGAGGACAGAGAAAAAGTTTTTGCAGTAACAGGTCATTCTTGATCCATGAGTTAAGCTGTCCCCGCCAGGGATGTCTTTTGCCTCTCAGGAGAATCATTCCCGGTCAGGTTTGCTATAAAGTTCCCAACAGATGTATAGTTTTAAGAGTCTTGAGGACTGTCAATCTAGAACCGAGGCCTCTCACTTTTTGTAATACCAGAGCAAATGCTGGCGTGATATCTTCCAACAGAGTGAGAGGGAGTTTCTAAAAGATTATTGTTTAGATCATGAAACCAGCTGGTTGCAGAGGATTTCTTTTACCGAGTGAATATGCTTTGTCCTGAGTCATGTGAATGGGGTGGGAGAGACTTGGAGTAGATCACAAGGCCTAATAAGTCTGGGCTCTCCTGTGGCAGTGGCTCCATTTGCCACCAGGTGGTAACGCCATTGACGGGCCACCTGGTCAGTCCAGGAGCTTGGCTTGCAGCTGCTGTGTTTGTAACACGTGTGCAGTGGAACAAGTATTGCTGTTGCTGGAGATTTTTTTCGGGAACATTCCAAGAGGAAAACACATATATTTTTTTTAAGAGTCGCTAAAGTCATTTATTGCATTAGCCGTTCTGAACAGAAAAGCTTCCATCCACCTAGAAGACACGCACTGAAAGTGGGGAGCGAATGAACCCCCAAAGCATTCAAATTGTCCAGGAGTTGCTACAGCATTACTTGAGGCTTTTATTATCTTACCAAAATCATAGGTATGACTAACCAAACACCAGCAATGGGCCTTTTGTGCAATTTTTATGAAACAGCCAGCCACCCGTCAGTGTTTGTCATCATTTGAGTCATTTTGGCCTTTCTGTGATGAGCATGGAGCATGTGGATCGTTGTTCTGGGCTCTTCTATACACTTAAAGATAACTCTCAGAATTAGGACTGATGGTGTTATAGCAGGAGCATTACATATCTACAGATCCCGTTTACTTTCTGAAACATTTACACATTGACACAAATGCAACTCCAAAAGATTTTAACATTGTTTATTTGGCCTGCTCACCACGTGATTTAGCAAATTCACCCAACTAACTTGTCATTTCTCTATTTCTAAGAATATAGATCATGATTTTGAGAAAGTCCAAGGGACTTTCTGAAAGATCCCAAATTAATTCAGAGTAAAGAAATACATAATTTAATTTGAAGAAGGTCATTAAAAAAAAAAAACACAAGTTTAACACATTTGATCATGATAGAACTGCAGGTCACAATTAACTGCAGCACAGTGAACTTTCATTTAACCAAAGTGATAGTAGCACTTCAAACTAAAATTTAAAAATCACATAACTGTGGGATAAGCTTAGGTCTGTTAGTAAAGAGGACTCACTTTCCTTAAGTGATTTTTTAAAATGTTACAAATACAGCATGAAAGACCAGACATGATCTTGGCCATTTCCTTCAAATCTTTGTTTCTTGGGCCAGCTACCTCAAACAATAAACAGAATAGATCCTTCACATATCCCATTGAACACTGTCCAGTATACCAGGAAAACAAGAACACCGAGTTCTACTTCTACAATGAGCCTTACTGTTAACGCTGAGTTTCTAGAAAAAACTTTTAAACAATTCTCTTCCTCTATCAGCGAGTATGGCCACACAGAAAAAATGTGTAAATTCCTGTTCTACAGACTCCCTGAAATATTCTTACCTATTCTACTTTGGCCATATTATTCTTAGTTCACAGCAACAGTCCTACTTTAAGACAAAAAGGAATTTGTTTTCCATTTGATAATGCATCTTCATACTTTACAGCTTTCCTATCTTGGTGACCCTTCTACCGTCATGACCATGACTAAAGCAACTTATAAAAGGGTTTATTTGTGCTTCACAGACTCAGAGGGCTAGAGTCTATGACCATCATGGCAGGGAGTATGGCAGCAGGCAGCCAAGCATGCGAAACAGGAGCTGAGATGTTACATGTTGAGACAACAGCCACATAGCAGGGGCGGGAGAGAGAGAGAGAGAGAGAGAGAGAGAGAGAGAGAGAGAGAGAGAGAGAGAGGAGAGAGAGGAGAGAGACAGAGACAGAGAGAGAGAGAGAGACAGAGAGAGAGACAGAGAGAGACAGAGAGAGAGCACACTGGGAATGGAGAGAGCTTTTCTAAGCCTCCTCCCAGTAACACACCTTGCCCATAAGGCCACACCTCCTAATCCTTCCCAAATCATTCCACTAACTTGGGACCAAGTATCCCAGACATATGAGCCCATGGGCGCCATTCTCACAGTTCCTAAGTGATAGAGTCCATGGCTATCACGGTGGGGAGCATGGCAACAGGCAAACAGACATGGCATTGTGGCAATCACTGGAAACTTACATGTTAGGACAACCACAAGACAGAGTGAGAGAAAGCTAACTGAGAATACTGTGAGCTTCTGAAACCTCAGAGCCCACCCTCAGTGACACAAGTCCTCCAACAAGGCCACACCTCCTAACCTTCCCAAACAGTTCCGCCAACGGGGGGGGGGGGGGGGGGGGGGGGGGGGGGTGGCGGAGGGCAAGTATTCAAACCTAAGAGCCTTTGGGGGCCGTTCTCACTAAACCCACTACACTTAGAAAAGGCACATCTCTTTGTATAATTGCACGAGGCTTCTTGTTTCTAGTAATCTTATTTTCTTTCGTGTATTAGACTTTTAACCTGCATATGTTGGTCTGGTGTGTTTTGATGTTAATTAATAAAAAGCTGTCATACCTGGGCAGGGCAAATGAGATAGGCTAAGGTCCCCGGGCATGGTGAGACAGAGAGAATCTTGAGAATGGAGCCCAGAGGAGAAGGGAGAAGAAGATGGCCACCATGGCTTAGATGGAGGAGAAGCACATCGCTGGTGTAGATGGAGATTTGGCCCAGATGAAGAACATTAAGCAAGTGTTTGGGATTATGGATGAGAGGTAGTTTGATAGAAGCAGATGGCATGGGATTGGGGCAGGGATCCCATACCTGCCCCCACTATGGGAAGCAGTTTAGAGGATTAATGTCTGCCCTGCCCCAGGTTAACTAAGCTTATTTTAAAATATAGTTTAAAATAAAAATGTCTGTGTTTTGATTGATTGCTAGAGGGTTATACTGCCATAATAATAATTATAGGCCTAGTGAGTTTGAGGCCAGCCTGGTCTACAGTGCAAGTCCAGGACAGTCAAGGCTACAGAAAAACCCTGTCTTGAAAAACAAACAAACAGCCCTGACAACAAAATGACTATATGCCTGATAATAAACATTATTAGGCCATATTGGTAGATGAACAACAAGTGGCGCTTGACATGGGACAATTATTAGGCAATACTGACAATTTAACCACAACAAATTGGTGCCCAAAGTGGGGCTCGAACCCACGACCCTGAGATTAAGAGTCTCGTGCTCTAATGACTGAAAGTAACGAAAGTAAATGTGCCCTTGTCAATTTTATGATGTCAGTCATGTGAAGACTGCTAAGTGTATTGATCATAACTCCCAAAAGAAGCGTGTGCTCTTAGGATAACCTGCCAATGGCCAATGTGGTACAGGTATATTCACAAACAGTCCCAATTACCTTTAGTCTCTTTGATAGAAAACTATAGAAGAGGCAAAATTCGTCACTAGTCCCTTGGCTCCTGTCCAACCCTTTTGTTATCTCTGGGTTTAAATTATTTGTACAGATTTCCTTTATCGCTAAGTGTACATTTCTTTAAAAATTTTTGTTTTAAAAATGTTTATCAATGATTTGACTGCATGTATGTCTGTACACATGCGTGCCTGATGCCCATGGAGGCAGAGTATGTGTCAGATTTCCAAGGTTGGAGTTACAGACAGTTATGAGCTGCCATGTGGGTGCTGGGAACTGAACTCCAGTCCTCTGGGAGAGCAGCCAGTAGTTTTAGCCCTAAGCTGTCTCTCCTGCCCCCAAACTGTACATCCTTGACGATGGGATGGTAAAATATTCTGGCACAGAAGGAAAATCTTTTAAGCGACATTTCTCTCATGTCTGTTTAACTCACTTCCAACAGCTGTGTTTGAGACGCTAATAAATGTGAGGTATCAAGTGGCTAGATGCCATAAGTTATTTTTCTTGCCAAAGAAAAACTCCTTATACAACAGATAAGTTTAATTTGTAGTGGCTCTAAGAAGAAAAAGTTATAGATATGTATTATATTTAATGGTGAAATTCTGTAAAAATATAAGAAATATTTTTTAAAAACTATTAAAAATCCTGTTTTATTAACTAGACTACCCAAGTGACATAGAGCCAAAAAGAATGTACTTAAGTTCTTCCTTATTTTTTGGAGACTTTATTTGTAATGCTATTTTTCTTTTAGATTTATTTATTTATTTATTTTATTCTTTGGGTATTAGTGCTCAGTCTGCACATATGTGTGCACACCGCATACATACATGGTGGCTGGTGTAGTCAGAAGAAGGCTTTAGAGCTCCTGTAAGAGTTATAGATGGGTATGATCTACTATGTGAATGGTAGAAACCGAACCCAAATATTTTGCAAGAGCAACAAGGGTTATTTACTGCTGGCCCATCTCTTTAGGCCCAGGTACTATCTTCTTAAGTAAATGTTTGTTTTTTTTTTAATTTAACTTAAGTGCTGGAGAGATGGCTTAGTGGTTAAGAGCACTAGCTTCTCTTCCAGAGGACTCAAGTTCAAACCACAGTGCCCACCACATAGCAGCTCACAATGGTCTGTAACTCCAAGATCTGACACCCTCACACAGACATACATGCAGGCAAAACACCAATGCACACAAAATAAAGGCAAATTAATTAAAGGAGAAAGAATTAAATTTAGCAATATAGTCATATATAATAATATTAGACATACAAATACGGGCAGACATACTTCAACCTGTAAGAAACAGACAGTAGTTTTTTTCATTTAAAAAGTCTGGGCAGAGCTGGGTATACTGGTGCCAATCTTTAATCCCAGAGAGGTAGAGGCAGGCAAATCTCTGTGAGTTCAAGGCCAACCTGGTCTACAGAGTGAGTTTCTATACAGTTAGGGCTATTTTACGGAGAAGCCTTGTCTCAAAAAGCTTCAAACAAACAAACAAATAAAAAGTCTGGCACATGCCAGGTAAAATATGCAAAGCTCACTAATGTATTATAGCATATATAGATCCAGGGTCTTGGTAGCTCAGTGGTAGACTGGCATGTTTAAGGTCTTAGGTTCAATCCCCAGTACGCCAACGTCCAACACTAAGTGCTATCCGCTCCAAGTTGTCTTCCTTACCAATGGAACAATCTTTCCTGCCTAGGTGGCTACAACCTTTGACTAATATTTGTAAAAAGAATGTATTTTTCCCCCCTGAGATCTGTGCAAGGACTCTTAAAAAGTTTGCTGATTCATTTGATCTTTTAGATATCTCTGTGCACCAATTAAATAATGATTTCCATTAAAACAAGCAAACAAAAATGTCTGGTAGTATTGGCACACACTTTGAATCCCAGCACCCAAGAGGCAGAGGCAGGCAGATCTCTGAGTTCGAGGCCAGCCTGGTCTACAGAGAGAGCTAACGACAGCCAGAGCTACACAGAGAAACTCTGTCTTGAAAAACAAAAACAAACAAAAATCTGTTAGTCGTGTGGCATCTTGGAGCCCTACTTTTCAAATACTTCTCCCAAGGAAACAAGCAAGTCAAGCGTCGTATTTTGTCCACTACATGTGTATGGTACCCTTAGCAGGTTAACTTATTTCCCACAAAGCACACAGGTTCTGGGCCCAGAGCATTTGTCAATGAAGTTAGCAGGTATCTCAGGAAACAGACTCCCAGACTCCTCCTTAGATTTTTTTTTTTTAAAGGGATCTTTCTGAGGCCCATGGTTGCATATGGTCCAGTCAATTACCAGACCAAAAGCCATCCTGGACTCAATCCATTATAAAATGCTCAAGTGCAATCAACAGTTCAATACACACACCGATATCACTCCAATCAAAAGTGAAACCTGCTCATGACCCTGGCTCTTGTGTGAATTGCTGGGGCCCAGGGGACCCTGGGCAATATCACTGTTTATTTGGTGTGATCATGATCAATGCAGGTCTAGTCCCAATCACCCATCTGATGCCCAGAGGTCTAATTTAGCAAGAGTTCATTTGAGCAAAGACCTGATTATCATCATTATGTGGCCATGCTAGACATCCAATGTAGACTTGAGATTGGTCCAGAGGACCTGGGTTTGACTCCCAGCATCCACATGGTGGTTCACAACTATCCACAACTCCAGTTCCAAGGGATCTGATGCCCTCTTCTCGCTTCCTCGTGTACTGCACGTGGTTGTGCACATGCATGTAAAACACACGCAAATGTAAAGTAAAAGTAAATACACAGTTAATATTTTTCAAAAGGATTAAATAACTGGGCGGGGGGGTGTAGGGGTGGGAGAAGGAAGGACTTTAAAATGAGGAAAAATCAACCAGGGTCTAAGCTCTGGTAATAGTAGAATCATCATCGTAAAAGTTTTGCTTACTCACACGAGGTTTCCGGGAGCCAAGGTAGCAGGGAAAAAATGAGGCCTTTGACTGAAGAAGAGACTCGGGTAATGTTTGAGAAGATTGCTAAATACATGGGGAGACTCTACAGCTCCTGGTGGACAGGCCGGATGGCACCTACTGTTTCCGGCTGCACAACGACTGAGTGGACTATGTGAGTGAAATGATCCTAAAGCTGGCCGCCAACATCTCCGGGGATAATCTAGTGTCACTGGGACGTGTTTCGGAAAGTTTACCAAAACCCACAAGTTCTGGTTGCACGTTACAGCTCTCAATTACCTTGCACCCTATGCCAAGTATATATAAAGTGTGGGTAAAGCCTGGAGCAGAGCAGTCCTTCCTGTATGGAAACCACGTGTTGAAATCTGGTCTGGGCCGAATCACTGCAAACACTTCTCAGTACCAGGGAGTAGTGGTTTATTCCATGGCAGAGGTTCCTCTCAGTTTTAGAGTAGCAGCAAAGTCTACGCAAGACTGCAGAAAAGTGGACCCCATGGCAATTGTGGTGTTTCATCAAGCGGGCATTGGAGAATACATCCGGCATGAAGAGGCATTGACTTAGATGGCCATCCTAAGAACATTTTTCTGTGTGAGAGGACTTAGCTTTGGTTCCTGTGTGTGCAGACATCATCCTGTTAAGTTTGGACAACCCTGAGATGTGCCGATTGGATTCTTACTCAACAGAAATGGCCCAGAAACAGGGTTTCAGGCCCAGTAGAGGCAAAAGCAGGTGGATCATAAGTGTAAGGCCCTCTCAGACAACTTGGCAAGTTCAAGGGTAGCCTGGGCTACATAGTGAGACTCTTTCTCAAAAATCTAAAACAAAGGCTGAGTGTACCCCTTTAATCCCAGGCAGAGGCAGGTGGATCTCTTATGAGCTCGAGGCCAACCTGGTCTACAAAATTCCAAGATAGTCAGCTAGGACTGCACACCAAAACCCTGTCTTGAAAAACCAAACAAACAAAAATCCTAAACAAAACCCTGCCAAATGTTTGTGTGAGTAAATAGAGTTTCTATTATGTGTCTGCATCATCTTTATTTGAATCAGAAAACTTGTTCTGAGAAACTTGGGTTACTGGACTAAGGACAGTAATTTATTGTTATCTGTGATAACACTGTTTTCTAGGCTCCTGATAGCACAGTGGACTTTCTATTTTTATTAATATCATTTAAGATGGAAACAGGTGTATAAGGATCATAGGCCATGCCTGTGGTTTTACAGATGGAATTTAATAAAAATAATAGATGCAAAAAAAAAAAAGTTTTGCTTACTGTGAATGGGCCTTAAATAATTTTCTGCTTTGTAACCCACTCCTCACTGTTTTTGTAGTAAATAAAAGTGAAATGTAAGCCTGGCTCATGCCTTTAATGCCAGCACTTGAGAGGCAGAGGCAGGGGCATCTCTGTGAATTCGAAGCCAGCCTGATCTACAAAGCGAGTCCAGGACAGCCCAGACACAGAGAAACCCATCTCCAAGGGGGCGGAGAAGAAATTTATGTTACTGTGTTTGCATGTAAATCTTTCTTTCTATTTTTTTTTTTCAGGGGATGACTGTTGCCATATTGGGACCCACATTTCCAGACCTGGCAAGAAATGTGAACCGGAACATCAGCAGCCTTTCCGAAATATTCGTGGGCCGTGCCTTCGGCTACCTGTGTGGCTCTGTGGTCGGCGGGGTGCTTTTTGACTGTATGAATCATTTTCTACTTTTGGGTAAATAAACGTCAACTTTTGTTTACAACTTGACTCTTAGAATACAAAGCACAGCTTTATTTCTGGGGGAAAGGCAGCCGGGAGAGGAAGGAGCACTCCTGCCACACCATGCAACATAAGCTCTGAGGGATGCTGGGCAAACCTGGAGGCCAGGTCCGTTTGATATGTTAAATAGGCACCTCAGCTATTTGTCCTGGGTTTGAAACTTAACACCCTCTAGAATTGTTGATGCATAAGTAAACAATAGTTATTATTTCCAAAGTAGCTCAGGATATACATGTGTAGGCAATTTGCAGTGAGAGGGTCGCTTGAGAAAAAAGCTCAAGGCCTGTGTCTTCTTCTTTTTTTTTTTTTTAAGATTTATTTATTTATTATATGTACAGTGTTCTGCCTGCAGGCCAGAAGAGGGCACCAGATCACATTACAGATGGTTGTGAGCCACCATGTGGTTGCTGGGAATTGAACTCGAGACCTTTGGAAGCGCAGGCAGTGCTCTTAACCACTGAGCCATCTCTCCAGCCCAAGGCTCTGCCCAGAGCTACACCCAGCCCCAAAGCGCACATCTTACACTTCCCTTCTCATCTGCTACACTGATTCATTTAAAATATTTTTAATTATTTAATTCTAATTGGGGGGAAGGTATGGGCATGTAAAGGTCAGAGGTCAATATCAGGTGTCTTTCTTTCTCAATCACTCTCCTCCTTACTTTTACCCTGAACCTCAATCTACCAGGCGGGCTGGCTGGCTAGCAAACCCCAGGGATCCTCCTGTGGCCTCCTCTCAGCCCTACGTCCACAAGTGTGCACAGTTTTCTGTTTCTTTAAACACAGATTCTGCAAGATCACAGTCAGGCTGTTTGCTGTCAGTAAGTGCTTTACTGAGCCAGATCTTCAGTCCATAGTCAAAGTTTTACTACAAACTTCTACAGCTTTTTTTTTTTTTTGTCTTTTTGTTACCTCAAATCCAAAAAATCCCTATCAGCTTATAAATGTCAAACCTTTCAAAATTATCTTATTTGTTAGAAAGATTGCAGTCTTATGTTTATAATTTATTAATAGTATTAGGATAGTACTCATATCACAAATAAATACATGCACACACACACACACACACACACACACACACACACACACACATATATATATATATATATAATTTTTTTGAGGCAGGGTCTCTTTATGTAGCCCTGGCTGTCCTAGAACTCACTGTATAGACCAAGTTGGCCTCAAATTCACAGAGATCCACCTGCCTCTCCCACCCCCTCAATCCTGGAATTAAAGGCATGTACCACCACACCCAGTAATTATTTGTATTTTATAATCCATAAAGATAACATAAGATTTACATAACATAACCCATTTGTATAAATTCTCAGATTGTCCAGTTTTAATGTGACCTTGCTTTCACTTTTGCTTTTCGGACATTGGTTTAACCCTGTGTGAATACTGTTTCTGTAACTGACATTTTCACCCATCTTCTTAGGAATGTCACTGTCGGCTACCACAGTTGGTCTTTACCTTATTCCTTTCTGCAAGACACCAACACTGCTGATTGCCACGATGTCTGTATTTGGTGTCTCATTTGGTGCTCTGGATACAGGTTAGTGACGCTGACTGTTGTCTCTGGGGAAAGTGGATAAAATGACGTCACCAGCTGCAAGCCCCGTGAAGTGACACTGGCTCACTGAGATGGTCATAGGCTCACTCGTTTAAACTCACCTTCTAGAAGCTCTGCTTCTCGCCAACCAGGACACCAGTTTTGAGCAACTAACGGTTAAGTGAGCTAGACTGTATTTCTCTGTGAGAGAGTACTGCTATGCAGTATCAATGTGTGAAAGGATCCCTTGTGTGTGGGTAATTACAGGGTAGGTGAAAGGGCTGTCATTTTGAGACAGAATTTGATCATATCAGAAAGAAGAATTAGTAACTTATTAGAATGAACCAAAATCGGGCTGTAAAAGCATAGAAACAGCCGTCCAACTTAAAATTCACCCATTTTTGAGCTCAGAGTAGCATGAGCTGTTCACAATTTTTCTCAGTTTATATCAGAAGTTTCTGTGTGTCCTCATGTTTTTGGAAAGCCGTTAAACAACGTGCGTGATGCAAGATGCTTGTATGCCCCAGTTCCAGCTCTCTACCCCTCCCCTCCTTCCTCTGGCATTATTAAGTTGCTTTAGGCTTCATTTTATGGAAAATGGCAGGGTGGAATTGCGTGTTTGTCTGTTTTGTTTTTTAAAGATTTTTTTATTTATTTATACATATATGCCTGCATGTACGCCTGCATGCCAGAAGAGGGCACCAGATCTCATTATAGATGGTTGTGAGCTACCATGTGGTTGCTGGGAATTGAACTCAAGACCTTCGGAAGAATAGCCAGTGCTCTTAACCTCTCAGCAATCTCTCCAGCCCTGTTTGTCTGATTTTTTTTTTTTTTTTTTTTTTTTTTTGGTTTTCCAGACAGGGTCTCTCTGTGTAGCCTTGGCTATCCTGGACTCGCTCTGTAGACCAGGCTGGCTGGCCTCGAACTCACAGTGATCCACCTGCCTCTGCCTCCCAAGTGCTAGGATTGAAGGTGTGCACCACCACGCCCAGCTGTTTGTCTGATTTTTTAAAAAGAGCCACAGGCTTGATTCTTTTTCACCTGGGAACTGCCCAGAAGGTATGAACTCAGCTTCCAACAGATAATCTTGTTTCCTGTAGCAACTGCCAACTGGGTGTTTTACTCATAAATAAATAACCGTTAGTGCCTGCCAACTCCAAGTACATAAAGCTGAAAGTCTGCAATATATTTGTTAAGATTTGAAAATATAGTTATTAGATATATTACAAATTTTGCAATATATTTATTACCTATATAGTAACACATGCATTGATAAATATTATTGCCCAGTGTGGTGGAAAGTGGTGACCACTGCACTGTAGGTCGTGTATATGAGACATCACAGTTCATAGCTCTTGGTGATGTATCTTTAACCACAGAATCAACTCACAACCAACACTGAATAACTTAGGCCATGTCTAATGTTCACTTTTGCAATATTCATCCAATTTCTGATGGCAATGAAGCACTTTTGTCTGTTTAAAGGGTTCTTTAGATTTTTATTATTTCAAGTATGTGCATGCATTTGTGTCTGTGTGTGGGTGTGTGCGCATGAGTGTGGGGGTTCAGGGGCAAGATGCTGATCCCACTGTGAACTGGAATTACAGGACCCTGTGAACCGCGGGACTTGGATGCTGGGAACGCAGTTCTGGTCCTCGGCAACTGCTGGCTTATCTCTCTATCCCTGATTGTTTGTAGTTTTACTAAATTACTGCGTCTAGCAAATGATTTTCTTCATGTTTCATTGGTAGGTGCAAACGTCCTCATCTTGGCTCTTTGGGGGGACAAAGGAGCCCCTCACATGCAGGCCTTGCACTTCAGTTTCGCCTTGGGTGCCTTTCTGGCTCCCCTGCTGGCTAAATTGGCCTGGGGTACAACAGCCTCTGCTCAGAACCACACAGAGTCCGACTTTGACCCTCCAATGCTGAACCGATCCTCTGAAGCCACCACAGGCTCCCTGTTTGCGGTTCCCGATGACATGAACCTGCTGTGGACCTATGCCTCCATCGGCACCTATGTTTTAGTCATTTCTGTCTTTCTGTTTGGTCTTTTTTGTAAGAAACGCTCAAGGCAGAAAAAATCCACAGGCTCTGCGCAGGGAGCTCGAAGGGCTAAATACCACAGGGCCCTGCTCTGCCTCCTCTTCCTCTTCTTCTTCTTTTACGTGGGAGCCGAGGTGACCTATGGCTCTTATGTTTTCTCCTTCGCCACCACCCATGTTGGCATGGAAGAAAGCGAGGCAGCTGGCTTGAACTCTGTCTTCTGGGGGACCTTTGCAGCCTGCAGGGGCCTGGCCATCTTCTTTGCAACACTCTTACAGCCTGGAACCATGATTGTGTTGAGCAACATTGGCAGCCTGACCTCATCTTTCTTTCTGGTGCTTTTTGACAAGAGCCGTCTTTGTCTCTGGATTGCAACTTCTGTGTATGGAGCCTCGATGGCAGCCACATTTCCCAGCGGCATTTCCTGGATTGAGCAGTACACCAGCATAAGTGGAAAATCCACAGCATTTTTTGTAATTGGTGGTACCCTGGGGGAAATGGCCATTCCCGCAGTGATCGGAATTCTCCAGGGACACTACCCAGACCGGCCAGTAGTTCTGTACACATGTCTGGGGTCAGCCATCTTCACTGCTCTTTTATTTCCTGTGATGTATAAATTAGCCACCTTACCTCTATAGTGCAAAAGAAAACATCTCGGGTCAGAACATTTTGCCCTCTCCGTTTGGCCCATAAAAGAAAAGAATGAATGGGAAGATGCGGAAAAGTGGAATGGAACAGATTTTGAAGATGTTGAACAATGAGTGAGGCAGTCTGTATTCCTTGTTTAAAATCATTTTGCATGGAACCCACAGTTGGTGTGCTCACCAAATCCTCTCAAGTGCATTGTTAATCCTGCGAAATGCTGTGTCCATTTCTCTAGTTGTTACTGCGACCACTACTTGACAAGAAGCCAAGGGAGGGCTTGTGTTAGCTCACGGTTTGTGAGTACAGTGTACCATGCGGTGGTGGGCGTGGTTGCATGAAGGCCTGGGGCTAAGAACCTCGTCCCTTCACATCATGGCAGAACAGGAAGCAGAGAGGGAACCAAACATGGGGCCAGACACAAAATCCCAAGCCCTGATGCACTTCCTCCAGAGGAGCTGTGCTTCCTAAAGGGTCCATAACCCTTTAAAACAGCGCCCTCAGCCAGGCACTGATTCACACTCAAGCTGTAGCAGCACGTTGTCCGAAACCAGGGCAAAGGGGCTAATACTTAGAGAAGACTAAGTTCTTATTGATTCTCTATTACAAAGTGAGGGTTCAAACTCAGGAGTGTACACAGGCCAGGTGGTATCATTAAAAATAACTACAGTGAGATGCAACAGATCTGATATGGAGAGATTTATTTGAGGGTAGGAAAGGGGAGAGGAGTTAGGGCCTGAGTGGGCCATGAGGATAGAGAGAGAGGCAGACAGTGGAAAAGAGAGAGATAAAGAAAAGGAGACTCCCTTTAGAAAGAGTGCAAGAGAGAGGGGTAAAAGAGAGGAGAAAGAGGTGGCCCAATTGGTCCTTTGTATCTGGTGCCTCTGGTACGCACCAGACGGTGGGCGGCAGATGATGATGTCAGGTTGCTAAGCAACCTAGAGGCAGATCAGATCAGCTAGCAGGCTAGCAGATCAGCTTGTGAACATTCCTCCCTTTTTTCTATAATTAAAAAAAAATGAGCTAGGGAGGGGTGGCAGAAATGAGGAAGGTGGCAGGTTGGCCCTTTTATAGTCTGGTACACACTTGGTGATGACAGGCGATGACATCATAGGTTGCTAAACAACCAGACACAGCTGCCTATATGCTAACAGCTGGCAAGCACTCTACCACTGAACAGATCTTCAGCCCCTGGTTTCTTTGAATCTACACTTATAAATAGGCCAACCAGAGAAGATCATCAGCAAAGTTTCAGTGTGATGGATTATAATGGATGAGCTAATGGCAAGACAAAGTTATATTATATAAATGCAGATTTGTTGGGAACAGAAGGGAGGGAGAGGGAAGAGAGAGAGACAGAGAGATAGAGAGACAGGGAGAGAGAGAGAGAGAGAGAGAGAGAGAGAGAGAGAGAGAGAGAGAGAGAGAGAGAGGAGAGACAGAAAAGAGAGGAATGGGAGGAGAGAAAGCAGGAGGGAGGGGAGAGAGGGGAACCAAAATGTCTGGATTATATATAGTGAAAGAGCCTCTGGGAGAGGCACAAGCCCAGCCCTGGGCTGAAGAGTTCAGGGTAGAGGCAGGGTATGTTAGCCACACCCTGCAGCAGGTAGGGACCTAACGCAGGTGGTCTCTGGGGATTTGAGTCTCAAGATCAATGTGTAGGAAATGATAAAGATGTTTTGAAATGTTCTGTAATTCCCAGAGTTACATAAAGTACTTCGTGGTCTTGGACTCTTAATTTCTTATGAGGCTCCGGTTTGACAGGAGTCATTGGGCAGTATTTTATGGTCTCTAACTTTCAGAGTGTGCAAGGAATTCACTCATGTTTGAAAAGTTGGGTAGTGGGCTGGAGAGATGGCTCAGAGGTTAAGAGCACGGGCTGCTCTTCCAAAGGTCCTGAGTTCAATTCCCAGCAACCACATGGCGGCTCACAACCATCTATGATGAGATCTGGTGCCCTCTTTTGGTGTGTAGATGTACATGCAGGCAGAACACTATACATAATAAATACATAAATTTTTAAAAGAAAGGAAGGAAAGAAGGAAGAAAGAAAGAAAAGTTAGGTAGCATTCAAATAGATCCACCACTGAGGAAAAGAATGGATTTGCCGAGCTAGCACTCAGGCCTCCATATTCACCAGGGAGGTTGGGGGGAGCAGCTTCATGCAAGACTGTATTTGGATGTGGACAGATGTTTTCATTTTGCTTGGCCTTACTGGTCAGTTGGATGAAAGAATGTTAATGACTTATTTTCCTATATCTATAAAGAGACCTGTGCAACGGGTTTTAAGAGAGCCATCTGCAAGACTTGACTCTGCCTTTTGGGTCGACGCTGAGGCTCTTAATGTGGCCTTGTTTGTCTTGTCCCCTGAGTTGTGTTTCTAGGACTAAAAATGAGATGCTTTCCCAGCTGAGTTTGTCCGGGACGAAGAGTGAGATAGAAAGGCCCTGAGAGGGTGCTACTGACTGTGAATAGATGACAGTTTCATATGCTTACTGTTCAAATACCCATTGGTTTTCTGAAGAGTGTGTTTTTACTGCCACATTTCCCTGATCTGAAGGTATGGCCTTCCTTCACACTTTAAGCATGCCTGAGCCAGAGTGTGTTTTATAGTCGATGATGATGATGATGATGATGATGATGACGACAACGACGACGACGACGATGATGGATTTGGTTTTCTGAGACAGGGTTTCTCTGTGTAGCTTTGGTTGTCTTGACTTGTAGACTAGGCCTCAAACTCACAGAGATCCTCCTGCCTCTGCCTCCCAGAGTGCTGAGATCACAGGTGTGTGACACCACGCCTGGCTCAAAGATCATTTAATATCATGACAAATTATAATTGACAGATGGATTCTGTATACAGAATAAAAATAACATTCAGTGTTTTATGTTGGTAAAAAAAAATTCAGTGTTTTATATTAGTAAAAAAACAAAAGCAAAAAACCCAAACCAGTAACTACTTCAGTTGTGGCCACTACACTATATTTAAAGACAAGTTTAAGGTAAAAGCTATTTATTTGTTTATTTCAAGATGGGGTCTTACCATTTCATTTTAGCCTTGTCTTGAATTCTGGGACTCAGGCAATCCTCTTTCCACAGCCCTCTGAGGCCTGGGAGCTACACAAGTGTACCACATCAGACTGAATATTTTTTAATATATGAATTTTTTGTGTTCAAATAGGATTTGTAGACAGTTTGTTCTGACAGTGGAATGAATTCATGCCTAGTTGTGTTCATATGGGATTAGTGACACTTTGGTCCACTGCCTTAGTGGGAGGGTGAATTTGTAGATAGTCATGTTCAGAGATCTGTAGATACTGTGTACTCCTGCCTCAAATATGACAGCTGTAGATGGGTCTTTTTGAGGCCTCAACTACCTCAGTAAGACATAATAGGCCTGGGTCTTTCTGCTTCTAGGTTTGGTTTTCACTATTTTAATGTAATAATTACATTATAAAATACTGTAAACATTTGTTGGCTTTCATTTATAGCCAGGCAGTCTGCCTAGGACCTGGAACACGTGTGTTGCCCATCATACAAAGCTCTGCCTCCCCAAGTAACACCGAGAAAGTGGAATGGCCACCACAGGCTCCTGCATATTAGTTCCAACACAGTCTTACCCACACTATCCTTGATAAATGAACAGAATTAAGGAGTGATTTTGTTTACTTCTTCCCAAGTTTTATTGTGAATGACGTTTAATTCCAAACTGATTGTGGTGGGTTTGTTTTCTCTTGTCTTTGTAAATTGCTTCTGAGTGACTCTCTGGTTTAAGGGAAATGTAGAACCTTCCTTCACTACAGCCCCCCACCAACGGGTAACCACCCTACCAGCTCTGGAGAGGATGGGTGGGAAAAAGGCTCTCGCTCTTTTCGGAGTGTACTTTCCTCTTAGAAATTAAAAGTATCGGGCTGGAGAGGTGGCTCAGAGGTTAAGAGCACTGACTGCTCTTCCAAAGGTCATGAGTTCAATTTCCAACAACCACATGTTGGCTCACAACCATCTATAGCAAGATCTGTATACATAACAAATAAATAAATCTTCAAAAAAAAAAAAGAAATTAAAAGTATCACTGGATGTGGTGGTGCGTGTCTTTAATCCCAGCACTTGGGTGTTACAGGATATTGGTTCACACTGTGAGCCCGAGGTTGTGTTGTTTACTGGGGAAAAAAAAAAACTTGTTTCTAGTTGTGGTGTGGTTCGGATCTAGCACACCCCTTTAATCCAAGAGCGTTCTTCTTGAATTAAAAAACGTCAACCCTAGGACAAGAGGCGGAGCAAGCAACCAGTTGACAAGGAGTGAACATGGGGGGAAAACAAGAGAGAGTAAGAGGAAGTTAAGAGGATAGATAGAGAGACTCACAGGAAGAAGAAGGGAGGGGCATTCAGTTCGAGGGTTTTGGAGATGGCTTGGGGAAGGAGGTGCCCTTCTCTTTAGGGACATCGGCTGAGGAGGAAGGTCAGCTGGGTGCGTTCTCTGCCTCTCTGAGCCAGCAGCTTTTACCCCAGCATCAGGCTCCCGAGTCTTTATTGGTAAAATTGAAAGTTTGGGAATTTGTTAAAAACAACACTTGGGAGGCAGAGGCAGGAGGATCTCTGTGAGTTCGAGGCCAGCCTGGTCTACAAAGTGAGTTCCAGGACAGCCAGGGATACAGAGGAAAACCCTGTTTTAAAAAAAAAAAGAAAAGAAAGAAAAAAGAAAAGAAAAAAAAAAAAAAAACAAAGAAAGCTGGGTGTGGTAGCTCATGCCTTTAATCTCAGCACTCCAGTGGCAGAGGCAGGTGGATCGCTGTGAGTTTGAGGCCAGCCTGGTCTACAAAGTGAGTCCAGGACAGCCAAGGCTACACAGAGAAACCTGTCTGGAAAAAACAAACAAACAAAAACCAAACCAAAACAACAACAAAAACAAATAGGGAGAGAGAGAGAGAGAGAGAGAGGAGGGAAGAAAGAACTTCTGCTTGAGGCTGGCTTGGGATGCATTGTATGAGAGAATAATTAAACCAAAACAAAATAAAATGAACAACAACAAAGAAAAAGCCTTTGCTCAATTTCTTTTTCTTTTCCTAAAGTCCTGGGGCCTTAGGCTGTAGTGCTAATTTTTAAAACTAGACATTTTGCCTTCAGCATCTGCTTATTTTTTACTATTGTTCCTTCCTTACTTCTTACTTGGTTTTAGACAGGCTCTTCCTGTGTAGCTCCAGCAGGCTGGTACTTCCTGTGTAGCTCCAGCAGGCTGGTACT
>OU015750.1:70164381-70183459 GCA_907169655.1 Acomys percivali
CTCGGCTGCTGGAAGTTCTGCCCAAACATGAGCAGTTGCAGGCGCTGCAGCTGGTCTGCCTCCGGCATGCCAGTGGTAAGTGGGGCAGCCACGGGGAAAATAACAAAAGCCTGCTCTCTCTCTCCACCACGGAGGTTCCAGGAATCACACTCAGGTCTTCAGGCTTGGGGGCAAGCACCCTGAGCTGCCGAGCCGTCTTCCTGGTACTTTATTGTGTTTGTATGGTGTGCTTGTGTAAGTGTGCACTTGCAGTGTGTGTGGTTGTGAGAATCAGTTCCCTTCTCCGGTTCTCACTGTGGGTTCTAAAGTTCAAGATCAAGCCGTTAAAATCGCAAAGCAAACTCTTTCACCCAGTGAGCCCTCTTGCCAGCCCTGACATGTCATTGTGGCTACAGAGCCCACACTGTTTTCACTAAGCTACTCTTTGTTTTCTCACACTTGCCCACATATAATCTGACCGCTAATGTGTGTTTACCTCCCTCACTGCTAGTTTACCCAGTGTAATGTGGCCTCAATTCCCCACACACTTACAGATCCGCTCTAGCTCTGACAGCTCTGGGTCTAGTCCTTGGGAGCACATTTAAGCTTTTATATGGTCAGATACCTGCCAGTCATTCTATGCATGCTGGGATATGTTGGGAAGCAAATCAGATATTTCCATCATCAAGAGTTTAGAGTATGATAGCAACAACCAATCAGAACACAGCAGCTAGTCAGAAGGGGGGCTGGTTACCTGAATAGGCATGATAAACAGGTTGCCCTCCTGTTTTCTGCCTTGGGGCTGGAACCCTGGTCTTTATGTGAACTCTAGGCAACGGAGCCTCTTTTAGCCCTCTAAGAGGAGGAGCTTTTGGCTAAGTGTGGTATGGCTCATGCTCATAACCTCAGAACTTGGAAAGCCAACGCAGGAGGATGCTAATCTACATAGTGAATTTGGGGCCAGCCTGGGATATACAGTTTTCTTTTCAGATAGGCTCTCTTATTGCCCAGGCTAGCCTCAAACTCACTATTGTAGCTAAGGCTGGCCCTGCACTACTGAGCTTGCCTCTACCTCCCAAGGGCTGTTGATTACAGCCATGCACCACCAACCAGACAGAAAAGTAACTTTTGATGGCTCAACCTGCTTTTCTTTCTGTTTCTGACTTTTCAGTGTTTTCTGCATACAAAGCCAAGTGCCTCTGTGTTCAGCTCAGCTGAATGATAATTCGGTTTTATAGAATGAGATGCTGTCTAATCCTACAATCTTTATCTAAGTCAGTTCTATCTTTAGAGTATATTCATTGTAATTAAAATTTTGATAGAGAGGAAGCCTGATTTTAGAAATCCCTGTAGAAGTAAAATTGATGGTGTGGCAGTGCACTCCTGTAATCCTAACTTGTGGGAGGCAGAAGCAGGAGTGTCAGGAGTTCAAGGTCATATGTGACTCTGACTCAAAAATGAACCAAAACAAAAAAATAATTTATTAAGCCCATACGTGGAAAACATTTTCTGTTTTGTTAATCTTGTCTTGATAGTTGATGGGCACTGGTCAAACCTCAACTTTTTGGCATGGCACGTTTTCCATATCATCTTCCATTTTCCTTCATGTCTTTTATTTTACCACATCAAACTTCTCTCAAGGATACTTCCTAGTATTTGTTACCTTTCTATCCTTTTTACAAAATAACCAAGGTAGCAGATTTATAGGAAGAAAGGTTTGTTTTGGTCATGATCTCAGAAGTTTCAGTCCAGGGCTGCTTGGCCTGGGCTGTGGCAAGCAGACCAGCATGGCGGATGCTTAAGTGGAAGATGGCGTCGTGAATGGAAGCAAAGGGAGCCCTTGCCATGAAAGGAAGGGAAGTAGGGAAGTAGGGAAGGAGGGAAGGAGGGAAGGGGAAGAGGAGAAGCCTGGGCAGTCCTGCTTGCTTTCTGTAGCCAAACAGCCTCTCTCCTGTGGCTTTTGCTAGAAAAATGGAGAAATTCCCTTGAAGACTTTGATAAAACAGATTGCTGATACTAAAAGGGCTTGCCATGAGTTAGGGATTGCCTCTGCCATGGTACCAAATTATTCCCACAAATTACTGACTGGGCCAAAATCCATCACTGTAAGGTAAGGCCAGAAGAACTGTACCATCCTAGGACTCCGGGTGCATTACTGAAAGCTAGGTGGCACGGCTCTCCCTTCTCACAGACAGACATTGGTACGTTAGCAGTTCTAGAATTATTATAAAAAAGGAAAAAGACACAACCACGCAAATTATGAGCTTACGAGACCAGTTAAGCTCACAAGAAAGGAACCTTCTAATTCAATCCATCTTGTAAAAGACAAAGTGATTCCTAACTATTGCAAAAAGCCTGACCTTTCAAAAAGCCTGCAAGAAACTGAAATAGGAGTTCTCTCACAGAAGCAGCAGACCTCTGAGAGAAACTTTGAAGGAAAATGCAGACTAGCATAGGGCTTCTCTGGAAAATAAGGGAGTTTTTCATTGCTGATATGGTAGGGGAAACAGACATAATTATTAGCCAATAAGAAACAAAGGCTGTGCCAGGTGGTGGTGTTGTACACCTTTAATCCCAGCACTTGGGAGGCAGAGGCAGGTGGAACTCTGTGAGTTCAAGGCCAGCCTAGACTACAGAGCAAGTTCCAGGATAGCCAGAGTTGTTACACAGAGAAACTGTCTCAAAAAAACAAAAAACAAAAACAAACAAACAAACAAAAACCAGAAAGAAAGAAAGAAAGAAAGAAAGAAAGAAAGAAAGAAAGAACAGAAAAGAAAAAGAAACAAAGGCGGGGGGCCACTCTGTTTTAAATCCCACCAGGTTTAACATCCCCCTCAGAAATAAAACTCAAATGGTGGAGTTTCTAATTTACCCATACTGCCTTCAAGACAAACTCTATTGTCTTAGTCACTGTTCTATTGCTGTGAAGAGTGACACGGCATTTCTTATAAGGAGAAGCATTTAATTGGGGCTGGCTTACAGTTCAAAGGTTTGGTCTATTATCCTCATGGCAGGGAGCATGGCAGTGTGCAGGCAGACATGGTGCTGGAGGAGCCGAGAGTTCTACATCCGGATCAGCACGCAGAGGAAGAGAGGCACTGGGCCTGGCTTGAGCATCTGTAACTTTATAGCCCACCGCCAGTGACACACTTTCTCTGACAAGGCCACACATGCTAATCCTTTCAAATAGTGCCTCTCTCTATGAGCCTGTGGAGGCTATCTTCATTCAAACCCCCACACACCTATGTGAAACTATGGCATCACATGTTTCTACTGCTAAATTGTGCCCCTGTTCATTTGTTAGGATGTGACTCTAAACAAGATGCTCACATATCTACCTCTCAAAGGGGGGCATGGCACAGCCATATCCACCGGAAATAATGAGTCATGAAGCCAGCACAGCTGCTTGACAGTTCCAGCAAAGCTGAGTAGATTGATGCGATCACTGTCATTCTGGAACTTTTGGGTTTTGGTCTCTATGTGTTGCATTCTTGGGAACTTTCTGCATTATGATTCATTTTGTCTTCTCTCAAGAAAATTAAGTCTTAGGTTTTTAGGAAAATCCTAAAATCAACTTTATCTGGCTATTATTTGGAAATCTTCCTTACGCCCTGGAGATCACTAAACACAGATAAGCACATAGCTAGATGAAGCCATTACTCTAGCAATCTTCTTGGGGCATCTGCCCAGAGCAAATACAAACAGTGTAATTGGTACAGGGTAAACAGAACAATTGACAAACTCTGACTGGCCAGGAGACTAGGTCACAGATTCAAGGTGTCTTTTTTATTATAGGCTTAGAGTGCTCTGAAAATGTAGTTTAAAGATAGAGGGTCATACAGAGGATATCCCTGGAGGAACAGACCTCAGTAAGTAAGTAAGACAGTGACTAAAATGAAACATATAGTAAAAGAAGGTAGGTATTAGTATTTGCTACTCACAAAAAGACCAGTTCAGCTATTTTCTGCTTGTTTGGAGTGCTTCAAACTATAAACACTGTAAGCCTAAAGGCAGGCTGTCATATAATAAATGTGTTTGCTTTGGAGGACACATTCTTCAGATTCTTCAAGTTGGAGTTATGGGGCTGATAATAAAAATAAAATCTGTTTGTATTTTCTAATCATAACTGAACTCATAACTCTGAACATGTAATGAAAAATCAAACACATAAGCTATCCTTCTTGGATAATCATTAGTCTGTCTGTGTTTTATGACACCTGTATAAATAAAGAAGCACCTGGTTGCTAGGCAGACCACTGCCTGACTCACTTCAGACTGCCCTGCCAGCAACAACCTCCCACCAGGCCAGAAGTCCCCCCAAGTCCCTGGCAGGGGGAGCATCTTTTTTTAATTTAGGGTCACTGAAAAGCCCCAGTCCAAAAATTTTCTCCATGCCACTTATGATAGGGTCAAACAAAATACCACACTAACAGCCTCCATTCACAAGTTCCAGGAAATTTTTGTTAAAACAAACAAACCAAAACAGAAAACAAAGCAAACAATCAAACAAACCAAAACAGAAAACAAACAAACAAATAAACCAAAACAGATATAGGATGAATAAGATTAGCTGCTCCAATCCTTGCCTAGTATTAAAAAATAAACACCCTCTGAGGCAAACAACCCTCTGGGCTTGGTGGGCATGGTGTTGCACACCTTTAATCCCAGCACTTGGGAGGCAGAGGCAGGTGGATCGCTGTGAGTTCGACGCCAGCCTGGTCTACAAAGTGAGTTCAGGACAGCCAAGGCTACACAGAGAAACCCTGTCTCAAAAACAAAACAAAACAAAACAACAACAACAACAAAAAACAAGAACCAACCAACCAAACGAACCTCCCATAAGCAAAAAGAATTCCTCTCATCACCCCAGTATTACCTATAAAGAAGCAAAATGGAAGAGAATAGAGATTTGTATGTAGGCATAAGGAGGAAGGAGAAAGAGGAAGAGGAAGGAGGAGGAAGAAGAAGGAGGAAGAAGGAGGAGGAGGAATGAGGAAAAAAGAAGAAGAAAGGAGGAGGAGGAGGAAGAGGAGGAAGAAGAGAAATTCTCAAGACAAAACAGTGGTCTTCAACCTGTGGATCACAACCCCTTTGGGGGTCACATATCAGATGTCCTGAATATCAGATATGTATTATGATTCATATATAATTTTGCTATAACACTAGCAAAATTACCATTATGAAGTAGCAACAGAAGTTACTAAATGGTTGGTGGAACTGCATGGGCTGAGAGACTCTGTCTTGCTCAAGATGCCCACTCTATCTAACCTCCTCTTTGGGGCTCAACAGATGGTGCCACAAACAAAGGGACCCCCGGCAACAGAAGGGTTAGAATCTCAGTCCCCAGAGTAATTTCTGGGCAGCCCCAATAGAAAGCCTACAATACCCCTAAGTACCCAAGTGCCTCTTCTAGAACACATATAACATTAAAGTCGTTGGGTATTAGAAAAAAATGATTTCACTGGGCATGGTGGCACAAGCCTGTAATGCCAGCACTTTGGGAGGCAGAGGCAGGAGGATCTCTGTGAGTTCAAGGCCAGCCTGGTCTACAAAGCGAGTCTAGGACAGCCAAGGTCACGCAGAGAAACCTTGTCTTGGAAAAAGAAAAGAAAGGAAAGGAAGGAAGGAAGAAAAGAAAAAGAAAAAAATGATTTCTTGGTATATACTGTATTTTTTGAAGTTCTCTCAAACAACAGCTTACAAGGTATACTTACAAGGTATACTCCTTAAAAGGATGTCCTATCTGCCCCAAACACAAACAGGGAAGCCAATTCATGGGACACAGAGGCATTATCCTTTGCTGAATGGGCCATTTGAAACCTCACTTCCTTGGTGTCCTTGAGCCTTGGCCTGGGAGGGCGAACAGTACTCAACAGCCTCATTTTTCACACTTTGATCAGTTATGAGTTTTTGTACTGACTGGTACCCACTGCAAAAACAAAATTCTCTAACCAAGGCCAAGAGTAATACTTAAGTAAGGCATAATTATCAGTCTTTAGTAGGCGTTTATAAACACAATCATTTAGCAAACAGAAGTAGGTTCCTCCCTATCCTATGATCTGCCCAGCCATGGGCTCTGAGCAGATTTATAGTACCAGACATGAATTCCCTCCTGTGGAGTAGGTCTCAAAACCAAGCAGAAAGTGATTAGTTGCCTCCATAATGGTTATGTTACTATTTCACCTGAGGGCACACCTTGCTCCCAGGTAGGTATTGTAGCATGCAGAGTAATTCTCATTTTAAATCCCCTTAAATTTTTTGTGTGCCCAACTGAAAATTTCAGTAGACACACTTTTCGAGACCAAACAGAAAATAGTCTAAGCAAGAGAGGCAGACAAGCATAGTAGGGATGGTGAGGACTTGGAAGCCAATTTAAGAAAAAATTCTGAGACAAACAGGGAAGAGGTTAATGACCATAGGAATGAAGCTGAAAGTTGGTTTACAGGTAATGACAAGACCAAGTTTCGTAGTACCTTGGTAATCTAAGTGGGAGGGAGTATTGAAGACAGAAATGTAAGTGGAAAAGAATTTCAGACACAGAATAGGATTTGGTAATATTTGAGGCCATGGTCCCTGTGGTGAAAGAAGAGGCAAACCCGTAGTCACATAAGGACATCATCTTTCTTTTTCAAAAGCTGTCATAGCGGACACAAACTGGCGTCCAGCTCCACTCATAACAATGAAATTGTCTGCAGATTAAAATAAGGATGGACAAGTGCTTGCAACTCATTTTGGCGCAGATTTCTTTCTTGAGCTATTTATTGTTTCACTATTCAGGAAAGGCCAGAGGTTTGTTTTCTGGTCTTTGCTAAGCTGTTACTCTTAACTTACTGCTCCTTTTTTTATACATGGGACCACAGTGGGATTCTGAGTGTTGTGTAAATTAACTGAGATACTGCGCGCCTGAGTTTACACATGATGGTCCACACCAGTCTGTGGAGTGAGAAGCAGACGCCGAACACGTCCACACACAAGTCCAAGGAGCAAGGGCAAAGGCTTTGGAAAGCATGCAAAAGTCAAGACTTGCGGGTTTCCAGGTGACCCTGGAGTCTGCGGGAGTTACCATCTTGCAGTTCCAGGCCGGTTTTCTTCTTACGTTTTGCGACGTCTTACCCTTTGGTTCGTCTTGTGACAGGGTTGCAGCTCCTACATCTTTAGCGTCACGGGGCCATGAATCAGCTCGGCTAGTTGTGACTCTAGGAAGTCCGATCTCCAAGGCAACCACATCAACTTCCGGTTAACTGGACGACCAGAGGGCTCATTTCCGGAACGTGGTCCGCGCAGGCGCTCTTTGATCCGGAGGGCGGGGCCCAGGCCCGGGCTCCGCACCTGCGCAGTGGGAAGGCCTCGTGCCTGGGGTCAGGCTCGCTCTGCCTGGTCCCGGCGAGGTTGGCGCCAGGGACTCGAGGGCGGGGCTGGACAGCGCCCTGCACGCCTGAGGCTCAGGTGCACCGAGCGCCGCGGGTAGAGCGCTGTGGAGCTGCCACGCTGGAGTTGGAGCTGGAGTTCCGGGGGGCCGGAGGGCAGCGGCTTCTCTCAGCCGAGCCGGGCACAGAGAATGAGTCCGAAGCTGTGGCTTCCCGGCTGGAAAGCCGTGCCCAGAGCGTGCTGCGCTGGTTCACCACCGTGGTGCTGTGTGCCGCCTTCCTGGGGCTGGTGAGAGCAGGCATCCTGCAGGGAACGTGGTCCCCTTAGTGCCCTGCGCAATGTGTGACCCTTGGTGTATTGGATAATCCGCTTGGGTCTCAGTTTTGTCATCTTTAAAAATGGGCATAGCTAATCGTGTATAAAATGGTTTTCAACATGAGCAAATCAAGTTTCCTGGGGGGCGGGTGTGTGTGTGTGTGTGTGTGTGTGTGTTTTCACTGAAGCTCCAAACTGATCCCAAAAACTGCTTTGAGGGATTGCCTCTAACTAGGGGCCTGACTAAACCCAGACAACTGCTTTATTTTGCAGATGGAAGAAAATAGGCCCAGAAAAGAAAGTGGCTTTTCCGGTTAAATGATAGCATCAAGGACATGTTTCTTACCCTGCTTGCAGTCCTGTTTAAATCAAGCCTTCAAATCCTCACTCAAGTGCAAGGACAGAAACAGCTTTTTTTGTTTGTTTTTTTTGGTTTTTTCGAGACAGGGTTCCTCTGTGTAGCCTTGATTATCCTGGACTCACTTTGTAGACCGGGCTGGCCTCGAACTCACAGCAATGCTCCTGCCTCTGCCTCCCAAGTGCTGGGATTAAAGACATGTTTCCCTGTGTAACTCCTACTGCTGACGTGGAACTTCTCTGTGTAGACCATATTAGCCGCTGACCCACTGGCCCGCCTCTGGCTCCTTACACATGATAATAATGATTGGAGACAGGGTCTCATTATGTAGCCCTTGGCTAGCCTGGAACTCATTGTGTAGATCAGGATGGCCCCAATTTCTTTTTCCTTCTCTCCTCTTCTTTTTGGTTCTCTTACCTGCTCCCTCCTTTTTCTTTCTTTCTTTTTGGTTGTTTTCTAATCAGGGTTTCTCTGTGTAGCCTTGGGCTGTTCTGGACTCACTTTGCAGACCACGCTGGCCTCGAACTCCTGCCTCTGCCACCCGGAGTGATTGGATTCCAGGCCCTGCTGGCCTCGGCCTCTGCCTCTTGAGTTCTGGGATTAAAGCTGTGAACCATTGGCCAAATTTGCTAATTTTTGACTCAAGTGTTATGAGGGCTAAACGTTTGATGAGAGTCACTTCTCTCAGAGCCGGAGTCTCAGTTTCTTGAAACTATTTTGATGATTGCTGCTGCTTGGGCAGGGGATGTACTCTTGGTTTGGAGGGCGATCAGTTTATTTTTATTTTTGTTTGCTTTTTAACCACATGCTGGGATTGCCCGAAGACTTTCACTGAGCTGAATCCTCAGGCCGGCCACACTCAGTGGTTCTCAAAAATCAAATGACTTAGAAACATTTTCCTCTTAAGATTTTTAGGAATTTGTTCTTGCTAGTACATTGTGTAACCTCTTATTGTTAAAGGTCATTCTGTCCGTGTTATAGTTGATTTGCTAAGAAAGAATTATAGTCCAGATTTTTCCTGATAATTTTAGAATTTGAGGAAAGCTATAGCTATAGATACGTTCAAATTAATGTCAGCATTAGATATGGATCTATGCATATACAATTAAAGGAACAACTCTGTCTGTGCTAGAAATATTGGCATCTAAATGTAAAAATGATGAGAATTTGGTACTTGGAAATTTAATTTTTTACTAATTTCTATATTATTTATGCATATGGAATATTTGAAATAATAAGTATATGTTTTGAAGATAGTTTTTTACATTTTTTAAAATTTTAGGCAGACGGTGTGTGTAGAGGCCAAAGCTGTCTTGCTCAGTTGCCTTTCACCTTAGTCTTTGATGAGGTCTCTCAGTGGGCCAGAAGCTCAGCATTTCAGCCAGTAACTGGCCAGCGAGCCACAGCAATCTGTTTCCTGGTTCTTAAGTGCTGGGATTCTAGGCATGCTCCTGTGTCTGTATGCCCTGGCTAGTTTTATGTCAAGTTGGCACAAACTTGAGTTAATCTGGAAGGAGGGAACCTCAATTGAGAAAACGCCTCCACAAGATCCAGCTGTAAGGCATTTTCTTGATTAGCGATTAATGTGGGAAGGCCCAGCCCATTGTGGGTGGCTCCATCCCAAGGCTGGTGGTCCTGGGTTCTGTAAGAAAGCAGGCTGAGCAAGCCATGAAGTCAGCAGTACCCCTCCATGGCCTCTGCATCAGCTCCTGCCTTCAGCTTCCAGCCTTGTTTGAGTTCCTGTCCAGACTTCCTTCAGTGATGGACTACAACGTGGCAGTGTAAGCCAAATAAAGCCTTCCTTCCCTTAGCTTGCTTTTTGGTCAGGTGTTTCACTGTAGCAATGGAAACTCCAACTAAGACAAGTTGGTACCAGGATAGTGGGGTATTGCTGTGACAGCCCTGACCATGTTGTTTGGGAAGATTGTGGGAGGACTTAGGAACTTTGGGTTAGAAAAGTCATTGGAGAGCTCCCCTGGCTGCTCTTGCAGGAGCTTGCCAGATAAGAATGTTGAGAGCCGGGGCTGGAGACATAGCTAAGTGATTAAGAGCACTGGCTGTTCTTGCAGAGGCCCTGCCTTCAGTTCCCAGCACCCACATGGCAGCTCACAACTGTCTATAATGGGATCTGATGCCCTCTTCTGGTGTGCAGGTGTGTATGCAGACAAAGCACCTACTGCACTGAGAGCAGGGCAGACAATGCAAGCCTGGCTTGAGGAGCTTCAGAGGGAAAGCGAAGGCTCTGCCAGGCCATTGGGGTTAAGAATCCATGCCTCTAGTTTGTTGGAGAACTGGCTGTGGTTAACAAGATACCAGAGCGTTCCACAGTCGCCTCCTGGAGAGAGAGCAAGGACGGAAGGAAGAAGAGGTCTGTGGAGTCACAGAAAAACCCAAAGAACAGCGGGGTAGTGCTTTGGCTCTATGTGGGGTCCCAGCTGCAGCTCCCTAGATGGGTTTCTTACAGAGCATGGCCCCTTTCTGGTCCAGGGAGAACGTGTCTCTCTGGAATACAGCCCCTGCTCTTGGAACCTGAATGCCAACGTGCTTTATAATTGAGTCCCCAGCCGGGGTGGGCTTCTCCTACTCCGGTGACAAGATGTATGTGACAGATGACACCGAGGCAGCTCAGAACAATTACGAGGTGCTTAAAGATTTCTTCCACTGTTTTCCGGAGTACAAGGACGAGAAACTTTTCCTGACAGGAGAGAGCTATGCTGGCATCTACATCCCCACCTTGGCTGTACTGGTCATGCAGGATCCCAGCATGAACCGTCAGGGGCTGGCTGTGGGCAATGGCCTCCTCTGAGCACAATGACAACTTGCTGGTCTATTTTGCCTAGTACCATGGTCTTCTGGGGAACAGGCTTTGGACTTTGCTCCAGACCCGCTGCTGCTCTCAGAACAAGTGTAACTTCTATGACAGCAAAGACCCAGAATGCATAAGCTATCTTCTGGAAGTGTCTGGAATTGTGGGCAGTTCAGGCCTCAACATATACAGTCTCTACGCCCCACGTGCGGGTGGGGTGCCTGGCAGTGATAGGGATGAGGACACATTTGTGGTCCAGGATTTTGGCAACCTCTTCAAGCGGAAATTCCATCAGACACTGCTGTGTTCTGGGGACAAGGTACAAATGGCTCCTCCCTGCACCAACACCACAGCCCCTTCCACCTACCTCAACAGCCCGTATGTTCGGAAGGCCCTCCACATCCCCGTGGAGCGGCCCTGCTGCAACATGTGCAGCATCATGGTGAACTTATCGTACCTCTGTCCTCTACCAAAGCATGAACTCAGCTCCCAGGACCTGAAACTGCGCAGCTTGTGACGTGGCCGTGGCCTGCAACTTCATGGGGGATGAGTGGTTTGTGGATTCCCTCACCCAAAAGATGGAGGGGGCAGCATCGGCCCTGGCTAGTGGACTATGAGGAGAGTGGAGAGCAGGGAGCCGGCTTTGTGAAGGACTTCTCCCACATTACCTTTCTCACCATCAGGGCGCCGGACACGTGGTCCCCACGGACAGGCCCCCGAGCTGTTCTCTTGTTTCCTGAACAAGGAGCCTTACTGATACAGGAAGAGACCCGAGGAAGTCCTCAGCGAGTGGTCCAGCCCCTCCCAGCCTCTCTACATGGAAATGCCCCTGTGGGGGCAATTCCTGCTCTAAATCTGCCCAGACTTCCCACAGCCCTTTGGGCTTCCCAGAGGCAGCCCAGGTGTAAATGATCATTTTGTTGCCACCACAGTAGAGTGGCCTGACCTACTTAAAATGCTCCATCCCAGGGCCCCAGCAGAGCTCTGGGGCAGCCCAAGGAGAGGGGTGCGTGAGTTGCAATTGATGGTTAACTGATTATGAAATTAAATCGAGTATAGCTTACAAAACAAAACAAAAATACCAAAATACCAGAACTACTAAGGTGAAACTTTTGCCTTGCTGGGGTAATAGATGCTGGTCAGCTGAGCCTGGAGGCTCAGCTCTGATTAAAAGACCAGTATCGCTGAGGTGAAGGCTTCTGCAAAGTGTTTCCTCAGGGTCAGCACACAGAAGCTGTGGTCCAGAATTGGCCAAGGTTTTCCCTCGTGTTGGCAGCCGACCTTGGTATTAGTACTAAGTCACCAGGTGGTACTGTATTTGAAGGCATGAAGGGGTCATGGAGAGCAGCCGAGGCTGCTCTGTGCGTTAAGCCAGGCTTCCATTGTCTGTGAAGAGAGCCAGGGAGAAGCTATTAGTGAAAGTGCAGCTCAGTTGCTGCAGAAGACTCCAGCATTTTGGAGATGTCATGGGATGGCCATCCAGATGAGCAAGTTTAAGTGGAGCTATCCTGAGCCTAGAAGACAGTCTGTGTACTGCAGAGGGCAGAGCCAGAGAAATGACCCTAGCCCTTTGGAGGAGCTAAGAAGATTGTGAGTGAAACCCAGCAGTTGCACACTGAATTATTTACCCTTTTGGAGTTTGGTTTTGCCTTTTCAGATTGTGACTGTGCCCTGGTTCTTCCCTGCTGGTGTTTAAAAAAAAAGTGGTTTTTTTTGTTTTGTTTTACAGGCACCCACAGTTGAGAGACTGAATTTTTAAAGGAATTTTGGGTTTTAAAAGAGACTTCGGATTTTTTTTTTAAGAGACTGAATTTTAAAATATTTGAATATGTAAAGACTGTGGAGCCTTTGAAGTTTGTAAAATGTTTTATATTGTGAGGTTGATGTTAATGTGTGCTCATGGGGATGAACAAGACAGGAAAGGTTGTGGCTTAACAGTGATATGTTTGGGGTCACTTGTCCTGGCTAGTTTTATGTCAGCTTGAGAGATGCTAAAATCATCTGAGAGGAGGGAACCTCAACTGAGAAAATGCCTCCATAAGATCTAGCTGTAGGGCATTTTCTTACTTAGTGATTGACAGGGGAGGGCCCAGCCCATTGTGGGTGGAGCCATTGGTGGGCTGGTGGTTCTGGGTTCTATAAGAAAGCAGGCTGAGCAAGCCATGGGGAGCAAGCCAGTAAACAGCACCCCTCCCATGGCCTCTGCATCAGCTCCTGTCTCCAGATGCCTGTCTTTTCCCAACTTCCTTAAGTGATGGCTTATCATATGGAGATGTAAGCCAAATAAACCCTTTCCTCCTTAACTTGCTCTTTGGTTACGGTGTTTCACTACAGCAGTAGAAACCTTAACCAAGACACTGTCCTTTTTATGTGAGTGCTAGGGCTCCAAATCCAGGTCCTCATGTTTGTGCAGGCACTGACGGAGCCATCTCTCTAGCCCCTAGTCTGGTATAGATTAACTATTAATACGGAATGCTCTTAACTATTAATACGGAATGCTCTTTTAAGGTATTGTTTAATACTAAACAGTTGAAACACAAGGGAAAAAATGGCATTGCAAATTGTGTGTGTTGGAATATATGGGTAGTACCAACATTTGGAAGGCGAAGACCAGACAATTATGAGTTAGAGACCACCCTGAGCTACATAGCAATTTTGAGTTTCCAAAACAAAGAAGAAACTTTTAAAAAAGAAAAAAATATTAAGGCTTGTAACTAAAAGGCCACTGGGGAGTCTATGGCTCTACTGCTAATAATGTATATTTTCGTGTGTGTGTGTGTGTGTGTGTGTGTGTGTGTGTGTGTGTTTCAAGACAGGGTTTCTCTGTGTATCCCTGGTTGTCCTGGACTTGCTTTGTAGACCAGGCTGGCCTTGAACTCACAGAGATCCACCTGCCTCTGCCTCCCAAGTGCTGGGACTACAGGCGTGGGCCACCACAGCTCTGTATATGTTTTCTTAGGTTTGACTTGATGTAGTCCTCAGTCCCTCATGGTAGATTGTCATCTCCCACCTGTGGATTTGTTCTCTTGGGCACCTGTAGATTTGTTCTCTTGGGCAGCATTCTAGCAATGAGTAAAAATCTCTCTCCTTTTTAACTGTAGGGGCTGAGCGTTGCCATACTGGGACCTACCTTTCCAGACTTGGCAAGGAATGTGAACCGAAACATCAGCAGCCTGTCTCTGATTTTTGTGGGCAGAGCCTCAGGGTATTTGTGTGGCTCTATGATTGGAGGAATTCTTTTTGGCTGTATAAATCATTTTTTACTTTTGGGTAAGTAAACATTGCTCTTTACTTCTTTGTTTCTGTCAGCAAATTTATAACCCGACTCTAAATATGGAAAATTGTTGATGACTCAGATCGGCAGTGTGCTGACATCTTCCCTGGCAGCTGGAGGGAGTCAGTATTGATCCCCCTGGAAACTTGATTGGCCCTTGTGAGTGAGTGTTGGCAACCCCGAGCAATGCTGACCTTTCGATGCACATTCGCTGCTTGACAGCTGATTAATCGCAAAGCTCTGCTTATCTGGGGTGGGGCTAGGCTTCTTGGGCCATGGGGATCAGAAAGAGTTCCTGGAACCTGGCCTGGCTTGGTAGACTTGGCCTTGAAGATGAAGGGACAGGTAGGGAAGTGTTACAGGCTGCACTTCTGTCCCGCTGCCCTTGTCAGAGTTGAGCACAGATGATCCTCTTGAATCCTGACCCTGGGAAAGAGGGCAGAGCTGTTAGCATGCTGTTTTTAATAAAGTGAAGGGAGAATACTTTATTGCTGATGAATAAGTAAATATTTTGTTACCAAAGTAGAGCTGTGTTTTAGCTGACTTCTTACTGTTTCTTCTCAGGGGTGTCGCTTTCTGCTACCACAGTGGGTCTTTATCTCCTGCCGTTCTGCAGGACGGCAGCCTTACTGATAGTCATGATGTCCGTCTTCGGCATTTCTATGGGCATTCTGGATACAGGTTAGTGAATCCCTTATTGTGACCTGTGCTATTTGGGACAGCAGATGACATTACACTTATCACCAGAATGCCAGACTGGGACTTTACACCTAGTCAGAACCATCTCCTAGTGGCCACTCTTCTTGTCAATCAGGCCATCCATTTTTCAGCATTTGCCTATGAGGTAAACATAAAGTGTGTTTCTCTATGAGTGAGAGGTGCTTTAGAATATCCAAACACGGAAGGATTCCCTTTCCATGGGCAGATATAGAATAGACATGTTTCCCTTTTTGGATAGAATCTAGTCATTTTACTATAAGAATCCATAATGAGCCGGGCATGGTAGCACACGCCTTCAATCCCAGCACTTGGGAGGCAGAGGCAGGCGGGTCTCTGTGAGTTCAAGGTCAGCCTGGACTACCAAGTGAGTTCAGGAGAGTCAGAGCTGTTACACAGAGAAACCCTATCTCGAAAAACAAAACCAAAAAAAGAAGAGGAGGAGGAGGAGGGAGGAGGAGGGAGGAAGGAGGAGGAAGAAGGAGGAAGGAGGAGGAGGAAGGAGGAGGAGGAAGGAGAGGGAGGAGGAGGAGGGAGGAGGAGGAGGAAGGAGAGGGAGGAGGAGGGAGGAGGAGGAGGAAGGAGAGGGAGGAGGAGGAGGAGGAAGGAGGAGGAAGAGGAGGGGGAGGAGAATCCATAATGACTTGGGAGAACAAAAAAGTGCAGAGTGTGGATGCCGAGGAACAGATGTATCTTCCAGCTTAGAAGCCTTTGCCACTCGCGTCTTACTTTTCTCTTCTGAAAAGTCGCTGTTCTCCAGAAGATTTTCTTCACAGAGTAACGAGATGTTTGTTTACCTGCAGCTCCAGCGTTCTATCCCTTTCTTTCCTGCTCTCATGTTGTCTGGTAGACTTGGAAATATTTTATACAACCTGCCTCCTTTGGCTGTAAAATTATAGAGTGGGAATGTATGCTTATCTGACAGTTAAAAAGAGAGCCAAAGATTTGATGCTTCCGGCCGTCTCCTCAGGCTCCTCTGCAGCGTAGTGCAGAGTCTGACCGCCTTGTTTGGGCTGTAATGGACATCAGGATCCTGGTGCTGACTTCATGACAGTGACTACTAGGTGGCAGAAGGCAAAGCTTTAGTGATTTGGCCACTATCTGATGATAAACTTGACCCACTCCCTGTAAGTAGATAGGTATATGAGTGTATTCCCAAGTGTGGTGTTAGCACATTAATGAAACGCGCTTGCTAATGTGCCTTCCTCTGTTGGGTAATGGCCTACCAGCTTGTAGATTGTGTGTGTTAAGAAGAGATGCTGTAGCTGGGTAGCCTGTAATCCCAGCACTTGGGAGCCAGAGGCAGGCAGATCTCTGAGTTCAAGGCCAGCCTGGTCTACAAAGAGAGTTCCAAGACAGCCAGGACTACAAGAGAAACCCTGTCTCAAAAACAAAACAAAACAAAACCAAAACCAAGAAAAAAAAGAAGAGATGTTATGATGCAGTCTACTGGCGACAGTGGATTGGAGCTGCCTAAATGCAGTCTCTGTATCTATATTGGTTCTGTGTGGTACCAACTTCCCTTCTTTTTTTCTTCATAGCAATGTGGTGTTCTTACTAAATGGTTGCTGATTTAAATCATTTCTTTAACTGGTAGGTGGGAACGTCCTCATCTTGGATCTCTGGGGGGACAAAGGAGCCCCCCACATGCAGGCCTTGCACTTCAGTTTCGCCTTGGGTGCCTTCCTGGCTCCCCTGCTGGCTAAATTGGCCTGGGGTACAACAGCCTCTGCTCAGAACCACACAGAGTCCGACTTTGACCCTCCAATGCTGAACCGATCCTCTGAAGCCGCCACAGGCTCCCTGTTCGCGGTTCCCGATGACATGAACCTGCTGTGGACCTATGCCTCCATCGGCACCTATGTTTTAGTCATTTCTGTCTTTCTGTTTGGTTTATTTTGTAAGAAACGTTCAAAGCAAGAAAAATCCACAGGCTCTGCGCAGGGAGCTCGAAGGGCTAAATACCACAGGGCCCTGCTCTGCCTCCTCTTCCTCTTCTTCTTCTTTTACGTGGGAGCCGAGGTGACCTACGGCTCTTATGTTTTCTCCTTCGCCACCACCCATGTTGGCATGGAAGAAAGCGAGGCAGCTGGCTTGAACTCTATCTTCTGGGGGACCTTTGCAGCCTGCAGGGGCCTAGCCATCTTCTTTGCAACACTCTTACAGCCTGGAACCATGATTGTGTTGAGCAACATTGGCAGCCTGACTTCATCTTTCTTTCTGGTGCTTTTTGACAAGAACCGTCTTTGTCTCTGGATTGCAACTTCTGTGTATGGAGCCTCAATGGCAGCCACATTTCCCAGCGGCATTTCCTGGATTGAGCAGTACACCAGCATAAGTGGGAAAGCTGCAGCGTTCTTCGTGATTGGCGCTTCTCTGGGGGAAATGGCCATTCCTGCAGTGATCGGAATTCTCCAGGGACACTACCCAGACCTGCCAGTAGTTCTGTACACGGGTCTGGGGTCAGCCATCTTCACTGCTCTTTTATTTCCTGTGATGTATAAATTAGCCACCTTACCCCTGGAACGCCAGCGCAGAGGAAGAAGAAAGAGTGAGGACCAGAGAGCCTTGCTTTCCAGCGCTGAGCTGAATGGCTGTGAAGAGGAGAATGAGGAGGAAGATGCAGAAAAGTGGAATGAAATGGATTTTGAGGTGGTTGAAATGAGCGACCCGGCGCTGGAGTCTGCAGGGGAGACACCTAGAGATGTGATGGGGCACACGGCTGAGGGCTCCCACCAGCTCCCCTCAAATGTGCTGCTGGGTTTTGAGTCCTTCTCAGCCGGTAGCAGCCATTCTCTTGGGAACCACCAGGATAAAAGGGACTGACACTGGGCAAAGATGAAATCCCAAGTTGGGCGAGGATGGAGTCACCTCCACTCCCGGCGGCGACACCAGTCAGAACAGAGCTTTGGCAGACTCTCCGCATGCTTTGGCAGTTGAGACTTGTGTCTGTTTACAGGAAGTGTTGGAGTTATTTGAAGTGTTCTAGAATCCCCGGAGTCTTCTGTAAAGTGCCATTGGTTCTTGTACAGTAGGATCTTGTTTTGAGACTGTTTTGTGGTCTCCACCTTACAGAAGGCGCTCGTGTGTAAAGCGCTGGGTAGTGCGCCCATAGGTCAACACTGAGGAAGGCATGCAGGTGATCACGCGCCCACGGTCTGCCAGAGGCTCACGGAGGACAGTCATGGCAAAGAGCGTCTTTGGAAATGCAAAGAGATTTTGCCTAGTTTTACCTTCTGTGTAGGGTTTAACTGAAAAATACTGCTGACAGGTTTTTTTTTTTTTTTTTATTCCGCTAACACATAGGCTATCTTTTCTAGATCAAGATCTTGCTCCCTCCCTGACTGATTTGTTTGGTCTCCTGTGAGTCTAGAAATGCAGATGAGATTATTTCCAGCTTTTAGGGCTTGGTTTCATTTTGTTTCTTGAGTCCTTATTTTATAGTCCAGGCTGGCCTGGAATTCACTGAATAGCCCAGGTTGGCCTCTTAACTGACCCTCCTAGTTCTGCCTCCTGAGTTTTATACTAGAGGCATGTGCCACCATGCACGGGGAGACATGTGAGTTTTAAAGTTGTAAAATAGTTTTGCTAAAATAGTCCGTTCATTTCAAATGTAACGTGAAAGAAGATGATAGAGTTAGTCAAGGCTACACAGAGAAACCTTGTCTTGAAAAACCAGAAAGAAAGAAAGAAAGAAAGAAAGAAAGAAAGAAAGAAACGAAAGAAAGAAAAAAAGAAAGAAAAGAAAAGAAAAAAAGATAGGTGTGTCTCTGAGCGTGCTACAGCTTGTGAGGTCCTGCAGGCATGGTGTTCGTGTAGCTTTCACCGATCTAAGGCACACCCCTTTCCTTATTCTCAAGGGCCACTGTTTTGAATTCTAGTAAATGTTATTATATCTCACGCATTTAATAAGAAACAGAAACCATTTCCCCATCACCGTATCGTGTTCCGTGCAGTACATCAGCAGCCCATTGCATTATGGCACTTTTGCCGGCACTTTAAAAAGAGGTTATTTTTATATACTGTTGTCGGTGTTGTGTCAGAGGATTTTATATTACTGTTACTTTCCTAGCTTTGACTTTCGTCTAGTGCTGTCGACTTAACACAGGGCCGTGCACTGGCTAGACGAGTGCTATGTCCTTTGAGCTAAGTACCCAGGGTCTCATGTTTCAATTATAGAAGTTGCTTTAGAGTTCTGCCTTAGCGATAGCAGCGTGGGCGGGGCCTGCCTCGGCTGCACAGGCTGTGTCGGGTGGGCGGG
>OU015750.1:70183469-70215216 GCA_907169655.1 Acomys percivali
TGTGTCGGGTGGGCGGGGCCTGCCTCGGCTGCACAGGCTGTGTCTGGACCTCGCTGTTTTAGAATTTGACTCTCACTGGGTTGGGGCATTAATCATGTATGTTCTGTTTACAAATGAGGCCCCATCGTGTTCCGGTGATGGGAGACTCGTGTCCCCTCCAGGACTATTCCATGATTTTGAAGTACCTGGAAACCAAAATAAGGACGAGGAAGTAGTGCGCTGGCCTATGGCTCAGGGACGAGGAATGCTGCCTCACAAGTGTGTGGACAACGAGTCTGGGCCATCCTTTAGTAAATGACATATCCCTTTCCCCAAGTTTTATGCTGAGTGACAATGAATTCTTATCTGACTTGCAATATGTTTGAAATCTCTTACCAGGTTTTAAGAATTTTCTTTTTGTAAGTGCTTTGTTTTTTTCTTAAGTAAAATATAATACTTTCCTTTAAAAAAGAAAAAAGAAAAAAAGATTAATTTTTTTTTTTTAATGTGTGACTGTTCTGTGGTTTCTTTGTATGTGTACCACAGAGGTGCCTGGTGTTGGGAGAGCTCTGAAGAGGGGGCTCACATCTCCTGGGACTGGAGTTGCAGATGCTGTTAGCTACCATGTGGGTGCTGGGAATGGAACCCAGGTCCCCTAAAGAGCAGCCAGTGCTCTTACTGCGGCGCCCTCTCCCCAGCCACATAACACATTTCTTGACTGTTGTCCGTTGGTTTCCTCGATGCCCAGGACCACACTGGTTCAGGCTGCTAACACAGTACTGGGTGGAGTGGGGGAAGTAGCTGGCGGGAAGACTGCGCCTCCTGCGGTGTCTGCCCTCACTAGAGATTGGGACGAGCTCCGCCCCGCTTTAGAGAGTTGCCTGAGGTTGTTGGGCATTAGGCGGCAGCAGTTAGTTTGTTGAACACACATTCTACCTTCAACACCTACTTTAGAGGGCAGAAGATGGCATCAGGAAGAGAGAGACATGGCGATATTAGCTTGACCTAGAGCCAGGGTGGGTGATGGCGCACGCCTGTAATCCCAGCACTCGGGAGGCAGAGACAGGCGGATCGCTGTGAGTTTGAGGCCAGCCTGGTCTACAAAGCGAGTCCAGGACAGCCAAGGCTACACTTGAAAAACAGAAACAAAACAACAACAACAAAACAAAACAAAAAAACCTTGAAAATACACATTGGCAATCCCCCAAAACAAAGTATGAGTGGCCACGTGAGACCATGGGCACTGTCATAGTGTGCGATGTGTTTCTGTAGGGAAGGAAGCAATTGAGCTCCGTTAGAAACACTATTCTCAGGCAAGTATCTTCTGGTACACGGTAACCAATGGCCAAGTTTCCTACTGCTGACAGGATCTGTTTACAGCATAGCCGTCTCCGCATGGCTTGACTGCATACCAAAGAGAGGGAAGGAAAGGAACAGAGTCAGAGAGGAGCTCAACCATAGCTTCCAGGGATGCCTGCTTGCTGGCAGTGCTCCTGTCTCCTGTCGGCTGCTCACTTCTGTGTGTGTGTTGGAGTCTCTCCAGCTGATACTCGGTTCCCCTTACAACGGGGCAGTCTATGCCAACCTGGGGTTGTGTGGCTTATGATGTACTTACAGGAGCAGCTTCCTGCTACCTTTGCTCTCTTTGGCTGCCTTGAAGTAAGTCACAGGCAAGAGGCTGGAACAGGCTTGAGAAGCTGGAATTCACTGTAGGGAGTGTCTCAGATTCATGTTCCTGCAAGTCAGGCATCTCAAACGGTTAAAGCTATAGCTGAGGTCAACAGTCTCCATGATCATAGGTGCAAAGGGTTCTCTAGAGGAACAGAACTTATAGAATGAACGGAGATATATAATAAGTAATAAATATAGAATGAATGTATAGTTATAATTAATGATAAATATAGAATGAGTATAGAAAAAGTTAATAGATAATAATAAATCATATGCATATATGCATGCATGTATATGTGATTTATTAGAATGGCTTACAGACTGTGGTCCAGCTAGTCCAAGAATCCAGTAGTCGTCAGTCCACAAGGTTGGACGTCTCAGCTGGTCTTTTGGAACGTCCAAAAGTGGTCTCTAATGCCTGTGATGGAATGGACTTGAGGAATGGACCTGCTGGTGAGAGCGAGGGCAAGCAGACATGGAGAGCAAGCTTCCCTTCTTCCGTGCCCTTCATGTCGGCTGCCCGCAGAAGGTGTGCTCCAGATTAAAGTCGGATCTTCCCAACTCAAAATATCTGGATGAAAGATATATCTTCCTACCTCAAGATTCAGACTAGTGGGTCTGACCCACTTCAATTTTTTTTTTCTCCAAGACAGGGTTTCTCTGTGTAGCCTTGGCTGTCCTGGAACTCACTCTGTAGACCAGGCTGGCCTCGAACTCACAGAGATCCACCTGCCTCTGCCTCTCAAGTGCTGGGATTAAAGGCGTGCGCCACCATGACCCAGCCAATTTTTTTAGTTATGAAGAAGATCCCTAGTCATTTGGGTTTTAATTCTAGATACAGTCAAGTAACAACCAAGAGTAGCTATCCCAAGTCCAGCCCTTGTCAACTTGACACAGTCATATCTCTATATGTCATGCTTAATTTTCAAGTGAAAACAATAGCCCATGGAACCTAATTATGGAACTATGCCACATACAATTGCAAACATATGTTTAGTCAGGTCATACTTTGAACTGACACAATATAACTTTCCCTCCCACAACTGCCAATACATTATGGATTTAGACTAGGTGGCAATGTCCCTTGAGAGACATTCTTTTAGTATCTCAAATGTAATAATCATTGGTATCCTCTTAATTGATGTTATATTACATGATACACCAACACAAGAAAATGCAAATATCTTTACAAACACATTCTTTTTTTTTTTTTTTTCCCCGAGACAGGGTCTCTCTGTGTTAGCCTTGCCTGTCCTGGACTCGATTTGTAGACTAGGCTGGTGTCGAACTCACAGCAGCAATCCACCTGCCTCTGCCTTTGCCTCTGCCTCCCGAGTGCTGGGATTAAAGGCGTGCGCCACCATGCCCGGCCCTACAAACACATTCTTAACAAATAGGACAGAAACTCATGTCATTTATAATTCTCATCTCTGCAAGTGGCCAGTGGCCTTAACTGTTATAAATTCATTAGTACTTTCCTCTACTACCTACTGTGTATTTCCCCCACCCCACCTCAGCAGGTCTTTTTGGCTTGTTTCCTTAAGGGGTGGCCTGTACCTCCACTTTTGAAGAGTCTGTGCCCTTTGTCATCCTGCCAGGATTAGGCAGATGTAGTTTTCCCACTGACTTCAATCACAGCGCCTGGTAGCATCAAGAGATGCTTAAAGGATCTCCTGCACTGCAGACATTGGTTCTTAGCTCCACCGTGGAGAAGCAATTCAATGTGGACCTCAGAAGCCCAAAGTGGCCAGGGGAAGTCCGAGCTTCCAGGTGAGTGGGCTGTTCGTTGTTGCTCCTTTGAGGAGCACACCCAACTCTGAAAAACTTCTGGGCCAGAATTTAAGGTTGTAGGAATAGGTTCCTAGTCGGCCACTGGGGGGCTGGGGCCGGGGGGGGGGGGGGTAGTGAGCACAACCATTCCCTTTTCCGGTCCTTGATTTCTGGACCTGTGGATCCCTCCTGAGAGAAACCTTAACATAAATGGGATGCTTATTCAGAGCACACACCACCTTCTGGAAAGCCCCCAGCCCTCTGAGGCTGCTGCCACCTAGTTAGTGTTGTCGTTATGCTTTCAAAAGCCCATTCCATCTTTCTATCAGGCCAGCTGTTTCAGTGGAGTCCACGATTGTCCACCCATTGTCACATTTCTGTGGCTGTGAAAGCTGAGTTCCTTGGTCAGAAACAAGACTGTGTGGAATACCATGACGGTGGATAAGGCGTTGCTGCAGCACCACAGAAGGCGGTTTGGGCAGAAGCATTATGTGTAGGAAAGGCAAATCCGTAACCAGAGTAAGTATCTCCTTCAGTAAGGACAAAGCATTGTCCTTTCCATGGAGGAAGTGGTCCAGTATAGTCAGTCTGTCACCAGATCACTGGCTGATGACTCTTGGGGATGGTGCCATGTCTCGGGGAGAGGGGGCTGGTCAGTATTGGTCTCTGTTGTTGGCAGATCTGAGAGGCAGCAGCAGCTGTAGCCAGGGCAGCCTTATTGAGTGGCAGTCCATGTTTCTGAGCCCATGCGTAACTCCATCTCTGCCACCATGGATGGCCACTTGGTTTCTATGGGCCCATTGGCTGGGGAAAGAGGCTGACTCTCCACAGAATGGGGTGATCCTAGCTACTTGATTACTGAACTGCTCCTCAGCCAAAGTCACCTTTTGATGAGCTTTTACATGGGACACAAGTATCTTCATATCCTTCATCCATTTGGAGAGATCAATACATATTTCCCTTTTTAAAAATTTTTTAAAAAAGATTTATTTATTATATATACAGTGTTTTGTCTGCATATATGCCTGCAGGCCAGAAGATGGCACCAGATCTTATTATAGATGGTTGTGAGCCACCATGTGGTTGCTGGGAATTGAACTCAAGACCTTTGGAAGAACAGCCAGTGCTCTTAACCGCTGAGCCATCTCTCCAGCCCCCGAGATCAATACGTATTTCTTCCCCAGACGTCTTTCAATTTCTCAACCATGCTTTGCTTTTTCCAAGTCCCTCCCCATCCAGCCAATTGGCTACTGCCCAATGTTCAGTAAGCAACTGCACATCTGGCCATTTCTTCTTCCAAATAATACAATGTGCATTGCCCAAAGTTCTGCCCTCTGTGGAGATTTCCCTTTGCCAGTGGCTTTCAGGGTTGTCCCAGGAAGGGGTTAAAATACTGCAGCTGTCTATTTCTGGGTGGTGCCTGCATAACGTGTGGAACCAACAGTAAACCAGGCCCTCATCTTCTCTTGCTCAGACAACCAATCATGGGAAATCCCTCATGAGGCTGTAGGTACATGCTTTGGTCCTGACAGCATCATGACAGGAATAGGAAACATAGGCATCTGGGGCAGCTTCATGTAACTTGCTTGTCGGAACCCAAGCACATATGTACCACTTCCATTTGATAGTGAGGTGTTGCTGTGCATGTCTGGCTTTATGACTTGGTGGGTCAGGTAACACCCAGCTCATGATGGGCTGCTCAGGTTGCATGGTACCTTGGTGGCCCAGTATGAGGCCAAGAGCTGTCTCTCAAAAGAAGCATTCTTGTCTACAGGTGATGGTAGAGCCTTGCTCCAAAGCCCCTAAAGGTCTTTTCTGTGATTCCCCTATAGGGGCCTGTCAAAGGGTCCAGACAGCATCCCTTTCTGCCACAGACCCCTCAAAAACCATCAGTTCATCTGGATTATATGGTAGATCCAGTGGTGGGGCAGCCCATACGGCAGCCTGCACCTGTTCCAGCCCGCCCCCCCAAGCTAACAGCTTTCTGAGTCACTTAGTATCTGGTCTGGAGGTAACACACATAAGTGAGGAGGAATGTGCTTTCTTCCAGAATCCAAAGAGACTCAGTAAACATTGTGCTTCTTGGTGGTAGGTGTCAGGTCCAAAAGAAGCGGCTACTTCCCCAAATTCTGGTGGTTAGAGACATTTCTCAAGAACTCGTGAGGCCTGTTCCCTTCCATCAAAAGGACCCATTGCTCTTATCACAGGCAGAAGGAACAACCGGTTATCTGTGGTGCCTATTATCATAGCAAAGCAATGCTGGCCTCTGTGATGTTGGAACCCTGCCCCGGCACACTTTCCGTTTGTGGCTCTTTGTCTCCTCCTCTAAGCTCTTTATCTCCTTGGACTCAGAGGTCTCCTTGAACCCTCGCTGTCTTACTGCAAACAGCTTGTTCTCGGCACAGCTCAAAGGGCCGAGGATGGCACAGGAGATTTCCAAGTTCTGGAAGATTGTAACAGCTTTTGCTACTGCATAAGCAAATGATCCCAAAAGTCTCTTATCTGTAAGTAAGCCTTTTCTATTTTCCACTTAAAAAAAAAATCTCTTATCTCTATGCTTTCTTTGCTCTCTGTTCTCAAAAAAGTCTCTTAAGACCATTGTTAGGGTGGGGGGAGGTGGGGGTGAAGGAGAGGCGAGAGGTGTCACAAAGCTACATGCACCCGGCAATGCACAGGGGAGTAGTCCCTACCAAGCCTTTGCTGTGCCCCATGACTCTTTCATGCCTTCAAACCCAATACCATCCAGTGACTCTGGCAGGGAATGCTCTCCCGGCTGCTGTAGCTGGTGAGGGGCAGACTGCTGGTGTCTTCTTCCTTCCTTCCTTCCTTCCTTCCTTCCTTCCTTCCTTCCTTCCTTAAAAAGATTTATTTATGTATACAGTGCTCTGACTGCATGTATACCTGTAGGACAGAAGAGGGCATCAGATCACATTAGATGGTTGTGAGCCACCATGTGGTTGCTGGGAACTGAACTCAGGGCCTCTGGAAGAGCAGCCAGTGGCTTTAACCTCTAAGCCATCTCTCCAGCCCTCTTTTTTTTTTTTTTTTTAATATTTATTTATTTATTAAGTATACAGTATTATGCCTGCATGTACTGCACGCCAGAAGAGGGCACCAGATCTCATTGTGGATGGTTGTGAGCCACCATGTGGTTGCTGGGAATTGAACTCATGACCTCTGGAAGAGCAGTCAGCGCTCTTAACCACTGGGCCATCTCTCCAGCCCCTCTTTCTTTTCTTTTTTTTTTTTTTTTAAATCTTAAAACAACAATTGGCCCTGATAATATTTAAACTTCCCTCGGAAACGTCACAAGCCAGGCCTTCATCTTCTGCGCTGCCCTCAGCATTCTCATCTTCCAAGCCCCTAAGAAGCAGCTCACCAAGCATTGAACACCCAAATGGATTTTCTTGCACAAAGTTCCAAAGTCCTTCCCAATTTTCCTCAAAACAAAATGGTCAGGTCTGTCACATCAATACCTCATTTCTGGTACCAACTTGTTGTAGTTAGGGTTTCTGTGGCTGTGATGAAAACACCATGGCCAAAGCAACTTGGGGAAGAGAAGGTTTATTTGGCTTATACCTCCACGTCACAAAAGAAGTCAGGACAGGACCTCAAACTGGGCTGGAACCTGGGGATAGAGCTGATGCAGAGGTCATTGAGGGGTGCTGTTTACTGACTTGCTCAGTTATTTTTATAGAACCCAGGAGCGCCATTCCCAGGGATGATACCACCTACACTGGGCTGGGCCCCTCCCCAATTAAGAAAACACCTTACAGGTCTGCCTACAACATGAATCTATGAAGGCATTTTTTAAGTTGAGGTTCCCTCCTCTCAGATGACTTTAGCTTGGGTCAAGTTGACATAAACTATCAAGCATGGCCAGGCGTGGTGGCACAGGGCTTTAATCCCAGCACTTGGGAGACAGAGGCGGGAGGATCACCGTGAGTTCACGGCCAGCTTGGTCTACAAAGTGAGTTCAGGACAGCCAAGGACACACAGAGAATCCTTGTCTTAAAAAACTAAAACCAACCAAACAAAAACTATCAAGCACACAGCCTCTGCCAACCTCCTTGTCACTGGTGTGTCTCAGTGCCAAATTCCCAGGCTAATGTAGTGCTTTCTCTCTCTCTCTCTCTGATTTTTTTGAAACAGGGTTTCTCTGGCTTTGACATAGGCCCTCCTCTGCCTCTCAAGTGCTGGAACTTAAGATGTGTGCCACCACTACCCATTTCTAGTTTGTTGGTTTTGTTTTGTTTGTTTGTTTGTTTTTTTGAGATAGGGTTTGTTTATGTAGCCTTGACTGTTCTGGTCTCACTTTGTAGACCAAGCTGTCCTCGAACTCACATCACCTGCCTCTGCCTCCCTGAGTGCTGGGACTGTAGGTAATGTGCCACTACACATGGATGAATTTCTAGTTCTTATATAGACAATCATCTGTATGTTGGAGTGGTGCCCTAGCTGGTTTTTTAATGTCCACTTCACACTAGCTAGTCATCTGAGAGGAAGGAACTTCAATTGAGAAAATGTCTCCATAACATCTGGCTGTAGGCAAGCCAGTAGAGCACTTTCTTAATTAGTGATTGAAGTGGGAGGGCCCAGGCCACTGTTAGTGGGGTCACCTCTAGACTAGTGGTCCTAGATTCTATAAGAAAGCAGACTGAACAAGCAAGCAAACAGTTCCTGCTTCCATGCTCCTGCCCTGACTTCCTTCAGTGAACAGTGATGTGGAAACATAAGCAGAACGCTCCCTTTCATCCTCAATTTGCTTAGTCACAGTGTTTCATCACAGTGACAGTAGGCCTAAGACAGACAGGTGCAGAGGGTACAGTGGCATGTCACCTCACCAAGTGAAGTAAAGGTAGCCTAGGACATCGACGATGCTTTTAGTCTTACCTATTATTTTTGAAATGGGATCTTTGTACCCCAGGCTGGCCTCTCCGACTTGGGCCCTTCAACTCAGCCACCCCACTAGCTGGAATTACAAGCATGTACCACCACCTACAGGGAACTGTTCTTTAAACCATGGCCCTCGCAGGGCCTTCTGCTCCCAAGCTCTTCTGGAGTTTCCTAGTGATCAGGTCTGATGATGTCTTTGGGACTCCCTAATAGAGAAGGCAAAACCATCCTTAATCATCTTGAATGAATGCCAGTCTGCTTACTAATTGTTCCCAGCAGTCCACAGCAGGCTTGTGGGCCGGGGGAGGCGGGGGTTACTTTGGTATCTATCTATAGAGGGAAAATGGCAGGTACATCTTTAAAAGGCTCAGCAAATGGTTTTTACTGACCATTATTGCTACAATACTTTGCATTTACATTCTGACTCATAAAACTGCTATCAGGTAGTCAAGAGGAAGGTGATACCTGGCATCTGAGGAACTTATGTCCATATGAATTGCTTTCCCAAAGGGCTGAATTCCTATCAGCGATCATGAAAGCCCTCTGAAATGCCTCTTAACAAGACAGGTTAAAAATATATCTTGTGTATGTATATATGATACATATATTATACATACATACACACACACCTATATAAAGGTTATAAGCAATAATTTTTAATGTGATTTTGTAACGGCATGACCTGACTTCCTGGCTATACTTTCCTCTTGCCAAATACACACAGAAACCAGACTGAGTATGTGTGTTTGCAGGCATGCAGAGGCCAGAACATAATGTCTGGCATCTTCCTGAATTGATTTCTTTTATTACCCTGAGGCGGCCTCTCAATAAACTTGAAGCTTGCTATTTCTGCTAGGCTGGCTAATTATTGAACTCTTGGGATCTGAATTTCTATCTCTCAATGCACAGCCTTGTCAGGCTTTTTTTTTTTTTTTATCTAAAATTTAAAAACGTGGGTGTTGGACATTTAAACTTGGGTCTTCATGCTTTTAGCACAGACACTTTGATGCACTGATTTTCCTATCCTGAGCTAGTTTTTTCAGATTAAACACACACACACACACACACACATGCTAAAAAAAATAAAATTTATTCAGTACTAAACATGGATTTGTATGTGACCTGATTAAAAAACAAAACTTTTATTATCTGATTTAAAAGGTTATTGGAAATATTCTAGTTGATTGGAGCTGCTTGTAGATGTTCAGGTTGAACAGCTGTTAATATTACTGTGTCAAATTGTCATAAAATGATTCCTTTTGAAATGCTATGTTGTTACTAGGATATATGTGGATGTTCTGATTAAAGAAAAATTCTTAGAAGAAAAAGAGAAACTTATGCAATGCTCACTCATGCCTGGGCTAATACAATCCTAATTCTAAGGATTGGGCTCCAGGATCCCCCACCCCTACCCCAACAAACCAAAACACAAAAAGATCCCAGAAAATGAGAACAAGGCTTTTGAGAGACTGTTCAAAGACATGGTTTGTATCTCTTTGATTCCATAATTGCTATACTACTTCAAGAGTCTTCCAGTATTTAGAAGTACGTATTTAAGTCTGGCAGCGGCTGAACGTGGTGGTGTTTGCACACCTTTCATCCCAGCCATGGGGAGGCAGAGGTAGGCAGATCTCTGGCTTAGAGGTCAGCCTGGTCTACAGGTTCCAGGGTAGCTGGGGCTACATAAACCCTGTCCAAACAAAAATAAAACCTCTGGAGTGGGAGACTCCTGTGTGATGATAAGCAGACAGCAATATACGAGCCTTTTCTGGCACTTACGCTCTTAAGAAGAAGTAATGTTGCTTTGCTTCCCCCTTTGCAAAGTCCTGGTCTAGAAGTCTGACTGTATGTAAGTGAAATTACATCTACCAGAAACCAATCTGATCTGAAAAATGAATACTAATTTTTTTCTAGAATATATTCTGCTCTCTTTTTAAAAATTGTGGTAAAACTATGGTGGTCAGGTTATAAAAATTAGCCAAGCTTACCCCTCCCCTCCAAAACAGCTCCTATCCTACATGTAGACCAAGCTGACCTAGGACTTGCATTTACCTTGCCTTAGCCTCCCAGAGGGCATGATTACAAGAAGACGGCACCATGGCATGGCTTTTATTTTGATAGGATCTTTGCAGCCAAGCTGGCCTCAGATTCACTCTATAGGTGAGGATCCTGCCTCCAACCCCTAATGCTGGGATTTCGAGCACTTACTGTGCTGCATGTATGTGGTACTGAGGATCAAACCCAGGGCCTCCTGCATGCTAGGCAAGCATTGTACCAACTGAGCTACATCACTAGCCCCTACATTTCTAAAACAACAGGAAAGCCCAGGGTTAGATGGAACGCGTGTTCGCAGAGAATAGGTGAGAAAATTCTACTTATGGCAAGATAAAAGCCACAGCACTGTAGTTCATATTTTATTCAATTTTAATTTGGCTTCCATTATTAACTCTTAAAACAAAAGGATTTCCAGTTTAAAAAACAATGCACCGACCACATAATTCCTTTTCATTTTATACAGTTATACAAATATCCTAAATACACATTTGTGTTCAAGGGATGGCAAATAAGCTTAACTGTACAGTACATAAGGAAAGAAAATATTTTAAGCATATTTAGAAGCAATAGAAATGTCTATACAAAACAAGCAAAATGGAATAAATTTTTTTATTTTATTTTTAAAGTATTGCAACAGGCCCACAGGTTTGTAACAAAAATGTCTTTGCACAGTTCCTCACAATGCCCCGTTAGTAGCTAAAGCAAGACAGCGGTCTTTAGAAAAGAATGTTTCAAAAATGCTACACATGGTACTATTTGCACAGTTTGATCAAAGTAACAAATCTACCTTTGAGTCAAGCAAAACCTAGAGGGGGTATACCAACAACGTGAAAATCATTGTATAAAATTCATTGCACATTATTTTACTCAGTTGTTTGAAAAGTAAAAAAGTGTATTTACAAAATATTTTGCAGTCAAAATTATAAAGTGAGTGGCTATCTCTAAGCAACACGTCTTGATACAGACAGTTTAAGGAATACACACGAATGACTTTTCTTTAAGAGGTTTTCAGTGCTCCTTCCACAGGGAAGTAAACATGATCTGTTCACATGAATTTACAAGACGGTACATAAACTGGAGCCAATCCAACACCTGCGTTATTATGAAACAATGTTACAAGGTGAGAGAATGAGGAGTTTGTACATTGTAAGAAGTGAGCTATTCAGAGAGCAACATGTATGCTTTTAACAGTTGGCAGAAGTCTTCACAGTCTTCGATGACAGACAGACGATGAACATCTTTGATTGGATGGAAGTTGAGGAAGCACCATGCAGAGGTGAGTGGTAAACACTGAACAGATAGCACCTGGAGGTCTGTGATACTGATAACTTAAAACTGGTCCAGTAGTTGCCGGAGATATGGTGCCTTGGATAATTCTCTGTTTACTCGTGAGAGTTTGAAAAGTACTGGGCAGTTGAGAGAAACACATGGGATGTGTCGGTCGAAGGAACCGGTACAGTTCCTGCATATCTGAAAGGGTAAGAAGAACAGATGAAACAGTAGGAATGTACCTTCCTGTCTGCTCACCTCAGTACAGAAAATCCCATCTCTAGAAGCCTAGGCATTTTTAAAAGGTATTTCACACAAGTACAAAGTGGTCTCAAGATGCATTTAATTTCTTGGCTCAACTTTCATTTACAATACAACCCTGCTGTACTGAAAGGCTCAGGCAGGCTGCCCATGCTTGCCCAGGACACTGAACCAGAACCCAGCCCCTGCGGTAGCCCTGCCCCAGTAGATGACTGACCTAAGCTGCACACTGCTGTCAAAGTCACAACTAAGAATTATGCTTTGAAAACATGGGCAACAAAAGTAGTAACCAACAAATATGATTCTATAAAACTAAGGTGCTCTGTACAGCAAAGCAAACAGTCAGTGGTGGAACGGGAGAGGATAATTAGGAACCTATTTATATGATAAGAAATGCCTAGAACATACAAACTCAATGGCAAACTGCACAAACATGAAACAGCTGGAGCTCTGTGGTGTTGGCCCATTCTTCCAACTCTTCATTATGGGAACCCTGAGCCCCAAGGCTCACGCCAGGCTACACCGTTCTCTTTCAAGAAACACAACCAACAAGCACATCTACAATGCGATATAATTTAATCTCAATTAGAATAGTTACTTTTTAAAAAACATAACTTATCAAAAAACAGTATGGAGATTCCTTAAAACTTAGAAATAAAACTACCATGATGCAATTATTTCTACTACTAAGTATATATCCAAAGGAATGAGATCACTATATCCAAGAAACACCCAACTGCCATGTTTACTGTAGTTTCTACTTTCAACAATCAAGATATAAAATCAAGTGAGGTATATAACAACAGATAAATAGGAAAAATAAAATATACCTATAAAATGGAGTATTATACCGCCATAAAGGAAAGCCTGCCATTTGTAGCAACAAGGATGCAGTAAAGTGAAATAAACCAGATAGAAAAAAAACACCACATTTTCATATATACAAATTAAAATTGGTTACATCTCATAGAAATAATGGGAGTAATAATGATCACTAGGGGGGCTGGAAGAGGAGGAAGAGGAAGATGACAATGAGGAATAAATAAAGGCCTAAGGAATAAACAACAGGTACCAAAATGCATTTAGATTGGAAGACTAAGTTCTAGAGTTGAACACGGCATGGTGATAGCAAACTACAGTAATTATCATCTCAAAAGAGGAAGGAGAGAGGCATTTGAGAGTGCAGGTTTGAGTGCGGGTTCAATTCCCAGTGCCACATATATATAAACTGAGTGTAGTGATGCCTACCTGTGGAACCCTACATTTTAGGAAGAAGTCTGGTATTTCCGGATAGACAACTGATCTTGGTCTATTATTATGGACTCCCTTTCTTAGAGGGGTTCTATATTTGCCTGACCTGGGGACTCCCAGATCCCCTAAGGAGTGTCACATAACCCTCAGGAAAGATTATAGGCCCAACCCTTTCCTGATGGAATCTGTTCAGTAAGCATCTGGGAGTTCTTGGAAATACCCCACCTTATGCTAAGGAGATCTTAGCTTTCAGCAAATGACCTTTAATCGTACCTGGAAGTTCTTCCCCCACCACAGGATAATTAAGTACTGTGTTCTCCTTCTTGTGACAGGACCCCATGCTATTGCATGTAAAGGAGGTACTGTACCACTGTGTGTCAGTCAAGTGTCCTGGCACCTCCAGCCCCAGCGAATCAGACACCCACCCACAAACACCCGCCCACTGCCCAAGGTTTATAAATCCCTGGTTCATGAATTAAGTTTGGCTAGTTCTCTCTCATGCTCGCGCCACTCCTTCTCCATGACCTTCTGAACCTCATTATTCTGGGGGAAAATTATCACTGGACACCTGGGGTTTGACTGCCAATCAGGCAGCGATGGCGGAGTTGTCTTAGCAGCCACTGAAGCCCACTCCCTGGCGGCGAGCTTGGGGCTGCCTGCTGACAGAGCACACCAGGCCTGCGTCTCAAGGGACCTACCGTCCAGCTGGTCAGCATCTGCCCACCGCCTGCTTATGGCCTCTGTCATCGCTTGTATGACATGCTTAGTGTGAGAGCTAAACAAAGGGCTGCGACACTGAGGTGTCATCATGGGGTTTGGAACTCCTGAGTTTCCACTGCCGTCTGATACCAGCAATTCTATTCTGAAAGAGCTAACTGTAGCACCCAATTTCCACCTCCTCTGGTGAGACTGGAACCTTGCCTAGCACACAGGCCTTACCCTGCACTCTAAACTGCTCCTGAGTAAGAAATAGGACCTTTGCACTTGAGGTCTGTCCGTTCTCATGCTGAAGCAGGCATGCCGGATGCGGAACCCAGGCCAATGCCAGATGATGAATGACACACACCCATAACCCTACCATGCAGGAGCTAGAGGCAGGAAGAGCAGCACAGGTTTAAAGTCATCCTTGGCTACAGAGTAAGTCTGAGACCAGCTTGGGATACATAAGACCCTTCATCCAAAAAGGGGAGCAGAAGTAATAGTCCTAAAACAAAGAAATGCCAATTAATCTGATCCCATCATCACACAGCAGCCACACACTGAATCATCACTTTCTAATCCATAAGCATGTATTAGGTGTCAGTAAGAAAAACAGGTTAGTGAAGGAGGGGTTGGGGGCCAGGCCCAGCAAGCAGCAAATCTTGGCAGCTCTGACCATGTGGCTCTGGCTTTAGCGTCAAGGATGCAAGAAAAGGGTTGCTGAATCTCCGTCAGCAGCTGAGGAAAGCCGTCACAGCCAGGCCAAGTGTCAAGGGGGGGTCCCTCAGAGAGGGAGAGAAGCTGTGAAAGTGAAGCCTGGATTTCCTTGCACACCCCAGGACATTGGAGATGCCAGAGCTATGGGATTCCTGCTAAGGAGAGCTGCTAACAGAGTGTGGAACCAGCCCGAGAGAGAGGAGTGTGTTGCAGCCAACGAAGCTGAGAGCAGCTGGAGACCTAAGCACATGAGACATGGAAAGCAGAGTTTGGAGCTGGCCTGCTGGGCTCTGGTCCTGCTTTGGTCCAGTATTTCCTCCCCATGCTTCCTTTTCTTCCTTTTGGACTGATATATGTATATAGTACAGAATGTACGGGGTCTGCCTTTTGATTCTGATCTTACAGGGCTACAGTTAGAAGATTGCCATGAGTCTCAGAAGAGCACCGAGACTGTCACAGACTGTGGGGACTTTAGAAGTCGGACTGAACGCATCTGCATTATGATGTGGCTACAGACCTATGGGGGCCAGAGAGTGGACTGCAGTGTGGATGATAACAGCCCCATAGGACTATAGATTTAAATGCTTGGTCACCAGGGAGTGGCAGTATTTGAAAGGATTAAGAGGTGTGGCCTTTTTGGAGAAAGTGTGTCACTGGGGTAGGCTTTGAGGTTACAAAAGCCCATGCTAATCTCAGAGTCTGTCTGTCTTTCTGTCTGTCTGTCTGTCTGTCTCTCTCTCTTTCTCTCTCTCACTCAGATCAGGAGGTAGCTCCCACCTTCTTCTTCTGTCTGTGTGCCATCATGCTCCCTGCCATGATAATGGACTAAATTTATGAAAATGTAAGCCAGAGCCAATTAAATACTTTCTTTCTTAACAGTTACCTTGGTCATGGTGTCTCTTCACAGTAATAGAACCCTAACTAACACAATGCTTAAGAATAATCAATCATGGGACACATTTCTAGCAGAAGGAAACATGACGCCTCACATAATCATCAGAGTATAAATGATGTTTAGTTTCAAGTCATAAATGCAGTTAAAATGAGTACTAAACATGAAAAACTAGTTTAACCCAATACTAGTGAGAATTCTTTAGAGTCCGGAAAGACAGAACAACTCCGTGGTTAGAACAGGGGCCTGAGCTGCAAGCATGCAGTCTTAGCTGCTCTGGAGGCTCAAGTAGGAAGATGACCTGAGCCAAGGAGTTCTCAGACCACATGTCAGAAGTGAGTGAGTCAGCAGACAGGGCAGCAAGCAGCAACAACACTAGATTGTGCTTGAAGAGCTGAGTAAGCTCACTGTAACTACAGCTCTAGTTCACTGTGGGAGGGCTTCTGGTTTAAACATGGCTCACAGGGCACTAACATTTTTTTAAAAAAGATTTATTAATTTACTATGTATACAGTATTCTGCGTGCATACCAAAGGTGGGCACCAGACAGACCTCTTTATGGATGGTTGTGAACCACCATGTGGTTGCTGGGAATTGAACTCAGCACCTTTGGAAGAACAGCCAGTGCTCTTAAACTTAGAGCCATCTCTCCAGCCCAGCACTGAAATTTTGATCTGTGAAACACCTTATGTCAACTGAATGGCACATTTTCTTAAGCACACTGTGTCATTTTATCCAATGTTAATGTTACTGCCACAAGCAAACTGCTTAGAAACGCACACTACAAAGACAGAACACACCATGCTAGGAAGCCTATGCCCAGTGCAGCAGTTCTGTGTTGCACCTGGATGTACTGTACTCAGCTACAGCTACACTTAGGTGCCAGGACAAACTGATGAACATTTAAGACCTCTCTGTGCCTGTCTGGTAAATAATCTAGGCTATAATACTCAACTTGCTAAGTTTAGCTCAAATGTTTACTTTCAAGGCTTTTACTGGGGATTTATACCCTGAGTATTATAGCTTGATTCACACTTAAAATTAAAAATTTAACGTAAGCAGGAGACTTACATTTTAATTTAAGAAGGCATACATTTAAAAAATATGATTGTGAGGTCATGGACTCTGAAGGCAAACCTAGAACCACCACTTTACTAACCTAGCATAGTCTCTAGCTACATTCTAAACATCTGTCCTTACACCCACAGGTAAGTGTAGTCTTCACCCATCAACAAGGAAACTTCTTTTTCCAAGAGACCAAGACCATTATAGAAAACCATACAGAATCAAAGTACAGAGTTGTGGAGCCCAGAGAACACTGTGGAGGAGAAAGTGGGATGATCGTTGGAGCTGGAGGACCAATGGTTTGCTGTAAGACCGTCTCTCCTAGGAATGTCAGAAGCTATACATTCACAGTCTAGCCAACACGGCTGCCCACACATGACTGAATACATAGGTATAGTAAAGCTGATAGGGGAAAGCCCAGGAAGCTTCACACCCACACAAAGAGCTATAGGCAACTGTAGGAATGCCAAGTGGGAGTCTTTCCCTTGGGAAGACCCCAGCAATTGGTTATCCAATACCAGATTGAACAGGTTGTATTTAAGAATATGTATGTATGTATGTATTATGTATGTATATATGCATGTATGTTTGCATGCATGTAACAACAATTAATGAAAAAAGAGGCTATGAATTAAAAATCGAGTAAGGAGGGTGTACAGGAGGGATGGGAGGAAGGAAAGGGGAAAATGGCTTAAATTATAATCTTCAAAATAAAGTATATTTTTGAGTGCTCACCACAGACGACAGAGACTACCATGACAGGACAATGAGCATCAATCCTGGCAATGCAGAGTGAGTGAGGGACTGAAGCTGCCCTCCCCGATTTCCCTCTTTTCAGACCCTGGTGTGAGTGTCTGCTTAGAGCAGGAAGGGATAGGCCATCTCTCCAGCCCCAACATAGATTTTTAACATTCTACAAACACCTAAAACATGTACTATCTAATTTTGTGCCTCAGAGTTTGATACAAACCATAAGGACTAGTTTACCAATTTAATTATTTTTAGGAACAGGGTTTCTCTATATAGTCCTGGCTGTCCTGGAACTGGCTCTGTAGATCCTGTCTGCTTCTGTAGATCACAAGTGCCAGGACACATCTCTAGTTATGTCTAACTCCTTGATTGGTCTTGGACTGAGAGAGCCATCAAAAGCTGTTAATATGTTCCCATGTCTCATGGCATATCCTGTAATTTCTGATTATGAAAACTTCCACTCACACTTAGGAGACACAGTTTAATTGTCTTGATTCCAGTCAACTTGACACAAGCAAGAATTATCAAAGAGGAAGGAGCCGCAGTTGAGGAAATTCCTCCGTGAGATGCAGCTGTAAGGCATTTTCTCAATTAGTGACCAATGAGGGAGGGCCCAGCACATTGTGGTGGGGCCATCCCTGGCCTGGTGGTCCTGGGTTCTATAGAAAGCAGGCTATGCAAGCTATGGGGAGCAAGCCAGTAAGCACTGCCCCTCCATGGCCTCTGCATCAGCTCCTGCCTCCAGGTTCCTGCCCTGTTTGAGTTCCTGTTCTGACTTCCTCCAGTTGGATTATGGTATGGAAGTGTAAATCAAATAAACCCTTTCCTCTCCAACTTGGTTTTTGGTCATGTGTTTCACTGCAGCAATAGAAACCCTAATGAAGACAAGTTGCTACCAGCATAGTGGGGCGTTGCTGTGACTGTGCTGACTGTGCTGTGGATGGACTCTGTGATAGACAAGCCATTGAGTTCTGACACCTCAGTGGGCTGTTCTTGGGAGCTTAGAAGATAAGAATGTGCGAGCAGTGCAGAAGATGGAGGCCTGGCTTGTGACGTTTCAGAGGGAAGTTTAAAGACTCTATCAGGGCCATTTTGGCTTAAGATTCTGTGGTTCTGGTTAGCGGGGGCTGAAGTGATTATCAAGATACCAGAAGTACTAACGTGAAACCTGTATGTTACTGGGACAATAGATGTTGGTTAGCTGGAGCTGAGAAATTAGCTGTGATTAAGGAGAGACCAGCACCACTGAGGTGAAACCTTCTGGGAAGTGTTTCCTGAGAGCACAGAGAAGCTGTGTTCCGGAGGCAGCCAAGGCTGGACCTCGTGCTGGCAGCTGGCCTTGGTGGTGCTGGTTTTGAAGGCATGGAGGAGCTGTGGAGGGCAGTGTAAGCTTGACTGTGGTGAAGGCCTGCCAATGGGCCAGCATCCTATCCACCCGAGGCAATTAGGTAAGTTTCCCTTTTGGTCGGTGTAAAATAAATGCTTCCCTGAGTTGGAGGAAGGGACGACTGAGTCTGCGGCACCCCTGTGGTACTCTTGAAGGCGGAGGTACTTCCAGCCAGGGTCTTTAAGGCTATGGCTGGCGCTCTCCTCAGGCCCTGCTGGGCTACCGTGTCCTTCCTGCCCTCTTCTCTCACCTTCACTTTGGTGCTGTCTGTAAATCCCACAGCTCCTCTAGGCCACCCAGCCTTTTGTGACTCCATTCCAAAGCCCTTTCCTGAAGAACTCTGTTTTCTTCCTCACCTTCCAGCCTCTGTGAAAGCCCTGGTGTCTTCAGCTTAGTCAGGCTAAGCTCCTGATGCTCACGGAGTGTGGTGACCACCCACTGAACGGCTTGGTTCTTATTTGGTCCTTGCGGAGTCCCGGAGATGCTCACTACAGGCTGCAGTGACATCACCATGGGAACGATGTCCTTCATACTCTCATTTCTGCTTGGGATGCCTTAGAAAACCTCCAGCCTCTACAATTGGCATCTGACCTGAAGGGCCCTAATCAACCCAAATGGCCATGCAATGGCACTCTAGATCACAGTATTACCAGGACCTTTACAACTACTGTGAGTGATCAGGAAAAGAAAAGAGATTCTCTACATCCAAGCTTCCTCTTGTCTCTGCTCCAAGCCTTCTCTCTGTACTTCCTGTTCTCTTGACTTCCTGCTCCTTCTAGCTATGGAGTCAAACATGACGATTCTTCCACTACTTTCAGTCCAGCTAATGAGCCTCCCTGCTAGTGACCCAAACCCACAGCGCCCTCTCCTTTCCCAGCCCCTCTGGTTTCCCTTTCTCCCTCCTCACTGAAAGGTTACCCGAGGCCACTGTCACTGGCAGCCACTTTGAGCCCACCTGCAACCCCAGTCACCCTGCCCCTGCCCTGGCTCTGTCATGAGACCTCCTCTGTCTCCTTCTACTTGGCCTACGCCAGCCACAGTTCTTCCAGTGTGGGAGCTTGTCAGGGCACACACTCCTTCTCATTAACTGAACCTTCTCAAATAGAAAAAAAGACTGGGGCCCTATACTGCCAATTCTTCCACTTTTATTAATGAATTCCAGTATACTACCCATTCTTATAACCTTAATTCCCATGATGCTTATATGATTCTTGCCAACAGTCTTCTCCCAGAAGAGCGCAGGCGAGTCTGGGACCAGGCTAGGCCCCACAGATGAAACCCATCAGACCGATGACACCTACCCAACTGGGGCTAAAGCAGTCCCCGACCAGGACCCTGAATGGGGTTATAATGCCACAGGGGCATCTGAGCTGAGAATCAATTTATAGCTTGCCTCCTAGCTGGGCTCCGCAAGGATGCCTGTAAGATGGTAAATTAGGAAAATATCCAAGAGGTTATCCAGGATAAATATGAAAATGCCTTACAAAGGCCTGCTTCAATATACCGTTTTAGATCCCGAGGGCCTAGATGGAAAACAGTCCTATGAGCTACTTTTTATGCCAGTGGTTCCCTGATATGAGAGCCAAACTTAAATGTATATAGAGAGGACCCCTGACTCCCCAGGTGAAAGTCTTAGCGGTAGCCTTAAAGGTGTACCATGGGAGAGATGAAAAAATCCCAAAACCAACATAGATGTCCTCTGAGAGACTCCACCAGCGGGGGATCGGGACAGACGCTGGGACCCTCCGCTGGACTCCAGGTGAGAGTGGTATGGAAGAATCGGGGATGGAAGGACCCAGAGGGGTCAGGAGTCCTACAAGGAGAATATCAAGGCCTGCAGATCTGGGCCCAGGGGAGCCTGCACAAACTGTTGCACCAACTAACAAAAATGCATGCAGTAAACCTAGACCCATGTTCAGATGTAGCCAATAGACAGCTCATTCTCCACGGTTGTGGGGAGAGCAGGGACTGTCTCTGACATGAACTCTGGTGCCCATGATTTGATCTCTTCCTCTTGGTGTGGAGGCCTGGCAGGCACACAGAGGAAGGGGCTGCAGGCTATACCAATGAGACCTGATAGGCTATGGTCATATGGTGGGGGAAGAGGTCCCCTTCTGTCAGAGGTCTAAGGGAGGGGAATAGGGTGGAAGAGAGAAGGAGGGTGTGAATGGGAAGATACAAGGGAGGGGAAACCAATTGGGGTGTAATCTGAATAAATTATAATAAATTAAAATAAAAAAAAAAGAAACTGAAAAAAAAAAAAAGTCAGAATACCTTAACCTTAAAACAAAACAAAACAAAACAAAACAAAACAAAACAAAACAAAACAACCCAAACCAAAAATACCTAATGATGGCTAAGGCCTCTCAGCTTCCCAAAACAAAAGCCCAGGCTCCCTGGCCTCCCAAAGCCCAAGAACCTCCACGCTCCTCTTTCAATGTGGCCAGGAGGGTCACTGGGCCCAGGCCTGTCTGAATCCACCTGTCCCAAGGTGCCATCTAGAAGGGCACTGGGCTATTGCCTGCCCTTGGTTCCCTCAAGGCATGGGGACATCAAACCTAGATTGCCCTTTAGCCAACCTCCTAGCTCTGGCCATGGACAACTGAATGGGCCTGCCTCCCTTGGCCTGACATGACCCTGCCATCTGACAGGAGCCTCCCTTGGCCTGACACTGCCATCTGACAGAAGCCTCCCTTGGCCTGACACTGCCATCTGACAGGAGCCTCCCTTGGCCTGACACTGCCATCTGACAGGAGCCTCCGGTGGTCATCACAGTATCAGGGTGATCTACCTCCTTCCTTCTGGAACTGGGGCCACCTGCTCAGTCTTGACAAAGCTCTGGGGACCCACCTCTCCTCCTTCCTCTACTGCCAAGTCGGGGCACAGCCTTATTAGACTCACCAAACCCCATCACCTGGCTGTATATTTAGGGGTATCTCCTTACGCATTCCTCCTAGTGGTACCAAGCGGCCCTGTCCCCTGTTAGGAAGGGACCTCCTAGCCAAAATGGGAGCCTCTATTTCCTTTGCTCTCCATAGCCCCTTCACCCCACGCTCGCCAGTCGTTCCCCTCCCCCAAACTATGGCAGATGTTTTCCCTTACCAGCGTCTCAGGTAGATGCCCACTCAGGGAAGGGACACCCAAAACCCCTCTATAGCAAACATCACCCCTCATCTTCAATTATAAACCCCTGACCTTAAGAATCTTCTGTACCCCCATCTTCCCCTTTAAACACTTCCACACTTGCAATTTAAAAACCCAATGGACACTCAGGGAGACCAGTCTGGTCTACAGAGCAAGTCCAGGACAGCCAAGGCTACACAGAGAAACTCTGTCTTGGAAAAATAAAAATAAAAAAAACCAAACAACCCCCCCCCCCCCCCATCCAATCAACCAACCACCACCACCAACTACAACAAACCCCCCCTAAACCAAAACCAAAACCAACCCAAACCCAACCAACCAACCAACCAACCAACCAACAACCAACTCCCACAAGCAAATGGAACCTACCAGTTGGTTCAAGATCTCCAGGTCTCCGGCTTATCGATGCAGTAGTAGTTCCCTTCACCCATAGTAACGAAAACCTATCCTCTCCTCTCCACCATCCCTCAGAGACCCTCCCAATTCTCTGTCCTAGACCTCAAGGACACCTTCTTTTCTATTCCTCTGGACTCCCACCCCGTCACAAAATATCTTTGCCTTTACCTGAACTGACCGGGAGTATGGAACTTCTCTGCCTTTTCTAAATCCTGCTAAGTGAACCCTGCTTATCTAGATTTCTTCAACAACAGATCCAAACGATTTCTAATCAGACTTTTGATCAGTTGTTTTTGCAGGATTACCAGCCCCATGCTACTGAGCTGGAGCCTGCAGCACTCAATTAGAGCCTGACAGCTGGGATCAGACTTGCTTCAAGGACCCTCAGCACCCAGATCATCAGGAAACAGTCTAGTGCTAATATAGCCCTTTCTAACCCCCCTACTGTTTATTGATAATTAACAAAAGGGAGTGTGTGGGATAAAAGGGCAAAGAAAATCCACCAATCCCTGAGCTTGCCCAAGTTCAGGAATTGAAATCCCACCAATCCTCACCTGGAAAGGCCTACCTTAGAAGGCCCCACCCCCGCCAAGTCCTATGTGAGCCTCTCTTCTGCTTTCTCCCTGCTGCTTTTCACCCCAGCAGAGCTTTCTCCTCCCAACACATCTCTGCTGTGAGGTCTGTAGTGTGGCGTGACTGTGTGGTGCTCCTTGGCTCCTGGCTGCCAGGGCACCTTTCAGAGCAGAGCTGTCACACTTCTGCTGGGAAACCTTCCCCTGCAGCAGCTGGAGCCGAGCCCTGACACCACTGTAGGGGAAGCCTTTCCCTTCAGAACGGCAGCACTTACAGTTATTATTTTTAAATAAAAGAAACTGGGTAGATGGCCATTGTAATCTAGGTTTCAATAAACAGCACACTATTGTAACAACAAAAACTAAACTATAAAGTAACTTAAGCCATTTATTACTGAGTTCAATTGCAGCATTAATTAAAATTGTTAATATTTATGTTAATTAATATTAAGTGTCTGAATGAGCTATTTTGTGCAGGTCCCCATAGAGGCCAGAGGGCATGAGAGCCCTGGTAACAGGGGCTACAACAGCTGTTAACTGTCTGTCATGTGTGTGCTGGGAACTGAACTCAGGTCCACTGCAAGAGCAACAGGTACTTTTAGCTACTGAGCCATCTCTCTAGCCCCAACTGTAGTGTTTTTTAAGCTTTAAGGAGTTTATCTATTTAGAATGCTCACTTCACTTTTCACCCTGGTTTCCCATCTGATTCTGCACTGGAGAGTTGATGCTGTCTCCCTGAACAGTCAGAATGTTTGCAGCTCAGATATACTGATAAGAGGCCGTACCTTTACGAGTTGTTCCTGTTTACGCTCCAATTCTCGGATCTCTTGGTTGAGGATGACTGCTACGTGCTGTGGTTGGCTCCGACATTTCCCACAGATGCCATGCTGAGTTAGGTCATCGCACACAGGGCAGTGTAAAGTAGTGAAATACTGTGAGATGGTGCCTTTCCGCCCTTCAAGTTCACTCCTGGAGGAGCTGGTAGCTTTCTGGATCTGTAACACCACAAATTCAGAAATAAGTTTGAGTGATCTTCACAGCAAAGCAGCTAGTCATCTAATTATAGTTTTTTCTTTCTTTCTCTCAATAAATGCTGAAAACTACTGTTTTAGATACCAGAGAACAGAAGCCACCAAAGTCTTCTCAAGATGTATATGGACCTTACATTTTGAGAAGATTTTATTTTACATGTATGAATGTTTTGCCTGCCTGGGTGTATGTGTAACACATGTGAAACATGTGAGGCCACAGTTTCTTGTGAGCCACCATGTGTGGTGAGAATTGAACTTCGGTCCTTTGTATGAGCAAAAAGTGCTCTTCACCACTGAACTATCTGTCCAGTCCCTGGACTTAGATATCACTGTCATCGGATATCTTGCTTTGTTAGGCCGTAGCGTGTAAAGTTCCAATGAAAGTAAGCTCAGAGCATTCCAAACTCAGCCGGATGCCTGTTGCCCAGGAGTTCTTCAGCTGGCATTAACCTTTGTTTCTGAGATCTGGTACTATTTTTATACTGGAATAATATATTCTATTCTTGGGGGTCTTGTGCTGTTGTCTAAAAACCACTTTGTATAAATATTAAGGAATAAGGTATCGTAGAAATGTCATTGACTTAGAATTCTTGCTGGTCATGTAATTAAAAAAAAAAAAATCTGACTATCCTGGCTTCTAATCAGGATATAACATTTTGTATGTCGGCCAGCACAAATTCTCTGAAGTACAGTTTTAGCCTTAGTTTCTTACCTTATATTTCTCCTTCTTCTTAAAAATACAATTGAAGTAACAAGTTTTATCAGTCTGGCTGAATACCATGGGTCATGGCAAATGACTGAGTACGTCTGGAGTAAACTCTCACAAACAGTTACGGAATGAATCTCTTTTAGAAAAATAGGCCCCAGACGCCCCTAATGAAAAAGTGAACTAAGCAAGAAGAGTTCAAGCAGAGCTCTGTGCTCTGCCTCTTCACTGGGCACCTCTAGGACACGGTACTTTCCGATTAGCTCTTCCAGCTGGTGTCTCCAGGGTTACGCCTATGTATCTCATGTACTCTTTGAGACAGGATCTTGCTATGTAGCTGAGACTGACTGACCTCACGTTCATCCTTTTCCCTCTCCAGCTCCAGTGCTGGAATTAAAGGTGTGTGCCACCACCTGGCTTAAATCCTATGCATTTTCTATGTGTGTATATGTGCCTGTGTATAGCATGTGGTGCTCACAGGTCAATTTCTAGGGTTTACTTCTATTGCCTTCCACTTGCCCCCTGAGACAGAGTCTCTTACTAAGTTTGGAGTGCACTGACTGGCTAGACAGGCTGGTTATGCAGCTACTGGAACCCTCTTGTTTCTCCTTCCCAGTGCAGGGCTTAGAGCACATGTCGCTATGTCAGCCTTTTCACATGAGTGCTAGAGCCTGAACTCAGGTCACTGTGCTAGCAGCAGCAAGCACTGTACTGTACTAAGTCATGGCCTCAGCCCCCCATGCATTTCTTAGATGTCCTCTTTGAAAGGCCGGGAGAGACTTCGTGATGGTGAAGAACACTTGCTGCTCTTTTAGAGGACCCTGGTTCAGTTCCCAGCACAAACACGGCAGTCCACAAACATCTGCACCTACCTCCAGTTTCAGGGTATCTGACACCCACTTCTGACTTCCACTGGTACCAGGCACATTCATGTGTATATACATCCATGTAAGCAAAAGTACTTATAAGGTAAAATAAACAAATCTTTAAAAAATCCCTACCCGTTTTGAAGTAATTTTGTAATTAATTTATTTTCCACTAGCTGGTTTATTCAGTTATCTTGTGGCCACTTACCACTGAAACTCTTAGGGACTCTTTTTAATGTTTCTATAAGTTTGGGAAACTGGACAGAAGCTAAGAAGGTGCATATAGATATTCACAGCTTCTCTTTTAGGAAACCTAAAGAACATGGGATCCTTGTAAGTTTGGTTAATGGAGGACAATTTCTCATAGCACAGAAATAAAATTTAATTTGAAGTGAAGTATTTTTAGGACATGTATTACTTAGGAAACTTACCCTTGGTAATTCCTGATACCAGCTGAAGACATCAATACCAATAAGAGAGAAGATTCTTGCCAGGGGTGGAAGAATTTGTTTGGTGATATAGTAAGTGGCATTTAGTCTCAGAGTCGGATCCTGCAAGACTTCTGCTGGGCGCCTTATCAGCTGGATGAGGGGTAGTCCAGGGGTCCCATAAATAATGACATATGGCACGCGTTCTCCGACCCGAGGCTCAGAGCGGCGGTCATAAGTAAGCATTTTCCTGTTCAAATCCAAATGAAGTACACAGTCACAGGAGGCACTTTCCCAGAAAACTCTTCAGAATTAAGCCTGAAACCATGAGCAATCTACAGGGCTACCTTCAAATTAGATTGTTGTTCCTTTGAGAATTATATACACTCAAGTAGACAGCGCTATAGTAGTATGAAACTTCCTCACTATAGAACTGTTACCTGCATGGTCTGACTGAAATTTAACTAAACAATCTGACTGCAGAATGACATGTAAATGCTTTGGCAGGTCAAAACTGAAGGCCACCGAGTGATTCTGCTGGGGAAGAAACAAACGTAATCAGACACAGGAGTTTTACTGCATTTAGTTTCCTAAGAAAGCTGGAAGAGGGGATCTTACAAAGCACAGGGGGCAGTTTAGTTTTCAGCGAGGTGAATGTGGGAAAGTGAAGAAAGCCCCGCATCCATCTACAGCTGGCAGGCAGATGCCCTCTGCACTGTGGGGGTTGTGTGGGCTTCATTACCTTGTGAGTTCAAGAGCTGGAACACAAGCTCCAGGCCTGTAAGAAAAACTTCCTCTGTACTCCTTGGCAAAGATAAAATCTTGTATGCTGGCCTTTCCTTCCACGAGTTTCATACATTGTCGCTGTACATACTGTTTAATTAGACTTATATCTCTTGTTTCAAACAGCAGCTTTAGAGAACGCTCAAGTATCTTCAAATAAAAAGATGCAGAAAAGATAAAATAGCTCCCAATATATTTCAGACAGACAGACAGACAGACACACACACACACACACACACACACACACACACACACACACACACACGATCTTGTGACTAGATAATAAAAATGACTAGACACTGGAAGTATTTGAGACTTTATATAGCTTGCTATTTCTAAGAGTATCACATAGTTTGAGAAAATTTTATTGGAATGATATTCAGATGAAACATTTTCTATGTGATGAAAAATTTTTTCTTAAAAAGTCAAAGCACTTGGAGAATAAAAACAGGACCAAATGTTATGTCCTGAAAGAACCCAATTTAGCTAAAGAAAAGATAATGAGAAGTTTAAATATCACCAATGAGTCAAATAAACTTTAAAAAATCAGCCTTCCTCTTCTCTCTACTCTCTTCTCCCTCCCTCCTTCCCTTCCCCTCCCCTCTCTCTTTCCAAGACAGGGTTTCTCTGTGTAGCCTTGGCTGTCCTGGATTCTCTGTGTAGAACTCCCAGAGATCTGCCTGCCTCTGCCTCCCTGGGTGCTGGAATTACAGGTGTGCATCTAAGTGCCCGGCTGCCTTTTGTCTTTTTTATTGTTCTGTCAAGTGACGGAATTTTCCATGCTGCAAGTCTGATATGACATGATCCAGCATGCAGTGGACTGATGTGGAGATGAATTCAGTTTCTTGGGAGGTGATGGTCGTTTCTCATCTCCATCCTGCTCCCTACTATTGGGGGCTGTTATATTAGAAGCTATCCTAGCCCCGAAGGCAACAGGCAGGAAACATAAGTTTCATACAGCAGAGGTGTGGGAAGAAGTCAGAAACTAAGCACTAAGTAGAATAGTTTCCAACTAAAAATAAAATTCTCAAAATCGACGCTTCTTCCTGAAGCCCGTGTAATTATGTGAGACACAGCTCCTTCAGCCAGAGGTACATTTAAGGATAGGTACATCGTGCCAGATGCTCCAGCTACGTATTTCTTACTGTTGAAAACAACAACCACAGAACTTACCTTAGAAACAGCAGGGCAAGAATCTCTTCTGACTGTTTCTATTCCTTTTGCATCAAATACTGGGTCCTTTTGATCCAGTGTTTCATACATATAACCTACATATCTCTTTTTTGTTTGTAAAACACAGGGCAAATATACCTGTAATAAAATCGACAAGATGATTTTCAGTAACCACTTTCCCCAACTATACTAATTTTCTGTTATTGTTCTCTGTATTCAGATGTTGTTATAAAATATTTAAACATTCCTGAGGATGCAATGAGTTCCTGTCTGAAACTTGGAATGAGAAAGCACACGGAATGAATTGCTTATTTCTAAACCATGTACTCCTTTTACGGCACTAACTTACTTCTATTTCAAAAGCCACCAATCCTTTATACCCACATACAGCACAGAGCTAAAGCTGTAAGAATGAACAGTGAGAAGTTCCTATAGGCACACCTTAACTGGCTTCCTCCGTATACACACAACTCTCCCAAACTGAGAGCTTACGTAAAACTAAAGAACTTTCTGCACGGAGGAACAGACTGCTGGCTGAGTGAGGCGTGTAAATTCCATGTGATTATTAACACTCGACTTCCCTTACCTTTTCAAACTTCAGTTTCACTGGCTTAGGATTAGTAGCAGTGACAGCTTCAGCAATTTCTTGACCAATCTTAAAAGACTGCTCCTTAGTGGCTCCTTTCAGTAGCACAAACATACTAAGAGATTAAAAATAGAGCAGGTGATGCGGAAGCCATCATAAGAACAGATTTCATCAAGAGCTACTTCCTGACTAACAAAGTGGCTCCTTCTCCCTTACTGTCCCTTCTGAAGTCGCTTCCTACCACAGCTTCCCACACAGCTACGCCGTTCCCCTTGGATACTTATGGTATGCCTTGTTACAGGGCTGAGAAGCTCGGCTTCAACTAAAACTCAGACACTGAATCCAGAAGGGTCCTACCATCATCCCTGGGTATTTAAGGTTGCATACGGCACACAGTTAAGTCAATCAAAACAAAACAAACTCAAAACATAGTCTTTTATAACTGTACTCCTGCCCCAGGATTAACACATGATTGGGATCTGTTACTACAGATTAGTTTTGTTTTTTCAAGAATTTTGTATAAATAGAACTATACCATACATACATACTTGTGTCTGGCTTCTTTCACTCTGGATACCTGAGAGTCATCTATAATGTTGATATAGCTAGATCCTTTTCATGATTGGATATTTCACTGGATATATCATAATTTTTCTATCTATTCATTTGACTATAATGAATAAAGTTCCAAAAAGATTTCTATACCTGTTTTTGCATGGACATCCTTTTTCCTTTTCTTAGGTAAACATAAGAAATAGGATTGGTGGCATTTATGCTAAGGGTATGTTTAATAAGTGATCATCAAATTTATTATTATGAAAGGTTATTATTTTTAAGTTTTTTTAGTTGCAATGATGAATACAAGCATTTTAGAACAAGATGTACATATACATGTATTTAGGAACAAGTACAATTAAGCTATGGTGACAAAAACCAGAGATGTGGCTGCATGGGAGGCTCATGGGGGACAGAGAGATTGACTGCAGAAGGAAACGAGAGACTCTTTACAGCAATGGAGATGTTCTGTAACTTGACTGAAGTGGTGGCTGGTTACTCAGGCCCAAATGTTTTTATATAAAGTATATGCTGTGCACTTTTGTTAAGACCATATTTGAATAACACTGATAAAATCGTGTGTGTATGTGTGTGTGTGTGTGTGTGTTATCAAAACACATAACATTCGTTCCTTTACCAGATGGCCACGTGACCACAGCACACTACACACACTTCTGGAATAGCACTCACCTCTATGTTCTCTAATTTTCTCCCCCATCTGTCTCCTAGAGTGATCACTCTTCAGGACCAGACACAAGAAAGCACATACTGTATAATTCCGTTTATATAAAATACTTGAAAAAATAAAACTAATCTACAGTAATAGAAAGTGAGTCATGTTAACCCTTGGGTCAGGAGTACAAAACCTACAGAGACGTGGTTTGTGCATGTACACACACACTGCCTAATAGTATTAGTGGGCTTGCTGTTGGGTACACTGTTACAGCTGATTTGATTTGGAGCTATGCTTCAATGTACTGTGACATTGTGGTCACAGTACTGAGATGACTAGTCTAAAAAGGTGTCTTTGTTGTCATCATTGCTCTGAGATGCCTTGTATGTAGTCATGCCTGGCCTGGAGCTCACTATGTAACCCACATGAGCTGGAACCTGGGTTAATCCTCTGCCTCTCCAGTCCTAGGAGCACAGGTGTGCCACACTTGGTGACTGTCTTACGTCAGACTCTTACCATCGCCATACTTCTAACGCACTTAAGTAACGTTCACCTTTGAGTTGAGAAGTTCAAGTACACACTTAGAATAGTGATTAGTATACATTCTAGGGAGGAGATGGGGATATGAGTGCTGTCCAGGAGGCTTTTCTGATGGTCTGACGAATTTCCCAAGAGATTCTGATTTTACTTCCCTAACCAGGAAGTGTCTATGTTCTTACTGGAAGTCCTTCTCTGTACCACCTAAGAGCTGCCATTGTTAAGTGGCTCTAGTCATTGACTGAAGCAGCTAATATCCCATTGGATGGAATACACATGAATGAGAACCATTACCTCATGAAACAATGGTTTGAACCACTATTACATTTAGTGTGCTATTAATAGAGACCGCTTTAGTGGTCAAACAGCTTCCTGAGTCCTTCTGATATCCTGGTAACTGATCCTCAGCAGATGGGACCCAAGATTCTTCATGAATCATGATCCTTGAAACTGAGAGAGGCAGTGGTCACTCATCATCCGGCTGATGGGGTAGTTGAGTCAGAGAAGTCGAGAAACTTAAGGCTGGCCGTGTTAACCAGCTAGGCCTGGCCACACAGATTTCAGATCTCTTCTTCACTCTGCCAAGTGTTACCTATTATTTCTAAGGCAGTTTTTTTTCAAAAAAAATTTTTTTTTTCCGAGACAGGGTTTCTCTGTGTAGCCTTGGCTGTGCTGGACTTGCTTTGTAGACCAGGCTGGCCTCAAACTCAGCAATCCGCCTGCCTCTGCCTCCCGAGTGCTGGGATTAAAGGCGTGCGCCACCATGCCCAGCTTTTTCAACCTTTTATCATAATTATCCTCCCAATGAAAAAAATTAGACTTAATTTAAATGAAAGTAATTATTGAAAGACACGTATTTTGGGATTTTTTTTTGTATTTCTAATAACTTATTTGTACTGGGCTGGAGTACTACTGTTCTTGTTAGAATGCGTATTCTAGATGTATTGTCCTTACATAGATCAAGTAATGAATGATGATCAAAGTGATAATGTCCACACAGTTCACTGATTAGAATCTCCTGTGAAATATGATATATACAGAAAATACCTGCTGGGAATCAAAACATGGAGTTCACATTTACGTCTCAGTTGCTGACTAGCTGGTGACAATTTTTTACCTAAGGGTGTGAACTTCCAAAAGCATATAGCCCTGACCTCTGCTCTGAGAGCCTGTCTCCTTTCTTGCTATGGTAGCAGCCAGCAAACCCAAGAGACGTCCCTGTCTTTGCCCATCCTAGTGCTGGCGTTACCCACATGTCCATCTTTAGTTTTAATGTGGGTAGTGCGAATCCAAATCCTGGTCCTCATGGTCATACAGTAGATGTTCTTTCCACTCTGGGCCATCTCCCTGGCCTGCAGTTGTCGTCTACAACCACCACCACCGCCTCCACCATCACCACCACCACCACCACACCACCACACCACCATCACTGCCACACCACCGCCATACCACCATTACTGCCACACCACCACCACTACTACCACACCACCGCCACACCACCACCGCCGCCACACCACCACCGCTGCCACACCACCATCACCGCCACACCACCATCACCGCCACACCACCACTGCCGCCACACCACCATCACCGCCACACCACCACCACCGCCACACCACCACCACCGCCACACCA
>OU015750.1:70215226-70263053 GCA_907169655.1 Acomys percivali
ACACCACCACCACCGCCACACCACCACCACCGCCACACCACCACCACACCACCATCACCACCAGCAGCACCACCACTGCCACACCACCGCCACCACCACACCGCCGCCACAACTACTGTTACTTCTGCTGTCACTACTACTTTCTTAAGGGACTTAAATACAGAGACTCAGAAGTATCCAGCCAAAAGATCATAAGGATGAGAAGACTGATGTAGGAGTATACATTTACAAGGGTTTCCCCTAAGCTATTTTAAACACCAAAAAGAAAATGTGAATAAATGTAAACAAAACAAAAATGAACAAGAAAAAAAGAACCCGTCCCAAGCCCCAATTACAAACCTCCAAGTCCATTACCTGTCAGTATCACCATAGACAACCCTAGCACCCCATTTCTTGGTGTCATTCACTAGCTTAATTGCGCGCTCCAAGGTCTCTCTGGCTTTGTGAACAATACTATCGCCAACCTGTTGGTATAAATACATTGGAAAGGATTCAACATAGCTCAGTAAGCCAACAGCTTTAGTAATACTAAAACTTTAATGATGGCATATTTCTAGAAATGAAATAATATAAAACAAAATACCAATGTCATCACAAAGTTAAAAATTGAATTTAAAAGAATTAATGACTATAGACTTGCCTTTGAATATATCAGGAAGTACTAAAATGGATTGTACAGTTTTACAAGGTACACAGGTACATTTGATTCTTGGAAGAATAAGCATTGTTTATTCAAAGGCCATCTTTTTTTTTTTTTTTCTTTTTTTGAGGCAGGGTTTCTCTGTGTAAGAGCCCTTGCTGTCCTGGAAGTCTCTCTATAGGCCAAGCTGATCTCAAAATCACAGAGATCTGTCTGCCTCTGCCTCTGGAGTGCTGGTATTACAGGTATGTGCCTGGCTTTTGCTTTTCAAAAAGTTTCTGTCATTTATGATAATGTACTTAAGTACTGAAATTAAATCTCTGATTAATTATACATAATGCTTGGAAAAACTAAGTAAAAATTGTACATTATTGTATAACAGAAAAATACTAATAGTGTTCAATTTAAAACAAGTAGGTACATAAATATGCCCACAGGGTTCTCTCAGTGTGACCAGTGGAGTTTCAGTAAGGCTCATGGTGCATGCTGATAGGAGATACTAGGCCTTAAACAATGTAAGACACATCTTCATTAGATCATGTAGTTTGGTAAACTAAGGAGACTATATAATTTAAACATGTATTTTGGGAATTTTTTTGCACTTCTAATAACTTATTTGTATTGGTATTATATTTATTAAACTAATTTATTATTTATATTTATTGAGGTTTAAAAGATAGAAGACTGCCATGCAAACTAATTGATTATTCCCTTTGCAATTTTAAAATAAAACCACACATTTTTGTCTTTTTTGTAAATAACCAAACAACAGTAACAATGATACTTCCCTTTCTGTGGCAGTAGTTGAAGTAAACAAACTAAATCTAGGGTCGAGTAGTATTTAGAAAGCTGTCTAAAGCTGTACTGAGAAAAGGAATAGATAATAAAACTGGGAGCAAACATTAGGAGTCTTATTCAATTGTTTTCCGCCTTTTTTTGACACAAGGTCTCCCACGGAAGCTGCAGTTTGTGCACGTAGATGGTCAGTAAGCTCCTCCTGCACCGAGACCACATGTAACAGGCTGCTGGGTCCCTCATGTGACACAGTACGTGCTTTACTGACGAATCATCTCCCCAGACCAGGAGATGATTGTTCTTTAATGTAACATTTGGATAAGTCAACCTTACTATAATTAGGTCTCTATCGAAATATTAAAAGGAGCCAAGCGTGGTGCTGCACGCCTTCAATCCCAGCACTTGAGGCCAGCCTGGTCTACAGAGGGAGTTCCAGGACAGCCAAGGCTACACGGAGAAACTCTGTGTTGTAAAAACAAAACAGCACAACAACATTAAAAGGAATTATTTAGTAACAAAGTTACTGTAAACACTACTATAAGCTGGCACTGAAACCTCACGCTAATAAATTAAAAAATATAGAGAGAGCTTAAAATTATTATTGAAATAATAGAACAGAATTTTCTGAGAAAATTCACAAATACTCAGGAAGATGCATGTTTATAGACCCAATTTAAGAAAAGCTAGTATGTCACGGAAATGAAACTCTGAAGTCCAAAGTTTAAAAACAAAACAAAAACCACTTTAATTATCTCTTATTAAATGTGTTACCTCAATGCATGGCATTCTCCCAGAGAAATTAGCAGATGTATAGCCAAATGTGACGTTTGCTATCAGCTTTAGTCCCAGCTGACGTGCGTTTAGCATGCGTGACAGGGCTCTGTCTTGCTTGTAAGCTTTCATTGACTGCTTTACCATGAATCTGGTCTTCAAAATCTCCTCAAGCATCCTGGGAAGAACACCCTTTCGCACTGCGGGCTGTCACAAAGGAGAGAGAGAGGTGTATGAAGCCCTCCAGTCCTGTCTGCATGCACACAGGCGACTAAGACGGGAACAAGTACAGCAGTGGCCACTGTCCTAAACGGAAACATGCTACTAACAGATAGGCACAGGACGAGTAGCTGTCACACACAATCGTCACAGTTTACTTCTTTTGAAGAGTTTTTCCTCTACAAGGGTCCTGTGCTGTTTAAAAATCGAATGCAGCACTTCTGTGTGAGCTCCGGGAAGTCCAGGAGGCAGGATGTCAAGGAGTACATAGATACATACAGCAAATTCAGAGGCAAGTGCTGCTCAAACTTTGATTGACACCCCCATCCTTCCAGAAAGACATATGGGCCTGTATCACTCATAACCAACCTCAGTGTTTCAGGCTCTCACCCTAAGGACCCGACACAGTGCTCTGCATGGAACTCCATTATCTACCTTGGAAGAGTGATGAGCTGGGTTGACTCTGCTGACATTCAAACCTGCAGTTCCAGGGACTCTAGGTATCTCAAATCTGATGCTTAGAGCACTAAGCCATCCCCTCCGGCCTATATTTATTAGCAATCTGGAAGAGGGGATGAATAATGAGGTGATAACATTTGTTGTTGCCAAAAAAAATCATTTGTATTAATCAATATTAGGGAGGATTTATGAGAACTCGGGTAGGAATGAAAACCACAAAACAGTATTAACTGATGATTCACAGACACGTGCAAAATAATGCATGTCAAACTGAACAATTAAAAACTCACACTTCTGAATATTAAAAAAAATATTTTCATTGAGTTTTACATACTAGGTCAAAATGTAAATCAGGTTTTAAAAATGCTATTAAAGGGAGCTTAAGCAAATGACCCATACACATGACAAGGAAAACACAGTCTGGCCTCTAATTCATTTGGTGTACCCTTTGAAGCAGACTTAACTCTCCCTTTTTGTTCTATCACTTAAAAAACTAATCATTAGTGCACATTAGTTGTAACAACCTCTGTATTTTGTGCTATGTGGTCATTATTATGGGCCCTTCCTGCTCTCGCTAGCGCTCCCCTCCCTTTGCCTTCCCAAGTAGATCCTGCTGACGTTAAGGTCTCCTCCAAGCCTGCGCGATCATTTGTCTTTCTGCGTTTGGGTTATTTTACTTAATATGCTGACTTCCAGTTTCCATCCACTTCTCTGCAAATGACATGGTTTTATTCTTTGTTACGGTCAACTACTACTCTATTGCATGTATGCAGCACATTTTCTTCTTAATCCACTCATCTGTTGGTAAACAGGACGCATCCAGGCTGATTCTATGACTCAGCTGCTGTTAGCGGTGCAGCGGTGAATAGGTATGCATGTATCTCTTGTATACTGACTTACTTTCTGGTCTGCACCCAGAAGTGATGCCGCATTAGGCAGTGGTGGTGTTTGAGTTTGAAAGCGGCCTTCATAGAAGAGGGAGCCAGTTTCAGTTTAACATTTGGACAAGTACTTTTCCTATTGTTGAGGTGACTTTTTTCCTCCTTTGTCAGGAAGATGGCTTAGGTGCATACATTTATTTCTAGGTCCCCTATTTCATCCCACTGCTCTACATGCTGTTTTATGCTAATACTATACTGTTGTTATTTTGGCTTTGTAGTGTATTTGAAATTAGGTTTTGTGAGATCTCCCCTCCACTGTTACTCTTCTTGCTTAGGATTGGCTTTTATTACTTGATATCATTTGTATTCAGGTGGTTTTTTTCTTCAGTTTTGTAAAAGTCATTGCTATTTTCTTAGAGATTGCATTAAATATGTAGTTTACTTTTGATATTATGTCATTTTAACAATATTAATTCTCTCATAGAGTGAAGTTTCCTTGTCTTCTCATTCTTCTTTCTTTCTTCAGTGTTTTATAATTTTTGTTTTTTTAGATGGGGTCTTACAATGTAGTCCTTGCTGGCCTAGAACTTGCTTTACAGACCAGGACAGCCTGAATTGACAGAGATCGGCCCACCTCTGCCCCCTTAATGCTGGGGTTAAAGGGTGCATCACCATGCTTCATCACTGGTTTGTAATTTTTACTGGCAAGGCCTTCACTTCTGTGGTTAGGTTTATTCCCATGTTCTACCCCCCTTTTAAGAATAGGTTTCCTGATTATTTTTCTCAGTAAGGCATAATGTTTTAAGACGTAACATAAAAGAATCATGACCAAATATGCAGAAATGTTACTTGAAAATGAACTTTTCTACACAGGGGGAGACAAAACAAACCAAACAAACAAAAAACCGAAACAAACCAAAACAACAACAAAAACCAGCCCCCAAACTCTCCAATTTCTCTGACTTTATCTACATCAAAACTGGAAATATTCTATTCCAAAAATTTCTAAGAAAGGAATATACCATGAACTTACTAATTTTTTTCACATCTAAATTGTTAATTAAAGTTTAGTATTATCTCCTAATTGACAGAGAATGATGTTTTTGATAAGTACACCAGAATGAATTGGAGGGTTGCTGGGCTGTGCCTGTACCATCAAACATTGCTCATAACTGTAGTATACTTCAACTCACTGCTCGAGAAATAGAACAGAAATGAAGTTGGCGTTTGAGAGGTAATATAACCTCTGAAATCTTTTTTCTTTATTCAATTAGAAAGCTTTCTCCCATCTTTTTTTGAGGAGAAGCATACAGAGAATAATGGGACCTTGTTAGTTTGGATGTCTTCTTTAAGAATGTAATCATTAAATATATTAGAGTCTAAGATGGTATCAATTTAATTAGAAATAATGTAGAACATTTGTAGGATATATACGCTAAAACAATTAAAAAATTTGCAGATAACATCTTTTAACCATCAATTTGCTAGGTACGTCTGTCAGATTATAGCAGAATGTAGATGTTATAGATGTATATTCATTTCCTTCAATATGTCATTAGTTAAAAAATAGCAATAAAAATATTTTAAATCTAAATTCAACCAAAGCAAGATGATTATTTTTCTCCAAGATGATTTCTCAAAAGCTTTTGGTTTTGATTTTATGAGATCAAAGTCTTCAAGTAGTATGGCCTTATGTGCCAACAATACCTAAACCACTATTTGTTTTTTTAAAAGACAGTTGATTCCTTTCATTTACAGTAGAGTATTACCTTGACGAAAGCTATTCCATTGGGGGACACTGTGATGTCATGCCTAATTTGGTAAAGTAAATCTGGAGGTACTCTTAGAGAGGTACAGCCAAATTTGAACTCATCATACCTGTTAAGAAAGAAAATATTAAGCAGAGATTTTCTCAGATGATAGAATAGAACTTTTAGGCATCTTTCTAATTTCATCACAACTTCTTTTCCAGACATTTAAACATGAATTCATGTAGCTAGTAATATGCTTACTTGGTTCATTAATAAATATTCTTCATATATGCACAAAAGAAAGGAAGCATTTCTTTGCCTTTTTCTTTTTTTGAGACAGGGTTTCTCTGTGTAGCCCTGGCTGGCCTTGAACTTAGAGATATGCCTGCCTCTGCCTCCAGAGTGCTGGAATTAGAGGCAAGTACCACCACCACCACCACCAGGTGAAAGAAGCATTTCTTAATGGCAGTGCTTTACAGTTTATACTAAAAATACACTAACATACAAAATTTCAACTCAACATATAATCATGTTATATTAAGCTACCTAAGATAAGTAATTCTGACAAAGTTTCCACAAGTGTTCCCTGTGAAAGAGAGTACTGGACTAGATCACAATTCCTGGTCTCATGTACACATAATTGTTAAAAAGATGATTCTGTATTTCTTGTAATCCAAGAAAAAACATCCACTCCTTTGACAACTTAAAATGTTATTCTCATTGAACTTACACGAATTAACAAACTGTAAGAGTTAATTCCATCTTTTGAAACATCACAGCATGTTTCTAAGTCAAGAGGAAGTGACAGCTGGAATTAAAGCACTATTTTCAAAGCATTGCACTGGCAACTGAATTAATAACAATAATTCTCCTTCTAAAGACCACTGATATCCATGCAGAATAAACCAGCAAGATGTAAGGCTGATCTGTCTCATGAGCCATCCAGCCACAAAGCTGAATTAATCACATCACAATGCATGTCACATAGGATGCCACCTGCAGCAGTGGGTTAGCTGAGCTATAACCCAATTCATCTTCTTAAGGACAGTGCGAAGTACAGAGACAGATGAAGAAAGTCTATCATCTTAATGCATATAAGGCACAATGACATGACTATAAATGTATAAAGAAATCTTACTTTCCCAAATTCTCTATATGGCCAAGGCAAGTGGAAAAACAGTAGTTATATGCAATCACAATCGAAGGATATAGTGACTGGAAATCCAAAACAAGAACAGAGTTGCTATAGAAACGAGATTCAGGTTCCATAATGAGAGGAACACACTGTGGGGCTCTCATCTGGGATCTCTGCTGGACACTAGGTGTCACAGGAATATAGTTCATTGGTTTAGCAAGACGCAACATCATCGACTCCACACGGTACTGTAAAAAGAAAAGAAGGTTATTTAAATAAAAATATAGATGTCACTTGAGTATATGGTAATGTTTTGTAGATATCCCCCTTCAGATTGATCATATGGTTTTCTACATTACAGTAATTATTATTTAGTCAATTTCAAGGTATCATTAAAATTGATTTTCAAGTTCTTTATTTTTATGTTAATTTTATATAAAAATTATCCATTAGGACTTGGAAGATGCCAAACTTAAAAATCTAAAACATGAGTAGAATTGTCTTTCTTGTTTCCTATTGCTGAGGGGTGAGTCTAATAATACTCCAAGGTTCAAAATTACTGATAACAAACACAAAGTTTTAAAAATCCAATCATTTCAAACAGGTCCAAAATAAGTATCTCACTTATGAAGAACTTTAAAGTGTACAAGAAAAATTTCTACCTGTGAACCTCTTGTTAATACATGTAAAAACTGAATGCCGAAGAGTCTTGCCATTTCACTGGTTTTTCCAATTAGGTCCAGCTGTTCTAACATTTGGAGATTTCCACGGACACGGCTAACATAATGATCAACCATTTTCCATCTGTCAAGAAAGAATCCATGCATGAATACAGGTGAGGTGAGGTTACTCAGGGGGAGAGTCACAATATGTAACTTTAAATAAAGTATGTTAAGAAGTTGAATGCCAGAAATGTTCAAGGAATAAAACTTAGTAATAATACATCAAATTTAAGATAGTACTTATGATAAAGTATTATAAGGATAATTAGTTTGAAATTTTTCTTGATTTTAGCTAACCTACACACCTTGGCAAAAATGTATTTATCCTGGATAACATATAACTAGAGCTGACAAGACATGCATTTAGAGCACTGTACCATCCCTAAACAAATCATCAAAATATGTTTTTTTTAATGTTAAGTTGAATATAAATGTTACTTTTTCCTTGAACTCTATCACTGAGCTATAACCTAACTTCTCTGTAAAGAACTTGATGCCAAGTCTAGTCCTTGCTGTAGTTTTGCTTCACTTCCCTGAGGTTCCTCAAAAGGGAATGGAAGATTAGTAGAAACCATGAGAGAGACAGGGTGTGGACCTCGGTGGGTGGGGAAGTGACAGGAGCTGGGGAAGAGGAAAACCATAAGAATATATTGTATTTTTAAAAAATCTATTTTCAATAAAAATGTTTTCTCACACACGTGAGAGTTGCTTTTAAAGTCTGTATCTTTTTCATCTTTACCACCATTTAACCTTGTATTTTAATAAGCCAAAATGCACTCAATTTTAAACACTGGATAACTGCTTTTCTTTTTCCTTCTTCTAGAATATAAGTCCTATCAGGGTAGTGGTGCTTAGGAGACATCTGGAGCCTGGTGTCTGCCAGTGCCCCACACAGACCTGATCAAACAGAAGAAGGGCAGCTGCTGAGAAAGGGGCAGGACACTTCCCTTCACAGATGCTGAGCAGAGGAGCTCGGCTGCGAAGACGCAGGGGTCGCTGTTTGCCTCTGGAGACAGGCAGGAAACCTGTCTGGACCCAGAAACTAGTAGTTACACAAAGCAGATGGTTTTTCCACTGTGCTGAGAATAAGAATGCTGAGAAAGCTCATCGCTGTGCCCTAGAAAGCAGGAACTTCCAAAGACCAAGGCTGGACCAGGCATGAATCCACTCTACACTCAGAGTAACAATGACATGGGTGTGGCTCTACACAACAGAACCCCACCCGTAGGAGACTGAAGGAGGAGAGTGCCAAGTCTGAGGTCACTGTGGTCTACATTAGAGTCCAGGGTTACCCTAAGCTATGTACAGAGATCCTGTCTTTAAAAAGAATGAAAATAAATCAAATGAATTGGGCAAATTAGAAAATGTACATGACTGTTGACTTATCAGAAACAATCAATATCTTTATAGTAGTTAAAAAAACACAAAACAACAAGACTTCAACACCCCACTCTCACTGAAGGATAGGTCATTGAAACAGAAACTAAGCCGAGAAATAACATCATTAACCAATGCCATGGGTCAAATGGATCTAACAGATATCTATAGAACCTTTCACCCAAACAAGAAAGAATATACCTTCTTCTCTGCACCCCATGGAACCATCTCCAAAATCGATCACATTGTAGGTCACAAAGCAGGCCTCAACAGATACAAGACGATTGAAATAATACCTTGTATCCTATCAGATCACCATGGTCTTAGGCTGCAATTCAACAACAACAGATATAACAAAAAGCCTACACATACGTGGAAACTAAACAACTCTCTGCTAAATGACACCTGGGTCAGGGAAGAAATAAAGAAAGAAATCAAGGAGTTTCTGAAATTCAATGAAAATGAAGGAACAACATGCCCAAATTTGTGGGATACATTGAAAGCAGTGCTAAGAGGAAAATCATAGCACTAAGTGCCTTTAAAAAGAAATTAGAAACATCACACATAAACATCTTAATGACACAACTGGAGGCCCTAGAAAAAAAAAGAAGCAGAAACGCCCAAAAGGAGTAGACGTCTGGAAATAATCAAACTCAGGGCTGAAATTAACAAATTAGAAACTAAGAAAACAGTCCAAAGAATCAACAAAACCAAGAGCTGGTTCTTTGAGAAAATCAACAAGATAGACAGACCGTTAGCCAAACTAACTAAAAGGCAGAGAGACAGTATTGAAATCAACAAAATCAGAAATGAAAAGGGAGACATAACAACTGACACTGAAGAAATACAAAGAATCATAAGATCCTACTTTGAAGGCATATATGCCACAACATTTGAAAATCTAAGGGAAATGGACGATTTTCTTGATCAATTTCACTTGCCAAAGTTGAGTGAAGAACAGATAAACAAGCTAAATAGTCCCATTTCCCCTACAGAAATAGAAGCAATCATTGATAGTCTCCCAACCAAAAAAAGCCCAGGGCCAGATGGTTTCAGTGCAGAATTCTACCAGACCTTCAAGGGCGAGCTAATACCGATACTCTTCAAGCTGCGCCAAAAGATAGAAATGGATGGAACATTACCAAATTGATTCTATGAGGCCATAGTCATATTGATACCTAAATCCCACAAAGACCCAACAAAGAAAGAGAATTTCAGACCAATTTCTCTTATGAACATTGATGCAAAAATACTAAATACAAGAACACATCAAAGATATCATTCATCATGACCAAGTAGGCTTCATTCCAGGCATGCAGGGATGGTGTAACATACGGAAATCCATCAATGTAATCCACCATATAAACAAACTGAAGATAAAAAACCACATGATCATCTCTTTAGATGCAGAGAAAGCATTTGATAAAATCCAACACCCATTCATGTATAAAGTTTTAGAGAGATCGGGGATACAAGGCACTTTCCTTAACATAATAAAGGCTATATACAGCAAGCCAATAGCCAAAATCAAAGTAAATTGTGAGATACTCAAGGGAATTCCTCTAAAATCGGGAACAAGGCAAGGCTGCCCACTCTCTCCATATCTCTTCAATATAGTACTCGAAGTTCTAGCCAGAGCAATAAGACAACAAAAGGAGATCAAGGGTATCCAAATGGAAAAGGAGGAAGTCAAATTATCCCTATTTGCAGATGATATGATAGTGTACATAAGTGACCCTCAAAATTCCACCAGAGAACTCCTACAACTGATAAACACCCTCAGCAAATTGGCTGGATACAAAATTAACTCAAAAAAGTCTGTAGCCTTCCTATACACAAATGACAAGCTTGCAGAGGAAGAAATTAGGAAAACCACACCCTTCACATTAGCCACAAGCAATATAAAATATTTAGGAGTTACTCTAACTAAGCAAGCGAAGGACTTGTTTGAAAAAAAAATTCAAAACTCTGAAGAAAGAGATTGAAGATGATATGAGAAGATGGAATGATCTTCCTTGTTCATGGATCGGGAGAATTAACATAGTAAAATGCAATCTACAGATTCAATGCAATCTCTATCAAAATACCTACACAATTTTTTAAAGACATTGAAAGTTCAATTCTGAACTTCATATGGAAAAACAAAAAACCCAGAATAGCTAAAACAATCTTGTGCAATAAAAGGTGCTTCGGAGGAATCTCCATACCTGATCTCAAACTGTACTATAAAGCAATAGTAATTAAAACAGCATGGTACTGGCACAGCAACAGGCTGGTTGATCAGTGGAATCGAATTGAAGACCCAGATATGAATCCACACACATATGGTCACTTGATTTTTGACAAAGAAGCCAAATCCATTCAATGGAAAAAGGATAGCATCTTCAACCAATGGTGCTGGTCTAACTGGAGGTCTATGTGTAAAAAAATGCAACTGGACCCATATTTGTCACCTTGTACAAAACTCAAATCCAAGTGGATTAAAGACCTCAACATAAAACCAGAGACACTAAGTCACTTAGAAGAAAAAGTCGGGAAGAGCCTGGAACATATTGGCACAGGCCTTAATGTCAACAATTAATAAATGGGACCTCATGAGGCTGAGAAGCTTCTGTAAGGCAGGAGACACTGTCAAGAGAACAAAGCGACAGCCTACAGACTGGGAAAAGATCTTCACCAACCCTACATCTGACAAAGGTCTAATATCCAAAATATATAAAGAACTCAAGAAATTAAACACCACCAAACCAAATAACCCAATTGAGAAATGGGGCTTGGAACTAAATAGAGAGTTCTCAACAGAGGAATATCGAATGGCTGAGAAACACTTAAAGAAATGCTCAACCTCCTTAGTCATCAGGGAAATGCAAATCAAAACAACTCTGAGATTTCATCTTACACCCATCAGAATGGCTAAGATCAAACATTCAAGCGACACCACATGCTGGCGAGGATGTGGAGAGAGAGGAACACTCCTTCATTGCTGGTGGGAATGCAAACTAGTACAGCCACTTTGGAAATCTATCTGGTGCTATCTCATAAAACTGGGATTAGGGCTTCCTCAAGACCCAGCTATTCCACTCCTTGGAATATACCCAGAAGATGCTCCAGCACACAACAAGAAAATTTGCTCAACCATGTTCATAGCAGTCTTATTCATAATAGCCAGAACATGGAAACAGCCTACGTGTCCATCAGTAGAAGAATGGATAAAGAAACTGTGGTATATATACACTATGGAATACTACTCAGCTATTAAAAATAAGGAATCCCCAAAATTTGTGGACAAATGGATTGAGCTAGAAATGATCATAATGAGTGAGTTAACCCAGAAGCAGAAAGACTCAAGCGGTATATACTCACTTATATCTGCATACTAGCCCAAGGGGCATGTCCCACGAAAGCCTTCACTTACCAGGAAACTGGGACAGAGGGGAGGACATCCTATTGGGACTCTAGATGAGAGAAGCATGGGAGAATAGCAAAGTAGAAGGATCCAGAGGGTCCTAGAAACCTACAAGTAGAACATTATAAAAGGCAGATTTGGGCCCGGGGTCCCACTCAAACTAAGGCACCAGCCAAGGACAATACAGGCGGTAAACTTTAAACCCCTACCCAGATCTAGCCAATGGACAGAACATTCTCCACAGTTGAGTGGAGAGTGGGGTATGACTTTCACACGAACTCTGGTGCCTTATATTTGACCATGTCCCCTGGAGGGGGAGACCTGGTAGCACTCAGAGGAAGGATAGCAGGTTACCAAGAAGAGACTTGATACTCTATGAACATATACAGGGAGAGGAAGTCCCCCTCAGGAACAGTCATAGGGGAGGGGAATAAGGGGAAACTGGGAGGGAGGGAAGAATGGGAGGATACAAGGGATGGGATAACCATTGAGATGTAACAAGAATAAATTAATAAAAAATTTTAAAAAACCACAAAACAAAATCTCTCTAGAATGAGACAGTAAAACGTCAGTCAAAATTATTTTCTTTCTTTTCTTTTGATAAGTTAAGTTTTGGGAAATGTATCTCCAGCAGACTTGCAGTAGATGAACTGCCAAAGGAAACAGACAATGCTGATAGACACTTAGCAACTAAATGGCCCAGAAATCCATCAACTATAGAAATAAAAATGTATGTTCACACAGACTTGCATACATACTTCCTTATAATAGTTTTATTCATAGTAGCTACAGCCCACATTGGTATCTATTAGGAGCTGAATAAACTGTTGTGTGTTTCATATAACTGAACAGTACTGAACAGTAAGAATGAACAACATGCAATTGAATCTCACAACAGTTACAAATTTTAAAAAATTATATCGAGTTTCATCAAAGAAGTCCAACAAAAAGCAACAGATTACTAGTATTTTCATTTATATGAAGTTCTACAAGTGGCAAATTAATCAGCTGTAGAGACTTAATTAGTATTTATGAGAAGTAGTTACCTTCCTTCATGATGGGGTACTGGTTAGAGTGAAGGCATAGACTCAAAGTCACGGAACAATAGCCTTTAAGTGTCTGCATGTTATTGTATATAATATAAAGCTCAACACTAACTTTTAATTTTATTTTTAAAATTAACTTATTTATTATTTTACGTGTACAGTAGCTTTATTGACATGTGTGGCTATCCACCATGTGTGTCTGGTGGCTGCAGGTGCCAGAAGAGGGCACCTGGGACTTACAGTTCCCCGGGAACTGGACTTACAGACAATGGCTGTGAGCTGCCTTGTGGTTACTGGAAACTGAACCTGGGTTCTCTGTAAAAGCAGCCAGGGCTTTCGCTTTGCAGCTCTCTCCAGCTCCTAATGATTAAAAAGCGACACTATCCTCTAGAGAGCGGTGAAACATTACCTGTAGAGATCTGTCTTGTTATCAAACCAGTCTGACAAGACTCTAAAAGTAAACAGGGGGAAACGCTGATGGAGAACATGAAAGCTCACGTTTTCAAAAGTGTAGTTAGTCAGAGCAACCTGCAACAAACAGGGAGTGTAAAGCAGAATTATAATTATTCTTACATTTAAGTAGAACATTTGTTCATTTTTCAGTCAACCCCAGCTCATTTGGTTTTAAAAAGTCCTGATACTACTTAGAACGTATCATATATGAAATCTAATTGTAAAATTTAATATCAACCCCATTTCAGTACAGTCACCCCAACTTGTCTCGTTTACTGAAGATCTCTGCCAGCCCCAGAAATATGGCACAGTTCAGCATTAAGTGCACACCCATGCCTCTCTCTCTTTCCCTGTCTCTCTGGTTGGCTGAAAAAAGTAGAAAAGACCATGGAGCTGATGTAAAACCAAACAAGTTTAAAGGAGGAGGGCTGCCAAGACCCTGCCAAGAGCTGAATAAGCCCACCTTCAAAGCAGTGAGTACAACACACGCATTACAGACTGAGCTAGTGCTGTGGAGAGCAAATCCACACCGCTTTCTCAGAATGCAGACAATGAGGACAGAGATGAAAATAATGGGAGGGACCATGTGGGGAGCATAAGACTAGAAAACCGAGTGTTAACATACAGGCAAATCAAGTTCTTAGAGGGAACTAAACCATCTAAATAGTCAGATCTACTACTCTGTGCTCTGTCCTGACAGACCACGTGACAAAATCTGAAAGCCAAGACCAAGTTGATGGTTTAGAAGCTCTGTAAATGTATCCAGTTTTCAGAGTAACAGTCATATATTCCTTTAAGAAGCTAATATGGATCTAATAACAATTATTATTTAGGAGGCAGTGGGTTTATCATTAAGGATTTGTCCAGTGGGAATAGCAGACATGCTACGTTTAGAAAAATCACACAAGTTACAAATTGCCAAGCGAGAAACAAATAAAAGACACAAAGACTAAAAAGGAACCTTTAGAACTGTTCAAATACAGAAAACATAATTTCTTGTCTTGGTATGAAATTAATACTCAAGGCCAGCTCTGGCCCAAAGTCTTGATATTCTAGAATGGCTGAGATATAAGATACTACTATCGTTCAGGATTTTATGGAAATTGTCCAATTGTCAAATTGTAGCACAGCATGTAATCTAAGTGCTGGGGACAGGGAAAGCTCTAGACCAATGAGAGACCCTGTTTCAAAGACAGGAGGTGGATGTTCCTGAGAAATGATATGCAAGGTTGGCCTGTGGCTTCCACAGACATGTACATACAGAAATCTTCATACACCATACAACTGCACTTTAATGCACAGTTTTAAATTAGATTAAATGTGAGCATAATTTCTGGCTTATGGCACAAAAAGGAAACAGGAAAAAAACTGAGGCTACCTAAGTTTTATATAATCATGCCTTATGTGGCATGATTAGCATGTGATAACATCCCAGCAAGCTTGGAAAGTCAGTTGTTTCACATAAATCCAGGATAGTCACAACATCAGTGAACAACGAGGAAAACGTACAAAGTATATAATCAAAAAGTAGTTCAAATAGGAAACGACACTGGAAAATGAATTTTCATCTAAACATTTTAGCTGTTATTACCCAAAGTCCAAAATCTAAAAACAACCAACTTAAAGTAGGAATCTTATATTACACTAAGAAAAAAAGCAACATTAAAGATGTAAATATTCTAGTAAGCCCCACAAGCTTACTTTTATTGTGTGAAATAAATATTTCTATAAAGGATTGCAAATTAACGGGACAGTTTGTTGAAATCATTTAACCCAAAAGCCCAAAAATCCAACTGAATGCTATTAACAATTTTCAAATATTTTCTCTCCAAATTTGCCCAGCATTTAGATGTATTTATTATGAGACTTTCCTTCCTAAGTCTAGACTGGATTTCTTTTCTTTTCTTTCTTTCTTTTTTTCTTTCTTTATTCCTTCCTTCCTTCCTTCCTTTTGGCGTTTCAAGACAGGGTTGCTCTGTGTGTATAGCCTTGGATGTCCTGGAACTCACTCTGTAGACCAGGCTGGCCTTAAAATCCAGATGCCTCTGCCTCCCTGAGTACTGGGCTTAAGGGCATGAGCCACCATGCCCAGTTTAGACTAGATTTCCTTAATGGGGAAAATTCTACAACACTGAACACAAATACCACAATATTTTGTTATAGTTGTAGACATTATCGTTTTTAAGGGTCTCGTTATACAGCCCAGGCTAGCCTTGGATTCAAGATCTTCCTGCCTTACCTTCCTAGGTTCTGAGATTACTCATTTTTCTAGTTGTTAAGTTAGACATAATAGAAAAACAATAAATGTATAATTCTTTTTTATTTTGTCATTTTATAAATTGTTTTGCAACTTTACTTACATACAACAAAAATAAATCACAAAGCATAGAGAATTTATACTAGTACTCTATACTGGGTAAACTGTTATATGGATCTAATCTTATTTCCAAACATTTTAGATAAAATACTTTACCTCATTTCTCATAATTCTCCATAGGTTTAGTGTAATTCTGCCAACAATATTTATCTCACTCATTGTATCTGATCCATACTCATCTCTTTCCATTGCAAATCTGTTTTCAACTTTGTCATCTAAAAAAAAAAAAAAAGAATGCAGATGTGTCAAGACTCACAGAGAAGCAGATTTTTTGGTAAATTATGCCAAAGAAAATGAGAACAATAAAAATAATTAAGAATTAAAACTAAAGATAAAATTTGATTCAATCTATTTCATATTGGAATAAGGGGATACTCATTATTTTAACTAACAAAATCCAATTTTCTTTCTTAACTCATGTAGACATTTTATAAAATCAATATACTTAAAATGACACATGGTATTCTCTTCCTCTTTCTATGCAGTATATATACTTGTCCCTTGGTACCTATGAGGACGGTTCCAGCATATCCTTATAAATGGCTTAGCGTTTGTGTAAGACCTCTGCACAGCTACATCCATACATCCATGAACATGGCCAGATTGTTTATGACACCAAGTACAGTGTACACAGCTATTTAATACACATGCATCATTTTTTAAAAATTTTTTTATTAATTTATTCATATTACATCTCAATTGTTAGCCCATCCCTTGTATCCTCCCTTTCTTTCCTCCCTCCCGCTTCCCCCTCTACTCCCTTCCCCTATGTCTGTGACTGAGGGGGACCTCCTCCCCCTGTATATGCTCCTAGGGTATCAAGTCTCTTCTTGGTGACTTATTATCTTTCCTCTGAGTGCCACCAGGCCTCCCCATCCAAGGGACATGGTCCGATATGGGGCACCAGAGTTTGATACACATGCATCTTGCTCCATAGCTGACTCCACAGATGTGGAACCCAGGATATTAAGAGAAAATTATGTATATTTATTTTTATTTTTGTCTATACAAAAACCCAAAACGGTTTTAATTTGAACATTTCTCAATGAAAGCATTTCAGTGAAGCTTGAAAATGTACTTTGAATGTAATTCCTTCTAATACAGCTGGAGACCTAAGTCAGGGTGGGTTCCCAGGAGGGGACTCTAACAGAGACTCCTAGTAGCAGGTACCATAGAGACTGAAAAGGGTACCCTCTAAATAGACAAATCTCTTAGTAGAGGGAGGGAAACACCAACCCACCTGCAAAATCTTCAACCCAAATCTACCTTGCCTACAAGATGTGCAAGGATGAAGATAGAGCAGAGACTGAGGGAATGTCCAACCAATGCCTGGCCCAACCCCAGACCCACCCCACGGAGACAGCCAACCCTTGACACTATTAATGATACCCTGCTATGCCTGCAGACAGGAGCCTAGCCAAGTTGTCCTCTGAGAGGCTCCTCCCAGTAGCACCTCAAAACAGATGCTGAGACTCACAGCCAAACACTGGTCAATACCTAGGGAGTCTTGTGGAAAGTAGGGAAAGGAGAAAAGGACCTGGAGATGACAGGAGCTCCACAGGAAGACCAACAGAGCCAACCAATCAGGGCCCAGGGGGGCTTCCTGAGGCTGAAGCGTCAACCAATGACTACTTGTAGACTGGACCTAGGCCTCCTACAAAGATGTAGCTGATGGGCAGCTCAGCCTTCACGTGGGTCCTCTAGTAAGGGCAGGGGGGGAAGGGCTTCTTTAACTTTAGCATGCCCACTATAAATTTCATTTTGTATTATACAAATTCTACTTAGAAACAATGCATCTTGTCCCAGGGCATGTGGTGAAGAACAAGCAGCACTCTAAACAAGGCTCTCTTCACCTTGAAGGCCATGTACACTTACCCACACCACTCTCGCGTCTTTCTTTATGCTAAAGACATCATGTTCAAATTTCCCCTGTCTCACTAAGTTAGCAACAACACTCACACAGTGTGTACTCCTTTTCAGGAAGCACTGCAATCACTCTGAAAGTTGTATTAGCATCTCCACTTTGCAGATGAATAAATCGAGGCATGGATCTATTAAGTAATTTGCTTGACATTCCACAGGGTGAAGGGTGCACAGCCGGAGTTTGAACCTAGAGTCTTTTCTTCAGAACCTGTGCTTTATACTGCTGTGCTATCTCACCACACATACCCCTTCTGTTGCTTAATAAAAGTCTCAGCAATGATTCTGAAGGCTATGAGCTCTCCTTCCTTCCCTCCTCCCTACAGCTTTCCTTTCCTTTTCTCCCTCCACCTCTCTGATGCTAGAATCAAACTCAGAACCTCAAGCACTTCAGATAGCTACTCTACTGCTGTGCTACACCCCTAATCTAGGACGCAAACCTCAGTCACTCTTTTGACTCTTACCTCCTACAATCAATTAAATAAATCAACAAGTACACCTGAGGGCTGCCTCGCCCAAACACTCAGAAAACTCTCCAAAAAGCTGTGGGAGCCTAAACAAATTCTAAAAAAGGTAGTTGTAACAGGCAACTAATGACTGCTGAGAGAGGGTGGGCTCTCTTTCCCAGGGGTAAAAGAACTACTGAGCTATCCAACACCAAGGGAGATGATATGCATACAAGGAATACCAAATTAACTCAGCAGGTTGTATTTATATACTGATGTGTCCAAGGCATTATGTAATAATACGTATAATAATCATCAAAGAGACCACCAATTTGAGAGGGGGTTGGGTGGAAGTGTTGGAGAGACGAGACAACGGAGGTCTAGAGTGAGGAAAGGGGGTATGATATAACTAGAGTTGAACTAAAATTAAAAAATTGAAAATTAAAAAGAAAATGAAGTTTAAAAAAAAACAAGAAATGAAATATGGCTAATAAAAATCTTATAGTTGTAGAGGAACCAAAAATGAGTCACAAATTACAAGTAATTTTGATACAAACATTATTACTCCCTCTCTCTAAACTCAGCAGCAAAACCTTTGGGAATTGCCCTCAAAATTCATACTATTTTTTATATCTGTACTCAAATAAAAATAAAAAACCAATTGCGTTAACTATTAACCTTTAGCTATTAATGCTTTTTAGCCCTTCTTGTCCTTTCCTACCAATTAAATGAGCATAAATATAAAACAAGACCAAACAAAGTAATTTTGGTTTATGAAGTCAAGGAAATGTTCACAATAGCCATGAAGACTGTCATAATATGAGAGTGGTTCTAGGATACTTGCGAAGGAAGTATCATAAAGACGGAGTAGACGGTGCAATTCGTTATAAAAAGATTTATGTATGAAAACATGACTAAACGTGGGATGACCACAATGTATAAAACAGTATATATAGCAGGTGAGGATGCAGATTTTTTTCTTTTGCTTTAACTTTTTCTATATTACCTTATGTCTAGAACTTACCACAATTCTATATAGAAACTGAGCCAGAACAACAGTCTTTTCTTTAATTCTGTCGTTATTTACTTTGTAACGTCTCTCTAGTTATAACAACATTTGCAGTTCTACCTACCTGGAACTCGAGAGATCATCTGACATAGGTCAATACTCAGGGCAGCAGCCCTCTGAAGGAGGTAGCCCCAGGAGTGCATCTGGATCTCATAGCCTAGGAGAATATCAGGGTCGTACCTAGAGAAGAAAAACCCATCAGAGCAAACATTACAACATTTGGACTCTTCCCAGAAGAACCATTGTTCTCATGGTGGAGGGGACAAAAATCAAAACCTATCTTCCATAATGGCCATTCTATAATTGAAAGGAATGCGTCAGTGGTTCCTGTAGCATGACAGCTATAAATGACATGAAATAGGTGATTATAGGAGCTAATTTATTTTCTAAATGAGCTTGGTTTTACTGAGACTGTATTTGTTCCACACTTTTTAGCAAAGATGCTGATGAAATTTGGGGTGACAGAGAATCGATTACTCCTGGAGAGACGGCATGACTGAAACTACGGTGTGGGTGGAGCAGGGTGGGACACACGGGCGTGGTGTTTGGATGAAGGTCTCTGAACTGTCATTTTTACCTTTCTTAACCTATCCAGACTTTAAATAGTGTTACTGCTGAGAAAGAAGGGAATTACACACATTCTTTGTGATTTTAGTGTTGACTTGGTTCTCACACAGAGTAATGCCTAAGAAGCGACAGGTCTGTCTTCTGAAAAGGAGGGCAATTCAGTTCAGTAGTAGATTAAAATCATGAGAGCAAAATTAATGTAGGAAAGGCAGCCTGAGAACCTAAGAGAAAGGGCACTCACTGTCACCACAGAATAGTCCTGGGAAAGTTCGACTGACACTCACGTCAAACTCAGGGGCTCCTCTTAGGCCCCCCATGTGGTGACTACCATGAAAATATTTTTGGTTACAGCACAAGAGATAACTTCAAAGGGAAAACCACCGGGAAGAGAGGAATTGATTATAGTTCTAAGTTTTGAGAGTAAAACCTACTCCATTAAAAATCGTCAAGACCAAGTGATAAGTTCATTTTTTTTTTTTTTTTTTTGGCATTTGTGTTTTTCATTTGCATTTTTTGCTTGTATATATAACTTATCATCATTACCAGCTGTCTGCATGCTAGGTAAGTACTCCACTACTCATCTACATTTTTTTAGCCCCTTATTGTTTTTCAGATGACAGTCTTACTATGTAGCCCAGGCTAGCTTCGAACTTCCAATCCTCCCACTTCAGACTACTGAGAGCTGGAGCACTCTGGCCTACATGCGTAAGCCATCATGCCTGGCTTATTTCATTGATTTTTACATTTAGCATATAGGATTTCATCTTACACAGTTAGCAGATGGAGTCCTGAGTGTGTGCCAGACACTAAAGCTATTAGTTCTATGTGCATTAGCATATTTTCTATGTCATTAATTTTTCAGATGTAGACAATTAAGATTATGAAGGTAAGTAAAATGCTTAAGACAAAAAAATACAGTACTGGATGACACCAAAGTCTGGGTTGAGTACTTACAAATGGGATGAAAGAATTAGATAATCTTTTTATTGTATTTTAAAATTAAAATAATTTTGTTTAAAATAACATTTTATAAACTCTCATAAGATTTTACTTTCAACATAGATCAGGTAAAAAAGAATAAAACAAACCAATTCAAAATACTACTGAAATAACAGCTAGCTTACAAGGTGGAAACTTATTTAAGGAAATAGCACATTGAACGTTTGTACAAATCCCCATTACTTCGGAACCACAGAAAAATCATCTTAAAATCCAACTGTGAAGCTAGACGCAAGTATTTTTCCTTATTCCCTAAATTGTAAAAACGGAACATTGCTTTTCTGTCCCTTATTTGATGGCAATGATGACAAGAGGCTGAATTAAAAAAAGAAAAAAGAGAAGGAAAACTTTCTAAGGAGGATTATATAACCCCAAGGGTCCTTGGAAATGATTCTCATCATCTTTTATATCTTATGTCATCTGCATCAGCAGGAAATGACTGAACAAGAAAGGTTGGGAAAAAATCAGAGAATGAATATAATACCTCTTTATTATGTTTGTAATTTCTTGAAAGAGTGCCTTCTCGTCAGCAGCATAAGTAACTTCTAATCCTGTAATTCCAGATCTGATAAGTAGTGGGGTCTGACATCTGATATCTAAGGGACAAAATGTTTATTATATAGCATTTTATCATGTAATATCACATAAAAATAGTATTAGTCTTTTAGTAAAAAAATTAAAACTGATCCCCCATAAAGTAAAACTACAGTCCAACTATCAGAAATTTTCTTAAATGGTTTTTCTGATGTAACATATTCAAGTTTCATATTTTCAGCTATTCCCCTAGTCTTCATTTATAAAATTCCTAGGAAATAACATACCACTAGAAAGATTACTTTGTTTCTATGCTTGATTTTCCTAAGGATAAAGCTTTGCTTAGCAGAGAGTATCTTAATCACTAGTAAGCTAGAAAATGGCCAATAAACATTTCAAGAACAATAAATGTGTCTTTGCTTGCCTATTTCCATTATGTAAAGTCATACCACCATGGTTAATTTCAAACTACCAACACTGACTATCATAAAAAAAATTCACAAAAATGCAATGTTGGTTTGTTAGCTGGTGATAAGCCATGCTTAAACATCAGAGTCTTGTTTGTTTGTTTTTTGAGACAGTGTGTGTGCGTGTGTGTGTATCCTCAACTCTCTTGTAGACCAGGCTGGCCTCAAACTTACAGAGATCCACCTGCCTCTGCCTCCTGAGTGCTGGGATTATAAGTATGTGCCACTACTGACCAGCAACATCAGATTCTAAATGACTTTCTTCTATACTAAGTCTTCCTCACAGAACTCAAATGATTTGTAAAAATTACCTTTAAAACATCAGAGAAATACTTGCATTTGCTAAATGTTTATATGGTATATAAAGAACCTCTGAACCAAAAGTACATTTATTTAAGAAGATATATAAAGTTAGAAAACATGAAAGCACCAGGCATGGTGGCACATGTCTTTAATCTTAGCACTTGGGAGACAGACGGAGGCGGATCTCTGTGCATTTGAGGCCAGCCTGGTATACAAAGAGAGTTCCAGGACAGCCAGAGCTATTACACAGAGAAATCTTGTCTTGGAAAACTTTAAAAAAAAAAAAAAGATTGCTCACAAACTATTAACTTACAGTAGTCAACAATGTTCTAATGCAAACATTTTGTGTTAGCACCAAAATATCTATAGATAATAAAGACTGTATACCCAAATTAATTATATACAATTACTTGGATTTGTTGTGACTAATCAGTAGCTTTTAAGTTATGTGTTAATTAGAAATTTTATGAAGATCTCTGTGTTTCAGGGCTTCAGACTTTTCCACCCCTGTGTCGCTAAGGACAGCGCTTAGAGGTGGGTGTCCTATTGTGGTTATAATAATTAAAGTAAGAATCACAAATCTATGTGTACAGCTTCCTACCACAATCTCAGCTAACATTAGAAATGAGTCTTCCTGCTTCCTTACGGTTCCTCAAGAATGAAATTTTGTTAAGAGTCATTCTAAGCCACCATTTTGGCTGGCACACACATGTGATCCTAGCACTTAGGAAGTAGAGACAGGAGGATCAAAGTTCAAAGCCAGCCTCAGCCTCACAGCCAGTACGAGGCCCATCTGGGCTGCGTGAGAGCCTGTGTCTGTGGCACTGCCCGCCCCAGTCAACGGGGAGCACATGACTGATGAGAGTGAGCAATACCTTGCTGGCTGGCTGTCTTGTCTTTATCAATCACTATCACGCCTGTGAGCTCTGTTCCTTCTGTGTCTGGGAGTGGAGTGTCAGAGGAGATGCAGTAGAACAGCGCACAGATGGGGTCAAACTCAGGATCCGGCTGCAGGTCTCTCCTCGTCCGAGCATGCAACTCCACGCTGATCAAAGTAAGGTTTTGTATCTACCAAAGGAAATCAACAACTATGCTCAATGTGTTTTGCAGCATGAATGTTAAAAGTGCTTCTCACTAAGACTCTGGGGAGACAAATAATTAAAATTATAGGTACTCTGGACATAAAAGACAAAGTTATGAGACTGGAGAGATGGCTCAGGGGTTAAGAGCACTGTCTGCTCTTCCAGAGGTCCTGAGTTCAATGCCCAGCAACCACATGGTGGTTCACAACCATCTATAATGAGATCTGATGCCCTCTTCTAGCATGCAGAAGTACATGCAAACAGAGCACTCATACATTAAAAATAATAATAATAATAATAAAATTAATTAACTAATTTGGCCAGGCAGTGGTGGTCTACAGGTGGAGTTTCAGGGTAGCCAAGACTGTTTACACAGAGAAACCCTGTCTCAAAAAACCAAAAATAAAATAAAATGTCAAAGTTATAATTTAATAACCCATAAATTTATTAAACTTAAGATTAGATTTTGCTTCCAAAATTAGACTAACTCATGTTGGTATTTCAGAAAATGCTTGGGCTGTCACTTCTCAATGGCAATACTTAAAAAGTACTTGTTTAAAATATACACAATGTTTTTTAATTTCTGTTTGAGAAAAAGATGGTTAGTTCAACTGCTAGCCACTTAGTCCAGGCTGTCATGCTTTGCAGTCAGTTAGAGTCGACCTGTAGTTTAAACTAAAACCAGAAACTCTTTTAAAGTTCATACTTACTAACCTGCTATTATCTAAGGATTATTTAAATTTAGACCTTTGCATATGAGTCAATTTTCTTTTTTGGTTTTTTGAGACAGGGTTTCTCTGTGTAACAGCCTGGGCTATCTTGGAACTTGCTTTGTAGACGAGGCTGGCCTCGAACTCACAAAGATCCACCTGCCTCTGCCTCTAGAGTGCTGGGATTAAAGGCCTGCGCCACCACGCTGGGGGCTATGAGTCAAGTTTTTTAAGTTTTAATTTTATCTTAAGAAATAAAAATTAAAAGAACTGTTATGGAATCAACTACATAATAAGTCATTTCACTTAACTAATGTTCATGCTCTCACTGGCATTCAACACACAATAAATTGTTTTCACACTTTTGCTTTGTAGACCAGGCTAGCCTTGAACTCATGGAAGATCCACCTGCCTCTGCCTCTGGAGTTCGCCACTTATCCTTTGTTGATTAAAAACCCTCAATTGCAATTCTTAGTTTCTTTTTAAAATCAAGACAGATAGGCACAGTAGTGCACGCCTACAATCCTAACTATTTAGGAGACTGTAGCCTGAGCTTACAAGCTCGAACCCAGCTTGGGAAACAGCAATATTCTGCCTTAAAAATAAAATAAAATAAACCAACATGGTACAGAAAACAAAATTTGGCCTGGATTCCTGATTACATGGCATATGTTACCATATAGACACAGTTAGCACTGGAAGATAAGACTATTTATAGTCTCCTCATAATTATTCAGATCATATAAGCTATAAAGGATTTCCAGTTATAATCCATTCGAGCTAATGAAGAGTGTAAGTGCATGACTTCCATTTTCACAGGGACAGAATTTGCCAAATCTTTTTGGAGTACAATTTAGGAATATCTATCAAAAATTTAAATTTAAAACGCAGATATCCTTTATCCAAGCAATTCTACTCCTAGGAAATTATGCCATAAACTCATTCATTTTAACCAAAATATAAGTAGAAGGAAGTTCATATGAGAGTAAAAGACTAAGAAAGAACTTAAATGTTGAGACGGAAGGTTAGTAGCTGTTAGTGCCATAAAGGTGACATAATAACAGATCAGCAACTTTTAACATTTTCAAAACGAAGAGCCAGATCTGTGTATCTTAATATGGAGACGTCACTATAATATACTGATCAATGGAGCCACTGGATGAAATCTTCCATGGATGTATAAATGCAAACACACGCACAGAAAACTCCTACAGAGGTATGAAAATGTAAAAGTACTCAGGGCTTTTGGGCATGGAAACTGCTGGCCTAGAGTAGGATGGAGGCTTACTCTACCACATCTATCTTTTTGTCCTGATTAAGATTTTAATTCATACATGTAATATATATGTATGTTAATTTATTATTATATCTGTCTAAAATGTGAAAAGTAGTAATTAGGTATGTATGAGGAAGGCACAAAAATAAAGTAACCCTAAATCCCACATTCTTCAGAACTGTAAGGTTTTGTAAGAAAAACCCCACAAAGAGTAATGTTGTGGGCCATGGGAAAGGTTTTGCTTATTTTCAGTTTACCAGGGATCAAGCTCTACCACTGGACTCCATGTTCATAGTCTAGGAACCTGTGTGTGTGTCAATAGAGGGTGTGCACTTGTGTAGGCGGGAGGTCCATGCTGGGTGGCTTCCTGTTGCACACCACCTTCTTCTCAGACAGGTTTCCCGCTGACCCTGAGCTCACTCCGTAACTAGACTAGCTGGCCACAGGACCCCAGCCACTCTCCTTTTCTTACCTCCCAGTTCAGAGACACCATTTGGCACATGCTGCCACACCCAGATTTCTAGTGCTAGGGGTCTGAAATGCAAGCATTTTGGTGACTGAGCCATCTCTCAAGCATCCCCACACCCAGAAATTGTATTTGGAAATGTATACCCTACAGGATTTATTGTTAATAATTAGCACACATTAACTTAGCAAACAAAAATTTTAAGTGGAAAACCTCTCTCCTAAATCCAAGCTTAAAAATCAAAACAAAACAACAACCAATTTAATTAGGAAAGATGAACATGTATAAAGGGCACAGAGAAGACTTGTGAAGACAATTTTAGGTCAAAAGATTCTTAAAGACTAATTTTGATACTACAAATTTCACACTTAAATTTTGTCTTTGTTCCTGAGATTTAAAATGCACTGCTGCTCCTAAGGATGTAAACAGTGAGCTGGACTGGGTGAGAGCGGGGAGGTGAGGGAGCGACCAGAGATTCGTCTGTCCTGTGCTGAGGACTGACAGCAGAAGGAAGACAGTGGAGAGAGCGGACAGAGTCTGAAGAACAAGTGCTCAATAGAGCGTTCGTCTCCTGCTTTGACCACTGGACGGGGATTAAAAAATCTGTCCTGAGATAAGAAAGGCCTGTCAACAATTAACACGCTAATTTCATGGACTAATTTTAACTTTAAGATATCATATAATTCTAAAGCCTGGCTATGCAGTAACATAACAAATAAAGTTATCTTTTTCAAATAAAAAGAGAATCCCCAAAGGTAACAAGGCTTTCTGGGGCAGGAGAGACAGCTCAGTGGTTACAGGACCTTGCTGCACAGTGATGAGGAGCAGAGTTCACACCCAGGCACCCTGCAGCTTCCTCAGCTCTATGGGAGCTCATGTCCTTTGCTGGCCTCTGTGGGCACCTGCACATACTAACACAGAAACAGACACACATATGCACGCACGCACGCATGCATGCACACAGACACCAGCATATATATATATGTCCAAGTGCGTGAATTAAAAAAAAAAAAACAAAGCAAAAAACCAAGTCTTTTGGGTAAGGCCTGTCAGTTTTGCTGTAACAAATATTTTTCTTATTTTTTTCAACTGCTAAATAAAAAATTATTTGTGTGTGTGTAGATCAGAGGACAACTTGTAGGAGTTCCAGAAACTGAACTCAGGTTGTCAGGCTTGGTGGAAAGTGCCTTTACTGATTAAACCATCTTGTCAGCTCAATAATTACAGTTAAAAAAAGAAACATTTCCTTTCATTTTTAATTGTGGGCATCTGTTAAATATTCCTGAGTGTGCTGGGATTCAGGCGGTTGGTACACAGCACAGTGGGGCCTCGCGCCTTCCTCTGGCCTCTTGGGCATCACGTATACACACAGTACTGTTAGATACATGTGGGCAAGCCACTTAAATCTTTTTATCAGGTAGGCATGTGCTCTGAGTTGCCAATCTATACTATGACTGATTTACATTTTTGTAAGAAAACGTCCTAGTCTTTGACACACATTGTTTATAATGTAAAAGTACTTTGCACAGCTTATGTGATTCATCAATTATTTTCTTCTCTTTTGTAGAAAAATAACCTACAAAGACAACCAAACAAAATAAAAATCACAGTTGAGATGTAACACTTCAGAACAACTGCATAATAAAAGAGTCTTTAAATATATAAAACCTCAAAATATTTTCTAATTTAACTTCTATAAACTAAATTTTAGTCATTACTTTTGCAAATGTTGTAAAACTACAAATCAGTCTCAGCAACTAGTCAATATTTACACTTTTTCTATTTTACACAAATATAATAATAATAACAACAACAACAACAACAACACTAATAATATCAGTGAAGAAAACTTAATGTATCCCTTTCCGGTTAAAAATTTCCCACGCATGTCCTATGGACAAATCCTGATAGCTAAGCCATGTGACAACGTTAGTGCTGCAGTTTTACCTCATGTAACGCCTTCGCCTCTTGTAGGTTCTGTATGCTGACTTTGAAACCGTACGTGTTGTTTAAGGATGGTCCATCAATCTGAGAAGTTTCTTTCTTTGGAGTATTTACTGCTGTAAACTGATTCTATTAAAAAAAAATAAAGACACAGCCAGAAAAAAAATTAGATAAACATTTTATATATTTAGTGATAAACAAAAAATATGATAAACATAAAAATCTCTTTAAATTAAAAAGCACTATTAACATTCATTTAACATTAGTAACTATGATACAATCTATAAACAAATCATGTGTTGCTATTTGAGTTCACAAGCCACAAACCCTGAAAGGGGCAGTCAGGTAGAGCTGACATTTATACTACATGGAAATTTCCTTGATCTTTCTTTAAAGAAAGATGGAGTAATTGGTACATTTACAACTACATGGCTAAAGTCTGTAAATGGTGTACTTTACCATTGCTACACATACTGGCAAAAAGCGTTCAAGCATTTAGAATAGACACTTCCTACTTTGCTACTCTTCTCTTCCCTCCCACTGTCTTTCTCCCTCACGTTAGCCGTGTCTCACTCATGGTGATTGCTCTCTCTGACTCCCCAGTGCTGAGATTACATGTGGGAGCCACTATATCCAGCTCTTTACTTTTTAAGAAGTACTTTTTCTGCTATTAAAATAGTTAACCATTTTCCCTAACGTGTTGATTTATGTTTACAATTCACTGTTACTTGTTTTTAATATCAATAGGTTATAATAAAAAAGTTTTATAAAGTTTGTAATATAGCCACAACACATAAATACTAAAATACAACTTATATGTAATGACTTTTATGAGAAGTTGCTAATATGGAAGTGATTTGTATTGTTTATTTCCAATGACAATGTCTAGCGCATTTCTTTCACATAATCTCATAAGTACTATCATTTGATAAGGTACAATTAAGTACTATATTATTTGGATAAGGACAGTTATAATTTCTCAACTTCAAGTGTTGAGAAATGTTGCTTTTGTAACTTAGTGAAACATTTAAAAATTAAGTTATAGTAAAAAAACAATATATTAAAAATATATTTAAAAAACGTTATTTCTGGCAGGATCAGAAAATCACTTACGAGGCTGAGCAGTGGTGGTGCACGACTTTAATCTCAGCACTTGGGAGGCAGAGGCAGGGGGATCTCTGCGTTAGAGGCCACCTGGTCTACAGTGCTAGTTCATGACCGCCAGGGCTACACAGAGAAACAGCGTCTCAAAACAACACAACACAAATCACTTACTTAAGCTCTGCTGTGACTCGGCTGTTCTGAAACTGCCACTTAGCAGTTAATGTATGTGGATCCTTATGATCCACACTTTGGCTATTATACTGTTTTTCTCTGTATTATTTATACCTACACATAAGCATCTTTTATATCCCAACAATTTAAACAAACTAAAGAAAAATGCAGTTTCTTGTTCTCTTAAAAATATGTAAATGATGATGTAAAAATAGTGGAAAAGTTAAGTATAGAACAGCTTTGAGTCGTCTGAGCCCCTGCAGACGTGAAGCACAGGTACCTTCACTTGTGTTGTCAGAAGAACTCTCCTGAGGCTGTCAGTGCCACCGCCTTTCTTACTACACAACTTCTGGGATTTTGGTTCTGTAGAAAGAAATTTCATTTTTCAACTTGTATATCTGCTTCTGTGTTTTACAACAAATTTTGTTATTTCAAACACGTAAATATCATTTGTGAATACTGTTCTATATACATTTTTCCAGATTTCATAATTTTAAAATATGAAATTAATCCTCCAACCTTCATTTTGCATTTTAAAATAAGTACGTTTATATTTATCACTGAGTTTTACATTTAGCCATTATCCTTGGGGATAATTCCATCATTTATTGCATACAGTGAAGAAGGAAAGATATAAGTTTCCTCTATGTTCTTGAAAGAATCATAAATTCACCACACACACATGAAAGTGAAATTTCAATGGCTCTCCTTACGTGTGCAGGCTATGTTCTGAGACCTCTGGTGGATGACTGGGGATAGGACTGCATCCAATATATACTATATTCTTTGCTATACCTACTTACTCCCCATAGTAGCAGTTAATGTATAAACTAGGCACAGTAACATTAACAATACCCCGTAACAAAACAGAATTACATAACACACTGTAATAAGTTATATGAACATTATGTCTTTCTCAAACATTCTTAGTCTTCTCTCCCTTTCATGAAGTATTTTCCCGATTCTCCCTGGCGTCTGAGTCGTCAGCAGCATTATTCCTGTGCTCTGAGACCACCAAGTAAAACGACTGTTGGAACATGAACAGTGCAGGTTCACAACAGCCGCCGGGTCCCTGAGACACTAGTAAATGATAGACAAGAGGGTGGTGTGCACAGAATGGATACACTGGGCATAGGGATGGCTCATACTGCAAGATACTCAGGACAGCACATGATTTAAAACTTAGGGATCATTTATTTAAATTTCCTAAGTAGCATTTTTGGACCACAGTTGTCTGTGTGTAACTCAAACTGCTAAAAGCCAAAACCAGACCAAATGAGGAACTAGCTATTGTCTTTGGACTGAAATATGCATACTAGGTACACATAGATGATTTCTCCTGATTGCTGTGCAGTAAGAGGGCAAGAAGGCAGCAGAAGCGCAGGCGAGAGATGGCAACGAGCCAACAAAAGGCTGTGGTAGCAGAGATAAGATGAAAGAGCTTGGTAACGGACTGGAAACCACAAGGTGCTTACCAAGACAATCAGGTGATCACACACACACACACACACACACACACACAGTCTAACTCTGGTGACTGATGAGATGATGGTATTATTCACTGAGAAAGGGAGGAGGAGGGAGGGAGGGAGAAAGCTGAAAGATTAGACGCGCCTGTAAGATGAGCCAGAGCGTGTTGGTAAGGTGGCAGTGAACGCAGGCACTGAGATAATGATTTAAGGGTAAAAACATCAGTCTTCTAGTCCTTTGAACAACCAAACAGAAGTGCCATATAGTTAGGAAGGGTAGTGTTCTACAGCCTAAATGCCCAGCTGGAAACACAAACGTGTAGATTACCAGAATTAACCCTATAGACAAGAATTTGATCATTTAGGAGAAAACCCAAGGAAAGCTTAAGACTTAATAATCTGCAACAACTAAGAATAGTAAGATATATTTAAAAGAAAATCAAGACAAGGACTTTTATTATGTAGTCTAACACTTCACATCTATGTCTGAATTAGAGCATGCCACACTTACCTGCTGATAAGGGGCTAAGACCAGTTACTTCAGGAAGCTTTTCCAGAAACTTTCTCTGCACAACTGGGGTGCTATGGAGGCAATGTGGATCGTGTTTCCCAGTTCTTGCCCTAGCAGTAATTGGAGAGATCACTTGAGGCTCCCGAGGTTCACAGCAGGGGCTTTTTTGGACACCATCTTTTATTGGCTTTAAGAAGTTCTCAACAGCTAGGGAACAAAGCTCCTCTACCGGTGACGGTGACGGTGACGTGTGTCTGTCATCTCCATTTAGTGCTTTGAAATCTGGGGATGTTACCTGTTGCCAAGGTGGAATGCCTGGAGAATCAGGGGAGCTACAACTAACATAACAGTTATCATCATCATCCTCCTCTTCCTCAGGGACAGTTGCAGAGGCAGCTGGTAGCAGTGTTTGACTGGCATATCCAGTCTGATCACATCCTGTAGGTGATGCTTGCAAAGCAGTCTGAGACTTACTAACTTCTTTCTTGGTATGTGCTGTAGCAGAAAGTGTATATGGGCATGCATCCCTTGGTGGAGACACTGCAGGTGTGTCACCTGGATTGACTAAAGGGCTGACATGTTCAGCAGATTTTATCATTGCAGTTAGCTCAGTTTTAGGGTGTTTCTTTGAATGTTCATATTCTTCTTTGGCTTGAAGCCATGCTTGAACCAGCTGTCGACTTGGAGCATATTTGCAAGGCATAATTACAATCTTTTTATCTTCTACCATCTTATGGCTATTATTTGACCCTTTACTGACAACTGCTTGGCCATTGCGAAGTGGGGACCCTGGTCTGGGATTCTGAGTCATCGCTGAGAAGGCTGTTTTCCACAGGCGAAGTCCTTCCAAGGAAAAGTCTCCTTCAAATTCAACCAGGTCATTTGGAAGCCGAGTTTCTACCATGAGGAGCCGTCCACCAATCTCCCTATAAATACATATTTAGAACAAACATTTTTATCTCAAGAAACAATTACCTAAAATAAGTTTCTATCTAACAGACTTATAGTTCCCTTTGGTACTTTAAATATGACAATTTTTTTTTTCACACTCACCCCAATTGTAGACAACATATTCTTATTTTCAGCTTCAATGTTTCAATTGTTTTCTTTTTTAAATTTTTATTTTTCTTTTATTTTATGTGCATTGATGTTTTGCCTGCATGTATATCTGTATGAAGGTGCTAGATCTTGGGGTTATAGACAGTTATGAACTACCATGTGGGTGCTAAGAATTTGAACCTGGGTCCTCTTGAAGAGCAGTCAAGTGCTCTTAATCTCTGAGCCATCTCTCCAGCCCTTTTCTCGGGTCTTTAACCACAAAATTAATTTCTATGATCTCCAGGCTAGTGAGAGACCCTTGTTACAAACAAAACAGGGCAGTGTTTGCAGAATGACACCGAGGCCAACCTCTGGCCACCATGTGCATTCATAGCTACAGGCATACTCCTGTGGCCATTCATACACAGTGCAGTAAAATAAAATGTTTACTCGCTATAAATTTTTTTTCTTTTGAAAAGCATTACCAATTCAGAAGAATTTTTTTTTCAATTTTAGTGTCCCATGACACAAATTCATCAAAGTCCTCAGCACTATTAATCTGTGTTTTTGAGTGTATGCTTTTATACGAGTGAGTTAACATATGTGGAGGTCAGAGGATGACATCTTTCCTTAGTTGCTCTCCACCTTATTTTCTGAGATAGCAACTCAAACTAAACTGTAAGCTTGTCAATATTGACAGCTGGTTGGCCAATGAGAGATCTGTGTCTGACTTCTCCAGTGCTACCTAGGGTGTGGACAAGGGGCATCATGTTCAGATGTCATGTGAGCACAGGAATCCAAGCTTAGGTCCTCATGCTAAGGCAGCAGGAGCTCTGTCAGGTCACCTATCTCCTCAGCTGCTCACCACTAAGTAGCGTCCCACTGTCAACATGCACAGGCAAAAACGATGGAGGATCCTATCATTTATTTCTCTACACTCTTTCTATATCTCCTAGTACATATAAAGGTTGGCAAATAACCAATTTAAACAAGGCTTTGTATTTCTTAAATTCTCTCAATAGTAAAAAGAAAAAAAAAAAAAGCGTACAATTGCTGTGGTATACCATGAGGCCTTGAGTTCAACGTCCATTATCAAACAAAATTCCCACCACACAGCTGGGGTAAATTGCCACAATTCACTTCTCTTACTTAGGTACCCAAGTCTGATGTAAACATAAGAACTTTGGAACTGGCGGGACATAAAATGAACGGCCTAATTCTACTCATGTTTGAGCTCATTATGTGCACAGAGAATCAGTAATTCAAAGTTGACTGGTTTAGTTTCTTTGTGTGGTTGTAGTATGTGCCCATGAATGTGGAGGTCAGAGAGCAAACTTTTGGATGTTGTTCCTCAGGTGTCATCCTCTCTCACTGACCTGAAACTGACCAAGTAGGATAGGCTGATGGTCAGTAAGCCTCTAGGCTCTACCGGTACCTACCTCTATAGACTTTGAATACAAGTACACACCGCCATTCCTGTTTGTTTTGTTTTGTTTTTTTAAACCAACTATCCAACCATCCAACCATCCACACACCCACCTATCTACCCACTGTGGATCCAGGTGACTGGATTCATGTCCTCAAACACTTTACCAATTGATTAACTCCACAGTCCCAAACTCTTGGGTTAGGTCATGTAGTACACAACAACTTATTCAATCACTGATAAATAAACCAGTATAATGATTCTCACGTCACTCTTTGCTACATGTCTCTATTACTCTCTGAAAATCTTGGATAAAAAAAAAAAAAGGATAATGGGAAAACAAACTTTATTCATACCTTAGTAAGCATAAAAAAATAATAGCACTATCAACAAGACTGTAGATGTTGAAAACAAATGAAAAGTGGTTTATAACAGCAACACCAGAAACTAATGTTTGTTTACTACCATAAAATAACTTACATGTGCTCGATGCTAATGTCTGAGTCTTGAGTGGTCCCCCTATGTCCATGGTCCCTAGTTTAGGATTTTGGAAGTTGCCAGAAACTTTACGGTAGGATTTAGTGAGAGGTTTTAAAATTGTGGGCACTGGCCTCTTCTTTTTGGTCCTAACTACTAAGTGAGCAGTTTCGCTCTGCCATACATGCCCATCTTGATGTGCTATAGACCTAAGCGATAAGCTGACCGTAGACTGGAACCTCTGAAACTGTGAGTCCAAACAAGCCTCTTCTCTTTATCAACTGGGTTGTATCCAGCATTTCTCAGTGACAGAAAGCAGATGAACACATTTATTAAAAACAGAAAGACCCAAGTTTGTTCCCTGAGACCCACATAGTGAAAGGCAGGAACTGAGTCCCACAAGTTGTCCTCTGTCCTCTATACTTGTGAAATGCAATGTGCTTACACTTATACTTACACACACACACACACACACACACACACACACACACACACATACACAATATGCAAGAAAGCTTAATGATCAAAACTTCCATTTCAAAAATGGTCATTGTGGGGTATACCCCCCGTGGTAGAGTGCTTGCCTACGATGTGAGGTCCTGAGTTCAGGTCCCAGCATTGAATTCACACCCACACTCCCACACACAGTCTCTTTCACCCTGTCCTCCCCTCCCCTCCTGTAATACATTGAGGTATTCTGACATCTTTTAAATTCTGCATCATGTCAAGGTGAGCTTTTGCTCCTCTAATCCTTAATGACAACATGGAGGTAAGTGCTAGTAAATGAAAGTCTAAGAATCATCAACTTCATTTCTCTAGGTGTGCTTTTCTAGTTTGTGAATGTTCTTAATCAGTCTATAATTACAAATAATTTTCTTCATTGTTCTTAAAAATTCAGTATCACAGCTACAAAGCTAGCAATCAGTTATAAAATGTTACAGTAATAAAAATTATTCAAAGTGACCCAAGGCAAGAAAAATTAATTTTGATTACCTGGGCTTTTCTGGTACATCAGAAGGATTACTGCAAAACGGTTCCTGATAAATAGTTTCTGAAAGATCATGATCCAGCAAAGTTGCCACAATTTCCTCCCTACTTGGAGGGGACATAAGTGGTTTCAGAATGTGAGCAGTCCGAGGAGTAAAACTGCCATTTTTGGATTGTAAGGGAGAACTGGTAGACCTTGGTGAACTATCAGGAGTTGGTGTCAACACATCATTGTTTCTTGAAACATACAATTCTAAATCTTCCGAAGCTGCATCCACAAGTTCCCCATCCGGGGAGGAAAGTATGGTAGTAAAAGAGGTATTAACTGAGTCAAGAGACTGCTCCATTGCTTTTCGGTTATGACCTTGAATCCAGTCTGAACTGCTTGGCTGTGGGAGACTGAGAAACACTTCTTTACTCACTGAACTCCTGTGCAGTCTGGCTTTCTCACTTAGACAGCTCTCTACTTGCTGGACACAGAAAGACTCCATTACTGAATTAGAGTGAGATGCCAGAGCATGGAAGCTATTTTTCCACTGGCTGTGCCGATGGCTCTCACTGTTATCTAGAGGCGATTTCTCAAAGAGCTCCGGGTTTAAAGTACTGGGTCTAATCCATGGGTTTGAGTCAGAGACGTGATGCTTTTCCTCACTACAACTCTGTTTGTCGTGACTTAAAAGCTCGTTCTTTTCTATAGCTTGTCCCGGGAAAAGATCCTGAACAGCATCGCTTAGAAACTTCTGAGGCAAATTCTGATCAGCTGGGACAAACTGACTACCAGAGTAAAAGCTACAAAATCCGGTCTGACCGATCGTGTTAATATCAAAATTGTAATTATGTTCTGGAGACAGGCTATCTTCAAGTGAGTAGCAACTTTCAAAACCTGGGTCTGAGAAAAGGATGGGGCTGTCATCTGAGAGGGAGTTATCCAAGTGGCCAGAGGTCTGTAGGTTTAGAGGGTCTACTTTTAGACGTCTGGGGGTTTGTTCCTTAGGTTTTGTTCTTCTGGGAGTTCGAGGTTTTCTTGGAGATGTCGCCAGCCGTGTTCGTTTATTTGCTTTCTTATGCTCAACAGAAACAGAAACATTCTTATCTGCCTGATTATTAGCTGCTGAGTCTTGTGTGACACTTGCACTCTGTGCTTTCTGCTGCCTCTTCTGTAGCAGTTCTTTCAGAACAGCTAGCCCAGACTGTCCCTCCCCAAACACTGGAGGTGTTGACACATTTTGATTTTTACATTGAGACAGTGCTTTGGTTTGTGAAATTGCTTCTGACAGTGACCTTTGTTTTACCTTTTCAGGCTTAAAATTTGACATATCTAAAATAAAGCCCCTTGGTTTCTGCTCCCATGCTATTTGTTTGATGGGACTTCTCAAAGAAGTTACAAAACTACTAGGTGTCTGGCTTTCCTCAGAAGCTGCATTTCCTGGAGAACAAGTTTCACCGTGCTTTGACTGTTCTGACACGCACACCGTCTGCTGCTGACTGTCTCTGCAGTGCAAAAAATTAGGGGCACAGACCTGTTCTGGCTTTGACTCTAGGGAACTGCGGTACTCATTTGACTTTCCGATAGATGACATACAGTTTTTTTGTATATTTGAGCTCTCCTCTGTCTTTGAAGACATAATACCTGAAGATATCTGTGTACTCTGTGCTACCTGAGACAAATGGTTGGAAAGGTCAAATATACTCTTTTGAATCAAGGTTGTTTCCTTCCGAGTAAACATAGCACTTTGATTATGAGATCTCTGAATATTAATTTTTGAGATTCCAGGTCCTATAGGATTATAAACAGAAGGATGTGAATCATCTCGGGAACTGGGGAATGTTTGCAGATCCAAAGACTTCTTGCTTTCTAAGAAAGAGGAAAAGCAGTTAGACAGCCGCTGCTGTGCATTAACCCCGGTTGGCTGGGAAGCAGGAAGTGGATGATCCACAGCAGGGCCCATCTGTGGCATCTCTTTCTGTTTAGAAAGTGCCTGAACACCAGAACTGCCTGTGAGCTCAGACACGCTCTGGTGGTTCGGTGTGAGCTCGGCCTCCCCGTGTGGTTTGATCTTTTCATCCATAGGCGTTATGTGCTTTCTTGACACACCTTTCTCATTTGCTCTTTGTTTCTGCTTTGCTCTTGGTTTCTTTTTTCCATCATCTACAAGTTTACTTGTCTGATTTCGTTTGCTTCTTTTTTTAGTAACTACAGAGGGGTTAGCAAGTCTTGCTCTTGACTTCTTAACCTGTGCTCTTGCTCGACTAGTTTTTCCTACACGAGGATTAACAGTCTTAGTGTTATATGCATTAGGACCCTTAAAAAGCATTGATTCCTTTTCTGCAGCAGCCATAATTTCTTCAGCTCTTGGGTCTGTGGGAGACCAGCAGCGAGGTGGAGAGGAGTTGATAGGACTTGTGCTTCTCTCAGAAAGAAAACCTAGCTTCGACATAACGTCACTATAATTCAAGTCACAGTCTTCGGTTTCAGCAATGTAAGATGGTGAGGGAGGAGAAAGAATAGCATGTGTTCGCTTCTTTCTGAAAGATAAAGTTCTTTTAATATTTTCACTATTTGTTCTTTGTTGCTTACCAGGTTTTTTCTTAGCAGATTTATGTTTTGACTTTCTTCTGTGACTCTTCTTTGGTGTTAGTGGATAAATGGGATATTTGGTTGCAGGGGAGTCAGGAACTTTTGGCCAAAAATCCTTCAAAGGTGCAAGCTTCTTATAAAGTTCCATTTTTTCCTCAGTTAATATTACTTGTTTTTCTTTAGAGTCTATTTTACCTAGCTTCACAAGCATATTTTTTCTCCCTCTAAATCTATTAATAATAATATACTTTATAATGACAGGAGGCAGCTTTTTAGACATTTTTCTTCGTTTTCGGGATTTGAGAGTTCCATCTAGATTTTCACCAATTTCCATGGGATGAGGTAGGCTAATTTTCGAGTTGTGTGTTACAAAACTTGACTCACTATCTTCAGTTTCATAATTTACCTTGCGTTTGGCTCTAAGTGTATATTTATTTCCATATAGTCCAAAAGACTGTTCAGTTTCTAAAGATCCATCTCCAAAATGACAGTCTATAAAGTTTTCTGTAGGCGTTTTATTTTCAAATGTCCCATGAGCAGCTTTAACTAAATCACTACTCAATACATTATCCTTCTCAGATGTACTGCTGTAAGGATTACTATGTGTACAACTGTCTTTTGTGGTTCTGGCATCACTACTTTTGGTAGAAGTTTCCTGAAGACCTAGTAGTTTCTTTTTATTCAGTTTTAACCGGGAAGGTTTATTGCCCGGTTGTAGTTTGTATGTGACAGGAGATAGTTTCTGTGGTCTAGTGAGACAATTAGAAAGAACAACACTGGGAAAAAACATATAGTGTGCTGCCTGCTGGCTGAGACTTGGCTTTTCCATTTTGTGCTCTTGGAATTCCTCATATCTGATTTTGAGTTTATTTCGTCCACTCTCATCCGTGATGCTATCGAGAGAATGCACCACAGTTCTATTCTCCCCTAACCCTGACAGCACGTCACAACTTTCAGTCAGTGAAGAGGGGAATATGCTACTGCCCTTTTCATTTCCTTCAGAGGACAATTTATTTTTTGAATGACTTAAGTCAGCAAAGTTGAAAGAGTTTTTTCCCAGTGCAGTCTCACTAGTGTGGCGGTTCACATGTACCAACGAGGCGTCCTTTTCAATCTTTCTCATGTTCGTATACTTTCTACTTGGGACTTGTCTTGTGACAGACGGAATATCTTCTTCATAATCAAAAACACTACTTTCACAGGAAGATACCGGCAAAGACTTATCTTTCTTACAAATTTCTTTATGAGAATTATCCGGATGAACAGTACTGCTTAAAGATGCAGAGTACTTCAGAGAGTAAGGACTTTCATTGGCAAAAGTGACTGGATTATCTCGACCTCTTTCTGTATTGTTTGGTTGTGAAAGGTCTTCAATTAAATCATCTTTGTTTAAAACATGGGAAGAAAGGGCACTTGTGTGTTTACACTGAAAGGTAATCTTAGCAGAAGATGGGGGCTCTAATGTAGCAGCATCTTTGTGAAAGATGGAGGGCCTTACTGATAGCTTGCTTGTTGCAATCACAGATGAGTGGGTTCTAGAATTTTCATTGTTTAATGGATTGTCTGGAATCAGAGAGAGAAAAGAATTTACTCATTCACAGTGTCAACTTCTTAAGGAAGAATCTATATTAAGTTCGTATGTGTAAAACAGTGACACGACAAAAAGTTGGGCCCTATCATTAAGATTATATAACCTAAGCAATCAAGAGGCAATATTAGTCATTATTTTAAACATATATTCTTCTGCTCAGAAAAATGTTATAGTAGTTTTACTATTTGAAATATGGTTAGCCTATTTGTTAGTTTATGATGCTACCTGAATGATATAATAAACTGATAAAGGTTTACAGAGCTTCAACCAAGCAACTCACAAACAATCTACCTTCTTCAGAATAAGGAATCACACAGCTGTAATTTTAAAAAGAAAAACTCCCATAGACAGGCAAAACACAATATATACTCATTTAAGTTATAGTCACTTAAAGACAAAACACAATTATATCACACAAAAAATACATTTTTGGTCACTAAGTAACCAAGTACCTACAGTAGGTTTGCGATCTTACCACTATTTTCGTCTGCAGTTCCGTCTAACTGAGGTATCGAGAGACTGGCAAAAAGCAAACTATGATCACTCCACTCCATTTCTTCTTCTGAAGATGAGTCATCATCCTCAGTGGGGCTTCTGCGGGCATTTCTGCACAGTGACCGAGAGAATATCAGAATCCACTGGTAAGTATGCTCACCAGAACACGAGGCATCTGGGGCTGGGAAGATGGCTGCACTTAAGCACACTCCATCCCAGCACCTACATGGTGGCTCACAACTGTCTGTAACTCCAGGTTCAGAGCATCTGACACCCTCTTCTGCTTTCTGTAGGCAATGTATGCATGTGATACACAGACACATATGCAGGCAAACACTCAGACACATAAAAGTAAATAAAATCTTCAAAGAAAAGGATGCATCTTAGATGCAAATTTTCTGATTTATGATAGTAAAATAATACAAAAATATAAAAATACCACTTTAAAGAAAAACAAGTTTACTTTACTTTATTAGCATATACTGTTATGAGACCTGGACAAAATTATTATAAACGGAATTTATACTTTCATTTATGTGAAGTAGAAGGTATCATATTTCTTTTTTTTTTTTTTTCTTTCTTTTTTATTGAGACAGGATCTCCCTGGCTGCCCAGAAACTTACTATGTAGACCAGGCTGGCCCTCAAACTCACAGAAATGTACCTGACTCTGCCTCCTGAGTCCTGGGATTAAAGGCATGCACCACCACTGCCTGGCATGTAATTCTTACATTTTAGCCGTAACATGTTGGATTACCTCATCTAGTCATGCCCCTTTAACCTATCTGTGGATATCATATACACAAAAAGAACAAATGAGAATTCGATGACTTATAAAAAGGTAGCATCCTAACATATTTAAGGTATTCATAATTGAATCACTAAATCCTGAGATGAGAGACAAGAAAATGAAGCAGGCATCCGCCTCACGGCTAGAGAGAGAGCAGTGACCTAGGGAGAGCTGGAGGACACTGTGGACACTGAGCTGCTCTGCAATAGCTATAGAGCAAGGATGCTATACTGTTTAGATGAATTTGAAATTCAGATAGTCTAAGCTCTATCCTATACTTACACTAGTCTGATACTTTTCACTCCCAACTACATGTTCAAAATCTTTCTTTCCACACTCAACTTTTTCCCTCTGGCCTCAACTGCTTGAAAATATCTCTTTGTTATACACAGAACAGTTTCCCCTTTAAATCTTTTACAAATAACAATTTGTCATAAAATCAATTTTAAGTGCTGAAAGAAATATTGCATTAGATATCTAATAATTCTAGTCCAACTTATCTGATGTTATTTTTAGGAACTCTGGTACAACCTGTTTTCATGTACGCTGTATCAAATTGGGCTTGCTGTCTCACAGGTAACTCCTCTACCATTACTGGCTCTGTTAGTTGCTAACTTCTTTTTGATAACACACACACACACACACACACACACACACACACACACACACACGAGTATTTTCAATTTCCATGCTGTATTCACATTTTATCCTGTCATCATAGGAATAGATTTTCTACATGTCAATCTTCAATAAGTGAAAGTTTATCACTTCTCCCTTAATTAAACCAAATATTCTTTATTCAAATGTTCTTTTAAAAATGATAGTGTTAACAGATCTTTCTAGTCCTTTTTTTCTTCCTCTTTTTCGGTTGTCTTAAACATAACACATATGTGATACATGTGACAAAACATAACATTTAATATACATTTAACAAATTTCTTTCTATGTTCCTATTATTCAATTCCTTTCTAACATGGTTAAGAAATATTTGCATTTCAGAGGGAGACTTAAATTAATCAAGCTCACAGAGACTGACTGGAAAACCACAGTGCCACCTGTGATGGCTAGTCTAGGTTGCCAACCAGAGTGGAATCAACTGAAATGTGCATGTACTCTGGGTCCTCCTGTGAAGGATTTTCCTGATGAGATTACTAGAAGCAGGAATCCCCACTGGCAATGTGGGCAGCACCCACTAGGGGCAGCCCAGATAAAGAAGGTAGAAGAAGGAAAACTGCTTTTTGCCTGCTGGCCCTCACTGTCTCCTTCTGGCATGCCCATCTATCCCATTGCTGTGGCATTCCTTCACCAATATCAGAGCCCACTTCTTTGGAATTGCACTGTAGACTGAAGATCACCAGCTGTCCAGGAATCCTGCTGAGATATCAACCTGGTAGACTGAGCGACTGCCAGGTTCTTGGCTTCTCTACTGTAACACAGTCATTGTTGTTTTACAATCTGTAGTCAAAGTAATGAGTCCCTCTTCAATTTATATAATATATTAGCTTTTTTTTTTGACACACAGATCTCACTGTGTAGACCAGGCTGGCCTCTTACTAAGAGATCTATTTACCTTTGCCTCATGGGTGCTTGGGTTAAAGGTGAGCACCATCACACCCAGTTCTTACTGACTGATCTTAAAAGCAAACAAGAGTACGACTGGTTGCTTCTGAGACCATTTACTCAGAGACAGGTCTCACTACGTAGCCTTGGCTGGCATCACAGGCATGTTTCACCTGGCCAGCTATTCACTTATGTTTAGTATTTAATTAACTCAGTCTAAGCAATCAGAAAGTCACATCTTATTTTCAGGCTGACTGCACACTACTTAGATCTGTTAGCAGTTACTCTCAGAGGGAATTACTCTTTTCAAGTTCTGTGGTAAGGAGGAACTTCAACTTTACCCATTTGTTCCTCACATGTCTGTCTCATCTTATATACCATCTGTATATAAAACAGATGGTTTCTGGGCTTGATTGTTTAAAATGTAGCAGAACATGATTTTGCTTGGAATGTTAAATATATGCTACATGAAAATGTCATTATTTAAAAGGGATTTTAAAAGTCAACTTAGTTTACAAAGCATTTTACAGTATGAATAATAACAAATAATTTCTTACTACAGCACAGCAGTGACAAAAAAAAGTATTTATTAGAGTAACTGAAATAACTTTTTAAAAAAAGTCACCTCTTTTTGGCACAGTGTTCTTCAATATCATCGTCCCACCTCTGGGACATCACCAAACTAAGCTCCATTTCCTCTTTTTCAATCTGTGGTGCATTTTCTTCATCATCACTATTTTGGGGGTTTTGAGAGTCTCCAAAGGAGTGACATGGTAATGGCATCCTATTCTTTTCTCCTTGATATCCATCACTTTCCAAACCAGCAAGAAGATGTACCAGTGCTTCATCAGGACTACTGTCCACTATAAAACAAGTAAATAAATCACCAACAAATAGCTTAAAATTTCTAAATGATCTAACAATTGAGATCAATTATGAAAAAACACAATGGATGTTGACACATACTTAAATGAATATAATGGGCCCAAGCCTCAGGTGTTAATTGTATAGCCCTCCCATGAAAGTTAGTTCCTTAGACCATTTGAATTAGAAGACTTTAGTAACATTATTAAAAAGAAAACTCAGTAAATAAGGTTTTCTGAGGTAGGACCCAGGGATTGGTGTATTTAAAGAATTTTCCAAAAAAAAAAAGAATTTTCCAAGCTTACTTAAGTATGAAGAACACTAAGGAAAATATGGCCATAGGTGCTCAAAATGAAATGTATTCAAATCAATGACAGCTAATTAAGTATAAGAAATATACATGTAAACATCTTATCCTTCACTTTAACTTAACTTTATTCACAGATAGTCAAATAAAATCTAGTTAAAATATATAAAACAGCTTATAAAAATAGTTAATAGTTTGATTTTTATTAAACCATACTATATATACTAAGATTTCTAATGTTAAAGAGTTACATAGTATCAATTGTTGACAAGGGTGTGAAGAAACTAGAATCTTCTTCTACTGGGGCTCAAGTTGCAAAATGTCCTTCATTTCTTGTATTCATCTAAAATCCTTGTAATCTTCAAAGTGTGTTTTTAACAGGCTACATATATCAGGACAGGTGTTGGTAACCAGAAAGAGAAAGGCAGGATTAGCGTTGACACTCCGTCCCATCCTCCAACCTTCAGGGCAGTGCCGAGTACTGACAGCTGAGTTAATCACTATTGGTGATTAAGTCATGCCTACATAATGAAACATCCACAAAACCAAAATACTGCACATTTTCTTTCATTTGTGGTTCCCAGATTTTATATAGACACACAAAATCACACACACACACACACACACACACACACACACACACACACACGTACATACGTACGTATGTATGTATGTACATATATGATTTAAAAGTACAAGTAAAGCTATTTAAATCAGTGGTTCTCAGCCCTCCTAATATTGTGACCTTTTAATACAGTTCCTCATTTTGTGGAGATCCCAACCCATGAAAATTATTTTCATTGCTACTTCATACATGTAATTTTGCTACTGTTATGAAGTGTAACATAAATATCTGTGTTTTCTGATGTATTAGGTGACCCCTGTGAGAAGGTCATCAACCTCAAAGGGGTCGTGACCTACAGGTTGAGAAACACTGCTCTAAATGGACTAAGGGGGCTTATGGGAGAGAGGGTGATGAGAGAAAAAGGAATTGTAGGTACAAGGGAGAATATACTCAGTGTACTATACATTTCAGAAAGCATAAACAAACAAACAAATAAATAAATAAAAAAAGGAAGAGGTGTGCAAAACCTCGAAATGCCTAGGACTGAATCCTGAGAGCTCCTGGAGACCGGCACAGAGGATCAGGACATGGGCGCTCTGTGCCTCTTCCTGCCCCTCGCCATACTCACTGATCTGCCTGTTGGTGGCACCCTTTGTAATAGCCTTTATAATCCAGTAATAAATCTACTCGTCCTAGCAGGGTGATCTGCTCAATCAAATTACTTGAGGCTGGGGAAGGGTATGGAGCCCTTACCTGTGGAATCTACTATACTCTCCAGGTAGATGAGGGTTAAAATGGAATAAATTAGAGACCATACAGGTGGTTATCTGTTCCAAAACTGACTGCTTGGTGTAGGGGAGAGCGTCTAGACATGCAGTCAGACATGTTACAACTTGACTGTTATGGTTAGGAATATAGGAGAAACTGAGTGTATTTTCTTCCCTATAGCCACACTACATAACCCATTAGTTCTACTACCATATATATGCAAGAAAACTGAAAATATTTTGATGGTTTTATACTTCACTTCTACCCTTTGGATTAGCATATAAAATAATGGGTTTCATTATGTCATTTCCATCTATGCACATCACTGTTCCGGTTCCTTTTCCTTCTCTTTTACCCTCCTCTCAGTGCCCCTCCCCCATCACGCTTTCTGTTTCCATGACATGAGTGAATATACGTGTGTGTGTGTGTGTGTGTGTGTGTGTGTGTGTATTCATACTTCTCCTCCATGTATCTATGTGTAGCGTAGGTACATATGTGTGTGTGTGCAGGTGTCTGTGCATGTGTGTGTGTGTTCAGGTGTCTGTGAATGTGCATATGTGTGTGCAGGTGTATCTGTACACGCGCAAGTAGGGAACATGGCTGACTAATGTTGGGAATCTTCCTCAATTTCTTTTCCACATTAGCTTTTGTGAAAATATCTTATAGTTCAAGTTTTTATACATGGGATTGATACCAAGAATATATAAAGAATTCAAATAATTAAATACTAAAAAATTAGTTAATAACTAGGTAAATGAGTTCACAAAAGGAGAAATGCAAATGGCCACTAAATGTATTAAAATGTTCTGAAACAAGGACTTTTTTCTTGAGACTTTCTTGGGCCTTTCTACGTAGTGCTGGGACTATGTAGACCAGGTTGGCCTCAAACTCTGCCTGTCTCTACCTCACACGTACTTGGATTATGGGCATGGGTCACCATGCCAGGTTCAAGCCCAGAGTTCATTGTGAAGGCTAGTCTCATTAACCAGCTTACTCCTGGGATCCCTCCTCTGCCTTTTCATAATAAAATTACAAGTGAGCTGCCATAATCATCTGGCACTGATGTAAGCTGTAAGGATTTGAACTCTATTTGTGTTGCTTGCACAGCAAGAACTTTAACCCTATAGTCATTTAAAAATATATATTTATTTTATTTTATGTATATGTGTATTTTGTCTGCATGTATTTCAGTTCCTAGAGAGAGGGCAGAAGTGGGGATTGGATACTCCAGGACAGGAGTTAAAGACAAGCTGCTATGGGGTGCTGGGAACCAACCCTGGGTCCTCTGGAAGAGCAGCCAGTGCTCTTAACTGCAGGCATCTCTCCATCCCATAACTTAGTTCTTTATGGCTCAATAAACACTATATATAAAAGTCACATTTTCTTTCTCTACTTGATTATCTGCTGGTTACTGTGACTCAATAATCAGAAATGAAGAGGCTGCTGGTGTACGACAAACTCAAGTCCTTGAATACACATGCAGGGGAGATATGGTTGAATTACTGGTAGTTGTGTTTTGAGGAGCTTCTGTACTATTTTTCATATTGGCTGACTAATCCACAATCCCACTTACAGTGTGTAGGAGTGTCTCTACCCTGCATGTGTGGCAATATTTGTTGGTTGCTGTTTTATTTCAGCGACATGTGAGCTCAGGCCTTTCATGTGCCAGGGAGAACTCTCTACTCTAGAGCTGTACCCCTTTCTCGGTTATCTTTCCTCCTCTTACGTTTCTTAGAAAGGGCCTCTGTAGCCCTGGCAGGCTTCAATCTCCGGCTGCCTCAGGCTCCTGAATGGGTGGATAACTGGCCCACAGGTTGTCTGTCTCATCCTTGCCTGGGATGAGAAAGCAGCTCAGTGTAGTTCTGGTTTGTATTTGCCCCGACAAAGAATGCTGAACAATCGTTTCCATGTACTTAGTTAGTAGCCACTTACATTTCTTCTTTTGAGAACCTATTAATTGCTTAGTTACTGACTTCTTTTTTAAGATTTATTTCTAATATATGTGAATGGGTGTTACTGTGCATATGTGCACCACATGCTTTGTGTTCATGAAGGTTAGAAGAGGGCACCACATGCATGGTTGGGACCTGACATGTGAGTGCTGGAAGCTGAACCTTGGCTGCTAAACCATCTGTCCAGCCCACGCCCTTAGTGCTTAATTATTTGTGTTCTCTATAAACACTAGGTTTTCAATATCCTGTTGGATGGATGGTTAGCAATGAAGATATTTCCACAAAAGTTTATTATTCCATGAATAAAAACATGTCAGTAATATGTATAGTACTCCCAAGTTGGAAACAACCCAAATAAATGATGTAAATGGTAGAATATTACTGATCAAGAAAAAGGAATGAAAGCACTGACATAAGCTATGACATGATGAGCTTTGAAAATGATCTGCTAATTAAAAGCAGCCAGATACGGAAAATGTTCAAATGATTCCATTTATATGAAGTGTTAGTAAAAGAGAATGTTGGCCAGCGGCTAAAAAGAAGTAATTGTTGCTAATGAGTACATAGATTTTCTGGGGATGATAAAAAATGTTCTGAAGCTGGATAATAATAAAGGTTGCACAATTATAATAATGCACCTCAATAAATTTTTTAAAAACCTTTGGAACATGTTGGTTTTTTTCCCTTCATCTATTAACACAAACCTTCTCTCTGTAAAGCAAGGCAACAAGGTAACATAATCTCCATTCACTAAATTATCAAGTTTTACATTTTTCTTTGTTGATGTTTATGAATTTGGCTCAGGGCTGCAGCAGGGGCTCAGTGGTGAGAAGCACATTATCACCCCTGCAGAGGATCTGGGTTTGGTTCCCAGAACCTTGAGCTGCCTGCACGCATGAGTGGACCTGACGGCCTTCCTTGGCCTCCACGGACACCAACCCCTGCCAGCAGACAGTTCAGTCAGGTTGACAAATATAGTACAAAAATCAAACTATTTGCTTACAAGTTGTTTTGATAATGATCTTCTTCTTAAACCTCAAATTACAATTATTTTCACTTTTGTGCCTCATTCTTTCAGACCTTTGGTAACACTTAGATTGTTGTCGGAACCAGTGTAGGCAAGGTGGAGTCCTATCTGCTACTGGTACAACACACTTGACTAATGAAATGAATTAGGGACTTGACATTCATACTCCTTTTTTAATTTCTTAAATTTTTCTATGGCCTCTCTTAACTTTTATTTAAATAACTAGAATATAATTTAAAACATTTTGTTATATTTAAGATTATAACCTCAAATTAAAATAGTAATGTATTCTTAGGACAATTTCTTTTTAAAATGTGATTATTCATTTAAAAA
>OU015750.1:70263063-70279903 GCA_907169655.1 Acomys percivali
TTTTTGCATGCATTCTAACATCCAACTACATTACATGTTCTATATAGAAAATCTTGCACAAAGCCATTAAGAGGGCAGAAAGTGAAAAAGATCTAGTATTTGTAGAGAAACAGGTATTAAAGTAAGATAGGCAGTAGCTAGAATGAAAAAACAATGATAAATTGCAAAGTTAAGATGTTGACATAAAGCTGGGCATGGTGGTGCACACCTTTAATCCCAGCAATTGAGGGGCAGAGGCAGGTAGATCTCTATTCCATGTTTGAGGCCAGCCTGATCTACAAAGTTCCAGGATAGCCAGGAATACACAGAGAACCCTGTCTCAAAAACCAAAAAGAAAAAAAAATGATGTAAAAATATGTTAATCATATTAGTAATGAGACTAAGCCTCAGTAAGATAGCATTTCATATACTCTAGAACAATTAAAGAGATAATATCAAGTGTTAAATAAAAACAGTAAATCCTAGGAAGCCTTACGTAATGCTTGTGGGAACATAAAATAGTGCACCCATCATGGAAAACAACTTGGCATTTTATTTAAAAACTAAATACAGCTGGGCGTGGTGGCGCACACCTTTAATCCCAGCACTCGGGAGGCAGAGGCAGACGGATCACTTTGAGTTCAAGGCCAGCCTGGTCTACAAAGCGAGTCCAGGACAGCCAGGGGGACACAGAGAGACCCTGTCTCGAAAAACCAAACAAACAAACAAACAAAAAACAGAAACAAAAACAAAACCACGAGAAAGCTAAATCCAAACTTGCCACATGATCTACAAAGTCCGCACACTGGTATCTACTGTGAAATGAAAATATACTGATACGAAGACAGGCTTATCTAGGCATTGCTTTCACTCATCCCCCACTTCAAAGGTAATCTTTATAGTAAAACTTACTTTGTAACTGGTTTATTTGCTATTATTTCTAATATTTTATAATCCATACCAACGTTATTTTTATTAGCCAGAAGTGAAGGCAACTCAAATATCTAGCAATTGATGAATGGTTTAACAAGTGCAACATTTGGTAATAAAACAGAATGAAATATTGATAATTACCAAGCACAGATAAACCCTGAAAGTATTTGCTAAGTGAAAGAATAAAAAGCCCATATTGTATGATTTCATTTATGTGACATATCTAGGAATATAGACAGACAAGAATCTAAGGACGTTAGAGCTGGGAATGGCCATGACTGCCAGTAAGGAAGCCTGTAAGCTGATGGACTAGATTATGAAGCAATTACGTGATTAAAATGAGTGAATTTTATGCTATGTAAATTATTTCTCAATTAGCTGTTTAAAAATACAATTGTTTTAAAATGTAAAAGCAAGTTGTTCAATCTATGCCAAGAATGACATCACTTGTATAAAATTTAACAAATTAAGCAACAGTACATAATGTGGATAAATTATCACAAATTTTTACATAATAACACTTTATAGAAACTTTAGCATAGTGTTTATCTTTAGAGATGTAGACAGGGTAAAAGAACAGGAAATAATCTTTGTTATGTCCATATTTATTTCTTAGAAGAAAGATAAACAACAAGGAACCAGCCAAATACTAAGTGTCCAACACAATAACGTTTTAGTGTTTTTTAATTGAAAAACTAACCAGATACTCTCACCTTTGCTCAGACCTGTGTCTTTGTGGACTTCTATCATGTTGGCTGGTGAGCATGGAAGCATTTCAGGAGAAAGAATCTCAGAGTGCAAAGTTAATTCAGCAGAGAACTCTTGGGATCCATTGTTGTAGTCCACAGATCCTGACAGTGTTCTGCTTAATTAAAACATAACTTTTAATAATAAACCATATAGCAAAGCAATGAAATCAGCTTTGAGATCTATAATAAATAATCACTTACACAGAGAAGTCATTCTGTTTGAGAATTTCTTGAAGTCTCTTCTGAAATTTTTTTTCACTTTCTGTTGCTGGCACAAATCTGCAATCTTTAATTTGAAAAGTGGATTAGGCAGCAAATGAATGAAATACTTTTCTACTCTCCTTAAAGGAGTTTTGAAAATCATAGCAATTTATCTTTCTCCTAACCTATATTCTACCACCTACATGCAGTCCTGTTTTACAAATGAGAAACAGATCTAATTAAACAATGAAATTAAGAACTTCATCACTTCAAGTTTAAGTTCCATAACTATAGCTTAAAACAAAATAGACACACACACACACAAACAAAAAGCAGTGTTCCCTATCCATAAACACATCATGTACTCTGACATTAGAAACCTTCTCCTTTGTAAAATATATTTCTATTTTAAAGGACATAAAAAAAGACACTAATTTTATCAAGACATTTTTGGCAATCTAGATATTACAGTGAAATTTGACATTTTAATTGGATTTTGTAGAGACTTATGACAATATCTGTTTTCTAAGCTGTCCTTTACACTTCTAGTTTTATCTTTAAACTGCGGTATCCATGGTATTTGAACCTCAAATTCTTTCAGAACGCAGCAACATTTAATAGTAAATGATTATTTTCCTCAGAGTTGCACATGATGGTCAAGGTGAGAGTGTATATGACAGCTTCAGAAAGCCGTGAGGACAGTATCTCATGCTGACACTTCAGAGCAGAACAGGTACAGTCGCGCCCCGTGGTTGTTAGTGTCTTATTGTGAAATAAACAAGACAAGAATATACTAGAGGGTGAAAAGGAAGAACAAACTATTGTGGCAGAAGGTACGACACAGAAAAACCAAAAACGAACACGGGGGTGGGGGGGGGAGGGAATAAACTGGTGGTATTTTAGAGATAATTATGAAGATCTATTGATTATACAGCAATGACAATTAGAAATACATAGAAAAATTAAGACATAACATTTAGTGCTAAGGGAACATTCAATGACTATTCCATTAAAAATATTTACTTAGATCATTAGAGCATTGTTAGGTTTATACCTTGTGATTCAGGCTGGCTAATTTGAGAACTTTCATTCCTGTCTCTTCGCCGTTGCTTCTCATCTTCCCATATGGCCTGCAGCCCAGGGTTTCCACCAATTTGAGCTGCAATCACATTACAAGCGTCAAAGTGAAAAGTTCTTGCTATAAACTTTAATAAGTATTTTTGGGGTTGGAGGACGGGTAGTCTTACTGTGTATCCCCGACTGGCCTGACTCATTATGTAACCCTGGCCTGGGACCCAGAGACATACCTGCCTCTCTCTCCTCAGTGCTGCAATTAAAGGTGTGCGCCACCATGCCCAGTAAAAGTATCTTTTAAGAAAAACACTTACTGTGTGTACTATAATGGACAAATTATCCCAATTCTAAGTTTATAATGCTGCTTCCTTTTCAGTTTTTTTTTCCCTAATGACTGAAAAAAACTACCAAGTAAATAAAATCCAAATGTCTGATAAGAGATAATAAGTCTAAAGCTTCTCTCCATGGCATATAACCTGCAGAAAAAAACAATTAAAAGACAGAGTATGTGAAATCATGTTAAATTAGCTAATTTTATTTAGTGTTGTTTATTTTAATTAAATATTTAGGTAAACAGTAATGTGAATGGAAACACAAATGAGCAAAATGACTATCTATTGTGATTAAATATGAAATGTTCTCTTTAGAGTCATCTGTTGAAGACTTGGTCCCAGGCTGATGGCTGCATTTAAGAAGTGACTGGACTTCGAGGGCAGCAAGTTACCCGATGAATTAAACTATTCCATTTAGAGCTGAGGGGCTGTGGGGGTGGGCACAGCTGGAAGAAGCACGTCACAGAGAGTGGAAGTGCGGCAGGGTTCATCTTGTCTGCCTGGCTTTCATGAGGAGAACGAGTTGCTCGGCATGCCCTTCTGCTATGAGGTACTGTCTTACCATAGCCTGGAAATGACAGAGCCAGACAACCGAGGGCTGAGACCTCTGAAACTGAGCAGCCCAAAGAACTCTTTCCTGGAGATGGTTTCTGCAGTGCTTTGTCAATGCAACAGAGAGCCGGCCGGCATAGCCTCCCATCAGAAACAAAGGGCAGCGTCCAAGTACCTTGCCTTCCCCTTCTATACCTTACTTCTCTGGTAATGCCTCTTCTATTCTACTTTCGTCATTACAGTTTACAAGTAAAGCTACATATTAAGAATAACTGTGTGCGTACCCTCAATGTCCAGCCTATTTAAGATATCAGCAGCTACAGCATCCACTTCTAGTTCACATGTACTCAGAGGTTCAACACCTTCCAGCAATAAAGAACTGTAAAGAAAGGATATCAATAAATAATTAGCACAAACATCCCAAGCTGTTGTTGCTGTTGCTGGGATATGAGAGTCTTCTTATGCAGGAATGCATGCTTTGGTAGTAATGAGAAAACCTGAGGATAGTAAATGAATTCATGATTATTCATGATACTATGTGTATGTAATAATAACAGGATAGGAAAAATTATAAGGATAACCTATTTAAACCATTTAAAATGCAGTCTACATATTCTGAATCATATTTTATAAATAAGGAATATTTAATGTTTAGCATGTGGTTCTGGTAAAAAATGTTTAAGACAATAGAGGGACAACACAAGGATTCGTTAAAAATATAAATATTTTAAATAAGTTGCCTAGAGGCATTCCCCTCCCCCATAATAATATACGATTTTCAGATAAGGGAAGGTGAGCATACTGAAAAGTGGGTAAACAATATTCACTATTCTTCTTGTCCTCAGCTACTGCTAAGTTGGAGGCACTTGAAATTCTTCACAACTGATAAAGTGATAACCACATGAGCAGTCAACAGTGAGTTACAGCTGGCAGAAGTGACAACAGTGACTTTTGATGAGAACTACAGGTTTTCACTAATGCTCTTTCACTTAAAAACATCGGTTAGTTGGCTTTTTTTAACCTTCAGAACCACTGAAAAGAAAATTATGAAGATATCAGGTAAATGGCCATTCGTCCTAGAATGCACAGAACCCTGGTGTAGATTCCAACTTGTCCAAACTTTATACCTCATACTAAATGAAAACAAAAGAGCAATACCTTTACTTGTGATTAGGGGATGCATATTTAGTAACATTTTATTGGGTCTTATTTTCCTGATTAGAATTGGTACATACATAAAACTTTCATGTTTTGACCACACTGGCTAACCTTGGTATTTCATCCTCTTCCCACCTACACAAAGCACCCGCAGAAGACTTTCCTGATAACTGGTCCTTGAACAATCCAGTTGCATGTGATGTATCACCTAGAAAAAGAAAGGTAAATTTATTTTTTAAGGTAAATTTAAATAAATCTTACTTTTTATTTTATCTAATCAATCTATCTATCTACGCCTTTATTTACTGGAGAGAGGCCCTCATTACAGAGCCTTGGCTGACCCAGAACTCACTACATAGATTAGGATAGTCTCAAACTCACAAGCCTGGCCGACTTTGCATCCTGAGTGCTGGGACTGAAGGCATGAGCCACTGTATCTGGCAAATTATATCTATAATTTGTATAAAACTGTCTTCTTTGTAAAATAATTTATAAATCATGTAAGAATACCAAAATATTATATCTTAAAGATTCCCGATACACAGGATTATATACACAGTTGAGAGCAGTAATTCTAAACTAAGAGGAGAAAAAAAGCATTGCAATGAATTGATTTGAGAAACAGTTATAAAATTTCATGGTATAAAAGTATCATATATCTAAATGTTCAGATAAGTATAATTAACATCTCATTAAAAAATAAAGAACTCGTTAGGTATGGTAGCACACGCCTTTAATTGCAGCACTTGGGAGGCAGAGCCTGACCAGACTCTCCTCTTCCCCCACCTGGCTTTGAGACTCAGGACCCATCCATACCAACAGATAAACTTTTCCAGGCTCCTTAGCCAAAGAGCCAAAGACTGTAGCAGAGAAACAGAAGAGTGAATATAGAGGCTTCTCCTATTGAGATCCAACTCTCCTACGCATTATAGCCCCGTCCTTAACATTGTAAACACCTCTGCTGAAAGGTGACATAAACAAAACCAAACCAAGTCGGGAAAAACTTAATGAACAAAACTCCGAATGTGCAAATACCAACACAGAAACAAAATTCATGAAAAAAATCCAAAGTAACACTTATCACCTCCAAACATAAAACTCTATAAGTAATGGACAGAAAATGTCATGGGAGAACTCGCCCACACACAACTCAAAGAAGAGAAAGACAACAATGAATGAAATAAGAGGTCAATCCAAGCATGGAAATTGTTTGACTTTTTAAAAGAATATCAAAACTGCAATGATGCTAGACTTGAAAACATCAATAAGCCAATTACAAATTTCAGTGGAAAGCCTCACCAACAAAATGGATCATGTTGAAAACAGACTCAGGGATGAAAGACAGTATTAGAATCAAATTCCTGAATAAAGGTCAATGAAAAAAATCAGAACATGGGAGAATTTGGGGACACCATGAAAACAACAACCCTTTGAAATGTGAGCATAGGAGAACATCTTCAACAGAATCACAGATGGAAATTTCTCAAGCCTAGAGAAAGAGGTGCCTAGACACGAAAAGCCTACAGAACACCACAGACAAGACCAGAAAACAAATACTCCATGGCATATGATAGCTAAAATATTAAAAACACAGAATAAAGGCTACAAGGGAGAAAGGTCAAGTAACTTATACAGTCGGGCCTATTAGAACACCCGATTCTTTAACACAAGCTTTTAAAGCCAGCGGGCCATGGAAAGATCTATTCCAACTCTTGAAAAACCAAAACTGTCAACTTAGACTATTACACTCAGCAAAATTATCTGTTTAAATTTAAGGAGAAATAACTTTCCATGATAAAACAGATGAAAGGAATTTTTAACTACAAAGCAAGCCCTACAAAGGATAGTAGAAAAAAAATAACTTCATTTTAAAGAGAAAGATAAACATATCTAACAGATCACAGGAAACAAATAATGCCAGTATAGGCATTCAAAAGAGATCCTAGAAAACACCCCAAAACCAATAAAATGACAAGAATTAATACACCTTTCAGTAGCAGCTCTGACTACTAATAATCTCAATTCCCTAATAAAAAGACTCAGAGCAACAGACTGGATTAGAAAACAGGGTCCATCTTTGCTGCTTCTAGGAAATATACCTCACCAACAAAGACAGACATCGCCTGCAGGGGAAAGATGACAGAAAAAAGATATTGTGAGCAAACAGAACTAAGATACAAGCAGGAGTAGCTATTCTAATATTTAAGAAAAAATAGACTTCAAGCCAAAATCAGTTGGAAGATATAAAAAGAGACGCTTCTTACACGTTAAAGGAAACTCCACCAACAGAATACTACAGTCCTAACTACAGACTCACTAAACAAGACAACCAGTTTCATAAGGACTGTAGAGTAACCTCAACACAGTGATTCCGGGTGATTTCAACACTCTACTCTCATCAACAGTCAGGCCATCTGGAAATTAAACAGAGAACCCTGGAGCTACATTATAAAGTTTTCTACCCAATCACTATAGGATACACACTCTTATCAGCAGGTGATAGTACCTGCTGGTAGATGAAATCAACCACATATTAGGACATAAAGCAACTTTCAACAAATATTTAAAAAAATCTAAAATCACATCCTGCATTCTATCTGGCCACAATGGAAGAAAGTTGGATTACCAACAACAGAAAATTCACAAACAAAAAACTACTGAATAACTGGGTAAAGAATGAAATCAAGAAGGAAGATTAAAAATTCCTAGAAATGAATGAAATAAAAAACACAGAATTCCAAAATCTGTCCCTGTCCTATGAGGGAATTTTATAATACTAAGTGCCAACATCAAAACTCTGCGAGGTCTCTAATTAACAAACTAATGATGTATCTAACAAGACCCCAAAACAGTAGACAGGTAGAAAAAAAATCAAATAAAGGTCGAAATTAGGAAACAGAAAAGAATCAATGAAATGAAAAGTCAATTATTTAAAAAGATGAATTAGATTGACAAACCATTAGTTAAATTAACCAAAATGAGATGATGTGAACCAATAAAGCTAAGGATGTAGGTGGAGACACAACAGATGCGGAACTAAGAGAATTACAAGGATTTGAAAATTATAATCTATGTTTCATTAACCTAGAAAATCTCAAATAAATTGGTGAATTTCTAGATATACAGGGCCTACTAAAGCTAAATTAAGATTAAATAAAAATTTAAATAGATCTATGAAATACAAATAGCAATAATTTAAAATCTCCTGACTAAAAATAACCCCAGGGCCAGATGGATGCAGCAGAGAATTCTACCAGAGCTTCAAAGACTATCAACACTCCTCAAATTACTCCACAAAAAGTGAAAGGACATTTCCAAATACTTTTTACAAAGCCATATTAACTTGAAAGAAAAACAATACCAAACCCCCTCAAAAAATTATATATACAAGGCAACAAAAATTCTCAATAAAATACTTGCAAATTGAATTTTTAAAAAATACCCAAAATACTGTCCATCATAATCAAATTCCTCACAGACATGCAGGAATGGTTCAAAATACAGTAAAGATAATCCACCAAATAAACAGACTCAGCAAGTATATGATCATCTCATTAGATGTAGAAAAAGCCTCTGATGAAATCCAATATCCCTTCATGATAAAATTCCTAGAGAATCTAAGAAGGCAGGGGGCATATCTCAGCAGAATAAAGCAAGCCCACAGGCAACATCTTGTTAAATGAAGAAAAACTCAAACATCCACTAAAACCAGAAGACAAAAATGTCCACTGTCTCCATTTCTATGCAAGTATTTGTTACAGAAATAAATCAAGGAGAGAATGAGGATACAAATAGAAAAGGAAGAAATAAAAGCATCCTTATTTTCAGATGATTTTATGTATACAAAACCCAAATGACCCCACCAGAAACATAAAATTGATAAACAGCCAGGCAAAATAGCAGAGTACAAAAATAACACACAAAAATCAGTAGCCCTCCTACAGAGATGACAAACATACCGATTAAGAAATTAGAGAAATAATTCCATTCACAATAGCCTAAAAATTATGTATACATACATACATACATACATACATACATACATACATACATACACACACACATACATACATACATACACACATACACACACACACACACACACACACACACACACACACACCACACAAACACACGGGCTGCAGAGATGGCTCAGAGCTTAAGAGCACTCACTGACTGCTCTTCCAGAGGTCCTGAGTTCAATTCCCAGCAACAACACGGTGGCTCACAGCCATCTATAATGTGATCTGATGCCCTCTTCTGGCCCGAGTGCTGGGATTAAAGGTGTGCGCCACCACGCCTGGCTAGGAAACTCTTATAAAAGCAATGTTTAACTGGGCTGGCTCACAGTTCAGAAGCTTATCCGTTATCACCGTGGCGGGGAGCACTGCAGCATGCAGGCAGCCATGGTGCTGGAGAAGGAAGGAGCTCAGAGTTCTACATCCTGATCTGTAGGCAGAGGCAGACTGGGCCTGGCTTGGGCTTCTGAAACCTCAACGCCCACCCCTAGTGTCACACTTCCTCAACAAGGCCACACCTTCTAATTTTTCATTCCTTTCAAATAGTTCCACTCCCTGGTGACTAAATATTCACATGCACGAGGAGCCTATAGGGCCATTCTTATTCAAACCACCACAGAGAGGGAAAACTAAGACTACAATATCTCAAAAAGTCACGAGACACTTCCTTAAATACATACATACATTATATACAAACACACACACACACACACACACACACACACACACACACACACACACGAAGAGTCATCCTGTAACAGGACAACAGGTCCCTACTACCACCTCAGAATAACAAATACAAAGCCCAGAGCCAGGAATGGGTTACTTCTTTTGGAGTTGTTACCACGTGAGATCCAATAGCCAGCCGACTTGGAGAATAATGCTAGTAGCAGTGTACGATGACAGACATATGGCTTGTGAAATTCCAGAGGACCGTTTGAGAGCCCCTTAAAGACTATCAGGGGTATTTGTGCAATATATTTGAATTATAGGGTATTGCCAATGCTCTTGATTGCTCTCTAGAACTTAAGGTAAGACCCTATTGCTAAACATATCACATACTTGACTCAGAACACAGGGAAATCAAGCTGTTATCTGCCTAGAAGCTTTATCCTTATTGGCTAGATTTCATAATGCTGCAGGGTGCTAAGCTACAGGAAGAAAACAGTAATCACCAATCTTATTTAGCTACGAATACAGCAAATTATAAAAATAATCACTCCACTGGTACAGCAGTGGCACAAATGCCCTAAGAGCAACCCATTCGGTTTCTGGTTGTATTTAAGGCTTGCTCCACAAGTTGAAGTCCATACCTCGCATAAACATCAGAGACTTGAACCTGTGGCTAGACAGGCCATAGGTCCTGAGAGAGAATCTACCATTACTCTGCTAAATGGGCATAATATTAGACAGAATTCTATTGATTTATAATTATATCCATAGATTAGCACTACAACTGTCAACTCTCATCAGAGAAACTTCATTTTGCAGTAGATAGTGATTAACACAGAGGCTCACAACAAGTCAAGGTGCAGAGAATAAGAGACTGTGGAATGCACAGACCTAAATGGGACACCTGCATCATACCACCTCTTCCTAAGGCTCGGGGATCATTGCAGGAAAGACCGTGGGAAAATAGTAAGACTCCGAAGCAGTGGAGTACTACAGAGAGTCAGTGTTTTCTAGACACAGTGGGACAGTTGCACGTATAAATTCACAGCAGTAAAGACATCATGCACAGGGCTGGAGAGATGGCTCAGAGGTTAAGAGCACGGTCTGTTTTTCCAAAGGTCCTGCGTTCAGTTCCCAGAAACCACATGATGGCTCACAACCATCTATAATGAGATCTGGTGCCCTCTTCTGGTGTGTAGGTATACATGTGGATAGAATACTATATAAATAATAAGTTAATCTTAAAACAAAAACATCATGTCCAAAACCTATGCAAGCTCAAGCCAGGCAAAATTCTAGCATGGAGAGGGAAGTTGGACAGGGGAGCTCTAGCTATGAAGTTATTGACGACTAACAGCTGCTGGGGAGAGGAAAGTCAGTTTTCTGTAACAGTGTTGTCTCTTACAGGCTAACTGCATTCCAGTGAGGGCCGTACACCTCAGGTCATAAGGGCAGCACAAACTGTGGTTGATGAGATGAAAAAAAGAGGGCACAAAGTTGGACGGGGAGGAAAGAGAGTGTGGATCTGGGAGGCATGGGAGAAGAAGTAAATATGATTTGAATACATTGTACAAAATTCTCGAAGAACTAATACATGGGAACTATTTGGTTTTATTTTGTGTGTATGAGTCTGTATGTGTTCCACATGTGTGCCTGGTGCCAACAGAGGAGGAAAAAAAGGAACTGGATTCTTAGAACTGGAGTAAAGATTGTTGTGAACTGTATGTGGGTGCTGGAAGCTGACCTTGGGTGCTAGGTAAGAGAAGTGTTCTTAACTGCTGTGTCATCTCTTCAGCCCTAACTTTTCATGTTTTAAAATGTATTTTAACTAACAAAATCCAACTTAGCATTTTTTTCCCTCATGGATATTGTATCTAAAATGTCCCTTTAAAATTCAAAGTTGGGTAGATTTTCATCTAGAATATTTGATAGTTTATATTTTACATATCTGTGATGCATCTTAATGTGGTACAGGCCTGAAATCCCAATCAAGGCAACAGAGGTAGGAGTATTGCAAGTCCAACACCTACATAGGCTACAGGCTGAGTTCATGACCAGCCTGGACAACTTAAGAGACCCTGCATCAAAATGAAAAGTAAAACAAAGAAGGATGTGGCTTGGTGGTAGAATGCTGGTCTAGGGTACACAGACCTCGATTCAATATTTACACACACACACACACAAACTCTGTCCCTCTCCTCTCCTCCTCCTCCTCCTTCTCCTCCTCCTCCTCCTCTTCTTCTTCTTCTTCTTCTTCTTCTTCTTCTTCTTCTTCTTCTTCTTCTTCTTCTTCTTCTCTCTCTCTCTCTCCCTCTCTCTCTCTCTCTCCCTCTCTCTCTCTCTCTCTCTCTCTCTCTCTCTCTCTCTCCATCTCTCTCAGTATAAACCAATAAACTGTATGTCCTGATGCAATTCTAGAAGCAGTTTTGGAATGACTGTTCTCTCTCCACAGAATTACCACAGCACCGCTGTGAAGAGTGAGGTGACCACATGTGAGCTGTTTCACGTGTGGACCTACTTCTGGGCTCCACAGTGTTATCCTTTCACAAAGAAGCTAATAGGCAGTCAAGCCTTAGCCTTCCTGAGATGATTTTTTTCTTAGTGATTCTTAGGACCTAAGGAGAACTATTTATTTGGATAACCTGGTTTCTTATGAGAGCTTCTATATTACTCTAAGTCACTGAGATGAGAAAGAATAATGTCATTAAAACTTTAGGTTATTATTTCCTAATATAATTTAGAAATAAATGAATTATTTTAGTCTTTGAAGAGAAGTAATAGACTGGGTTCAAGGCATTAATCTTTATTCATTTAAAATGCAGTATGTAGTATATGTTGTCACTACAAAATATTTTCTTTCTAAGAGAATTTTTATTGCATCTAAATTGTTCCACATAAGGATATTATTAACAGTTGGAGAGCCAAAAAATAATTTTAAAAGAACACTAGTGAATATAACATTATATAGTATAACTCTGCACATAACTTGATAAAGATTAAAAGTGATATTTTTTCCATAGTCACCAATAATGAAAACATCTGAACTCTTTGCTGATTTGGGTTGTGTTCTCTAGATTTTACTTACAGAGACTAGTTTTAATTATACTATAGTACATTGTGAACTAAACACTTACTTGAATATTAAGAGAGTGTGCCCAAGGGAGGATTTGCACTCACTTCTTTTTTATTTTTAATTTTGGTTTTTTGAGACAGGGTTTCTCTATGTAGCTTTGGCTGTCCTGGACTCACATTGTAGACCAGGCTGGCCTCGAACTCACAGGGATCTGCCTGCCTCTGCCTCTCGAGTGCTGGGATTAAAGGCGTGCGCCACCACCACCCAGCTTGCACTCACTTCTTAAACCAGATGTAAGTCTATTACCAGATTAGTACCCCCTTAGATTACATTCTAGATTTGAGACTGTTTTAGTCCCAGGAGATCCAAACTGGATTGACTATCTCAAGAGTGTTCCAGTTGTCCATCTGTGTTCAACTTGAGTGTATCTGATGGTGGTCCTACCTTCTGGAGCTTCCTCCTGCCAGGCAGACCTTGATTTGGCTATTATAATCAGTACTGCTGCCTCAAAGAAGATTCTAAATTTCCCATGATGAACAAATAGCCTCAAAACAAAAGTTATCCTTACTACACTACTATCTCTTTTGGTCTGAACTTTCAAAAAAAAAAAAAAAATAGAGATTGACTTCAAAATATAGCCCATTATTCATGGTTATAAAAATAAGTTTCGGTATAATAGAAAAAAAAGGGAAGAAACTAAACCAAAGGAAAATGGTTAGTAAACTAGAAACAAAAATGCTGATCCCTAGCTGAAAAAGTATGGTAATGAGGGAAGAAAACATGACAATCAGAAAGTACATTTTGGCTGAATGAAAACTGTCCATTTCATTTTGTTCTAAAAGAAATAGAAAGGAAGAAGAAATAATACAATAGGTAAAGTGTTTTCCTATACATGTGTCTAAATGTGTACACACACGCGCGCGCGCACACACACACACACACACACACACACACACGTATGTAATGGAAACCTGAACTGAACCCAAAAACTTTACTCCCAGGCATATGATCAAAAGAAAAATTTTGTACACAAGTGTTTGAAATAGCATTGTTAACAACAGTCAAAACAGGAAAACTGTCCAAATGACCATCTGCTGATGGAGACAAAAACTGTAGGTCATACACACACGAGATCATGACTGTGTCTCTAAAGGAGTGAAATACTGATACATGACACATGGACTGCCTTTAAGAATATGAGATTAAGGAGAAAAACAATGTTCCCATATTGTGCAAGTGTACAAACCCTAAATATACAGGATAGGGACCTACCAGAAACAGAAAGCTGGTTATTGCTTACAAGTCGTAGGCCTGGGAAGCCTGCAGACTAGAGTAGTAAAGTATAAAAAGGGTTCCTCCAAGTGACTAAAATATTTGAAATCTATGGCAACGTCTGCATAGTTCCAAATAGATTAAGAATCTTTAAGTTTTCTCCTTAGAAGTGTATAAATTATACAGCATGTAAATATCTCAATAAACTAGTAAAAAAATTTTTTTTAATTTAAAGATTTATGTATATGGGCATTTTGCCTGCATACGTGTGCCTGGTGCCTGAGAGGACACTGGATCTCTTAGAACTAGAATTAAATATAGTTGTGAGTCACCACGTGGGTGCCGGGGATCAAACATGGGTCCCTGGAAGAGCAGCCAGTGCTCATAACTGCTGAGCCGTCTCACCAGCTCTAGAATCACGTCTTCTGAAAAGCTTTTCCTGATCACCGAACCCCATGCTCAGCGTACTCTCTCTGTTCTCCATCTGCTCGGCCCTTGTGTTTCAATTGACCTCACCTTTCCTTCTTGCTTTTCGGAACTTGACAGCAGCCAGGTTAATTAAGTTCATCCCGTAAAGGTTGTAGTCAATGAAGAGCTGTAGGAGGTAGGGGATATGCGCTTCATGAGGCTGGTAACATCTATTCATTATGGCTCCACTTTGCAAAAGTTCACATATCCTAAATGCAAAAAGATAAGTTGTAGGATTATGTTATCTAAAATATCAAACAAAGCAATGAGTGTATAAATATGGAAAACAAAAAACCACTAATGCATAAAATTTTTATTTCATCTTTTCAGAAATTTGTATTTTATTTGAAGTTAAAAGTTTAAATCAAAGTTTTTAAAGTAAAGAAAATGAATTTTCTCAGTGAAAAAAAAAGTAACTCAAGGATTAAAGGGGGAAAATTTTAAAACCATATTAAGAAAAAAAAGAAAGAAAAATACATACTGGGCCTGGCAGCACTTGCCTGTTACCTCAGCACTGGCAAGCTGAAACAGGAGCAGTGAGGGTATGGCCAGCCTAGGCTTCCCAACAAGATTCTGTCTCAGATCACCAAGACAGAGTTGCTTCTGTCAGCCTTCCCAAAAGTAACTAAAAGCCAACAGGTTCTTTTTTTCAACGTTTCTTTATTTCAGGAAAAATGTAACTTATTTTATCTTACGTGCATGAGTGCCTCCTTACAAGTGTTTTTGTTCACCAAGTGCCTGCATGGATGGAGGTCAGAGGAGATCCCATGGAGCAGTCAGGGATGAGGATGGCTGCGAACCACCATGCGGACGGCCAGACCAAACCTGGTCCTCTGCATGATCTCTCAACTGCTGAGCTGTCTTTCTAGCCCCTCAAAATAGTGTCATGGCTACCTGACACTAACTAAACACATTCTAGCGTTGGTTCCTACTTGTATCCTGTTCAGTATTTGATTATTACAGCAGTTAAGAGGAAAAGTGGGTTATATTTAACATGCAACTTTTACTTATGGTTCTTACTGTAGCATAATTTGTGGATGACAAATAGAAAAATGGGAGGGCTTGAGAGATGGCTCAGCAGTAGAGCACTGGCTGCTCTTGCAGAGGACCTGGATTCAATTCCCAGTACTTGTATCAAGTAACTTACAACTGCCTGTAACTCTAATTCCAGTACACATACAGACAAGCAAACACACACACACACACACACACACACACACAGAGAGAGAGGGGGGGGAATAAATAAATTTGAAGGATTATAACATTGTGATAAACTATTTTTTCCCTTTTATTTTATTTTTTAAATTAACTTATTCTTGTTACATCTCAATGGTTCTCCCATCCCTTGTATCCTCCCATTCTTCCCTCCCTCCCAGTTTCCCCTTATTCCCCTCCCCTATGACTGTTCCTGAGGGGGATTACCTCCCCCTGTATATGCCCCCTGTATAGGGTATCAAGTCTCTTCTTGGTAACCTGCTGTCCTTCCTCTGAGTGCCACCAGGTCTCCCCCTCCAGGGACATAGTCAAATGTGAGGCACCAGAGTACGTGAGAAAGTCATATCCCACTCTCCACTCAACTGTGGAGAATGTTCTGACCATTGGCTAGATCTGGGTAGGGGTTTAAAGTTTATCACCTGTATTGTCCTTGGCTGGTGCCTTAGTTTGAGCGGGACCCCTGGGCCCAAATCTGCCTAACATAATGTTCTACTTGTAGGTTTCTAGGACCCTCTGGATCCTTCTACTTTGCTATTCTCCCATGCTTCTCTCATCTAGAGTCCCAATAGGATTCCTCCCCTCTGTCCCAGTTTCCTGGTAAGTGAAGGCTTTCGTGGGACATGCCCCTTGGGCTAGTATGCAGATATAAGTGAGTATATGCCATTTGAGTCTTTCTGCTTCTGGGTTAACTCACTCATTATGATCATTTCTAGCTTAATCCATTTATCCACAAATTTTGGGGATGCCTTGTTTTTAATAGCTGAGTAGTATTCCATAGTGTATATGTACCACAGTTTCTTTATCCATTGTGATAAACTATTTTTAAAAGGGGGAAATGAGTTGACTTTCTTACCACTGACTGTGTGAGAGATGATAAGAGTCCTAAGAACTGTTCTTTTGTACTCCATGGATACAAGAAAAGTAAATAGAGGAGGAAAAATACAAAAACCTTTTCTTTGCATAGGTGGCTACCCTGTACATTATTTTAGTATTTAATAGGAGCTATGTTGGGTAAGGTCAGGGGTGGGCTGCACAAAAACTAGTGTTTACTTATTGTACATAGAAGAAAATAACTACTGGAATTAGGGCTGGCGTGCTCTCTCTCTCTCTCTCTCTCTCTCTCTCTCTCTCTCTCTCTCTCTC
>OU015750.1:70279913-70293916 GCA_907169655.1 Acomys percivali
CTCTCTCTCTCTCTCTCTCTCTCTCTCTCTCTCTCTCTCTCTCTCTCTCTCTCTCTCTCTCTCCACACACACACACACACACACAGAATTTGGTAAGGTACTCAATGTAATTCAGGGCAAACCTTGTATCCTTGGTTGCAGTTCCTTAGCTTGATGTGGAGAAACCCTCAATTTATATCTTTCTGAAAGGTTAACTTTTGGAACTCAGTATTAAATGGCTGAGAAATTCTTCTCAGTAAGACAAAATCAAGCACTTGTCTAAAAGGCCATCTATATTTTCCTTGTTACTGTGTACATTTAAATTCTGTGAGTTTACAATGAAATATGTGTTTGTTTCATCCCTGTTTTCAGTAACATGGGTTCTAGAATAACTGAAAAAATAAGCTAGATGCAGAAATTAAGGGCAAAACAAAAACAAAAAATTCAAGATATAAAGCAGATAGTAAGGAGTTAACAAGAAGACTTCTCTCACTAGAGCCTTACTTCTACAGTCTCTCCTTATTTGGAAATTAAAGGGTTATCTTATTTTTAGTTTTGAACATATGGACTGGAACTAGCATGTATCAGACAGTTATCACCCTCCTTTCATTCTTGAGCAAACTCACTACATCCAAGACAGAGAAGCAGGCAGAGGCCGGAAACAAACAAGCTACCTGTGAAATACTCTTTGTACAACCTGCTCTCTTTCTAGTCACAAATATGGAGACTTTACACTCTCTGCAATAAGGGTGTTATAAGTTACAAGGCCTTTCTTCTATCATATTCTTTCTACTATTATGATACTCAGTCATGGTTATTCATATTTTGGTTTCCCTTATCTCTGTACCTTTTCACCATTGCAGGATTGTAAAGATAGATCTTCATAAAGTGTCTTTCCTTCTCATGATAACCATAAAAAGGCCTGAAATATATAAAAAAAAATTAAAAATATTTCTGTAATTCAAAGATTAAATAATGCAACTTATTGCTCTAATTAGGCTCAGCTGGCCTAATTCCGTCTTCTTACATTTAATATCATCCAAAACACATTAAAAAAAAATACCCCAAGAGCTTGTAACTAAACCATTAGAGACTTACATATGAAGAAACACCAAAACATTTTTTAAAACCTTTAATACCTCTTTGACTTTAAAAACACCACTTTGACAAAACTCAAAACCAAAAAGAACAGCAAACCATTTCTACATTACATTTAATTACCACATCTCTATAAAGATTTTGCTCTTGTTTACTGTGGTGGTTTGGATGAGAATGGTCCCATCAACTCATATGCTTGAACACTTGGTCCTCATGTGGTGGAACTGTGTGGAGAAGCTATGTCCCCGGGGGTGGGCTTGAGGTTTTCAAAGGCCCCTAAGCCCAGTCTTGAGCACCCCCCACCCAATCAAACTCTTTGTTTTATGAGTTGCCTTGGTTGTGGTGTCTTAGTACAGCAATATAAATGCACCTATCAAGCAATGTCTCTAGACACAGGAGGGTAGCTTTACAACTGTGTTGGTTCACTCTCCTGAGGTCACCACAACGGTTCCTGTTTAGTTTGGCTTGGCCTGCTTGAGGATCCTGGGGAATCAAGCAGGCAAATCTGGCGGTTCTCCAACAGCCTATTCTTAGAAGCTTGATCTCAAACATCTACTTGTGACTCTTGGAAAATAGCTGGACAGACTTTCTAGGAAGGTCACCCTTCAGGGATCCGGTGAAGACACTGATGCAGCACTCAGGCATTGACAGTGACACCTCTGTGTAGCCCTTGAACTGACAAGCATCTTCAACCAGGCTTGCTACTCCCAAACGGAAGAAGCGAGTGGTCCAATCCATCTTGACCTAGAAAAATTGATCTGCATATCAAACCTAACCGGGCCCAACCTAAGGAAACTACTTTTCCGGCTGGCGGTGTAATCCCACAAGCACTGCAGGCTACAGAAACTCGCAGATACTGCTGGTGTTGACTACAACTGAGAAAGCTGAATATGTACATACACACTTGTCTCGTGAGAACACAAATCAGCATGGTACATCCAACGATCTAGTTGATGAAGAACTTCGACAGTAAAATTAGCATGCAGAAGAATGTCTCGGCCTGAAGATAGGTCTTCTGCAATAACCTAGCCAGACTTAAGGAAGTCAACAATCACTTCATGAGATTTCACAACAGAAAAGAAGGTATTAAAAAAAAAAATCTAGCCAACAAAACAAGTGATTGAAATGTTGTAACTAGCCAGGCAATTGTTGAGGTTGAAGACAAGAGGGTCAGGAGTTCACAGTCCACTGGCTACATGATAGTGATACTTACATTCAGAAAGATCAAAGGGCTTCTAAAATATTTTATTTAAAATGCATCTTTCTGATGAACGTTATAGCCAAAAATCTCAAAAATCAAAGTCAAAGTGAAGAAGCTGAAGTAAGAAAAGAATGGCACGTTGGAATGAAGGCAGAAGTTCTAACAGGACTGCTGTCTCTCTCCAGCACTAGGACAGTGACTAAGATACTGACTGGACTCAGGGCTAAGCAGGAAGCCCAGCCCACAGGCCCCTCCCGCCTTTGCCTCTTGAAATACTGGAGTTATCAGCTTACACACAGACATGCCCACCGAGACTTTTCTGTGGGTGCTGGAGGTCCGAACTAAGGCCCTCATCCTTGGACAGCAAGCATTATTACTCACTAAACTATTTTCCCAGCCCAAGAAATGCTTTTTTAACAAAAGCAAAAACTGAGAGAAACCAGAGGGGACAATGCCTTTCACCTCAGAAGCCACAGAGTAATGAAAACTCCACTGACTGGCAAACACCACCTCTCTTCAAGTTAGAAGGAAAGTCCAGGAGGCCTCGAGACAATATAGACTACGGCCATTACTCTTGGACAGTGCCCTTAAGAGCACCTACTTTCTTTCTCAGCTTTATTTATTAAATTCACAAGTTCAGTACAGAGAAGCAAATTATATATCATGATATGCAGTCTATGTGTTTTATATGTAAATGTATATGTTTAAGGTGTATTTAATGTGTATGTAACTAAAATAGATAGGATCTTCATTTTTTAAAAGATGTATTTACTATATATACAGTGATGTGCCTGTATGTACATCTGCACACCAGAACAGGGCACCAGATCTTATTATAGATGGCTATGAGCCACCATGTGGTTGCTGGGAATTGAACTCAGGACCTTTGGAGGAGCAGACAGTGTTCTTAACCTCGAAGTCATCTCTTATCCCAGGATCTCATTTTCTTACAGGTAAATTTCAACTTTTTCCTATTATGGTGGTATTTTTTCATATACATAGACACAACTCTCAAAAGGTAAGTCATTTTTACCCAAATAAAAGAGAAGACGACCTACATTTATGTGGTCATATTATCTTTGCTTTGTCAATAATTTTTAATGCTTTTTTAAAAAAATTAGTCTCTTAATTTCAGACACTGAGTAAATCTCTGACTATTAAATAAAAATTATTTGGAAATCTGTGATTCTGGTTTCATATATAATGCCCCAAAATACAGCCTAGAAGTTCTACACAGCGTGTTCTATTTCTTTTAGCCCGCCCCCCCCCAAAAAAAGTCTCTGAATACTTTTATCTCATTTAATTGAGGAGCAAGTATGGAAGATCTGTCTACATGCAGGTGAGCACCATCCAAATCATAGCAGGAAGAAAAGGTGATTTTTCTCTCCTCTTCCCAGAACTGGGCAACAATTATCCCCTACCACTACTGACCACAGCTTCAAGCTCTCCAGCTTTTGTAAATGTTGATTCTGTTTCTTGGACTAACCCCAACAGATTGCAAAGGTCTCAGGCTTTCAGCCTGGAGCAAGAATTATACCATTAACCCTTCTGGTTCTGAGGATTTTCCGACTTGGGCTGGACCAGTATCCAAGGGGTTTCAGCATACAGACTGTCTTCTGCCTCTTCTCAGCCTCTCTAACCACTGACACAATCCCTAACACACACTCTCAATATCTGAGCCTGTATGCTTATCCAGGGCTAAGTCTGTATTCTATTTTTGACTCTTTTGACTAACATAGTGCTCAACACTGTGAAGAGGTATTAATGTGCACTAATAAACAAATCAACATGGTTATTTCTAGAGGAGAAACAAAATTAAGAGCAAAAATTAATATAATTCAAGTTGTGTTAAATGCTAAAGTAAACGAAGAAGGGGCTAATGTACAGAATGACGTGGCCATGATAATACCACTTAGAGGCGGAGCAGTCAGGCTTGTACAAGACCTCGGGTGGGAAACAGTCTGCTATACACAAGAACTGAGAGCAAAGGTGAGTGTTTCTGGATGGGACACAGTAAGCCAGTGGTAAATAGAGGTCAGATCATGTAGCTAGGGTTAGAAGTTTAAATGTTATTCCATGAATACTATGAAAGATTTTTTAAAATGATCCAATTATATTGTAAGAAGAGTGCTTTTAATAATTTGGAGCCAGAATATGGGGGGGGGGGGAATCCAATTTAAAAATACTATCAAAGGAAAGTCTAGATTAAGATGAAAGAAAGTAGAAAAATGTAAGATCTGTACTTTGATGGTACAGACATAAACCTGAAACATCCAAGCACGGGCTGCTGATCTTTCCTCCAGTGTACTCCACCAATACCAACTCAAAATTCTGAGCAACACAAAAAGTCCTGCTATCGTTCCTGACATATGTCACAACTCCCCACCAGCTGAAGAGCTGGTCTTGACTTAGCCGTCAGGATACGTCAGAAGCTGACCACTGTGTACCTCTCCCTTGCTACCACCCTAGCTCAAGCCCCCACTTTATTACCTGGACTGACAGAAGAGTCACGTTGTGCTTCCTGCTTTTCTACCCATGTCTTCCTACAATCTTTGTTCCCTACACAATTGCTAAAGGAACCTAGTAAGTCAGACCCTGGCTGCTCAGTATCATGCAATAGCTCAGAAGGAAATTCAAAGTTCACACAATAGCCTTCTACAGTGATTCTCAGATTAGAGTGTGCATCAAAATTGATAGAAAAGCTTAATAAAACACAGGCTGCTAATCCCCAATGAACAGAGCGTCTCATTTAGTAGGTCCAGGTTGGGTCTCAATGAGCCTTTAGGCCTGTTAGCTTAAGCTTAGTGAGAAAGAAATGCCACATAAAGAATCTATTAGGGAGAACATATGTGAAAGGAAATAAGCAGAGACACAAGAGACAGGCTTAGATTCTGATTTGCTCCAAGATACTGGAGAAAGAAATGGAGGCAGGAGCTGGGAGGTATCTTCCACTGCAGTGTGATCTAAAAGAAAGAATATAGCAAAGCCACCGTAGAATTCTCAAGCCTCCAAATAAGAGACCCTCCTTAGTATTCTTGTCCTTGGAGACTGGCTACAAGTAGCCTGTGGAAAGCCCTGGATCTCACCATTGTTCAGGCACAATCCTCGTCCTTAATAGATCAGAGAACCACAAACTCGCAACTGTCAAATCAAACAAGCTAATGCTGAAGATACTAGAAACCAAAGTATGAAAAAACATACCTTGAAATTTAGTGGTCTACATGATCTTCTTAACAAGTCTCCCTGCTCTCTGTCTGTCGTTCTCTCCTCGCCTCTATTCCAGTTAATGTCACTGATCTTGTCAATGAGACCCTTTCTGAACACTCTGTCTAAAACTGTACAGTCTTATATTCTTATAGTGTTTTCCATCTTCTTTCCCTCTATCCCAATTACCATGTAACAAACACATCTATCTCATGTAATATGTACTAGTTGTTACCTTTTTCTCGTTACTAAATTGTAACCTCTATGGAACTGGGTTCTGTTTAGCAATATACAACTAAATAGTTTAGATCTTGAATATCCTCCAAAGGTCCGTGCCTTAAAGGCACTCCTGAGAAGGTACCTTTAAAAGGCAGTGTCCAGTGGGAGGTCTTTAAGTTATTAGGAGCATGGCCCGAAAGGATTTATGGCACTGGTCTCTTCCTTTTCCTTTCCTATGCTTCCTGGCCTATGGCAGTAGTTTGTTCGGCTACATATTCCTGTAATGATGTATCTCTTAAGACAGGCCCAAAGCGACTGGACCAATTGATCATGGACTATAAATGGAAGGTAAAAAAATGTAACCCAAATCAAGTATTTTCTCTTTAGAAATTGAGTGTCTCAGGTGTTTGGTACAGTGATAAAAAGCAGAGCAACAGCAGGATCTACAACAGTATGTACAGACAGAAAAGGTTCTATGGAGAAAATATGAATTACACCGATTTCTACAGTTCTAGGAAGCAGAGAAATGGAAAAGGTTAAAACAAAAACAACTGGGAGTCATTTCTTTTTCATTCTGGTAAAAATTTACTTTGTAAAGTTTCAAAAAGAAATGCACTATAGTTCTATCACTATGAAAGTAAAACAAATATGAGCAAACTATTATTTTATTTTAGTGTTTTCCTCTAATTAAAATAACAAAAGTACAGAGAAGCGAAATTTAAAAGATATGGTCATATACTTACATTCCTGATACTAACGACACTTTGAACACATGCTGAGCAGTGGAAGATGGGTTGCCTAAAGCCACATTAAGTGCTCTGTCGATACTGAGTGCCATCTGAGAAAGATAGCTGTCTGGCTGCTGTCCATAGCCATCGTATGGCACATAGAGGTAAGGAAAGATGCCATGTAGATGAAGACATGTCTTCTGACCTAAAATGTAACACATTGTAAAGTTTAGTCTTGAGACACATGCAACAATATAACATTCAAAATGCAAGTCACTCAAATGTCCTAATGGCGAGCTATAGCTTATGCAGAAGGAAAGTGGCCCATAGCCACCTGCATTAACCATACTTTACAATATGATACTTATAAACATTTTGTAAACATAAGCACTGTGGTATATCATTTAAATCTGTATAGTTTTGGTGAAAAGACATGTAGCTCCTTTACTGTTACAATCTGACTAGTTTTAAGCACCTCACTGAATCATACATAGTGCTATAGAACTTACAAAATTCCCTGAACATTCACTAACAGTCAATGAATACCTCTTTGCACTGTCCTCAACTGAGAGGCTTCCCTAAGACAGAGACAATTCTCAGAGAAAAAATAGAAAATACGAGTTCTTGTGTATGAAACTTTGCAAGTGGGGCCAGGAAGGAAAGTAAAAAAAAGAAAAAAAAATTGCTATTAGGAAGGAAAAACACCACCGTATAGATCAGTTGTATGTAACAGACATGGACTTCTACATATTTGCAATTGCTGTTTGATGGAGTGGTACTACAGGGAGGTACGATGTGATGGAGCTGGGGACCCAAAAGATAAAAAACAAAACAGAACAACAAGAATGTACATTTTTCAGATGCAAAAGGGGAACTGACTCATTAGTGCACTACCTGGGCACAGCATGACTCAGAAAGAAATGAGAGGCTGGAGAGATGCCTCAGCACTTACTGCTCTCGCAAGAGCTGGGTCTGGTTCCCAGGACCCACCCTCAGCTGTCCTCCATGGGCTCCAGCACACACGTGGTGAACGGAAATTCATGCAGGCTCTTATGCATGAACATAAATAAAAACTAAGTCTTTTTTTTTTTTAAAGAAATACTAGTAAGACTCAGAAGAAGAAAAGGAGAACAAACAAACAAAAAGCCAACAACCATAAAACCAAAACCATGACAAGGTAAATAACACCAGAAATGAAAAGCAGAAGTGTCATTACTTTCCTGAGGCTGGCAGGGCCATGCCATGGCTCCTATCCTCTGAGCACTGGCTCTTGGGTACATGCCATTTGTCTGACCCAAACAGGGAGAAGAGCAGTGATAGATGGACACACCCATAGTTCACATGCTGCCATTCACTACCATTGAGCCATTTCTGTCAGAAAAATCTCCAAGCTTCTTTCTACCCATTACCTTTTCCTCATTCTGATCACCAGACCTTTTCTTTTGGTAAAACTGGCTATTTTATTTATCACTATTTCCCATTTCTGGCTTAGATTTATATAAAACATACAGAAAATACTGTGGACATTTTATTATAAATAACACTGGTCTGCCCCTCCCCACCCCAACACAGGATCTCTGTGTAGCCCTGAATGTCCTGGAAGTCACAGAGATGCAACCTGTCTCTGGCTTGATTAACTGTGTATGCCACCACATCCACCCATCTTATTTTTGTTGGTTTTGTTTTGTTTTGTTTTTCAAGAGAACTGTCCTGGATTTGCTTTGTAGAGCAGACTGGCCTCACTCATCTTTCCTTTTTTTTGGGGGGGGGGGGGTTGAGACTGGGTTTCTCTGTGTATCCTTGGCTGTCCTGGACTCACTCTGTAGACCAGGATGGCCTCTAACTCACAGTGATGCACCTGCCAAGTGCTGGGATTAAAGGTGTGTGCCACCACACCCAGCCACCCATCTTAATTTTAAGGTACTGTTATAAACAGAAATGACACGTCTAGAAATGATTACAGGAAGTACAGCAAAACTAGAAAGGTCAGTTTTACAATGGGTAAGATCCAGAACGCCTGGTCCACAATGTTCTGATTGTTACTTTAGTGCTGGGACCAAACCTTGCTGCCTAGGAGTGCATGTGTGTGAGGTAAGTCACTGATCAACATACCAGCTATGGGCTGCAATACTCTGATCTGAACCACCAACTGTCCTATTTTTGAAAACATAGGAACTGTGTTGCCACTGCAATGGAAATTCAGTTTCTATTTGGACCAACAGTTATGAAATTTAATTCCAGAGTTATGAAAAAATCATTTTAGACTAAAAGCAAGTTATTTAGTAAATTGATGTCTAAATAAAATTATTTCCTAAAATTAGTTAAAAATTCTTCAAAAAGAAAATTCTAGCTATAGTGAGCGGGTCTTAAGAAAAGATATCTAGGGGCTGGAGAGATGGCTCAGTGGTTTAGAGCACCGCCTGCTCTTCCTGGAGGTCCTGAGTTCAATTCCCAGCAACTACATGGTGGTTCACAACCATCTATAGTGTGATCTGATGCCCTCTTCTGCAGATAAAAATGCTCATATACAATAAATAGTAAATAAATAAATCTTAAAAAAAAAAAAGAAAAAGAAAAGATATCTAGGGGCTTGAGAGATGGCTCAGAGGTTAAGAGCACTGTCTGTTCTTCCAAAGGTCCTGAGTTCAATTCCCAGCAACCACATGGTGGCTCACAGCCATCTGTAATGAGATCTGGTGCCCTCTTCTGGCCTGCAAGCAGAGCACTGTACACATAATAAATAAATATTTTTTAAAAAGAAAAGAGAAGATATCTATAGATGACCTGTTTACATGCTTTCTAAATGTCTCACAAACGGGAGTTTTCAGTAATACCCTGGTAGATATAAAGCACAACTAAACTAAGAGCAAATATGTTAAAGGAGACGTTGAAGACTGCAGAGACACAGAAATGTTCCCTTTAAGTGAACAAATAAATTCAAGATCGGTGATCTACAGAGTCACTAGTAAGATCCCACAGCGACTGTAACAACTCAAAAATAGTATTTTTTTTTTTTTATCATCAATGTATCTTAATGGAATTTTGGTTAAAATGCTTGAGAGAAACAAATGTGATTTCCATTAATGAGCTCTTTTTAAAAACAACATTATACCACTTTCCACACTTTCTGTTTAGTAGGAGTCAGGGAAATTATTTTTCTATTCATAAGCTTTGGAGTTACAAAACGTAAGAATGTATTACTTAGAAAAGCATTAGAAACTATGTAGAAGATAGCAGGTTAAATGTTTTACATCTGTTTCTTCCTAAAGGTTAGAAACAACTTTGCCAGCTAGACAGTGGTTCTCAGCCTTCCTAAAGCTTCAGCCCTTTAATGCAGGTCCTCAGGCTGTGGTGACCCAACCATAATGGTATCTTCACTGCTTCTTCATAACTGTAATTTTGCTAGTTATGAATTGCAATGTAAATACCTGAAATGCAGGATTTCTGATATGCAGCCCTCAGAGGGTCGGGGTCAAGACCCACAACTTGAGACCCACTGGTCTAAAGCTTAGGACTTTTTAGTAACTGAAGATGGATTTGAAGGCAGGTTGACAAATCTGAAACCAACCATCTTTTTATTCAACATTAATTACACTCAATTTCTGAACGTTAATGTTGGCTTTCTTAATCTTTAACATCTCCGTTCTTGTTTTTTATTAAAACTGTTGTTTCCATGACTCATTTGATGACAAAATTCTTTGGAACCTGACGGGAACTGTTCATATTTGAAGGAACACAGTAATTTCAGGTCTCATGTACAAAAATGTGTTTACTAAATACTTGCAAAATGAAAAAATGCTCACTAAGATGGAATATTTGCTTAAGGAAAAAAGAACGAAGTTAAAAATCTGAATATATCTGAAGAAAGAAAAATTCACGAAAACAGCAACGATGCTATAGGAGAAATGGGCATGTGTGTCTGGTAAGAATCCCAGCTTACTTAATTCCCTGTTTTGAATGCTTTCAGTCCCATTCACAGCCATACTGACTGTATCAGCACAGGTCTGCTGTTCTCTGGTCCCTTGGGATGGCTTGGTGCCTCACACATACCATTTCCCTTGCAAAAACAACTGCACATGAATTCATGACATAATAACACCTCTAATATGACACAGATATCAGAGAAAGAAAATGAGATCTAAAAAAAGAAACTCAAAAGTTAAAGAGACTTGTATAAAATGAATATGTAAGCCAACTGCTTTTTACTGTAAAATATGTAATTCTATAATAGTATTGGTTGTCTTTTTGGGGTTTTTTGTTTTTTAATCTTTTCAAGGTAGGACCATACCCGATACCTTGGAATAGCTCTACCTAATACAAACACAGAGCAGCCAAGTCTTATTTGAGATAAACTATTCCACTTCAACTTCAGTAGCCAGGATTAGGCTCAGCTGAGAGAAAGCATTCTAAGAAGTACAGAGGTGGATAAGTGGTGCTATAGAGAGTTGTAGCCTAGTGAAGGACTGTGGGTAACTGGCACTAGAGAGAATTATGACTTAGTAAGAGCCTTGCCTTCACTCCAGAAGCCTAACCACTACACTACACATAAGATGTTACACAGACATAGTGCTTTTTAAAAAATAATAATAAAAACTAAAGTATCTTAATCTAATAAATTATTTTGAATTCTTAAAGATTTAGGGTACTATCTATTTCTACGTGACATGTGGATCTAAGGAAATATTTCCTTGTCTTCAGAAATTTTATTAGGATACCGTTTATAATAAAAATGGAATAGCCAGGCACGGTAGCGGAGGCCTGTAATCCCAGCACTCTGGGAGGCAGAGGCAGAGGGGTAGAAGGGCAGAGGGGCAGAGGGGCAGAGGCAGGCAGCTCGCTGTGAGTTTGAGGCCAGCCTGTTCTACAAAGCGCGTCCAGGATAGGCAAAGCTACAGAGGAAAACTCTGTCTCGGCAAAAAAAAAAAAAAAAAACCAACTACCTAATATCTCAACAAATTTTAATGTTTTCATAAAAGCTGGGACAAAGCTAGGAGGAGGGAATGTGGGCAACTACTCCTAGCCAAGAAGTGCTTCACAATCGATAGCTGCTGGTGGGGAGAGGGCTAATCAGTTCTCTTCAATGCAACAGCACTCCAAGGCAGGCCTCATACACTGGAGCAGGTGGTTAATACAAATCCAACTCCTTCTATTTTTGTGGGGTTTTGTTGTTGTTTTGTATTGAGAGAAAGAAAGAATATAAAGTGAGTTTGCACGGGAGGCAGGTAGCAGGGTCTGGGAGGAGTTGGGGAAATAATACTGTGTGAAATTCTCAAACAAAAGCATTTTTTAAAAGCTTGGGGAAACCCTAGTTCAAAGCCTTTCTAAAAATAGCTAGTCAATCTTTAACTGTACTAGGCTAGCTGTGCAGAGATCTAAGAATAGAGACCAGCAAAATTACTACAGAGATAAAAACAACAAACAAATACAAACACTGAAGGTGTAGAAAATCTGACTTAAAAACTGCTACTTGAAAACGTCTAGTTTTAAACACTAAGAATGTAACATTTATATAATTCCTGATTGTTTCATGGTTCTTCTTGCTATAAGTAGTTTATTGTATATATGTGCAATAATATAAATGTATATGTAAAAAAATTAATGAATTAAGAAAAGAAAATGTATAGTTTTAAAGGAAAATACTACAAATAAGACAGAAAAATATGGGCTTACAGACAAGGAGGAAAAAAGCACTTCAGAGAAACTGTCCTGGATGTGTGGTATACACTGAGTTTACTAGACAGAAAGGCCATGGCCAGTTACTACTAATATCTGAAAGAACTAAAAACAGAAGGAAAGTATGAGAACACACCTTACTAAATGGAGAGCATACTAAAGAAAAAAATCTACTTACCATAAAAGGTAGTAATGGAGGTACAAAGAGACAGAAAACAAAAAGAAACAAACTACTAAATAGGAGACATAAAACAAACATTTTGTTCAGATGTTTTGGCCAGAATTATTGCACACATTAAATTTTTGTGGTTTTTCGATCTAAAGATAAATAATTAAGTCTCAAAGTAAAATATCATTCTGATTCTGATTTGAAAATTCAGCTGGGTGGTGGTGGTGCATGCCTTTAAACCCAGCACTGGGGAGGCAGAGGCAGAAGGATCTCTGTGAATTCAAGGCCAGCTTGGACTTGAGAGCTTTAGGACAGCCAGGGCTTCAACAATGAAACCCCGTCCTGAGAAAAAACAAAAACAAACAAGCAAACAAAAATCATTTTAGACACTTCAAATAATGGTAATAAGAAATCCAGAAAGACTTGTAAATTTGTTTCTGTAAATGTCTGGGTTTTCAGGGACTAGAGAGGTAGCTCGGTAGGGAAAAGAGCACCTTGCTTTTGCAGAGGACTGTAGTCTAATTCCCAGCACTCATATGAAGTTCAAAACTGTCTGTAACTCCAGTACCAGGGGACCCTCAGAGGCACCAGACACACATGTGGTGCATAGTCATACATGCACATAAAATACTCACACATATAAACTTCCAATATTTTTAAAAAACATGACTTTTCTTTCAAAAACAGAATATCAAGAGCAATTAACACCATCTAGCAAATTGTTCAACAATTCTGTATGGTACCTGAATACTAAGAGACCTTAACTTTATATTTCTCCAAGAAATTTAAAACAGCCCACAAAATGGGAGGTAAAAATGCATGCCTTATATCTAATAAGCAATTTGTATCTAGAATAAAAACTTTTATTAACTCAATAATAAAAAGAGACAACTTTATTTAAAATGTGTCTTCTAGTCCTCACTTACCAGGAGATTGGGACAGATGTGAGGACATCCCACTGGGACTCTATGTAAGACAAATATAGGAGATGGGGAAATAGAAGGATCCAGAGGGTCTTAGAAACCTACAAGAAGAACATTGTAACGGGTGGATCAGGGCCCAGGGGTGTCTGCTCAAACTATCGCACTAGCCAAGGACAATACAAGTAGTAAACATTGAACCCCTACTCGGATCTAGCCAATGGACAGGTCATTCTCCACAGTTGGGTAGAGAGCAGGGACCAACTCTGACATGAACTCTGGTGCCCCATATTTGAGTACCTCCCGCTGGTGGGGAGCCCTGGTGGCACTCAAAGAGAGAATAAGCAGGCTACCAAGATGAGCCTTGATAGCCTGTGACCATATAGTGGGGGAGGAGGTCCCCCTCAGTCATAGACCTAGGGGAGGTGAGTAGGGTGGGGGTGGGATGGATGGAGGAACAGGTGGATACAAGTGATGGGACAACAATTGAGTTGTAATCTGAATAAATTAAATTTTTAAAAATGTGTTTTCTAGTTTAAAATTTGAATGCCCCATAAATTTCACATTTGAGGTGACGTCCTCAGCCTATGGCACTCCTGGAAGGTGACAAAAATGCTTAGGCAGTAGAGCCTAGTGGAAGGAGTTAGGTCCCTGGATGCATGTCCTCCAAGGGGATGAGATCTCAGTCCATCCTCTTCTTTGGGCTTCCTGGATGCCATGAGGTAAGCTCCTATCACGTGTGTCCTCATCACCGGGACACAGGCAGTGGTCTAATACATGCTCCTATCACGTGTGTCCTCATCACAGGGACA